>CM047807.1:58352329-59004390 GCA_026214975.1 Gentiana macrophylla | reverse complement strand
TTTCGTTGCAAGAGTGACTTTAAGGTTCTAGACTTTTCAGATTTCGATGTGATTCTTGGAATAGATTGGCTATCCGAGAATTATGTTCACTTGGATTGTAGAGAAAAGAGAGTGACCTTTAAGGTACCGGGGAAATCAGATAAGACTTATCAAGGTAATGTCTACAAACCGAGTAAGAAGCGTCACCCTATAATTTCAGCGGTAAAGGCTATAAGAGCTTGCCGGAAAGGTTATGAAGGCTACTTGTTGTACGCAGTGGATGTGGAAAGAGTGAAGCATGAGTTATAAAAGACCCCTGTAGTAAAGGAAAACCCTGAAGTGTTTCCAGATGAGTTACCGGGAAACATGCCGGATAGAGAGATTGAGTTCAGATCAAGTTGATACCAGGAGCGGCACTAGTTTATAAGGCACCCTACAGAATGGCACCGGCTGAATTGAAGGAGTTGAAAGCTCAAATTAAGGATATGCTTGAGAGGAATATAATTCAGCCTAGTACTTCGCCTTGGGGAACCCCAGTGTTGTTTGTCAAGAAGAAAGATGGTAGCATGAGGATGTGCATAGATTACAGAGCGTTGGACAATCTTACCATCAAGAATAAGTACCCTTTGCCAAGGATTGATGGTTTGATTAATCAATTGCAAGGCAAGAGATTGTTCTCTAAGATTGATCTTAGGTCAGGGTATCACCAGTTGAAGATCAAGGTAGCAGATATACCGAAGATGGCTTTTAGTACGAGGTATGGACATTATGAGTTCTTAGTCATGCCTTTTGGACTCACTAATGCTCCATCTGCATTTATAGATTTAATGCAGTATGTTTTCATGCCATACTTGGATATGTTTGTGATAGTGTTCATAGATGACATTCTAGTGTACTCTAAGGATGAGAAAGAACATGAAGGACACTTAAGGATAGTGTTGGAGACTTTTAAGAGGAACCAGTTGTATGCTAAGATCTCAAAGTGTGACTTTTGGTTGGATCAAGTTAGTTTCTTGGGTCATGTCATTTTGGAGATGGCATTATGGTTGATCCCTCAAAGATTGAAGCAGTTGAGAAGTGGTCCAGACCGACTACAGTTAGAGAGGTTAGAAGTTTTCTCGGTTTGGTTGGCTACTATAGGAAGTTTGTTTAGTATTTCTCAAAGATAATTACACCACTTACCCAGCTCACTCAAAAGAATGTAAAGTTCGAGTGGACCAGTGAGTGTGAAGAGACGTTTCAGACATTGAAGACGAAGTTGACTACAGCCCTAGTTTTGGCAGTTCCGGAAATCTTAGATAATTATGACGTTTACACTGATGCTTCGGGACAAGGTTTGGGTTGTGTGTTGATGCAAGGAGGGAAAGTGATTGCTTATGCATCTAGACAGTTGAACGTGCATGAGAAGAATTACCCAACACATGACTTAGAGTTGGCAGCAGTAGTGTTTGCTCTAAAAACATGGAGGCACTACTTGTATGGAGTTAAGGCCAGGATCTTCACCGATCACAAGATTTTGAAGTATTTATTTACCCAAGAGAATTTGAATCTGGGACAAAGGAGATGGTTAGAGTTTGTTAAGGATTATGACTTGGATATTCAGTACCATCCGGGTATAGCGAATGTAGTAGCCGATGCTTTGAGTAGGAAACCAGTGTTTGTTGTTTCAAGTGTTGAAGTTGTTGCAGAGAGGTTAGATAGGCTGCCGATTCGGAGTTTTGATCAAATTGAAGACCAGCAGTTTGTGGCAATGTTGTTAGCGAGGTCCGAGTTGATGGATGACATTCGGGAAAAGCATGACGAAGACCCAATTTTGGTTGACTTGAAGCTAGTTGCAAGAGAAAAGCCTACAGTGGGATATGTGTTAGAGAAGAATGGGAATCTTTGGTACCAGGATTGTTTGTGTGTTCCTAACGTTGCTGATTTAAGACAGAGAGTCATGTAAGAGGCACATAGGATTGCTTTTGCAGTTCATCTGGGAGCTACTAAAATGTACAGAGACTTGAAGGAAAGGTTTTGGTGGCCCTTGATGAAACTAGAGATAGCCATGTTCGTTGCAGAGTGTGATACTTGCAAGAAGGTTAAAGCAGAACATAGAAGGCCAGGAGGAACGCTTAAGCCATTAGATATCACGAAATGGAAATGGGATAAGATCACTATGGACTTCATCACTGGTTTACCTAAGATGAGAGGTTGTAATTATGCGATTCGTGATTGTAGATAGATTGACCAAGTCCGCCCATTTCATACCGCATAAGGTTGATATGACCTTGAAGAAGATGACGACACTATACTTGGATAATATAGTGAAGTTACACAGAGTACCTATCTCGATAGTTTCGGATCATGATTCGAGGTTCGTCAGTCGGTTTTGCAAAAGTTTACAAGCAGCTTTCGGAACCAAGTTGGATTTGAGTACAGCCTTTCATCCTCAGACATATGGACAATCTGCGAAAACTATCCAAACACTTGAAGATATGTTGAGAGCTTGTGTTTTGGAAGTAGGCGGATCATGGGATGATTACCTACCGGTAGCGGAGTTTGCTTACAACAACAGTTACCATGCAAGTATTGACATGCCACCGTTTGAAGCGTTGTATGGAAGAAGATGTAGAACGCCACTGTTTTGGGTTGAAGTCGGGGAAAGACAAATCACCGGGCCGGAATTGGTTGAACAAGCTAAAGAAAGGGTTCAGTTGGTCAAGATGAATCTGAAGGCTGCTCAAGATAGACAGAAGAGTTGGGCAGATGTTAGAAAGAGACCTCTTGAGTTTGTAGTTGGTGAAAGAGTTTACCTATGAGCTTCACCAATGAAGGGAGTGAAATTTTTTGGACAAAAGAGAAAGTGAAGCCCGAGGTATGTTGGTTCTTTTGAGATTCTGGAAAGAATTGGACTATTGGCTTACAAGCTTATGTTACCGGAATCCATGTCAAGAGTCCACAACGTGTTTCATGTCTCGATGTTGAAGAAGTGTTTGACCAAGACGGATGTTGTGACTACGGTTGATCCGGAGATTCTGCAACATAATCTAGCATATGATGAGACACCAATCAGAATATTGGACCGCAAAGAAAAGATGATCAAGAGACGGTTGATTCCTTTGGTTCTGGTGCAAAGGAGCAATCATTCAGCGGATGAAGCTACTTGGGAAGTTGAGGACGATATGATCAGTGATTTTCCAGATTTTATGGACTTACCAGGTTTGTTATAAGTTTTGAGGATGAAACTCCTTTAAGGGGGGAAAAATGTAATATTCCAATTTTTGGGAAAGGGCAGACGTGTCATTTTGCGAAAACAAAATATTGGGTTATATTCCTTTTATTCGGAGTTTAATTATCTTGTTAAATATATGTGTAATTTCGAGATATACACATATATTTAATGGAAAGAAAATCTGATTTATTAAGGGTGATTATGGAAAATCATGAAAATTAGGTAAGTTTAGGATTTTTTCCTATTTAAGGGAAAATCAACCTAATCAGCTCCTAAACCTTTTAATCAGAATTTTCCACCCCCAAATTGTATTATGCGTGTGTGAGAGAGCAATTTAGGGTTGAGGGATTTTTCATCGATTGCTAAGTCAAATCATAACGGTTTTCAGATCAGAGTCGATCATCGGAATCGTTGTGAAGAAGCCTTCGTTTTGAGATCAAAAAGTTGGAGTTTTGTTGAGGTATGTTTAAGCCCTAATTCCTATTCTTCTTCGAGTTTGATGGATTCAAACGCATCAATTCCTAGTTTTTATCGTTTAGAACCGTGTGATCGAATCTAATCTAAGTCTGGATTTATCACATGTTTTTCTGTAGAAAAGATCAGTTTTAGCTACTGTTTTCCTGAGTTTTGCTGTTGGAATAAGCTTGCTAAAGGTAAGAAGCTCTTCCCACAATCTAATTGTGGTTTAGAGTACATTAGATCATGTTTTGATGCTTATTGTATCAAGTTTTAAGCTTAGATGATGTTTGAAGATTAAGGATTGTTTAGGATCTTTAAAGTTATATTTTTCTGCTGTTTTTCTGCTATATTTAGTGTACAAGATGCTTGGAATCGAGTAGAGATCGTTAAGAGATGGAAAACAAGTTCTAGGGCTTTTTCTACGTAGGATGCGTACGCATTGCCTAGCAATACGCACGCATTCCTGTTACATGATTGCCCAGGTTAGTTACATCAGGATCAATGCGTACGCATTCAAGGGGATGCGCATGCATTGTTAGTTCAGAGTTATGCAGGATGCCCACTGCTTGGTGAATGCGTATGCATTCAGAGAAATGCATACACAATGTTCGAGCAGTGTCATTCAGCATAGTTTTGGTCAGGGAATGCGTACGCATTGAGCACAATGCGCATGCATTGCTTGAACATAGAGTTTCAGCAAGGTTTTAGCATAAGGAATGCATACGCATTCCAGAGTAATACGCACGCATTGCCCTAGTTTTCTTTATAATGTTCTTTTAAGCGATGTTTTGAATTTTAAACCTTAATTCATGATTAAATAACATTAATTGAATATGAACAAGCTTCGATTGAACTTATGATTCGTTCCGTTAAAACACCGAATGTACTCTTAAAGGGAGTTGAAGTTCGGATCCATAGGAGGGCATGAAAGGGGCTTGTGCTTTGATGAACTAGAGTTCATCAATGTCTGTGTAATTGTTAAGAGGTGATGTCTAGCTGTCTAAGTGAGGGAGTAGAGTTGTTAAGGTGAGTTTTATTCTGAAAATACTTAGGTGGTTAGATAATTTATATTAATAATTACATATGTGTAGATAAAAGCTAAAACGTCATTTATTCTCGGTTAGGCACTCTTTTACATCGGTGATGTTATACGTTCATAAAAGGTGAACAACGCTACTGGCCTTAAACGGCTGAAGGGTAGTGGAGGAAATTCATCGGACGTATACGCATACCGGGGAGACCCCGGAGCTAATCGAGGCTTATCACCGTTAGTTAGCAAGTATATCTTCAGGCTGATGAACGCCATGCGCAGTGTCCTTGAGTAGTGATGTAACAAAGATAAGCTAAGCTAGAAACATTTAGTCAATTCATGTTGATGGACATGGAATGAACCCTA
This sequence comes from Gentiana macrophylla, assembly GCA_026214975.1. NCBI lineage: Eukaryota > Viridiplantae > Streptophyta > Magnoliopsida > Gentianales > Gentianaceae > Gentiana > Gentiana macrophylla. The sequence continues at coordinate 58,999,342 of CM047807.1, read as the reverse complement.
GATTGAGTCGGTCTCACAAAGATAATCTTTTAAAATCAAACCTTCATTAAATTGTAGCTTCTACTTCTTACTTTGTACATTTTACTTACCTCAAATGCATGTTTATTTATGTGTTTGGGGGAGAGAAGACAAACAGGTAGACTTTGAATATGAGGAGGACTTTGATGACGACGTTTGAGGACGCCGGAGTTGAAGACCTTGATTGTTTATTATTCATTTATTTTATTTATTTTCTAGACTTGGATTATTATTGGATTTTGTAGTTTACTTTTAGTACTTTTTCGGAATTCGTACGTTTTGGATTCGTTGGTCTCTTTTTCCAATGTAATAATATTACATTTCCTCTTTAGTTTTGATTTCCATTCTTGGTTGTTTGAAAAAAATTACCCGAGTCTTTTTAGATTCCGTTTGCTTTTATTTGATACGACGTAGTAGAGGTTTACGTGTAATATTATTTATTTAATATTATGTGTGCCGAAAGTTTCGATTTCCGGATAAGGACTCGGTGCCCGGGAACGGGGCATTACATTAACCATAATATTTGTGCACAGCAACTTCCAGCAGCAATGTATTCAGCTTAAGCAGTGGAAGTTGATATTGAATTCTGTTTCTTGCTAAACGAGGAAACGAGTCTATTTCCCGTCAACTGACAGGTTCTTGTGGTGCTTTTTCTATCAATCTTGCATCCTGCATAATTACAATCTGAGTAGTATATAACCTTGAAGCTTCCATCTTTTGAATACCATATCCCTACTCCCAAAGTCTCTTTTAGATACTTGAGAATCCTTTTGACTACAGCTAGATGACTTTCCTTTGGTTTTGATTGAAATCTTGCACAAACACCTACAACAAAGGATATATTAGGTCTGCTGGCAGTAAGGTACAGTAGACTGCATATCATCCTTCTGTGAAAGGTCTGATCAACATCTTTGCCTTCTTTGTCTTCATCCAATCTAATGTTTGTACACATAGGAGTTGATACTTTGGTGTTGTTTCCAATACCAAACTTCTTCAGTAGCTCCTTGGTATACTTGGTTTGATGAATGAAGATTCCATCTTTCATCTGTTTGACTTGTAGTCCCAAGAAATAGTTCATCTCTCCCATCATACACATTTGGAATTTACTTTTCATCAGATTAGAAAACTTTTCACATAGCAGTTCATTTTCAGAACCAAAAATTATATCATCAACATAAATCTGTACCAGCAGGGTGATGTCTCCTTCATTGATTCCTAAAAGAGTCTTCTCAATGGTACCTTTTGTAAAACCATTGTCCACCAAGAATTGAGACATGGTCTCATACCATGCTCTTGGTGCCTGTTTCAAACCATTAAGTGCCTTATTGAGTCTGTACACTTTATCTTCTTGATATTTAACTTCAAAGCCATGAGTTTGCTGAACATAAACTTCCTCCTCTAGAATGCCATTCAGAAATGCACTCTTGACATCTATCTGGTATACTTTGAAGTTTTTGTAAGCAGCATATGTCAAGAATAATCTTATAGCTTCCAATCTTGCAACTGGGGCATCTGTTTCATCAAAATCTATTCCTTCAGCTTGAGAATAGCCTTTTGCTACTAGTCTGGCCTTATTCCTCACAATGGTACCAAATTTATCCAATTTGTTTCTGTATACCCATTTGGTTCCAATTATATTTGCATGATTAGGCCTTTCCACTAGTGTCCAAACTTGATTTCTTTCAAATTCATTCAATTCCTCTTGCATAGAAATTATCCAATCTGGATCTAAAATTGCTTCTTCAACAACTTTATGTTCCATTTGAGATAGAAAACATGAAAACATTTCTTCTAATTGTCTTCTAGTCCTCACACCTTGCTGCATATTGCCAATAACTTGCTCAGCAGGGTGATCCCTTAACCATTGTGGATTTTGGTTAGATTGATTCTCAAGAACATCATCTTGATGAGGTCTGCTTTTTGTTTGACAAAGGGTTCAAAGAGATCCTTGAAATGCCTCAGTTGTTGCATCAGTAGTGTTACCAGTAGGGTGTTCAGCAGGGGTAGAGTCAGAAATCTTTAAATCATTTATCCTTTCCAAAACATCAACACATTCTGGATCAGTGACTTGTTGCTTCTCAGCAGGTTCTGAAGCTTCATCTTCCATTCCAGTGAACTTAGGTTCATCAAATACAACATGTATTGATTCTTCATGTTTCAGTGTTCTCTTATTCAGTACCTGAATGCCTTGCTTCCAGAAGAATATCCCAAGAAAATTCCTTCATCTCATTTTGGTTGGAATGTCTTCAATTTCTCCTTATGATTTAATATAAAACATTTTCTTTCAAATGGATGGAAATAGGATATATTAGGTTTCCTTCCATTCCAAATCTCATAAGGTGTCTTCAACAGCCTTTTGTTCACTAAGGTCCGATTTTATGTATAGCATGCTGTATTAACTGCTTCAGCCCAATAACTTTAAGGTAATAATGCTTCACAAATCATAGTTCTTCCTGCTTCTTTCAAAGTCTTGTTCCTTGTTTCAACAACCTCATTTTGCAGAGGCGTGCCAGCAGCAGCTAGTTGATGTTGCACACCATTCTGCTCACAATATTCTCTTATAACTTTATTGAGATATTCAGTACCCTTGTCTGATCTGATCTTCACTACTATCAAACTTTTCTCATTTTTCAGTCTCTTCAAAAGTTCAGGCATCTTTTGAAGTGTTTCACTTTTCATGTTCATGAATACTACCCAAGTGTATCTTGAATAGTCATCCACAACTACTAGAGTGTACTTCTTTCCTGTCACACTTGTTGGTGTTACTGGTCCAAAAAGATCCATGTGCATCAGCTCCAACACTCTTTTTGTTGATTGCTTAGTCTTTGACTTGAAGCTTGATTTTGTTTGTTTACCTTGCTGACAAGCATCACATATAGCATCCTTTTTTAATGTGATCTCAGGTAAATCAATCACCAGTTTCTTTTTCACCAACTGATTGATATCATCAAAATTTAGATGATTTAACTTCTTATGCCATAACCAATTAAGTTCTGACTTGGTATGCACAATCATGCATGTTTTTGGAACAGCAGTAGACCAATCCACAACATACATGTTTCGTTGTCTCCTTCCAACCAACACAACTTGATCACCTCGTTCACTAATGACAATACATGTGCCTTTGTCAAAAGTGACCTTGTAACCCATGTCACAAAACTGTCCAGTGCTCAGTAGGTTGTAGTCCAGTCCTTCCACAAATGCAACATTCCTGATAGTTAATCCATTTCTCACAAGTGTGCCATATCCTCTTGTGTATTTTGGTGTGTTTTTGTTGCCAAAATTCTCTCTTGGACCATCCTTTGCCACATAATTTGACAAACATAGTTTATTCTTTGTCATATGTCTGGAACATCCACTGTCAAAGTACCAGACACCCTACAAAACAAAGTTAATGTATTTTAGGTACCCAAATCTGTTTGGGTCCATAGTGGTCAGTGGTAAGCATGAACCTTGGCGAATTTCCATAAGGTCTTCTTTGGAAAGTGTTATACTTTTGTTCATACATGTATTCTACACATCCATAAGGTCTAACATTTGATTGTGTAGTATTCACATGTGCTTTTTGGCCTTTTGGTATGTAATGCTGTTTGGAGTGATTTCTATTGTTAGAGGCACTAGCATAACCATTGGTTTGCCGTCTGTTAAGAACAACCTTGTAATATGGAGTCTGCTGAGGTCCTTGCTGAGGTCTTGTATAAGTCCTTTGCTGAGTCCTTTGTTGAGTCCATTGCTGAGGTTTTACCCTAGCATTATGGTTATACCTGTTGTTTCTAGCAGTAGGGGCAGGAGTAATCCAATCATCATCAGTAGGGAACAGTCTACCTTTCCCTCTGAGATAGGTATCCCTAGAATGAATGACATTTTTAGGTTTAGGATTCTTATCCTTGGAATATTTCTGATTTTTGTCCTTTTGTGGTCCAGCAGACTTGGTAGCAGGTCTACTATCAGCAGGTCTAGAAGGTATATCAGTCCTACTCTTAGATTTATTCTTTTTGCTAGGTGTTGTTGACCTTTTTGACTTCTGATTTGGCTTCCTTGAAGTCTTCTCAGTAGGCTTCACTGCCTCCGTAACCTTTTTGGGAGTTGGGTCTTGTGCAGGTACAAACTTAGGACCAATTCTGGTTCTAGGTTCAATGACCTTGCTGGATCCACTCTTATTGGATTGTTGATCTCCAAATCCAAGGCCTGTTCTATCACCATAAGGCTTCCCAGATTTGAATGCAGTGGATGAACAAGATTGTTCAGCAGATTCAGTTGCTACTGAATGTACAATAGAGTTATGTTGATTCTGTCCAAACTCTTTTTCCTTACCCTTGAGAATTCTTAATTCAGCTTTTACCTTTCAACTTCTGCTTGAAGAGCTTCTTTTTCAGCCTTCACAATCTTATAACCAGATTGTATTATCCTCAGTTGATTAAGGATGGCATCCAAAGTTTCTTCATTGTCAGAATTTTTAGTATTTGAACCACAAGTTGATTCACAATCACTTTCAGCAGGAGTGTTTATAGATACAGAATTGTGTACCTCTTTAGTTTCATCCATATTTGACATTAAAGCATAATCATCCATATCAGCAACAAGTGCAGAATCATCAGATTCATTTCATTTTCCTAATTCAACTTCATATCCTGATTCATCTTCAGCAACCATAGCTTTCTTGCCAGATCTTATTTGTTGACTTTTACTCTTCAGTAGGTCTAGACAATTAGGTCTGAAATGTCAAGGCTTCTTGCAGTTGAAGCAAAGATAATCAGGTTCCTTTTTCTGTTTTAATTCAGGACAGTCAGGTTTGAAGTGTCCTGGTTTCTTGCACTGAAAACACAAGTAATCATTGTCTTTCTTGGATTCATCCTTCTTCTTTTTACTAGATTTCTTTGTGAAATTCCTTGGAGAACCCCTTCTATTTTTCATCATTCTGATTTTCTTGCTCAGTAGGGCAATTTGCTCTTGCATCTCATCCAGTAGATCATCTTGAGCGCCAGATGTTTCTTCTTGATGTGTTGCAGCCAAAGCAGTGGTCTTTGGTTCTTCCTTTTCAGTCTCAGGTACAAGTTTCTTGCTGAATTCATAAGCCTTGAGATCTGAAAACAGTTTGAAGGTGCCCTCTTCATGTAAACTTCTCATTTCTTGTATGGAAGTCACCTTCATCTCCCACACTTCTTTTGCAGGTAATGCTTCTAAGATTTTAGAATTGATTTCTTCTTTTGAGTAGTTTACACTCAGTAGAGTGAGTTCATCCGTGGTGGCATTGAATCTTGATTCCATTTGGTCAACTGTTTCATTTGGTTTCATTTTGAAATCTTGGAACTTCTTCTTTGCCACACTAATTTTGTTCTTCTTGATTGCATCAGTGCCTTCACAGATTAATTGTAAGTTAACCCAAAGTTCTTTTGCAGTCTTGTAATCTTTCACCTTCATGTACGTATTTCTATCCAAGGTTCTGTACATGATATCAATAGCAAAAAAATTTCGGTTTTCTCTTATTCTATCTTCAGCATTCCATTCTCTTTTTGTCTTTGGTATGTACTGAGTTTGATTATCTACAGTTATAGCTTTTGTGATTTCTAGTGGTCCATCAGTCAGCACATCCATCATCTCATCATGTGTTGCAACTAGAATAGCCTGCATACAACGTTTATACTCATCAAAATGATCTAAAGAACACATCAACATTGTTCTAGGATACTGATTGTTATCCATGATGCAAAGCTTTGAAAATCAGAAACTTCAAAAAGTTTTCAAAGTAATTTCACAAGCACAACAAGTAGGATTACTTCAGAACAGAAGCACTGCTCCGATACCAATTGTTGGTCCCTTCAAAAGGCTTTGGTTAAGTTTTGAGGGGGGGTGGTGAATAAACTTAACACTTAAACCATTTGGAGTTAACAAACTCAGCAAGTTCGATGAGCTTTGATGATCGCTCATTAGTCTCACTCACCACTCAAGAGTCTGGCGACAACTCGGTTGTCTCACTTATCGTTGATTTTTCTGAATTTGTTGCAGCGGAATATATTAAAGTTAAGCCTTATTACTTGTTGTTAAACTATGATACCAAGTATTAGATACTCAGTAGTGTAAGTGTGTGATTCAGTTGCTAGTTTTAGTAGGTTGATGTGCTAAATATACAAAATGCGGAATGTAAATGCAGAAAGTAAGTAGTCAGATTTTATAGTGGTTCCAGGTGGTGTAATCCTATCAGTACACTCTTCTCCTGTGATGTTGGAGGTAATTCACTAGAGATGTTTGAGGTTGCAGTTACAAAAATCCCTAAGTTGTATGTCCTTCACCAATAACTATGGCTTCACAAACTGAACACTTGGAACAGGTAGGATTGCTGCTCCAAAGTCTTCCACTGGTCCTTTAAGGGTAGGATTGCCTCTTCACCAGCTCCACCACAAGAAACAGTCATTGACACCAAAAGATGCTTCATGTCTTCAGCAGGTTTCTTGTAAAAGAAAGTTTGAATCAAGTAAGTGATTCAGCTTTCAGCGGCTTGATCTGGATGAAATGATCAGCAGCTTGAAGTCTTCAAGTGTGTAAACTGGATGTAGCTTAATAATATATTACACTTGAAGAATTTACTATATCAGTAGCTTTTTAGTTCAGTACGGTCAGCAGGGTGATTTTCTTGATAATAAACTTGATAGCTTTAGACAAATTATCTTGTTGTTTCATCACTTGTATCTGAATCAGGAGTCCTCTATTTATAGGTGATAATCCTGTGACTTATGTTTGAAATTCAAACATAGCCGTTTCAGTTTTGTCCCTTTCATGACTTGCATTTTGTCCTCAGACATACTCATCGACATCGCTGATTTTACTTTTTGACGCTGATCGTCTACCCTTTGACTTGTATCAATTGGATAAAGCTTTGAATCTTTCCAACATCCCTTTAATCTTAGCCATTGATTTGTTGACAAAATCAAGAGTTGTTATCTTTCCTTTTCCTTGTAATCTTCCAATGTAACCTTTGATTAAATCGAGATTTACATTCAGCATTTTTGTGTGCATAAGTCTGCTGAAATACATATCAGTCAGCTGATCCAAGGTTGCTGTGTTTACAAAACACTGCAGCTGACTTCTCTTCATCAAACTTTTTAATATGAAGTTAGACTACACCAATTTGAACATAACTAAGTTCCAATCACCACTTAACTTATAGAACTTAGACCTTGTACACAAGGTATATGTAATCAGTCTATGTCATCACAGACTTCCCTAAATTATGAATCCATATCCTTGAATTTAAATACTAAGTTTGATCCCTTAGCCTTCAATAACTAAGTTTGAGCCCTCAGCCTTCAGTCTTCAGCAGGTTCCTAAACTAGTCTACTGACTCGTGTACCTTATCGACTGAGACAGTCTCTCAATGATGAAAGTCAGCTGACCATTTACAGTGCTTGTTTGATCAAACCTATACAAAGATCAAACTCTAATAAGCCTATACATTTGATCTAGACAACTTTTTTCCTTTGCTCTATAACAGATAGTCTGGCACTCATCACTAAAACTTAAAATATGTCCAACAGTTCCAAAGGTCCAAAAGCCACAGATGTTTGTAATTACTGTAGAGACCAGGGACATTGGAAGTCCAATTGTCCAAGGAAGAGAAGACATCAGGAGAGCAATTCTGGCACAACAGCTATGGTGGCTGTTGAGCATTCTGATGAGGATCTAGTTCTAGTTGTTGGGAATTCGACACATCATGCTGATGTTTGGATCTTAGATTCTGGAGCATCCTATCATATTTGTTCCAACAGAAGTGGTTTTCCACATTTGAGAAGATAGATAGTGTTATATTTCTATGGCTAACAACAAAATCTGCAAGATAGTAGGAATTGGCTCAGTCAAGTTGAGGACAGAGGATGGTAGATTCTGCACACTGAAAGATGTTAGACATTTTCCATAGATGACCAAGAATTTGGTATCTCTTAGTCTACTGGAAAACAAGGGGTTCAATTTAAAGGGAGAAGGTGGAGAGCTAAATGTCTACAAAGATTCAGCGGTGGTCCTCAAAGGTATAAAGAAGGGAACCTTGTATATATTACAAGGCTCTACTGTATTTGGCTCTTCTGCTCTGGCATCCAGCAGTTCATCAGTCACAGCAGACTTAGTTGTGGCACATGAGACTTGGTCACATGAGTGAAAGAGGAATACAAGTCCTTTCTTTAGCAGGTTTTCTTGGGGGATATAAGGTCAAGAATCTGGACATTTGTGAGCACTGTGTGTTAGGGAAGCTACATAGAAGCAAGTTCTCAGCAGGCATACACAGTACAAAGGCACCACTTGATTATATCCATTCTGATTGTTGGAGTCCATCAAAGGTGGAATCATTGGGTGGTCACAGATATTTTGTGTCATTCATAGATGACTATTCAAGAATGACTTGGGTGGTAATGATGAAACACAAAAGTGAGGCATTCAACAATTTCAAGCTGTGGAAGGCTCTAGTGGAAAATCAGACAAGCAAGAAAATAAAAAGGCTCAGAACAGATAATGCTCTTGAAATTCTGCTGGTCAGAGTTTGATACATTATGCAAGGGTGAGGGTATTGCCAGACATCGTACAGTCAGGAATACACCTCAGCAGAATGGTGTAGCTGAGAGTATGAATCAAACTCTTCTAGAGAGAGCAAGATGTATGCTTTCTAATGCTGGTTTATCAATGAGATTTTGGGCAGAGGCTGTAACCACAGCATGCTACTTAATCAACAGGAGTCCTCACATAGGGATCAATCTCAAGACACCATTTGAGATGTGGTCAGGCAAGCCTGCTGACTACTCAGCTCTAAGGGTTTTTGGAAGCACAGTTTACTATCATGTGAATGAAGGGAAGCTAGAACCATGGGCAAATAAAGGAGTGTTTGTGGGGTATGGTGATAAAGTTAAGGGTTATATAATTTGGTCATCAGTAGAGTCCAGGGTCATACTCAGTAGATATATGGTCTTTGATGAAAATTCTAAGATAAACTCATGAGTGGGAGGTCTGCTGAATCTGAAACAAGTGCTAAATCCGAGAGGGCTGAAAAACAGGTGGAGCTTCAAGTGGGATCAGCTGATATGCAACAATCAGTTGATCCATGTCAGCACTCATCTGATCTGGTTGTTGAATCAGAGTCTGATCCAAGCCAGTCTACTGAACAAGGATCAGGAGCTTCAAATAGGGAACATCGGTCTACAGAGTATAGCCATCAACAGGGCTAGAAGATCAAATGTTGGGATACCTCCCAAGAGGTATGGTTTTGATGATATGGTTGGATATGCACTTCAAGGTGCAGAAGAAGTGGATGGATTTGAAACTTTTACTTAATGGCTTCCTGCCATGGGAGATGAAATTGAGTTTTTATTGAAGAATCAGACTTGGGATCTAGTGAAAAATCCAGCCGATAGTAGAGTTGCTACTTGCAAGTGGATCTTCAAAAAGAAAGAAGGAATGACTGAGGCAGAAAGGGTCAAGTATAAGGCACGTTTGGTTGCAAGAGGCTTCAGTTAGAATGAAGGGGTAGACTTTGATGGGATATTTTCACCAGTGGTCAGACACACCTCAATCAAAGTGTTACTAGCAATGGTGGCACAACAGGATCTTGAACTTGAGCAGTTAGATGTGAAGACAACCTTTCTACATGGTGAGGTATATAAGGATATATACATGACTCAGCCAGAGGGATTTCAAGTTCCTGGCAAGGAAGATTTTGTGTGCAAGTTAAAAAAGTCATTGTATGGACTGAAGAAAGCTCCTAGACAGTGGTATAAAAGGTTTGATAGTTACATGATCCAGCTGTGTTATAACAGGTTTCCATATGACTGTTGTGTATGTCACAGTCAACTGAAAGATGGATCACATATCGATCTTGTCTTGTATGTGGATGATATGTTGATAGCTGCTAAAAAGAAGTCTGATATTCAAAATCTGAAGAACCTTCTCAATGCTGAGTTGAAATGAAAGATTTGGGTGCAGCCAAAAAGATTTTGGGATGGAGATCTGGACAGATAGGAGTCAGAAGAAGCTATTCTTATCTCAGCAGGGTTATATACAAAAGATATTGGCAAGATTTGGCATGTCTGCTGCAAAACCAATAGATACTTCTATGGCATCTAATATTCATTTGTCTGTTTATGCTTCACAATCAACAGAGGAAAAGGAGTATATGTCAAATGTTTCATATGCTAGTGCAGTTGGTAGTCTGATGTATGCCATGGTGAGCACTAGGCATGATCTGGCTCAGGCAATCAGTGTTGTCAGCAGGTTCATGGCTCAACCTGGAAAGAAACACTAGAATGTTGTGAAAAGAATATTCAAGTACCTTATGAAGGATGTAGGATCTTAGATCTAAACCAATTAGATCTACGCGCAGCGGATGGATCACGATTTATATATCACAATACATAAATAAAGGATTTAACTACTATAAGGGGGTTAAGATTATATTACCAATAGTGGGAAGAGAAGCCTTGATCTTCCAATGTGTTCTCCAAACGGTGGTTGGTGGACACCCATCTTGATAAAAGCACCTCCTTGATATGCAACACCAAGAAAACCTTAGAGTTTTTCTTGTTCTAAAAACCCAAGACAAGAAAACTAATTTTTTCTCTCTTTTTTTGGTGGTCTAGTCAAAATTTTCAATTGCCATTACACTTGGAATAACTCTCCTTTTATAGGAGAGTAAATCCTTGGTCTCCAAGTTTTTAATTAATTAAATAAAACAAAAAGATATTTTCCTTAATGAATAATTGCGACATATTATTGACCAATAGGAAACCAAATAACATGTCATACAACCAATCACATAACAAGAATATCTTTATTTTCCATAACACAAGAAAATTAATTCTTGTGCTAAAAAGGAACCAAAATGGCGCCACCCTAGGGTTTAGAAGCCCACATAAAATGTCTTTTATGTGTATTATATTATTTAGCCCAACAAAATAATATCAATGCATATTAATTAATCAGCCCAGCCAATTAATTATTTATGAGGCCTAAATAAACAAGAATATCAGCCCGAATTATAGAAGCCACATTGGGGACCATTGACCTATAACCAGTAGCTCCAATAATTAATTATTCATCGAACATAATAAGTACATTAATTATTAATTCCGGGATTACGCCACCATAAACCCGAAACTGAACTCTACCAATTACAGATATATACTTATACCAACCTATAGAGTGAATAAGCATCCATTGATATAATCACTACATATGGACTAACCCTCCATAGACTGTCCATTCTGAGTAGGAAGTCTCCCTGAACCCGACTCAGAATATCTTATCCTTATTTACCATTAACTCCCTGTTGATCAATTAGTTCACAAATCTGACTAGTGATCCATTTGTCTAATATGAACTCGGCCGATCGATCACTTTCTTAGGGTTAACAAACAAGGGGACTGTCTCTCTACTTCCCGCAGGAAGGAATGGATTCCGTGTCTGTGAAAATTAGAACTACTCACTCATCAGGAGATAGTGCCAATGAGAAGTGGTTTGGAACACATATTTAAGTGAACCGTAACTAACACATCAAACACTACCCCGAGACAAGAAGCACCCTGTGATCACCTCAGGATTAAGGTTGATCCATATATAATCATCTAATGATTTAATAAGATTCCTCGATTACGGAATTATATCAAGAAATTCAGATTAAATCGGTCCAGTCCTATATGAATGCCATCATATATAAATGCCCCACGTAAGTACCCTCTACCGATAGTCCGGATAAGACTATCACACCCTAAGGTGTTCTGGGCATATTATTGGTGTTTTAATCAAGAGACCCTAAACTCTGATTAAGTTCACCACGGACTAACAGTTTAAGTATCTCACCACTAACTCAATCCTCACATGCATGCCATACACTGAGTTAAGCGGTTACATACTGATATACTTAGGGTTTGCCGCAGTGTATTACTTACAAGCACAAAGCATGTAATAAGGTGAGATAAATTATGTCACCAAAACCAATTACACAAGTTGTCTTTCGGGCACTACACCTAACAATCTCCCACTTGCACGAAATGACAAGTAATAATTGTTTTAGAGCACACCCATTCTCATCTTATTCACAACACTCTCCCACTTGCTCTAAAAGCATATGAGATATATCCCTCAATGCCGTACCCTCTTAGCACTCGACTTGGTACACTGATTAGTTTGGTTGTCGGCTCGATACGATCTTTAGGATCGAAACGTCGCAGAGTCCATCTAATCAGGCGGTACTCTCGCTCAATATGATTTTGACCTCTAGTGACTGAGAAGATCCTTCTAAGCTATCTCTTCACTATTTTCACAATGAAGTGATATCGGCTCACTAGACCTGGAATTACTCCCAGATCAGAAAGGAAATTCCTAAGCCATATCGCCACTCTAGCTGCTCCGAAAGCTGCGACGTATCTGATTAACTAAAATCAAATTGGCGTTTCTGGATTTCTCCAGACTATAGCTCTATCACAATGAGTAAACACTGAGCCCGAGATCATCCCAACGATCATCCTTAATCTAACTATAAGTCAGAATCGGTGTAGTCAACCATATTCAAGTTTGCACCCGAATATACAAGCACATTATTCATCGTTCTTCAAAGATACTTGAGGACGTACTAAAACCGCTATTCAATGCTCGAATCCGAGATTCGATTACTATTGACTTGTGATAACCTGACTTGCCGTTATCCAAGAGTGACTCTATCCCATTTTTTCTTTAACCTAAGATTTAGAGAATCATTCTTGAGAGGTAGGGTAGGAGTACTCTCGATGAATGCTGCATCCGTATATGCAAGATCATCTTAACTAATAAGACGGATGGGATAGCCAATGACTCATTCTTGTGAATTTGACTGAATCAAATTTTTAGAATATAGTCCAATTCTCTCATCCAGAGAATCTTGGCGTGTCAGTTTCCGACTTCAGATAGCACACCCATGTTGTTTCCAACCGTTTCAGTGTTATCATTCATGAACACTAATACTACTACTTTACCAATATTGCTATCCAGTCTACGAAAGGCTTATCAATATTCTGGTCAAGTCCACATATTTTAAAACATGTGACTTTAAATGACCGAGAGGTTTTCTTAAATCCACAAAGGATATAAGCCCCGGCAGTCATCCTGCCGTTTGTTCTAACCAAGACCCTTCTGTTCCAAATGAATCCAGACTCCGTTTTTCGGAAAGAAAGTCTCAGGGAATCACTCCTATTTTATGCTTTCTAACGAAATCTAGCAAGACTAAGTGGTGAGAGAGTTCAAGATCTGGTTAACTCTCCACTTGTCAGGGAATCACCCCTTAACTTAGCTTTGCGCTGAAAGTTTAAGCTTTCCTATTCATTCGACTCTTTTTCGTGTATATCCAATTGCTCCTATTGGGCCTGAGACACTCATGTGGTTCTACATGAGGTTGAACAGAACTGGAGTACCAATACTCCAATCACAGGGTTAAGGTTTTCAAACCAACCTCTATGATCAGAATCCTATACAACCCACTAAGCGCTATAGGTTATCAATCACCCCAGCAGACTATAAAGTCCACAAAACCACAATGGGTCAACGGTTAAACCATACTCCCACTGTGTTTTGGGTGGATTGACATTCTGATCTAATAGTATTTATCAGTGTAATCACCAACAACCGATGTTGGTCGTGGTCTGATTAAATTAGATAGTAACTACCTTTGGGTAACCGTACTCCAAGGTTTAAGGCTACTACTTATAGATTCTATCAGAAGCCTTGTGACAGTTCAACTGTCACTTTCTGATCTCAAGAATCTTATAACCAACCTTCACTCGTCTCATTAAGGCATTTCACAAACAGTCAAAATCTGAACGTATGCGCAAAATTTCCAGTCCTACCTTCAATTATTAAATTCTAATTGCCTACATTTACAGAAGTGGTGTGAACCGAATTCACTCATTATCCATAAATTCACTAGCATCTTATAGGTAGACTTCTTGGTTTACATAATAATGTTAACTGTTATTTTGCAACCAATTAGCTTAATCGAGTTTAGCAGTGTATTGTAGCACAACAATAACTATTTAGGGCAAGTATATGGTTTCTTCCTCAGTGAGAAACATTCCACTCGGAGGCAGGCCGAGCATCAGTCCCAAGACTATGTGATAGCCAATTTCTGAGCATGGAATACTCTATTCTCTGCTAAAATCAGAGACTCCTCCTCGTATTCTTTAGATAAACTAAATTGTGTTTCGACTAGTTATCAGACAAAATGTCACCACTCAAAAGCTCCCATTAGCTTGTATCTTTCACTAGACCCCGAAGGTCATTGTGAACAAGCTACGTTACTTTTTCAGATCTATTACCCTTTTCAAATAGAAAGGAAGCTTAGTCATTGTTCCTTTGAGACAGTGTTCCGAGACTGGGAGATAGGAATCACCCTTAACCAGACGTTAGGTCTTACCTCTAGGATATATGCACTAATTATTAGATTTTGAAGTATCGTTTATCTTAATACGGAAACCGTTTGCCTATAATAGGTTAAGACGTGTTACATATACCTTTTCAGCATTTCTTAGTGGTTCTAACTTTATCAAACAAAATTCCTAGTCTCGGATTCGTACTACAAATGTCATATTCACTATCTATGAGGCAACAATATATCAAGTTGAAAGTGAATCCATTTGTTTCAACGAATCTGTTAACAGAAAAATAATTTTTTCTGTGATATTCAAGGATAGAATCCGAAATTTATTTCCTTATATCACTCCCACTATTCTAGCTGAAATTACTGCCCGTTGTTACTCTATTAATCGTTAATGCACAGCTTCCTTGTTCTTCCAAAGAACTAAGCTACCGAGTCAAGTTACTCGGTTAAGAAAGTTGCTAAGGATTACATAATTTCCTATACTCATATGAATGAATTTTCATCGTTTATATGAGTTTACAATAGATCTAACGGGTAAACAGTGCCAATTCCCAATCCATCTCTTCAACCACAACAACTAATCATTATCAATGCATAAAACAATAAATAAAATTTATCTACATGCAATTCCACTCCTTTAAATCGTTTATTTATGATTATGACTATATAAATTGTGGTACCTGGCTTTGATACCACATGAAGGATGTAGGATCCTAGATCTAAACCAATTAGATCTACGCACAGCGGATGGATCACGATTTATATATCACAATACATAAATAAGGATTTAACTACTATAAGGGGGTTAAGATTATATTACCAATTGTGGGAAGAGAAGCCTTGAGCTTCCAATATGTTCTCCAAACGGGGGTTGTTGGACACCCTTCTTGATAAAAGCACCTCCTTGATATGCAAGACCAAGAAAAACTTAGAGTTTTTCTTCTTCTAAAAACCGAAGATAAGAAAACTAATTTTTTCTCTATTTTTTTGGTGGTCTAGTCGAAATTTTCAATTGCCATTACACTTGGAATAACTCTCCTTTTATAGGAGAGTAAATTCTTGGTCTCCAAGTTTTTAATTAATTAAATAAATAATTAATTAAATAAAATAAAAAGATATTTTCCTTAATGAATAATTGTGCCATATTATTGACCAATAGGAAACCAAATAACATGTCATACAACCAATCACATAACAAGAATGTCTTTTATTTTCCATAACACAAGAAAATTAATTCTTGTGCTAAAAAGGAACCAAAATGGCGCCACCCTAGGGTTTAGAAGCCCACATAAAATGTCTTTTATGTGTATTCTATTATTTAGCTCAACTAAATAATATCCATGCATATCAATTAATCAGCCCAGCCAATTAATTATTTCTGAGGCCTAAATAAACAAGAATATCAGCCCAATTTATAGAAGCCACATTGGGAACCAGGGACCTATAACCAGTAGCTCCAATAATTAATTATTCATCGAACAGAATAAGTACATTAATTATTAATTCCGGGATTACGCCACCATAAACCCGAAACTGAACTCTACCAATTACAGATATATACTTATACTCAACCTATAGAGTGAATAAGCATCCATTGATATAATCACTACATGCTGACTAACCCTCCATAGACTGTCCATTCTGAGTAGGAAGTCTTCGTGAACCCGACTCAGAATATCTTATCCTTATTTACCATTAACACCCTGATGATCAATTAGTTCACATATCTGACTAGTGATCAATTAGTCTAATATGAACTCGGCCGATCGATCACTTTCTTAGGGTTAACAAACAATGGGACTGTCTCTCTACTTCCCGTAAGAAGGAATGGATTCCATGTCTGTGAAAATCAGAACTACTCACTCATCAGGAGATAGTGCCAATGAGAAGTGGCTTGGAACACATATTTAAGTGAACCGTAACTAACACATCAAACACTACCCCGAGA
Organism: Gentiana macrophylla; assembly: GCA_026214975.1. NCBI lineage: Eukaryota > Viridiplantae > Streptophyta > Magnoliopsida > Gentianales > Gentianaceae > Gentiana > Gentiana macrophylla. The sequence goes on along the minus strand of CM047807.1, from coordinate 58,982,996 downwards.
CAAGCAGCACCCTGTGATCACCTCAGGATTAAGGTTGATCCATATATGATCTTCTAATGATTAAATAAGATTCCCCGATTACAGAATTATATCGAGAAATTCAGATTAAATCGGTCCAGTCCTATATGAATGCCATCATATATAAATGCCACACGTAAGTACCCTCTACCGATAGTCCGGATAAGACTATCACACCCTATGTTATTCTGGGTGCATTATTGGTGTTTTAATCAAGAGACCCTAAACTCTGATTAAGTTCACCACGGACTAACAGTTTAAGTATATCACCACTAACTCAATTCTCACGTGCATGCCATACACTGAGTTAAGCGGTTACCTACTGATATACTTAGGGTTTGCGGCAGAGTATTACTTACAAGCACAAAGCAAGAAATAAGGTGAGATAAATTCTGTCACCAAAAACAATTACACAAATTGTCTTTCGGGCACTACACCTAACACATTAGGGGTACAACTGTTGTTGGTCTTATTTATTGAGGTGATACTCAGAGTATGATCACATGATACTGTGATGCTAATTATGCAGGTAGTGTGGACAGTAGGAAATCAATGACTCGTTATGTTTTCACATTGGGAAATTCAGTTGTCAGCTGGAAAGCAGGCAATAATGGCTTTATCAACCCCTGAGGCAGAATTTATGGCTCTTACCGAAGCAGCCAAGCAGGGTATCTGGTTCAAAGGACTAGTCAGTGATTTGGGGCTACATCAGGATCACGCTGAGATTTATTGTGACAGTTTGAGTGCAATTCATCGAGCTAAGGACAAGGTTCATCATGAGAGAACCAAGCATATTGATGTGATGTATCATTTTCTAAGGAATGAGAAGAGGGTTGTAGTGAAGAAGATCAGCACCAAGGAAAACCTTGCTGATATGTTAACTAATACAGTTCAGCAGAGCAAGTTTCAGTTGTGTCTGGACTTGCTGAATATTCAAAGCTTATAATCTGGAAATCTAGAAGTTCAGCGAGGCAGGGTCAGTTGAGTGGATTTTGAGGACTAATCTGGTAGAGTACATATGGCATTGACGAATGCATCTAGTACAAAGTACATCTGTTTATGCAATCTGGTTGACTGTGAATGAGAGTTCAAGTCAAGGTGGAGATTTGTCCGCAAAGTGACTTAAACTCTACATCTGGTGGAAATAATTTGATTATGAGCCGAGTGATGGCCTGCTAAGAAGTGTATCCAAATCTGTGAAAGTCACCGGGAAGCTCTCTGAGCTTTCTTACATGTCGGCTGATCTGTTTGAAGGTCGATCTCTTGTAGGATAGTCTACTGGGATTAGCAGAGTGTTTTGGATACAACTGAGTTCTACATTGAGGCAATGATAAGCTGAGTTGTGTCAGCAGAGTGACACAACATCATGGGCATTTAGGGCAATCCGACAAAGATTCTTGGTGGTTAGGGTTTAGGGATCTGTGCCTATAAATGCCAAATGTATTGGTCATTGTAAAGTGTGTGTGTAATCCATCTGGATTTGAGTGAATAGTAAAATACTCTTTTCTGTCCATGGAGTAGTCGGCACAACGCCGGAAACCACGTTAAATCCTATGTTCTTCTTGTTTCTGTATCTTTGTGTGATTGTTTATATTAGATTGCTTCAGTTATCTATCTATCTTGCATCTGGATTCCCTATCCTGTTATAACATGCTACCGCTACTCGGTTACTGTCTGAGCATGACGATGAAGCTCTGCTGTAGTCTCCCTCTTCTCGGGCAAACCTGGAGCCCCTGGTCATTAATGTTTCTTCTCTTGAGGATCCAACTGTCCAAGATGAGGAGGAATAGATGGAGGTGACTCTTCTTATAATGACCTCCTACGGCCAATCTGAGAATGCCGAGGTTAGAGCGGAACCAAGGAAGAAAGGCATAACTAAAACCTGGGCAGGTTCCGTACCCGATTCCACGGTTTGGAGGGAAGGGGATGATATGCCTTCCCCGAGGGCTACTCGGGGAGAGTCTGAATGAGTGGTTGAGGGGCAGGAGGGAGGCCGATCTAAGACTTGCCCTGGTTCTTTGACTAACCTTTCTGGACAGGATGACGATGGGGTACAAGCACATCGGGAGGAGATTTCCAGGATGTCCAATCTGGAGTTGATTAGGGCTGGTTTGAGGCCATGAGATACATAAGTCTTGCTTGTTGTATACTATTGTGTACCTTCATTTGGCGATGGTTCCTTATTTGACCTTGTATGAGTGCATGGATCCTTTGTCGGCCAGGAGGTGTTCTCTTGACTCGCCAGATCTTCGGTTGAGTTTGAGGACCTCTGATCTAAAGTCCAATGATGAGTAGATCGAAGACCTCAAGAAGTGGTTGCAAGCCCAAGCGGATGAGCTGGAGGCTTTGAAGTTAGATTATTCGGCCTGGTTCCAAGATGCCATGGATGAACACTTGGGGAAGGAGGCTGAGTTGGGTCAGGCCATCACCAAGGTTCAGGCTTTCCTTGATCAACTTAAGGAAGCTTGTGCGCAGGCTATCCGGGACTACAAAGCTTCTCCCGACTTTATTGAGTCTTTGACATTGCTATTAGCCGCCGTGATAAACGCAGGCTACGCTCTAGGTGTAAATGACTGCAAACCCTATTTCCCTAAGCTCTTTGTTGGTGACCTAGTGTTAGGTCCCCATAGACTAAAAGTTTTGATTATACCAAATTAGTTGGTTTAGAAACCAAGTATAAATTTGCTTACTAGTCTGACAAGAGAATTGTATAGGATTAGTCAGACTTGTAATTGTAGAATCTCTGTTTGTCTAAGCTTGAAGATTTGAAGACAAGAAGACCAGATGACAAGAAGACCAGATTCTTGCCCATTTATCCAACAGACTACTCAAGTCAGGATATTTAGAAGCAGAACAAACCAGCAAGAAAAACAAAAGCAGACGAGTAAAGCATTGAAGATCAAGGCGAGTCATGTTTCAGACCAGAGACAACAAATGCTCTCAAGTGACTAAAAATATACATGAAGTGATAAATTAAAGGGCGTGTAGTTATCCATCCGATCAACATTTGATATAACAGATACAAAATCATACAAGTGGAGAAATAACATTGGATGCTATAAAGTTATCTTCTACAAGCCAACAAGTACAGGCTCCAACGGTTAAAAGCTGAATATGCCAATTTGAAAAGTCCAAGTGACAACTCAGTATTGAATCAGAGCCACTTATTTTCTCAATGGTACACCTACCCTACGAAGGGTATATAAAGATGAAGCTCAACAAGAAGAAAAGTGAGTTCTATGAGTTAAGTTCTAGAAAATAAAAAATGCTATCTCTGATACAACCCAGTCAAGAACAAGCTCTTCATCTCAAATGCTTACCAATCCAGATCTAGAAATCAAGCAGATCAACAATAGAGCTCAAAAGAAATCATTTACTGGTCTACTTGATTAGGAGAGCTACAACTGAAACTTCAAAGTCAGTTCTAATGAAAAGCTCTCACCTTTGTATCCTTAATTTGATACAACACTCACTCTACTCAACAAACAAGTTCTTAAGAAAGTGAAGAACATGTTGCAGCATCTGTGGGGTGTGAAGGAACAACAAAAAAGACAAACGAGCTGTTGGAGAAATGAAGTTCTTCAAACGAGCTACATGCAAATAGACCATTGAAGCATCTGCGGGTGTGCGGCATCTGCAGGGTGTCAAGGATTGGTTATTTAGAGTGTGAAGCATATGTGGGATGTCAATATAGATAACACTTCTTGACTTCTTTTATTTTAGCACTTCACTTTCAGTATTTGCATACTTTATATCACACCACTCAGCACTGAAAACCAAGCTCAAGGCTTATTTCGAACTATATCATTATTCCGCTGCACTTACTTTTTGAAGAAAACCAGACGAGCTACTTGCTTGTTTGTTCTTACTGATCAGACTCATTCATTAAGTAAGAAACTCCAAAATCGAAAAGAGTTCATTCACCCCCCTCTGAAATCTTTCAAGCCTTGTATTACGGACCAACAAATGGTTTCAAAGCGTGTCTCCTAATAACAGATGATAGGCTCGTTATGGTGTGGAATACGTGTTAATTTCTTAGTACGTGTTCCAAGGTTAAAGATTCTGCATTTACATTATTATTCCTTAGATTTGGTACTGTTTTGCCTTGTTTTATACACTTTTCAGGATGTACCAAGGAAGACATTGGGCCAAGTTGAAGAAATCCAAGAAGAAATCTTTCAGAAAAAGAGAAGAAAAACTGGGCCGAGTAATCGATGCCCAGGCCCGATTAATCGAACCCTTAGAAGACAAGAAACTGGAGTCTGCCGTGTCAACTAGGTCGGCTAGGGTTTTATTGAGTCTTAAGTCAGCCATTGAGCCTATATAAAGTGTCATAAACCGGTTGTAAACATAACATTTCATATACATTGATAGATTTTTCATATTATACATTCTTGTTCATGAAATAAAGTTTTCTTAAGCTTTTTGGTGATTCGTTTTTGGTTTCCATAACTAAAGGTATGAAGTTTGAACGTTCCTTTATGTCTTTATTATTATAGATCTACTAGTATTTACTTGTTGTAGTTAAACTGAATGTTTAACAACCCCATAATTTATTCCAATTAATTGATACATAGCAATGTAGATTCCAGAATCGGAACCATCGCTCCCGATTAATCAGCGGTCTTTACCGATGAATCTAGGCACCTTAGGTCAAACTAATCTGGAGATTCAATGTCAGCTACGTTGATCGACAGAAATAATTAAAATGATTACTTGGATATGGCCAATCTAATATTCGTATATCATAAATTAACACGAAGGACTGTTAGTGAAGTGTTAGTTAGGATGCAGTCTTGATGGATCCCTAGGAACGTGCTGGTCATAGTCGATAGCTGCTTAGGGAGGTTCTCAGTCTTGAGCCGGCAACTCTTACACTTAATGCGTGTGAACTAATACAACCAACGAAAGAAATTAGTTGCACATAGATTGTCTATAGTCCTTACAGTGGTAGTAGATAGGGTTAAGAGATTGCACCGTAGCTAAACTGAATTTAAAAACGTTTGATTTATTCGGGGAAATTATGTGGGGAAGTAAACATAAAGATTAGCAATGCGGCCCATGCCAAGATAGTGGATAGGTTGGGCAAGGAGACCGTATTTGTCTTTTTAATTAGGTTAGATTCGTTTATCCTCGAGTTGCATTGTCTCTGTGAGATCGACATTGATTCGTTGTTGCTATACTATAATTTGACATAGTACACTTGCTAGTATAAGCGACCTCACACGCGACATCAAGCTTTTGGCACCGTTGCCATGGACACTGGCCAATTTCAAGAATAAAATTATTTAATTCTACTTGCACCATAGCCAACATTGTTAATCCACTGGTGAGATGAATAACCTACATTGCATTGAGCATCATAATGGTTGTCACCACAATATGAATATCTCACTTTAAATTTGTTAAGCCCATATCCATACATCCTCTCATTAGTTGGTGTCACTTGAGCATTAAATCTTGAGAAAAATTAATCCATGAAAGCTTGACACTTCAAATTTCTGCACAAGAAAAGAAAAAAATCAAAGCAAAAAGTCTCACCATAGCAAGGTGCATCTTGCTTATGGTGAGGAAAAATAAGTCTTGTCTAACAAAATAAAAAACAAGTTCGATGTTGACACCGAAGTCCCCGGAGACGGCGTCAGAAACTTTATGTGTGATTTCAATATAATCAGTAAAACCTACCGCAAGCGCACAGCCTATCGCGTAGTACTTAGGATGTCGATCCCACAAGGACTTGTAGTCAATCACCAAACAATTCCTGATTTTTATTAGCTGGACAAATAAAATTCATGGAGTTTTTTATTATATAAAAGTCCTAAAATTTAAGAAAATCTAATTAATAGCCAACAACTTCAAGATTTTAGTAGATTTGAAGATTTAAAGGCGTTTCTAGGATTTCAGATCCACCACGACGTTGTCTGCATAGAATTTCAACAATCTTCCTATCAATTGAATTCCCATTTACGAAGGCCAATTATAAAATATTTCACGTAAACATTCTTTCAAACTATTATCGTGATTGTACCTAGTTTTAACCCGCATTCAGTTTCCTACAATGATGAATAAAATTAGTTCCATTGAAGAACCATAATTAAGGGCCAGTTTAGGTTTAACCGTATTTTCATTCAAGAAATCCATAAAGATTCGATCTTGGTTTCTAAATTATCGATTAATTATATTTTTTGTGTCATCAATTAATCGAATGAAATTTCTCATGAAATCCTAGGGTCATTCACTCTTTCGATATATTATTTCCGGAAAATTACATGAATAAGCATACAAGATCAAATTCATAAACATGAACTAAATCCTTTACCAATGAAAATATTGCACCTTCAAAACTATATAATCATTGCTGGGCTTTTCCTAATCCATGAAACTAATATTTACTCTGGTAACATATCAAGATTCCAAGAAACAATCATAAAATACATATCTTGACGAGAAAAAATAAATAAAATAGAAAAAAGGGAAGAGAGAGAAAATAAACCCATCAATATGTTTCATAAAATAATTGAATCCTTGGAAAATCCTCGTTCTTGAATCTAAAACCTTCGTTCTTGGGGATGAGAGATGATGATGTTGTGTAGGAGAAGGCAAAAGTCGACTAGAATCTGATGTGTGGTGTCTATTGTGAATTGTACGACTTAAGGATTAAAAATAGTATAATTACAAAATCTTGGAAGTTTCCTTAAATAGTTTAATCAAGAAAATCTCTAAAAATTAAATATCTATCATTCTTGGACTCTTCTGGTGTGTGGGCTCATCTTTTCCATTAAAAATCACGCCAAAAGCAAGGAAGTAACGTGAAAAATGTTTCCACCAATCAAAACATTTCGCTGGCCAGGATAAGATTTCTGAAAAGTGTCACACCCTAGGTATGACTGAGGCTGATTTTTAAACTCTTCCGCTTTAGCTCCGTTTTTTGGGTCTCTTTCTTCTAATCTCGAATCATTCTGCAATAATTCAATCATCCGCAGTAATCTAGCCCAAAAAGGATAAAGTCATCACAAAATAGCAATATACGACACCAAATTGAGTCCAAAATATCTAGGATTATTCGAATTTTTAGGAAATTATCAAGAGTCAAGCAGAGCCATTATCTGACTTAGATGACAATGCATTCATGGAACTAGTGGACAATGATTAGGTAATATCACTATTCTCGAACATTGCATCTTCATCTGGTTCATGTTCCAAAGCAGAAATTCCAAATATTCAGACAACATATATTCAAGAATTTATCAAAGATCTTAGCAGTGAGTTTGAAGAGATTCAAGCGTACTGCGATCTAATAAAGAAAGAAATGAATATCTCAAGTCCGAAAATTTGAAACTAAAAGCTGAGCTATTCAATCTAAGAAACAAAAAGCTTTTAATGAAGGATGGAAACAGACTTGATCGAAATGAGGAAACACAAATTCAGATCAAGCCTGTCATATCAATCATTTCTGATTACAAACCAGCCAAAAGAACTGGAGACAAATCTGGTGTGGGATATTCTGAACATAGAACACTTGACAAGTCAAACTTAATGTTCATATCTGAAAATGGTACTCTTTATGAGCCTGTTTTCAAATCAGAAACAAAAGTCAAACATGTTAAGCATGTCAAGTTTGTTAAATCAGTGATTGAAAGACATGAACTTCCAGTTACTTATGAATCCAAAAGAATAAACAAATCAATGGATCATAAGTTCAGGGGAATAATAGACTATACCTTTCTGACAATGACTGGAGCACTGGCATTCCTATTCATAATAGGAAAACCAATGTCAGTTATGGCAATTCCAAAATTAGAACAGTGGAGTATCCTGAATTTCCCACTACACACAAAAAGGTTCTTAATAGAACAAAACAAGTGTATATAAGGAAATTGGAGATAACTGCTAAGCTTACCTTTAGGACTAACACTGTTCAATCATAAGTAGAGAAAGGATTTCGGATGAGAAAAATTTGTTTCACAAAATTCCATTTGATTATCCGCAACAGTGGTGTAAACGCCTAAGAGTCCCCATATTCAAATACAAACTAGGCCTGACATCATATTGAACTAACACTGTTGGACCCAAACAAATTTAGGTACCTAAATCACATAATTTGTTTTGTAGGATATCTGGTACATAGACAGTGGATGTTCCTGACACATAACGGGCAACACACACTGCTTGGTGAAATATCCAAACAAGGATTGACCCAAAGTTACATTTGGTGGAAATGAGAAACCTGGAATCACAAACGGATTTGGAAGCCTTATCAAGAATGATCTAGAAATCTGTGGTGTCACTTTTTTGTTGAAGGATTGAAGTACAATCTTCTCAGTGCAAGTCAGTTTTGTGATAAAGGATAAAAAGTCTTATTCAACAAGAAGATATGTAGAGTTATCAACGAAGAAACAAGACAAATGATCTGAACTGGAAAAAGAAAGAAGAATATGTATATGGTAGACTGGTCAACGACATCTTTAGAAGTATGTCTACTAGTACAATCAAGACATGAGATAAGTCGTCTATGGCACAAGAGATTGAGCCATCCTAATTTCAAACCAAAAAACCAATTGGCAAGAAATGATCTAGTGAGAGGATTACCAGACATTGTGTACAAGAAAGATAGAATTTGTGACTCCTGCCAAATGGGGATACAAATCAAAGCATCCTTCAAATCAAAGACAACATCGTCAACTAATAGAACTTTGCAACTTCTACACATGGATCTGTTTGGACAAGTGACAGAAATAAGTGTGAGTGGAAAGAAGTACACACTGGTAATAATGGACGATTTCTCAAAGTACACATGGAATATCTTTCTCAACAAGAAAATAGAAACTCTCAACAAGTTATCAGACCTACTGAAAAGACTTCAAAACGAAAAAAGATCTGACAGTAATCAAAATCAGAACTGACAGAGGCACAAAATTCTTGAATCAAGTCATCAGAAGCTACTGTGAAGAAAATGGAATGCAACATCAACTGGCTATTGCAAGAACTCCACAACACAATGGAGTAGCTGAAAGAAAGAATAGAACATTAAAAGAAGCTACCAGAACAATGATAGTAGAAGTAAACATGTCAAAATGATATTGGGCAGAAGCTGTCAACACTGCTTGTCACACTCAGAACAGATCAATCATCAACAAAGTTAGAGGAAAAATACCTTATGAACTATGGAATGGGAGAAAACCAAACATCTCCTACTTTCATATCTTTAGAAGCAAGTGTTTTATCCACAACAATGGAAAAGATCAACTAAATACTTTTGATGCTAAAGCAGATGAAGGGCTATTCTTGGGATACTTAGACATGAGGAAGGCCTTCAGAGTTCTGAATAAGAGAACACTATCTTTAGAAGAATCAGTGCATGTAGTCTTTTATGAACCAAACTTCAACACTGATCTGCCATTACAAGAAGAAGATCAAACTACAGAAGGGCCAATCTATGTTGACATTGAAGTAAGACAAATCAATTCAATAGAACCTGATGATTTTCTTCCCACAATTGAGCAAGGCACAACACTAGAAGAAGTTCCTATCATGCAAAACACTAAGCCAAATCTGAATTGGTTAAGAGATCATCCAACATAACAAGTTCTTGGAGATCCAAACACTTGTGTTAGAACTAGAAGACAACTGAAAACCACGCTCACATGTTTTCTATCAGATATGGAACCCAAAACTATTGAATATTCATGCCGAGATGCTGACTGGATAATTTATGCAAGAAGAGCTGAATGAGTTTTAGAGAAATCAAGTCTGGGAACTCACGAGAAGACCTGACCACTCAAATGTCATTGGAACCAAGTGGGTCTATAGAAACAAGATGGATGAAAATGGAGTTATCATCAGGAACAAAGCAAGACTGGTGGCAAAAGGTTATTAACAAGCTGAAGGTATTGACTTTGATGAGACATATGCACTTGTTGCAAGACTAGAAGCAATCAGACTATTCCTGGCATATGCAGCTCATCCAAACTTCAAAGTATATCAAATGGATGTCAAATCTGCTTTCTTAAATGGACTACTTGAAGAGGAATTCTATGTGCAACAGCCACGTGGATTTGAAATCAAAGGACATGAGGATAAAGTATACAAGCTCAACAAAGCACTTTATGGTTTGAAGCGAGCACCAAGAGCCTGGTATGATACTTTATCCAAGTTTCTTGTGGAAATGGATTCAAAAAGTGCATAATAGACAACACACTATTCAGAATCCAACATGAAGACTGCAAACTGCTGGTACAGATCTATGTAGATGACATCCAAATTATCAGAAAATTTTTCACACCTGATGAAGAGTAAATTCCAAATGAGAATGATAGGAGACTCAACAATTTCCTTGGACTTCCAGTCAAACAGATGGAGATGGAATTTTCATCAACTAGAGCAAATATATCAAAGATCTCATCAAGAAGTATAGAATGGAATCAAGTGCAAATAGTGCAACTCCTATGTCAGCAAATCTACACATAGACAAACATGTTAATGGTAAAAGTGTGGATGAAACCAAATACAGAGGTCTGATAGTTTTGCTATTATATCTAACTACAAGAAGACCAGACATATCATTTGCTGTTGGAGTATGAGCAAGGTTTCAATCAGATCGAAAAGAAAGTCGCATAGTTGCTGTGTTGGTCCCTTGGAAAGGCTAACACATGTTTAGAGGGGAGGGGGTGAATAAACTTGTCCTTAAAAAATGGATTTTAGACAGATTAAGGTTCAGTTATAACTTGTGTGGAGTTAAGCTGACTGAGCTGAGTTTAAGTCAAACTGACTTAAGCAAAACTGAGTCAACCGGCAGCGGATATAATTCTAGCCTTTTTCTTGATCTTGTTACTCTATGCGAAAGCTGAGTGTGCTAAACTGAATACTGGTGGATGTCAGTTTGTGAGCTGTGAGTTGTGTAACAATCAGTTCTCAGTATTCTGTGTAAACAATATAAATGTTGTAATAAATAAATGTGTAATGTAAATGCGTAAAGTAAATGAAACAGGAGTTATAGAGGTTCCAGGTGGTGTAATCCTGTCAGTCTTCTCTTCCCCTGTGCTGTTACAAAAAATCCTAAACAATAGTCCTTGGCTAATCCTAGCTTCACTATCTAAATAGTTGTAGAACATGTAGAATTGCTACTCTTCAATTGCTTGAACACTGGTCCTTGAAGGGTTACGTATGCCTCTTCACTAGCTACCACCACAAACACAGTATACCCGACTGCTGTGACAACCGAGTTTGTATCCCTCAGCGAACTTATCTTCTTCAATTCCATATTGGTGTAGTCTGAGTCAGTTTTTCAGTTTGTTTATCTTGACGATTTCCAGTTTTCTAAATGACTTCCAGTTTTTAGTTTCAGAATACTATAACTATTACAGTGCTTGTCTAACGTAACCTATACAATTATCAGACTTAAGTAAATCCTATACATTCAGTTCTAGACGTCTTTTAGCCTTTCACCATAATAGCTGGCTTCGGCACTTCATCAATGGGGTTAAGATAATACTTTGAATAAATATGATGAATTATCATCAAAACATAAATTTTATTTCAAACATGCTGCTAAAAGGATGTTAAAATATCTCAAGGATACAGTTGACTTGGGATTATTTTATCTAAGAAGGTGATTTCACACTAGTTGGATACATAGATGCAGACTATGCAGGTTGCAAAGTTGACAGGAAAAGTACATCTGGTACTTGCCAAATGCTAGGAAACAGACTAGTATCTTGGTTTAGTAAGAAGCAGATGTCCATTAAAACACCTACATCAGAAGAAGAATATGTAGTTGCAGGAAGTTGTTGTGCATAATTTTTATGGACAAGACAACAACTCAGAGACTATGGAATTGAAGAGAAGGGAATTCCAATCATGTGTGACAACATAAGTGCTGTATCAATATCCAAAAAACAAGTACAACATTCCAAGATAAAGCATATTGATATCAGACATCATTTCATACATGATCATATGGAAAAATATAATGTGAGATTGGTGTACATCAAAACAAACGATCAACATGCAGACATCTTCACCAAACCATATTGTAAGAACAAATATACAGAATTGAGAAGGCTTCTTGGACTAATGAATCTTTCATAGTCCATTTGATCATATGAAATTAAATAGTGTACTTGATCTTTATCATTCGGGTGAGCTCACTTTCTTACAGTATAGAGGCTGAAGGGAATGCTGAGTGTAGTCCGCCGACACATTCTGCTGATTTTATGAAGACACAGTAGCCTACGGATAGTGTGATGACACAACAGCTGTCTCGGATTTTATCAACGCAAAATAAACAAGTAATAAAAATAATCCGGTTTACCCCAAGTGCAGGGATCGTAGTATAGAGATTAATACCGGAGTCGGTCTCAGGGAATCGAGGTTGTTTAATCTGGTTCTTATTAATTCTTCTAAAATTGTCACTACTATTTATTTTTAGACCTAAACTAAAAATGGAAAATAAACTGGACAGAGGATTGTCAGTCCAAAGCCAGGAAGGAAAGTTACGAACTTAAGTAATGAAAATAAAATCTATTCTAAAAACTAAAACGAAAATAAAATTCAAAGATCACAACGAAGAACAAGGCACAAGATAATTTCAATTAATTCTAACGTAGAACAAGCAATGATCCACCTATCTCGCAATTCTCAATTTCTACCCTAGATCGTTTAGTGAAGATTTAATAAAGGTTGTGGGTCACCTATCAAAGGTATGAACTTCTACTCTCGTAGATAATTCTCCTATTAATCTATCATCTCTCGATCTTAAAGATTAATGCTTACATAACCAAGGTGTAAGATTTCTCAATCTAGCAACCTAGAAATTAACCTAACAACTCTCGTTATTTTTAGGTTAAAAATCCAACCTTTACTATGGTGATCTAGGATTTAATAACGATTCTCATCACACATTAAACATCAAACAGCAATACATTTATCAATGAAATTGCATAAGAACAATAAAACATAATAAAGATACAATCTTTAATTAAACTCACAAACAATCCAAGAGTTGAAATCAAAACATTGCTGAGACGGTTTCACACGCTTGTTCCAGAAGTGCCTAGCCTCTGCTCATATCCGTACGAACGAAAAATAAATAAATAAATAAATATGTTGCTCGGTCGACCGAAGGTGTGCACTCGGTCGACCGAGTGCTTCTCCTTTTTTTTTTTTGATTTTCTGTCTCGGCTCTGTTCCCAAATGATTTTTTCGTGTTCTGTGCTGCTGCTGAATGCCGTCCTTTTATAACCTTTTAGCCGACTTAGGGTAATTATTACCTTTTTTTCTTTTCTTTTTTATATAAGAGAAAACCTAAACCCTAAAAAATAATAATCATCCCTAATTTGCCCTTCTCTTCAATCTTTAAAGAAATTGCTGCTTTAAACTCCTCTAGCTCGGCTCTTACTCGACCCATGATATATTTGTGTACCTTCAACCATAAAAACGTGCAAAGTGTAACATCACATATATAAATAGATAATTGCTAATAAAATCACGTAAATAACCCGACTTTGCACTTCAATAATTTCCAGCTTCATTCTTTCGATAATTCCATTAAACACTTAATTTTCTATAAAAATTAATAAAATACAAAGGAATTCGTTACGAAAGAAAGTAATATAAACTGTAAAAATCATCATAAACAACTCCCCCACACTTAGCTTTTGCTCGTCCCGAGCAAGACAAAACAAGTTCAAGGCTCGAGAAAATATAGACATTTCAGCACATATAACGCATATTCAATAACTTAGAGGTTCACCCCGGTGTGTGTGCAAAGCCATAACAAACTTCCACTAAGTCCAAACTTGAAAATTTCAAAGCAAACTAGCTAATACCCACTTTAAACTAGAGATAAATGATACTTATAAGATGTACCCTACAAAACGTGACATATCCCAAAAAAGATGATAGAATACATTTAGGACCTTTCTGACATACTCAGAGGATAATCCCTACAACATATATGTCAGTTTATACTGGGGATAAGGTATACGGTAACTAAGTCTTTTATTCATACCACTTCTTATTGCAAGTTGATTTAACTATTTTCACATTTAAACGCACATCAGAATGAGCCATTGCCCTGTCATAGCAGAATAGGACATTCGGGATATGCCCTACCTTACTCAAATCATAAGGCAGCTTCTTCTGACTGTAGTGAGCTTTTGGTCATCATAGTGGTATAGGACATTCGTGATATGCCCTATCGCACTCAAATCATCGACCAGCTTCCGACACACACAACTTATTCATTTAAAATTCAACTTTTTCAACAACTCTAGTTACGTTTTACTTATCACATTCAAACCTCAGATATTCATAGTATATCATACTTCGGCTCTAAACACAAACTATTATAATTCTCACGATATGTATATTAGCACTAAGCACATGACTTATAAGATAACAAAAATCACTAATCAAAAGGGGTACAACTTTATATTTTAGCTCATCATTCATTATGGCTCGTGAAAAATATACATCGGGTGAAACAACTAACTTACTGGACATACAGTATATAGCATCAATGACTAAAAAAAACGAACAAAGACTATGCATTGCTTACTTGGGACAGAACAAAAATTTTGAAAAATTTGCTCATTTTGCATAGAAACATAACGAAGTAAGCAAATGATCATTCCCCGCCCCCACACTTAAATCACAACATGTCCTCAGGTTGTGCAGAATTAAAAGGAAAAGATAAAGAACTTAGCTGATTTTAACAGATACTTGAAGATGGCAATTCTAGAAGTGGCCATGATCCAGAAATGCCTGATGAAAGCAGTAGACTGTGGACCATCCACCGGAAAATTGGCTTCATCTGAAAGCTCACAATTGCTATCGAAAATATCCTGCACACTTGAACAAACATGGCAACATCTCGGGGAACATAGGGGGATATAACATGGCAAAATAAAGATAAAGAGAAGGACAAGGCGAAATTGAATCAACCAACAAGGCAGAGTCAACAATTACCCTAATTAGACTTAAACGAAACAAATAAATCAAAGAAAAGAACAAAAACGAAAGTAACCAAAACAGAAACGGATATCTAGGATGCCTCCTAGTGGCGCTTTTGGTTAATGTCGTTAGCTCGACACTCTTTTAGCTCAGCCTGGATCAGGCCATTTAACTTTTCTGCCAGCCACTACCTCGTGTAGGCTTTGGTCAGTAGTTCGGCTGCAGAAACAACACTTAACACATGGGGTGAAATCTTTGACAGCTTTCCAAATACGTTTAAACTGCCCCATGGTCGACTTCTTCTTCTTCTGAGTATTCTGATGACGTTTCAGCTTACGCTCCCTCTCAAACTCTTCCATGTCACAACTACCTGCTAGAACTTCTTCAGATCGACCACTACCGTCATCCTCTAAAAATAGGTCGGGTGAAAACTCGTCAAACTCTTCGACTTCTTTAGTACCACACCCGAGGATATCGAGGAAACGAACAATCAAAGGCTTTTCCTTGGGTTCACCAATGTATTGTTTACACCTTTGACCATTTACTCGAAACGGTTGGTCACCATAACCTCGTAGTTCTAAAACGTCTCCAGGAATAATTTGGAGAATCTCAAAGGGACCGGACCATCGTGTCCTTAACTTTCCAGGAAACAGATGTAACCTGGAATTATACAAAAGAACTTGCTCCCCGACGTGAAATTCCCTCTTCTTAATTTTAGCATCGTGAAGGAGTTTCGTCTTTTTCCTTCTCGATCCTGGCACTTTCGTAAGCCTGAAGTCTAAATTGCCTAACTCATGCAATCAAGCAATCGATGCTTACCACAGGATTGGGAATCAAAGTTCAGAAACTTTGTAGCCCAATAAGCTTTGTGCTCTAACTCGACCGGCAGATGACATGGCTTACCATAAACCATTTGATATGGAGATGTACCCATAGGAGTCTTATAGGCGGTTCTGTATGCCCATAGTACATCGTCCAATTTCAAACTCCAGTCTTTTCTATGACTGTTGACCGTTTTCTCCAGGATCTTCTTTAAACTTTGGTTGCTTCTTTCATCCTGACCACTAGTCATAGGATGATATGGTGTGCCAATTTTGTGCCGGACACCATATTTCTCAAGAACTTTTTCTAGTGGCCGGTTGCAGAAGTGCGTTCCCTCATCACTGATTAAGGCGCGGGGACATCCAAATCTCACGAAAATATTTTTCTTCAGAAAGCTCATGACCGTTTTGTGGTCATTGCGAGGAGTGGCTTGAGCCTCCACCCATTTTGACACGTAATCAACTCAGACTAAGATGTATTTGTTACCACAAGATGATGGAAACGGACCCATAAAATCAATACCCCATACATCAAAGACTTCGCATTCTAGGATGGGTTTCAATGGCATGTCGAAACGCCTTGTTAAAGTTCCGGTTCTTTGACACCTATCACAAGCTTTACAAAAAGCTTTTGTATCTTTAAAGATCGTGGGCCAATAGAAGCCGGATTGGAAAATCTTAGCAACGGTTTTCCAAGGACCAAAGTGACCTCCAGTGGGTCCACTGTGGCATTGCTCAATAATATCACGCTGCTCAGATTCTGGAACACATCTTCTAAGCAGACCATCTTTACAGATCTTAAAAAGATAAGGTTCATCCCACACGAAAGATTTCAAATCAGAGAAGAACTTTTTCTTCTCCTGATAGGACAATTCTGGATCGAGATAACGGGAATGAAGGTAATTGACAATGGCAGAATACCATGGAACATCTGGAGCGCAGCCATCGATAAGCATGATATTTTCTAGTGGAAAGTAAAGATCTATATCATCCGGATCATCCTTTTCCTCACTTAACATTCTCGAAACATGATCCGCCACTACATTTTCACTGCCCTTTTTGTCTTTAATTTGAACGTCAAACTCTTGTAGGGTCAGTATCCAATGCAGTAGGCACGGTTTGGCCACTTTCTTAGTCATCAGATATCGCAAAGCAGCGTGATCAGTCCACACAATCACTTGAGCACCTAACAAGTAACTACGAAACTTGTCCATAGCAAAGACTACGGCCAATAATTCCTTTTCAGTAGTAGTGTAGTTAACTTGCAAAGGATTCAATGTGTGACTGGCGTAATAGATTGGCTGGAATTTCCCTTTGATTTTTTGTCCTAAAACATCACCAACTGCATAGTTTGATGCGTCGCACATAAGCTCGAAAGGTAGGTTCCAGTCAGGCTATATAAGAATTGGAGCAGAGATTAAACGGTTTTTAAGCTCCTCAAATGCCTGCTTGCAGTTTTCATCAAAATCGAACTCAACGTCTTCCTTAAGTAGTGTGTAGACGGGGCTTGGCTATCTTGGAAAAGTCCTCATGAATCTCCTATAGAAACCGACATGTCCAAGAAAACCTCTGACTTCATGCACATTCTTAGGATAACTCATCTTCTCGATAGCTTCCACTTTGGCCCTGTCTACCTCAATACCTTTGGCGGAGATCTTGTGGGCAAGAACTATTCCCTCATCAACCATGAAATGGCATTTTTCCCAATTGAGTAATAAGTTCTTTTCCACACATCTGGATAAGACCTGGTCAAGATTATCAAGGCAATCATCGAAAGATTGACCAAAGACCGAAAAATCGTCCATAAAGATTTCCATACACTTTTCTACTAGCCCGTCAAAGATAGCCATCATACATCTTTGAAATGTAGCTGGGGCATTGCAGAGACAAAATGGCATTTGCCTGTAAGCGAATGTACCATAAGGGCAGGTGAAAGTGGTCTTTTCTTGGTCAGCTGGATCAATGGGTATTTGAAAGTATCCTGAATACCCATCCAGGAAGCAGTAGAATGCATGTCCCGCCAGACGCTCAAGCATCTGGTCAATGAATGGAAGGGGAAAATGATCTTTCATGGTTACCTCATTGAGCTTTCGATAATCGATGCACTCAGAAACCAAAGGACAAGTCTCAATGCTATTTCCTCTCCCTTCTCATTCTTCTCAATTGTAATTCCACCTTTCTTGGGAACTACCTGAGTCGGGGAAACCCATTCACTATCAGCGATGGCATAAATGATTCCCATGTCCAGAAGTTTGATGATTTCTTTCTTAACCACCTCTTGCATATGAGGGTTGAGCCTCCTCTGGGGCTGTCTAACACATTTCGCACCCTCATTAGTCTTGATCTTATGCATACAGATGTCGGGAGATATCCCTCTAATATCTCCTACTTGCCACCCAAAGGCTTTCTCGTTCTTTTTCAAGACGTTTATTAACTTCATTTCTTCTAGTCGAGACACCTTGGCAGATATAATCAATGGAAGCTTGTCACCTTCTCTTAAAAACACATACTTTAGATGTTTAGGTAACGGCTTCAGTACTAGATCTGCAGGGGGTCTTCCAAACTTGATTTAATATCTCCACTTTTTAACTCAACATCGCAGAGTTTACTTAGTGGTCCCACTGCCAAAGCTTCTCCTTCCAGCAACTCATCCTCAAATTCACTTTCTAACCGCTCTGACTTACCCACACCATGATTATTCAAATTATCAACGATCGCTCATACTCGGGCCAGCGGCCCATGACTTGCTTTTCCATCAAATCATCAAAGTCATCAGACGTCTACTCAATGGAAAAACCGGTTGGAGGACCAGAGGGTATTTGAATGGATTTGGAGACATTATAGCTTACCTCTTGATCACCAACACGGATCATCAATCGCCCACCATCGCAGTCAATGAGGGCTCTAGCTGTAGACAAAAAAGGTCTTCCAAGAATCAGGGGGACATTTTCATCTTTTTCAATGTCTAAAACGTACCAGTCAACGGGAAAAGTAAATTTGTCGATTTGAACTAGTACGTCTTTTAAGATTCCCGCTGCTTTCTTAGAAGATCTATCAGCAAATTGCAAATTCATGGTAGTGGGTTCTAGAAGATCAATTAAACCCAGCTGTTTACACACAGACAATGGCATGAGGCTTATAGATGCACCAAGGTCACACAAAGAGTTAGGGAAGACCAGGCCTCCCATTAACACCGTAAGCACGAACTTTCCAGGGTCACCTCTCTTGGTTGGTAAGTTTTCATAATTGATCATTGAACAATCCTCACCAATCAGCCTCTCCATGTCTGACAACTTCCTTTTTGAAGAAACAACATCCTTGATAAATTATGTATACTTAGGCATTTCAACCAAGACCTTGGATAATGGAAGATTTACCTGAGTATTTTTCAAGAGATTCAGCACCTTTTCATACTTCTTATCTTCACTCAAAGGGATTTTGCTCTTTCTTGGTGGAAATGGAAGCTTTTTCAAGTCACTCTCAGAAAAGATTTTCTTTGAAGATGCATTGACAGCTTTGTCTTCCAGATCCTTCCACCGAACAGCTTTTTCAATCTTTTTATTAGTCAGGGGATCAGCCTCCTGACTTCCACTTGATTCTTCGTCCATCAAGGATCACCACCGAGGACTTCCACTTTTTCACCTCTCGGGATCACCCACCGAGTATTCACTTTCGCCAAGGGGAGTGTAGGTGCTCGGCTTCCCTCCCGCCTTATTATCGGCAGAGGGGCTAGTGGTTTCCTGGTGGGAAGGACCACTAACTTGAGTACCGCTTAAATTCATTGCACCGCCTCCTCTCTATATATGGAATTGAGGGTACGAGGTCAGTACATTTGCCATTATACAAATCGGTTTGAGCGACTTGACCACCCTTTGGATTTTTCTCAGTGAAACTGGGCAGTTGCTGTTAGGAAATCTACGTGGGAACGCAGCGGAATTCAAAAATTTGATTTCCTTTTACCCAAGATCGACTTCGTTTAAGCAATAAACAAACAAGTAGTAGACGGTGGTTACCTTGGTTGATCTATAAGATCGACGCTTTGACCGTCTAAGGAGAGTAGTTCTCATATAGAGCCGCCAAGTGTTCGGCCTCTACCGCTAGTCCACACGAACAGCCCGCCGGAATCCCATCATGGATTGCTATTGGAAAACTCCGGTTGCTAGACCGGCCCTTTTCCCCTCTCTCCAACTCTCTATAGGATGCTCTCTAATTTTACACAAGAACTATGAGCTCTTGCAATTGTGTTATACAAAAGAGCTTGACACCCACCTCCTATTTATAGTAGAAGTGGCGCCCCAAGTAGAGTAGAAAGGAAGAAAACTTTTTCCCAATAAAATAAGGAAAATATAATAGATTGATTTATCTCATTTATTATAATATCTCATATTAAATAAATCTAGGATATTGTCAATATGTTATATTGAATATTTCCAAGATATTGTCAATATCTAATATTGACTATCTTTATTTTATTACCATAAATCAATTTACACATGTGTATATATCACATATATAAATTACAAGTATAAATGTATATCACAAATATACACCACACGAATATACCAAATATATATATGCACAAATATCTAATATTATTTTATTTTATTAATATCTAATATTAATAATAGGTAATATCATTAATTAAATTGCACAATCCAAGTGTATCTTATACACTCCAAAATTGCGCCATCTTTAGCCAATAAATTGGCATCCGGAATATTCTTTAATTAATCAATATAATTAATATCTTGTATTTAATTTATTCATAATAAATAAATACCACCATATTAATTTACCACTATAACATTTATAGTCTCGAGATAAACTTTCCTTATTTGGTTATCATCTATAACCACATTTTAATCCGGCTAGATGTTCTTATGTGTGTGACTCGATAGGATTCCGAATATGTTGGCCGTAGACACAAAGTGCAAATTACGAAAATGCCCTTCATGCCTAACGATCACGGGATAGCGTCTAGCAACACACCGTGACCCCCAATCATCGGAAGAGTCAAATGCAATGACTACTACCTTTCATGTAAAACAGTTACCGTGTAACTTACAATCCTATCGCTGTAATAATATCCATACGGTCGTTAGTCGAGTGTCAAAACATCAACGATCGTATCTTATAATCTGGATATCATGCTCTCTCGAAGTAACTCGTTTACTCCCACTTTGCAAAGATTCACGAGAGTAAGACATTCCTTATAAGAAGGCCATTTCGATATTCGATCCCAATCATAGGATACGCGATTCCCGGACGACCAATCATGTATACTCCGCGATGCTTCAAGATCATACCCAATAACTACCGCATGATCGCCCGTGGCTGGGAAAACCTCAATAGTGTCAAAGCATGACAATCCACACCGTGATGCCATGAAGACTCGGTCAAAAGGATAATTACACAACCGCCACATAGTGTGACACTTATCCGTGTAAGTGGGTCGACTAACGCAACGTCGCATTCTCTAATACACGCCCACGTCATACCCAAGTGTCTCTACACTTCGATAGATTTAGAGATCTATCTCTCGCCTCTTAAAGACAGAAGACATCTAATACGTGCTAGCCTGCTCATACTATCAATGCCTGTTTAATAGTACATCGCCTAGAGACATTTAAGTATCAAACTTATTAAAGTGATTAGAGATCTCATCAACCATAATCGACTATCATGGTTTCTCTATCACGCTTTAATACTAAGGACGTCATCATATAACAATTCATAATTGGTTCTTCAAAAAGAACATATATATGACAACGTAAAAATCCATTTAATATATATATAAACATAAAGAAATGGTAGAAATGATCCGACCCGGTCGGATCCGGTCCAACCCGATTGGGTTTAGGACACTATTTCAACAATCTCCCACTTGGCCTAAAACCAATCACTCGCACACACAAGACCAAGTTGACACAAGAATCTCATGCAATACTCGCAACCAAATTTCTAGCCATAAACGGATCGCTATCCGTGGGGACTCGAGACTATCTTCATATCATGTTCCATATGATCAAGTCAAAGGAACCGCCTCAACACACACATGAATCTCTCGACGAGACCCTAGTCCTTGCTTCAAGCAATGAATCCACTTACTATATCAGCTATATAGAAAGGTGGAAGAACCGTATAAGGTTCATGAATGAACCTTCTAGATCCATGTATCGCTCCCCGCCGCCTTCTAAGGCACTACTGTGTTTTGGCCTAGTTGTAGAATTTACTGATGACCCATAGCTAAGAACATTTCCAGCTCAACGTATCACTTAATCAAAGTGATCAGAAACCAGGCAGTAGCTCCCACTCGCCGCCATAAGACTCGGGATCTACGCCTCAGTATATCTACATTTATTTAATTCCAAGTTTCAATAAACTAGGATACTTTCCTTAACTTGTTTAAGGATATTCTCGACATTCACCGTTTTACTTTCATACTTGCTCATGACTATTCATGGACTATGAACATCCGGCATTATTCTTATAATGGTTTCTATTGCAGTAAGCGAAGAAACCTTCCATAAGCATCATCTTTCACCTTACCTTTAGGACGAACGTCCTAACATAGATAGATCTTGAGAACACTGGCTAGCAGTATCCCCGTCGTGATCTATGCTAAACTCCTTTTAGCATCACATCTATATAGGTAAACTATAATCTAACAGCAGTTAAATCTATCACTATAGATTCTTATTTCTAAAAATAAGAACTGCCAATCCAAGTGCTTTCGTAAAGACCTTGAACTACCAAACATTAATTGACTGTGACATGGGGTGATAATTCTCGAGATAGATACCTAATACCTTGCTCAAAAAATCTTAACACACTCCCACTATCCATCTTTCACATGGGCATATCCTTCTTTTGACTAATCAAACTCCTTTGATTATCAAACAAAGAAATCGTCTAGAGAAACTTATTTGAGTCCATAAATGGATCTCGCGGGCTTACAT
The DNA here is from genome assembly GCA_026214975.1 of Gentiana macrophylla. NCBI lineage: Eukaryota > Viridiplantae > Streptophyta > Magnoliopsida > Gentianales > Gentianaceae > Gentiana > Gentiana macrophylla. Next base: position 58,960,246 of record CM047807.1, on the reverse strand, counting down.
ATCATGTCATTGTCTATGAACATCGAGTTTTCTGCCCAACGTCTTCAACACTATCATATAGCCATGATACGAAGTTATAACAAGTATTATCTGAATAGAAATGGGCTCAGCCTTACGGGGACATTCCCTCTAGGTAAGACAAACTAAATTCACAACCTGGTTGTGAGACAAACTAATTCAGATATTATGGCTCCTGGCCATATCTCTCAATCTTGCCTTTCAAACATTCCTTCATAAGTCGTGAGATATTCATTCTTCAAGATGAACATACCAGCAGCCCTTTCAGGCTTGAGGTTATCTACAGACTTACAGAACTTTTGTGTGCACTGAGCAGTGTTTTACACCTCATCGCTATGCGGCGTCTGCTCACGTTCCAATGGTTGAATGTATCTTTGTGGTTCTCAAACTCTTTTGAGATCTGATTTACTCCCACTGTTTCTTTTGGAAGAAACACTTCCTTCGTAAGACAAAGATGTTTGGAGACAAACATTTTGCTCCGCGGACAAGTAAATAATGTCCAGCGTGCTAGCTAAGATATGCCACAAAGTTGCATATGTCGTACTAGGCTCCAAGCCTTTCTGACTTTGCCTATGACAATTTCAAATTATCGGCTAGGATAGATTCGACATTATCCTCTTCCATACCTAATATGGAATTTATTCAACCTTTATTCTTCAGAACTTGGTTAAGTATAAGGGCACTATCCCGAAACGGGTAAGGGATACTTCGCATGGCTTGTGTCACACCTTTATCATATAAAGTGTTGTTGCCATTTTGGGAACACAATCTAATTGCGTATCCCAAAGATGGTATCCTTCAAGGGAGAATCTTATTCCTTTTCAGACGACTTCAAACACCCTTCAGTACTAATTACTTCAATCCAATTGAAGATTAATTCCTAAGTAGCTCATCAATCTCATATTCGCATTACTAGCTCAAACTTTTCGGCTTCCGAATTATGCACTTCATCGAGTACACTTGACTATTTCTAAAAATAGTCATAGAGATTTAACGAACAATTATTTGTGGCATTAATTGTCACAAGCCAACAAACATCGATATGTTTAGGCTTGGCATAATTTTCTAGATTTTTACAACCTTTTCAAAAAAGTATATTTTAGTCATCTTTAGGTAAGATACGTATTACCCACATGATTCATAATCATATGGTTCAACATCATCAGAATGACGTTTAATTACACGCTTCCCTCCCAGAGAGACTATGTCTAGAACAACCACAAATGTTAAGGATAACAGCCACACAAATATTTAGTTGAGATCTCATCACATATATCAACTATAAAGTGACTTCAATCTAGTATGTTAGATTCAGCGACCATCCAACTTTATCGGAATAACATTTATTCTTTACAATTGAATATGTCTACTAAATCCTAACAAATAACTGAAAACATATTCTTCATAAGAACCGGAACATAATAAAGTTTATTTAGTTCCCTTATCAGTTTACTAGATCCAGAATATGGTAAGTATTACAACATTTGCTTCACCTTCCATATCTGTATTTAATCTTTCTAATTTAATCACACTCGTAAGATATCATATATCTAAGAGTTGACTTGAACTTAGATATATTTATCTCAACAGACTTGCCTATAATAGAAACTTCAATAAGTTCTCTATTTAAGCACATGCCCTAACTTTCCTTTTCAACCCTTTTAAGCACTTGAAAAATGTTTCTTAGTGTAGTCTTCATAAGACTTAAGAAAGATCACAAGAGCTATGTCTTTGATTTCCTTTCATAAAGAAAATCTAATGTTTATTAAATAGTTTATTTAACCTTTCGAATCGTATTCAAAACATTGACTATTTAATTAACCTTTAAGCAATGATAGAATTAAGTCGATACTTAAATCTTACAATTTTGAAAACAACCTTTTCAAAATTAAACGTGGTCATTCTTATCCAACGATTGAATTAATTGTCATCGTATGACTGAATGATCATCTTGGATCGTATCCAATTTATGACTAATTCATTGAAACTTATTTCAAATGTTTTAATCATATCATGAGCTTCCGCTTTCATTAATAATTAAAGTCTCGGAGCACTGCATCCATTATGTTCTCCTTGTTTATAACTACTATAACGGGATTGCTCATGTCATTGCTTATTTTAAAAGGATTAAAATTTCTTAACCATATTTGAGAACATTTCTCAAAATTAACAGTCGTAATTTGGTTTTACGAATCGAGAATCAAACATAAATATAAAGTCTGCTAAAACTACAACATAAAATGAAAATAAATGAGTGTTGTTGTTTATACACGCAAAATCAAAAATGGTCTTTTGGTTTATGATTTTGCTCCCACTAGTCAACTACTCCCAATTGACTTTCAAGAATCTTTCGAAATTCTTTAGTGGCCAAGATCCCATCTTGTTACCCCGATTCCCGACGAGGGCCGATCAACCGGAATAATTCGAAAGGTATGTAACTCTTACCAATCATATCTCTATGTGACTCTTGGTGGCTGACTAGTCAACTCTTTGACAATTCACATCTTTATGTGGTAGTCAACCCCTTGCCTCTAGAATAAGACGGTCCTGACGAGGGCCAATCACCGCAATACTCTAGTCAAGTCATAACCCAATATTCGCGAGATCTCATACGATCATATCTCAATAACGACGATATACCCGTGGTAGGTCAACTCCCGACGAGGGCCGATCAGTTGGATCCGAACAAAGGCTCTTCACCGTCGCTATAATATTGGGAGACAATTTTCGACTTGATTTTTGTTGTGGAAGTATTTACGTAAATTAATTCACTTAATTAATTTTAATTATGGTCTCATCAAATATATCTATCTTATAGACATACATCCTACACATTTATCTAGATCGTGCCTAGTCATGCATCTATCGTATCACATAAAATAAATACAAGCACAAAATAAATAAGTGCGTAAAGTAACCGGTATAATCATGGACTTTTCCTAGGTGCGGTTTCGAATACAAATCGACGAAAACCATGGTCACAATCTAAAGGTAGCTGCAACCGCCAATAGGAACTTTAATGCTCCATTCTCCAATGGGATCTTTATTTTCTTCTTTCTTTGGTCTTCATCTTCTGCTCCTATTTTTGTTACATTTAATTCTATCTAATAAAATAAATACACCACTTGAACACACGGGAGCTAACGGAATGAGATAAATGCGAGAAAATAAACTAGGTCACGTTCTTCATAACGGCCTAGGACAATTTTTAAACCAACATAAAATTTAAATCATTCACATCTATCCTATCGGTCGAGTCCATGATCAATCGGGGTCCATATAATCATATTATATCTACTATATCTAATCCATACAATAAAATCTTATGAAAAAGATAAAATTAAAAATTAACTACTTGCGTCTTAATTAATCAATTAACATTTAATCTATTAAATAATTTTATCCAATCAATTAACTAATTAACATTTAATTAATTAAATGATTTTAATCGAAATAAAATTAACGATTAATTTTAAACCGATTTTAATTTTAATTTTAATTAATTAGAATTATTCCAAAAATAAATCAAAATTAAAATTATTTCTCTTTTGTTTCTTTCCTTTTGATTCGTAATCAAAAGGGATGCCTTTGGTTTCCTAAACCAAATTTGGCTTAGCCGCACCACTTTCCAAAATCAAAATTTTGGAAGTAGCTTGCTGCGCCTTTTTACAAATCAAATATTTGGAAAGGGCCTAGGCCTATTCCAAATCAAATATTTGGAAAGGCCAAATAATTTTGGTTTAGGCCTAGCCACTTTCCAAAATCAAAATTTTGGAAGTGGCCTAGGCCTAGACCTTTTCCCAAATCAAATATTTGGAAAGGGCCTAGGCCTATTCCAAACAAAGTTTGGAAAGACCATTATTATTTTAATGCCATGTGGCATCCCAATGGCCAAACTATTTGAACCATTGGTTAGCCACACGACACAACTAAACAAAGGAGATATCATTCACAACTATGAACCATATAGAATCACAAAATACACAAAACAAAAATTTGGAGATCCGCCAGCATTGACCGGCCGACTACCGGCAGCAGGCTGCCCTGCCGCCGCCGCCGCCGCTGGGGTGGTGCCGCCGCCAGTCGGCCAAGCACCACCAGATATCGTTTTTTTTCTCTTTCTTTTCATGTATCAATTTTGTAAATCAAAAATCTTTCATCTTTTAATTACGTGATTTAAACGATAAAATTAACTACGCATAATAACATGCTTATTGCTTAAGCTCGAAGCTCTCTCTGATACCACTGTTAGGAAATCTACGCGGGAACGCAGCGGAATTCAAAATTTTGATTTCCTTTTACCCAAGATCGACTTCGTTTAAGCAATAAACAAACAAGTAGTAGACGGTGGTTACCTTGGTTGATCTATAAGATCGACGCTTTGACCGTCTCCCAGGAGAGTAGTTCTGCATAGAGCCGCCCCAAGTGTTCGGCCTCTACCGCTAGTCCACACGAACACCCGCCGGAATCCCATCATGGATTGCTATTGGAAAACTCCGGTTGCTAGACCGGCCCTTTTCCCCTCTCTCCAACTCTTTATAGGATGCTCTCTAATTTTACACAAGAACTATGAGCTCTTGCAATTGTGTTATACAAAAGAGCTTGACACCCACCTCCTATTTATAGTAGAAGTGGCGCCCCAAGTAGAGTAGAAAGGAAGAAAACCTTTTCCCAATAAAATAAGGAAAATATAATAGATTGATTTATCTCATTTATTATAATATCTCATATTAAATAAATCTAGGATATTGTCAATATGTTATATTGAATATTTCCAAGATATTGTCAATATCTAATATTGACTATCTTTATTTTATTACCATAAATCAATTTACACATGTGTATATATCACATATATAAATTACAAGTATAAATCTATATGCATATATGTATAATGCGTGTGCACTCATGTATATCACAAATATACACCACACGCATATACCAAATATATATATGCACAAATATCTAATATTATTTTATTTTATTAATATCTAATATTAATAATAGGTAATATCATTAATTAAATTGCACAATCCAAGTGTATCTTATACACTCCAAAATTGCGCCATCTTTAGCCAATAAATTGGCATCCGGAATATTCTTTAATTAATCAATATAATTAATATCTTGTATTTAATTTATTCATAATAAATAAATACCACCATATTAATTTACCACTAGAACCTTTATAGTCTCGAGATAAACTTTCCTTATTTGGTTATCATCTATAACCACATTTTAATCCGGCTAGATGTTCTTATGTGTGTGACCCGATAGGATTCCGAATATGTTGGCCGCAGACTCTGTAACCAGTGACAAGTCTCAATGCTATTTCCTCTCCCTTCTCATTCTTCTCAATTGTAATTCCACCTTTCTTGGGAACTACCTGAGTCGGGAAACCCATTCACTATCAATGATGGCATAAATGATTCCCATGTCCGTAAGTTTGATGATTTCTTTCTTAACCACCTCTTGCATATGAGGTTGAGCCTCCTCTGGGCTGTCTAACACATTTCGCACCCTCATTAGTCTTGATCTTATGCATACAGATGTCGGGAGATATCCCTCTGATATCTCCTACTTGCCACCCAAAGGCTTTCTCGTTCTTTTTCAAGACGTTTATTAACTTCATTTCTTCTAGTCGAGACACCTTGGCAGATATAATCAGTGGAAGCTTGTCACCTTCTCTTAAAAACACATACTTTAGATGTTTAGGTAACGGCTTCAGTACTAGATCTGCAGGGGGTCTTCCAAACTTGATTTAATATCTCCACTTTTTAACTCAACATCGCAGAGTTTACTTAGTGGTCCCACTGCCAAAGCTTCTCCTTCCAGCAACTCATCCTCAAATTCAGCTTCTAACTGCTCTAGACTTACCACACCATGATTATTCAAATTATCAACCAGTCGCTCATACTCAGTTGCAACAGCCATGACTTGCTTTTCCATCAAATCATCAAAGTCATCAGACGTCTACTCAATGGAAAAACCGGTTGGAGGACCAGAGGGTATTTGAATGGATTTGGAGACATTATAGCTTACCTCTTGATCACCAACACAGATCGTCAATCGCCCACCATCGCAGTCAATGAGGGCTCTAGCTGTAGACAAAAAAGGTCTTCCAAGAATCAGGGGGACATTTTCATCTTTTTCAATGTCTAAAACGCATGCCACTCAGCGGGAAAAGTAAATCATCGATTTGAACTAGTACGCCTTTTAAGATTCCCGCTTTCTTAGAAGATCTATCGACCAAATTGCAAATTCATGGTAGTGGGTTCTAGAAGATCAATTAAACCCAAATTGCTTACACACATGCACAATGGCATGAGGCTTATAGATGCACCAAGGTCACACAAAGAGTTAGGAAGACCAGGCCTCCCATTAACACCGTAAGCACGAACTTTCCAGGTCACCTCTCTTGGTTGGTAAGTTTTCATAATTGATCATTGAACAATCCTCACCAATCACCTCTCCATGTCCGACAACTTCCTTTTGAAGAAACAACATCCTTGATAAATTATGTATACTTAGGCATTTCAACCAAGACCTCGGATAATGGAAGATTTACCTGAGTATTTTTCAAGAGATTCAGCACCTTTTCATACTTCTTATCTTCACTCAAAGGGATTTTGCTCTTTCTTGGTGGAAATGGAAGCTTTTTCAAGTCACTCTCAGAAAAGATTTTCTTTGAAGATGCATTGACAGCTTTGTCTTCCAGATCCTTCCACCGAACAGCTTTTTCAATCTTTTTATTAGTCAGGGGATCAGCCTCCTGACTTCCACTTGATTCTTCGTCCATCAAGGGATCAGCCACCTGAGGACTTCCAGCTTTTTCACCTCTCAGGGGATCAGCCACCTGAGTATTCACTTTCGGCCAAGGGGAGTGTAGGTGCTCAGCTTCCCCTCCTGCCTTATTACTGGCAGGAGGGGCTAGTGGTTTCCCTGGTGGGAAGGACCACTAACTTGAGTACCGCTTCTTAAACTCATTGCACTGGCCTCCTCTCTACCATATGGAATTGAGGGTACGAGGTCAGTACATTTGCCATTATACAAATCGGTTTGAGCGACTTGACCACCCTTTGGATTTTTCTCAGTGAAACTGGGCAGTTGCTGTTAGGAAATCTACGCGGGAACGCAGCGGAATTCAAAAACTTGATTTCCTTTTACCCAAGATCGACTTCGTTTAAGCAATAAACAAACAAGTAGTAGACGGTGGTTACCTTGGTTGATCTATAAGATCGACGCTTTGACCGTCTAAGGAGAGTAGTTCTGCATAGAGCCGCCCAAGTGTTCGGCCTCTACCGCTAGTCCACACGAACAGCCCGCCGGAATCCCATCATGGATTGCTATTGGAAAACTCCGGTTGCTAGACCGGCCCTTTTCCCCTCTCTCCAACTCTCTATAGGATGCTCTCTAATTTTACACAAGAACTATGAGCTCTTGCAATTGTGTTATACAAAAGAGCTTGACACCCACCTCCTATTTATAGTAGAAGTGGCGCCCCAAGTAGAGTAGAAAGGAAGAAAACTTTTTCCCAATAAAATAAGGAAAATATAATAGATTGATTTATCTCATTTATTATAATATCTCATATTAAATAAATCTAGGATATTGTCAATATGTTATATTGAATATTTCCAAGATATTGTCAATATATAATATTGACTATCTTTATTTTATTATCATAAATCAATTTACACATGTGTATATATCACATATATAAATTACAAGTATAAATCTATATGCATATATGTATATTGCGTGTGCACTCATGTATATCACAAATATACACCACACGCATATACCAAATATATATATGCACAAATATCTAATATTATTTTATTTTATTAATATCTAATATTAATAATAGGTAATATCATTAATTAAATTGCACAATCCAAGTGTATCTTATACACTCCAAAATTGCGCCATCTTTAGCCAATAAATTGGCATCCGGAATATTCTTTAATTAATCAATATAATTAATATCTTGTATTTAATTTATTCATAATAAATAAATACCACCATATTAATTTACCACTATAACCTTTATAGTCTCGAGATAAACTTTCCTTATTTGGTTATCATCTATAACCATATTTTAATCCGGCTAGATGTTCTTATGTGTGACCCGATAGATTCCGAATATGTTGGCCGTAGACACAAAGTGCAAATTACGAAAATGCCCTTCATGCCTAACGATCACGGGATAGCGTCTAGCAACACACCGTGACCCCAATCATCGGAAGAGTCAAATGCAATGACTACTACCTTTCATGTAAAACAGCCACCGTGTAACTTACAATCCTATCATTTGTAATAATATCCATACGGTCGTTAGTCGAGTGTCAAAACATCAACGACCGTATCTTATAATCTGGATATCATGCTCTCTCGAAGTAACTCGTTTACTCCTACTTTGCAAAGATTCACGAGAGTAAGACATTCCTTATAAGAATGCCATTTCGGATATTCGATCCCAATCATAGATACGCGATTCCCGGACGACCAATCATGTATACTCCGCGATGCTTCAAAGATCATACCCAATCACTACCGCATGATCGCCCGTGGCTGAGGAAACCTCAATAGTGTCAAAGCATGACAATCCACACCGTGATGCCATGAAGACTCCGGTCAAAGGATAATTACACAACCGCCACATAGTGTGACACTTATCCGTGTAAGTGGGTCGATCCTAACGTCGCATTCTCTAATACACGTCCACGTCATACCCAAGTGTCTCTACACTTCGATAGAGCGAGATCTATCTCCGCCTTAAAGACAGAAGACATCTAATACGTGCTAGCCTGCTTCATACTATCAATGCCTGTTTAATAGTACATCGACCTAGAGACATTTAAGTATCAAACTTATTAAAGTGATTAGAGATCTCATCAACCATAATCGCCTATCATGGTTTCTCTATCACAGTTTAATACTAAGGACGTCATCATATAACAATTCATAATTGGTTCTTCAAAAAGAACATATATATGACAACAGAAAAGCCATTTAATATATATATAAACATAAAGAAATGGTAGAAATGATCCGACCCGGTCGGATCCGGTCCAACCCGATTGGGTTTAGGACACTATTTCAACAGTTGCCCTGGGGGTCTAGAAGCTAACTGTTCAGCCAGTTGCCCGATTTGCCTCTCAAGGTTCTTATTCGTAGTCATCAGGAGTTGGATACTTTTATTTTGCTCCTCCAATTTAGCTTTAAGATTGTTAGTTTGGGAGGGGCCTTGAGAGTTTTGAAAATTGTTAGGAACATTCTATTATGTTTTGATGATGGCCATACTAGCTGTTATAACAAGCCTGAAATAAGTTAGAATTCTCTGTATAAGTCTTTACTTAGAGTCTGACAAGTTGTATAAGTTAAGTCAGACAAGTATTGTACTAGTTGGTAGGACGGCAAAGCAAGGACAGATATTCAGCATAGTGAAGCCAAAGAAAGCACCAAAGAGAGAAGTATGAAGACATTATGGTCCGACCTATAACCAAGGAAGTCTCAGTGATGACCTTGGATAAGTCTAAGTAATGTTTTAAGTGATGAAACTCAATGTTCAAATATGTTGTACACGGTCTCACCCAAATCAAGGATCAGCTGAAGTACAAAGACTCTCCAAAAACTAGAACAAAGAAGGAAACAATGAATCGGCCGAGTAAACTGACTTTCGCAAAAGAGAAAACAAAACAAAGAAAGAAAGAACTAACGGCTAAGTCGGAAGGCTCAATCGACCGTTCTAAAACGCGCGTAAGAGACATTTACAAGATCGATTTGATATACGATGAAGATTCGTAAGATCATGCATTAAATGCACAAATCATTAAAGGATCAATCAAGGACGGATTTTCTCGCTATACGCTTGAAGAAAGAATCCGATCACCAAATCAAGGAGAATACAATTAAGGGGAATCAAGAATAAAATCAAGGGTTATTCCCTCATTAATATAGCCAACGGACGGAATTTCAAAAACCAAGGTTATTCAAGGCTATAAATAGAAGGCATTGACAGGAAAAGAAAAGCACGATTTGGAAAGAAAAATCAAGCAGAAACTCTGTCAATTTGAAAAGCCTTCTCTCTGAACTTACAAAGACATATCTAGTGATCAACTCAAGTATCAGAACTACAAAGTCATACTCAGAATTGAGATTGATCAAGCAAGTGTGTGAATCACATTCACATCAAATCAAGCAAATCAATCGAGGCAATCTGAGAAGGAGTTGAATCTGTGATAGCCGTTGAAGGATCTTAATCTTAAGGAATGACAGAGCAAAGGAAGATGAATCACTTGAAGTTGTTGTAGTCAAGGAGTGATAGTCTTGTAGATTGTGAAGCTTGGGAAGCCAAGGACAATCATACTATTGTATCTGTGAAAACAATAGTGAATTCCTCCAATCATCACAGGAGAAGAGTGGATTAAGGGATTACACCACCCTGAAGCACTATAAGCCTTGTGTCAATTTAATTTCTGCAATTTACTTTCTGACATTTATTTATTTAGCCTACATCATAACTTATATCTATGATCGCCTCACACTGATTTGAAAACAACATAGTAAGAAGGGACTTATCTCACTTTGCTAAAAGCTTTTAAATATAAGAAAAGTTTTTGAAACTCCACTATAGTCATTCACCCCCCTCCTCACTATAGTTTCACCTTTCTCTGGGACCAACAATTGGTATTGGAGCAAAGGTTCCTAGTATCGTAACCTGCTCGATCTAATTTACTGTAACAAGGAGATCACATATTTTCAAAGCGCTTTTTCAAATCTGAGTTTTCCATTCACTTTGTCATTTATATATTTAATTATACTTGATGGATTCCTCAAACTTCTTGTCAAAAGTACACTGCTTTTAATGTTAACAATTTTGATGAATATAAAATAAGAATGTCGTCTCATCTTGCAAAGAACTCATGAAGAGATCTTTGGATGTAATCAATGATGGACCGATCACAATCACTACAAAGGTAGGCACGAGCGAGATCAAGGAAAGGAAATTGACAAACCTAAAAAGGATTGGACCAAGGATGACAGGAGAAGAGCAAATCTGGACTTTGTTGCAAAAGACATGATCTTGAAGACCCTAGACAGCAACATGTTCATGAGAATTAAAGAGCGCAAAACAAAGAAAGGAGATGTGGGACAAGCTATCATTGATAAATGAAGGATCTCAAGCGCTTAAAGAAAACAAATTATCTCATTGCAAAACGAAGTTTGAGAACATTAAAATGAAGGCTGGTGAATCCATTGATCAAATGGACAACAGATTCTCAAGCATCATCAGTGAATTACAATAGCTTGGACACATATATCCCCAAAAAGAAGTATGCTTGAAAATCTTGAGAGGACTACCTGAAAGATGGAAGATCATAACATCAGTAATCAGAGGAACAACAAATCTTGCAAGCACTGACACTCTGACACTGATGTCCCAGTTAAAAGCTCATGAATTCGAATTGAACGGCGAAGATGGTGCTCCGGTAGAGACACACAAAATCACTGCATTAGCTTGCACTTCAACAAAGTAACTTTGCCAATGCATCAACAGAAAGAGACACAAGAACTAAAAGAACAGTAGCTTTATTAGTTAAACGTTTTGACAGTTTTAAAAGAAGCCATTCAAAGGAAATTCGTCATCAAACAAAAAGTCAAGCTCAAACAGAGACATGAAGAAGAAAGATGATGAATACAGATGCTTCAACTGCAACAAGAAAGGTCACTTCAAGGCTGATTGTCCTGAAGAAAATGACAAAGATGATGAAAAGAAGAAATACAGAGCATCTGAAAAGAGAAAGAGCAAGAAGGCACTTAAGGTAGAATCCAGCAGTGAAAAGCATGAAGAATCATCTGACAATGACTCGGATGATAGTGATGAAGAAGACAGCTCAGAAAATGAAAAAGCATGCCTATGCCTCATGTCCAAAGAATTGGATGAAGATAAAAGTGATGGCTCAGACACTGAGGAAACAAGCCTATGTTTAATGGCTAAAGAATCAGATGAAACTGAGGTAACATATAGTTCTTGTTCTTCATCTAATGCATTCACATCTAACACTGCACAATCCTCTAGTCTCCCATTAGATACAGCAGACCTAGTCCAAAATCTCATGACTAAATTTGATGAAATTGAAAAGAATCATGAAATTCTGGAAAAGGAATGCAAGGATCTAAGAAAAGAGAATAAGAGGTTAAAGAAAGAACTAGATGAAGCAAAAAAATTGAATTAACTAGTAAGAGACCTACTTAAATGATCAACAAAAAGCGAGATGATCATACATCCATTACTAAAAGATCGATTAAGAAAATCTCCTCACCAAAGGTGAAGGTATCCACTCGCACCACTAAAAGCACCACTTACAAACCCTCAAAAGGTTTGGATCCAGATCCGGTCTTGGCTACAACAAATGAGGATGAAAGTAGGAATAATGATCAACACCATTCTAAATTCAGACCACTAGTGGACCAAAATTTAGAAAGGATGTACTCATGGTTCCAACAGATCATCCTGTTCGGTGAAGTCAAGACCCAAAGGTGTAGTGAAACAAACAAACTAAATCCTCCTTCCAAATCAATCAAGAACCACAGCCATCCTGAAAGGAAAAAAAGGCGGACTTTACCCTTCAGAGGATGATTGAATGTTGCACCTCCAAAATACAAGAGGAAACCATTCCACAAAATGCATCATGTGTTTAAGAAAAACCAAACTGCTCTCACACACATGAAGCAAGAAAGGTTTCCTAATGCATATTGGAAAGTAAAGAAGGATGCAAATGCACCAAAAGGTGGAGAAAAGTATCGTAATACCTTCAAGAAAAATACAAGAAGCTATTCTCGCCATGCCTTATACATATGAAGTTGATGACTTCAATTATCCAAAAGAAGACCTTTTGGATACACCCTTGGTATGGGAGGCATGATTGCTAACAAGCATGGACCCAAACAAAGTGTTGGGTACCTAAACTTAATTAACTGCTTTGTAGGATGTCCGGTACATAGACAAAGGGATGTTCCAGATACATGAGAGAAACAAGAAATGGCTCACCGACTTCAAAGCTTTTGATGGACCCAAAGTCACATTTGGAGGTAAAGAAAACCCTGGCAAGATTAAGGGGAAGGCATAATACTCAAGAACAATCTAAAGATTCAAAATGTGGCATATGTCAAGGGACTTAACTTCAACTGATGAGCATCAGTCACCTGCAGTGACAAAGGCTACAATGTGCACTTCAACAAAGAAGGATGCAAAGTGATTCACAATCAAACCAACACTCAGTAGTTCTTGCAGGTAGAAGACAAGACAACATGTATGTGGTGGATCGGAAAATGACCAAGGCGTAAACATGCCTACTTGTCAAGAATAAACAATCATCAAGCTGGATTTGGCACAGAAGATTAAATCACCTGAATTTCAAGACCATCAACAAACTATCAAGGAGCAAGCTAGTTGAAGGCCTACCAGAGATCACATTCAAGAAAGAGAGTCTATGTGATGCTTGTCAAAAAGGAAAACAAATAAAAAGTTCATTCAAGTCAAAGCCTCATCAATCTACAACAAGAGTTCTAAATCACTTGACATGGACTTGTTTGGACCAAATCACACCAAGAAGTGTGAGTGGTAAGAAATACACTCTTGTAGTGGTGGATGACTTCTCAAAGCACACATGGACCATTTTCATGAACAAGAAGAAAGAAACACTCAAGAAGCTGCCAGATTTGTTGAGAAGACTCCAGAATGAGAAAGAGCTAATGATTATCAAGATCAGATCAGATAGAGGCACTGAATTTCTAAATGAAATTATCAAAACCTATTGTGAAGAAAATGGAGTATTACATCAACTATCTCATAAAGAGAACTCCACAACAAAATGGTGTTGCAGAAAAGAAGAAACAGAACCATCAAGGAAGCGATCGGAGACAATGATAAGCGAGGCTGCATGTTTACCAAAGAGATTTTGGTGAAGCAAAGAAACACAAAGATGCCATACACAAAACAGATCAATCATCAACAAACATCATGGAAAAACTCCATATGAAATATGGAATGGTAGAAAACCCAATATCTCATATTTTCATATGTTTCGATCAAAATGTTTTGTCTTAAACAGGAATCAACTGCATACCTTTGATGAGAAGGCTGATGAAGCAATCTTCATTGGATACTCAGACACCAGCAAAGCATTCAGAGTACTAAATAAAAGAACTTTAATGATGAGAGAAATCTATACAAATGCAACCATACCAACTACTATCCTGAATCATCATTTTGAAGATCAAGAGGAGCCACATACCAATACACGGATTTAAGCACTGAAGTTGAAGTTCTTGCTCGGCATGAAGGTATGGAAGCACCAAGTGAAGATCAACTTCAACCGACCTAAATTGGCTAAGAGACCATCCCGAAGAACAAGTCATTGGAGATATTCACACGAGAGTCGAAACTGGAAGACAACCTGGAGCACATGCTAACTTGCATTCTATCACAAGTGGAACCCAAGACCATAGATGATGCAATCCAAGATGCAGATTGGATCACAGCCATGCAAGAAGAACTAAATGAATTTGAAAGATATGAAGTCTGGGAACTAGTTGATAGACCTGAAATGGCCAACATCATTGGTGCAAAATGGGTATTCAGAACAAGATGGATGAGCAAGGAATCGTGTTGTCGAAACAAAGCAAGGCTAGTTTCAAAAGGCTATTCCCAAGCTGAAGGAATAGATTATGATGAAACATTTGCTCCTGTAGCAAGATTGGAAGCAATTAGACTTTTTCTAGCATTTGCTGCACACAAAGACTTCAAAGTCTATCAAATAGATGTAAAGAGTGCATTCCTAAATGGACTTTTGGAAGAAGAAGTTTATGTAGAACAACCTCCTGGATTTCAAATTAAAGGAAAAGAAGACAAAGTATACAAACTCAAGAAGGCCTTCTATGGCCTCAAACAGGCACCTAGAGCCTGGTATGAAACACTGTCACAGTTTCTGATCAAGAATGGATTCAACAAAGGAACTATTGACAAGACTCTATTTAAACTGGATGAAGGAGCAAGCACATTGCTAGTACAAATCTATGTTGATGATATAATCTTTGGACCAGAGGATGAAAAACTGTGTGAGAAATTTGCAAACCTGATGAAGACCAAATTTTAGATGAGCATGATGGGAGAATTAAACTACTTCCTTGGCCTTCAAGTAAAGCAAATGAAGGATGGCATTTTCATTAGTCAAGCAAAGTATACAAGAGATTTGATACACAAGTATGGGATGGATACAAGTGGCACAGCAGACACACCAATGTGTGCCAGAGTCAGAAAATGATAAGAAAATGTATAGAGGAATTATTGGATCATTATTATACTTAACTGCAAGCAGACCTGACATAGAATTTGCAGTAGGAGTGTGTGCAAGATTTCAAGCTCAACCAAAAGAATCACATCTTCTAGCAGCTAAAAGGATAATCAAATACTTGAAAAACACTATAAATGTTGGTATTTGGTATCCAAAAGATGGAGGATTTACATTGATATCATATTCAGACTCTGACTATGCTGGATGTAAAATAGATAGAAAAAGCACCTCTGGAACTTGCCAAATGCTAGGAACGAAACTAGTCTCTTGGTTCAGTAAAAAGCAAAACTCCATATTACATCAACAACTGAAGCAGATTATATAGCAGCAGGTAGCTGTTGTGCACAAGTACTGTGGATAAGACAACAGCTAATGGACTATGGAGTAGAAGAGAAAATAATTCCAATCATGTGTGATAACACAAGTGCAATATCTATTACAGAAAATCCAGTATTGCACTCAAGAACTAAGCATATTGATGTAAGACATCATTTTATCAGAGACCATGTTGAAAAGGGGGATGTCATCGTAAAACACATACCCACTGAAGATCAATTGGCTGACATCTTCACTAAACCACTCGGCTTATGAAAGATTCATGAAGCTAAGAACCGAGTTAGAATGATTGAAATTGAATAAGTATCTAACAGTGGCTAACTGGAGTAATCGGCTAAGTGACTTCATTAGCTGGTACGACCTTTGCCGTTACAGGAGATGCTGCAAGTAAGGCACTGGTATCCAGCGAAGGTAACTTAACTGATTGTTAGGAACAATCAAATGGCGCAGCTAAGTGAAGATCCTATTGGGACGGCTAAGTGACCAGCGAAGGCACTTCACCGAAATAAAGACTTGGACAAATTAAAAGTGTAAACAAAATCAATTCTGATTACACGTGGAGAATAAGTAAATTATGGAGGATTATTCTGTACACACGTGGCGATCAACTTATGATCATGGAGGTAATTATATTATTTTTTTGTATTATAAACTCCTCGATTCCCGGGCTCTATCATTACTTGCCTCAAACCACACCCCCATTCCATTCGAATATCGCGATTTTCATACACAAAATCTCGCCATTATGCCACAAAATCCTTCCATATTCAAAACCACGTTCACACTACCCAAATCACACTATAAAAACAAGACTTAGAGATTTTCAGAAATCTTTACGCTTTCTTGTCAATTACAAACCCTACTCTTGTTTCTTTCTATTGCAAACTCAAATCCATTTTCAAAACTTCTCTACTTTTCAAAAATGGCATCATCCTCCACAAACACCCAAGCTGGATATGAAAAATCGATTGCCACAGGATCCTTCTTTCAAGAAGAACACTACTTGAAATCAGTGGAAATGACGAAGATGCCAAACGATTAGCGGCAGGTTGCAAAATCCTAAAACTATCAACCTTTCTCAATCCTCCTAAAACCAAAGTTTGCTATGAAAGTCTGATTTCCTTCTGGAAATCTGCTCAATACGTGCCTGGGAGACAAAGTGATGACTCAGAAGATGATGGAGATGATCATGATCAGGATGATGGTGATGATCATGATGACAATGATGATAATGATCATGATCAAGATGATGATGATGATCTTGGTCAAAATAAAGAAGAGAACTCTCCTGCACCAGATGCAATTGATGACACTACTCTTCTCCATACACTTTTGAAACCACAAGCCTCCGGCAAGTCTACAACTCCAGCAAAGACATCCACTCAACCGTTGTCTGTCAACATTCCAGCTAACAGCAGTAACATTATGGACAACCCCCGGCATAGAGATAGGGGAAACAGCAGCTCAAGCCACACCAGCATACACATCTACCCAAATACTTGAAGATCTAGATGTACATGCAGATGTCACTCAACATCAAGACAAGGGACAGCAAACAGATCCAGAACCAGCTGAAACAAGGCAGAAACTCTCTCAGCTGAACACTGGCATTACACATGAAAGTGTAATATCACATATATAAATAGATAATTGCTAATAAAATCACGTAAATAACCCGACTTTGCACTTCAATAATTTTCAGCTTCATTCTTTCGATAATTCCATTAAACACTTAATTTTCTAAAAAAATTAATAAAATACAAAGGAATTCGTTACGAAATAAAGTAATATAAACCGTAAAAATCATCGTAAACAACAGCCTGCTGAGTAGTCTAGTGTACTGTGATGTAGAAAGTGGTTATTCAGTTACAGTTTGTTGTAACCTCTTGTAACTTACTTCTAACTGATTCATGAGGTTTATGAAGTTATAAATACCCCATCATCAGCCATATTGTAATCAAACTTGTAACTTTTAGTTCATCAATAATAATTCCGCATTTTATTTTTTGTTTGTAATACTACAAACTTCAGCATGGTGTCAGAGTATAAATTTGAGAATTTCTGAATGTTTTCCTCCATTTTTCACTGAGTTTTTTGAATAATCTTGAGAGTGTTCTTCGTCTTTTTTGTGATTTCAGTTTCTTGAGAGTAAACAGTCATCGTTGTCCTGAATTTTATGATCATTTCTTGATCGTTTTTTCTGTAGTCTCACTTTCATTGTTGATTTGAGATCATTTTTGGAGTTCTTGATAGCCATGGCAACTAAGAAACATGAAATAAGTCCATCCAGTCCATTTTATGTTCAACCTAATGAGAACTTATTGGACTTATTTTAAGTTTTAATGATGAGTGCCATACTAGCTATTATATAGCAAAGACAAAAAGATGTCTAGATCAAATGTATAGGTTTATTACATTATGATTTTTGTATAGGTTTGATCAAACAAGCATTGTAAATAGGTCACCGATCAGACAAATGAGACTGCCTAGGTCGATAAGGTAACTAGGTCAGTAGACTAGTTAGAAACCTGCTGAGGACTGAAGGCTGAGGGTTCAAACTCAGTTATTGAAGGCTAAGGGATCAAACTTAGTACTTAGAGTCAAGGATATGGAATCAGAATTTAGGGAAGTCTGTGATGACCTAAACTGTTTACATATACCTTGTGTACAAGGTCTAAGTTCCATATGTTAACTGGTGATTGGAACTTAGTTATAATCAAAATGGTGTACTCTAACTTCATATTAAAAAGTTAGATGAAAATTAGTTAGCTAAAGTGTTATTGAAACACAACAGACTTAAGCCAGCTGACAGATATGTACATCAGCAGACTAAAATAAATCTAATATCTACTGAGTATAAATATCAATTTAATCAAAGGTTACATTGGACCGTTACAAGGATAAGGATGGATTACAAACATTGATATTGTCAACAAATCAACGGCCAAGATGAAGAGAAAGTTGGAAAGATTCAGAGGATTAACCAATGGACATAAGTCAAAGGGTGGACAAACCGAAATCGACAAAAGCAAAATCGACAAATTAATCGATTACTATGTATAGAGACAGAAAGCAAGTCAAGATGGAGACAAATCTGAAACGGCTATGTTTGAAATTCAAACATAAGTCATAGGATTCTTACCTATAAATAGAGGACTTCTGATTTAGATACAGATGATGAAAGTGATAATCTACTAAAAGCTATCAAGTTTCTTATCAAGAAAATTGCCCTACTGACATCACTGAGCTAAAAGCTACGGATCCAGAAAACTCTTCAAGTGTAACCTGCTATCAAGTTACATCAAGTACACACACTTGAAAACATCAAGCTGCTGATCATTTCATCCAGATCAAGCTGCTGATAACTGAATCATTTACTTGATTCAACTTTTCTTTACAAGAAACCTTTCGAAGACAGAGAAGCACTTTGGTGTCAAGAACTGTTGTTTATGGTGAAGCTGGTGAAGAGGCAATCCTACCCTTCAAGGACCAGTGGAATACTTTAGAGTAGCAATCCTACCTGTTTCAAACATTCAGTTTATGAATCCATAGTTATTGGTGAAGGATAGACAGCTTAGGGATTTTTGTAACTAAAACATCAAAGATCTCTAGTGAATTTCCTCCAACATCACAGGAGAAGAGTGGAGTGACTGGACTACACCACCTGGAACCACTATAAAAATTGCCTACTTACTTTCTGCATTTAGTATACTTATCACATCAACTTACTGAAATTAGCAACAGAATCACACACTTATACTACTGAGTATCTAATACTTAGTATCATCTTTTTGACAACAAGTAATAAGGCTTAATTTGAATATATTCCACTGCAACAAATTTAGTTATATCAACAGTCAGCAGACTACTGAGTGGTCAGCAAATTCCTCAGCAGTCAGCAGGCTACTGACATTGCTGAGTTTGTTAACTCCAAAATTTTTAAGTGTTATGTTTATTCAAACCCCCTTTAAACTTAACCAAGGCCTTTTCAAGGGTCCCACAATTGGAATCGGGGTAGTGCTTATGTTTTGAAGTAATCCTACTTGTTGTGCTAGTGAAAATACTTTGAAAACTTTTTCAAGTTTCTGATTTTCAAAGCTTTGCATCATGGATAACAACCAGTATGCTAGAACTATGTTGATGTGTTCCTTAGATCATTTTGATGAGAATAAACGTCTTATGCAGGCTTATCTAGCTGCACCACATGATGAGATGAAGGATGTGCTGACTGAAGGACCACTGGAGATCACTAAGGCCATAACTATAGGCAGTGAAACTCAGTATGTTCCAATGCCAAAAAGTGAGTGGGGTGCTGAAGATAGAAAAAGAGCAAACCTAAACAATATTGCTATTGATATCAAATGCAGAACCTTGGATAGCAATATGTATATGAAAGTGAAGGATTGCAAAACTGCAAAGGAACTTTGGGAAAAATTGCAACTTATCTATGAAGGCACTTATGCTATAAAGAAAAACAATGTCAGTGTAGCCAAAAGAGAGTCCCAAGATTTCAAGATGAAATCAAATGAAATCATTGAGAAAACGGAGTCAAGATTCAATGCTATCATGGATGAACTCACCCTGCTAAATGTGATCTATACAAAAGAAGAGATCAATACAAGAATCTTAGAAGCCCTACCTGCAAAAGAGGTTTGGGAGATGAAGGTTACTGCCATAGAAGAATCCAGGAGTCTACATGAAGAAGACACCTTCAAGCAATTTTCAGATCTCAAAGCCTATGAATTCAGTAAGAAACTTCTTCCTGAGACTGAAAAAGAAGAACCAAAGACTACTGCATTGGCTACTGCACATAAAGAAGAATCATCAGGTGGTCAAGATGATCTACTGGATGAGATTCAAGAGCAAATTGCCCTACTGAGCAAGAAAATCAGAATGATGAAAACAGGAAGAGGTTCTCCAAGGAATTTCTCAAAGAAATCAAGTGAAAAGAAGAAGGAAGAATCCAAGAAAGATAATGATTATTTGTGTTTTTATTGCAAGAAACTAGGACACTTCAAAAATGACTGTCCTGATCTAAAACATAACAAGGAACCTGATTATCTGTGCTTCAACTGCAAGAAACCTAGACAGTTCAGACCTAATTGTCCAGACCTACTGAAGAACAAGAATCAACAAAGAAGACCTGGCAAGAAAGCAATGGTTGCTAATGATGAATCAGGCTATGAAGTTGAATCAGAAATGAATCTGATGATACTGCACTTGTTACTAATATGGATGATTATGCTTTAATGGAAAATATGGAAGAAACTGAGGAGGTATACAACTCTGTTTCTATAAATACTCCGCTGAAAGTGATTGTGAATCTACTTGTTGTTCAAATCCTAAAAATTCTGACAATGAAGAAACATTGGATGCCATCCTTAATCAACTGAGGAAAATAAAATCTGGTTATGAGATTGTGAAGGCTGAAAAAGAAGCCCTTCAAGCAGAAGTTGAAAGGTTAAAGGCTGAATTAAGAACTCTTAAAGGAAAGGAAAAAGATTTTGAACATAGTCAACATAAGTCTGATGGACATTCAGTAGCTGTTGAATCTGCGGAACAATCTAGTTCCACCACTGTATTCAAATCTGGAATGCCTTATGGTGATAGAATAGGCCTTGGATTTGGAACTCCATAATCTACTAAGAGTGGATCCAGTAAGGTCACTGAACCTAGTACCATAATTGGTCCGAAGTTTGTACTTGTATAAGATCCAACTCCCAAAAGGGTTGTTGAGGTAGTAAAGCCTATTGAGAAGATTTCAAAGAAGCAAAATCAGAAGTCAAAAAGGTCGACAGCACCTAACAAAAAGGGTAAACCCAAAAGTAGGAGTGATGGACCTTCTAGACCTGCTGATAGCAGACCTACTACTAAGTCTGTTGGACCACAAAAGGGCAAAAATCAGAAATATTCCAAGGATAAGAATCCTAAACCTAAAAATGTTAATCATTCTAGGAATACTTATCTCAGGGAGAAAGGTAGATTATTCCATACTGATGATGATTGGAATATTCCTACCCCTACTGCTAAAAACAACTGTCATAACCATAATGCTAGGGTAAAACCTCAGCAATGGAATCATAAGAGGACTCAACAGAGGACTTATTCTAGACCTCAGGAAGGACCTCAGCAGACTCCATATTACAGGGCTGCTCCTAACAGAAAGCAAACTTATGGTTATGCTAGTGCTTCTAACAATAGAAATCACTTCAAACAGCATTATGTACCAAAAGTCTAGAAAGCATACGTGAATCCTACACAACCAATTGTTAGATCTTATGGAAATGTGGGATACATATATGAACAAAAGTGCAATGCTTTTCAATGAAGACATTATGGAAATTTTCCAAGGTTCATGCTTACCCTGACCACTATGGACCAAAACAGTTTTGGGTACCTAAAATACATTAACTTTGTTTTGTAGGGTGTCTAGTACTTTGAGAGTGGATCTTCCAGACATATTACAAAGAATAAGAACAGTTTGACAAATTATGTGGCAAAGGATGGTCCACGAGAGAATTTTGGCAACATGAACACACCAAGTTACACAAAAGGATATGGTACACTGGTGAGGAATGATTAACTATCAGGAATGTTGCATTTGTGGAAGGACTAGACTACAACCTACTGAGCACTGGACAATTTTGTGACATGGGTTACAAGGTCACTTTTGACAAAGGAAATTGTATTATCATTAGTGAAAAAGGTGAACAAGTTGTGTTGGCTGGTAGAAGACAACAAAACATGTTTTTGTGGATTGGTCTACTACTGTTCCAGAGACATGCCAGATTGTGCATACTAAGTCAGAACTAAATTGGTTGTGGCATAAGAAGTTGAATCATCTTAACTTTGATGATATCAATCAACTGGTGAAAAAGAATTTGGTGATTGGATTACCTGAGATCACATTAAAAAATGATGCTCTATGTGATGCATGTCAGCAAGGTAAACAAACTAAGTCAAGCTTCAACTCAAAGACTAAGCAATCAACAAAAAGAGTTTTGGAGCTAATGCACATGGATTTATTTGGACCAGTAACACCAACAAGTGTAACAGGGAAGATGTATACTTTGGTAGTTGTTGATAATTATTCAAGATACACTTGGGTAGTACTCGTGAACAAGAAAAGTGAAACACTTCAAAAGATGCCTGAAATTTTGAAGAGGTTGTAAAATGAGAAAAGTTTGATAGTAGTGAAGATCATATCAGACAAGGGTATTGAGTTTTTAAATAAAGCCATAAAAGAATATTGTGAGGAAAATGGTGTGCTGCATCAATTAGCAGCTGCTGGTACACGTCAGCAAAATGGGGTTGCTGAGAGAAGAAATAAGACCTTGAAAGAAGCAGGGAGGACTATGATTTGTGAAGCACTACTACCTAAAAGGTATTCGGCTGAAGCAATAAATACAGCATGCTATACACAAAATTGGACCTCAGTGAACAAGAAGCTGTTGAAGACACCTTATAAGATATGGAATGGAAGAAAACCAAATATATCTTATGTCTATCCATTTGGAAGCAAGTGTTTTATTTTAAATCATAAGGAGCAATTGAAGACATTCCAACCAAAATCTGATGAAGGAATCTCTTTGGGATATTCTTCTGTCAGTAAGGCATTCAGGGTACTAAATAAAAGGACATTGAAACATGAAGAATCAATACATGTTGTATTTGATGAACCAAAGTTCAATGGAATGGAAGATGAAGTTTCAGAACCTGCTGAAAATCTTCAAGTTACTGATCTAGAATTTTTTGATGTTTTGGAAAAGTTAAATGACTTAAAAGTTTCTGACTCTGCCCCTGCTGAAGAACTTGCTGGTAACACTACTGATCCAACAACAGATGCAGTTCAAGGATCTGTTGAACCCCTTACTGAAGCAACAACAGAGCCTACTTAAGATGAAGCTCATGTAAATCAAACAAATCATGATTTACAATGGTTGAAGGATCACCCTGCTGAACAAGTAATTGGTAACATACAGCAAGGTGTAAGGACTAGAAGACAATTGGAAGAAATGTTTACTTGTTTTCTACCTCAAATGGAGCCTAAAGTTGTTGAAAAAGCAATATCTGATCTAGATTGGACAATTGCTATGCAAGAAGAATTGAATGAGTTCGAAAGAAACCAAGTTTTGACATGTTGGTCCCTTGAAAAGGCTTTGGTTAAGTTTAGAGGGGGGGGGGTGAATAAACTTAACACTTAAAACTTTTGGAGTTAACAAACTCAAAGAACATCAAAGAAATTTGATGCTCAGTAGTCTCTATTGACCGTCCATGAGTCTGTGACTATTGACTTTACTGAATTTGTTGCAGTGGAATATATTTAAATTAAGCCTTATTACTTGTTGTTAAAAAATGATACCAAGTATTAGATACTCAGTAGTGTATGTGTGTGATTCAGTTGCTAGTTCAGTAGGTTGATGTGCTGAATATACTAAATGCAGAAAGTAAGTAGGCTGATTTTATAGTGGTTCCAGGTGGTGTAATCCTATCAGTCCACTCTTCTCCTGTGATGTTGGAGGTAATTCACTACAGATTCTAGAGGTAGCAGTTACAAAAATCCCTAAGTTGCTTGTCCTTCACCATTAACTATGGCTTCACAAACTGAGCACTTAGAACAGGTAGAATTGCAGCTCCAAAGTCTTCCACTGGTCCTTGAAGGATAGGATTGCCTCTTCACCAGCTCCACCACAAACAACGGTCCTTGACACACAAATGTGCTTCACTGTCTTCAGCAGAATCCTTGTAAAAGAAAGTTTAAATCAAGTAAGTGATTTAGCTTTCAGCAGCTTGATCAGGATGATATGATCAGCAGCTTGAGGTCTTCAAGTGTGTAAACTTGATGTAGCTTGAAAGCAGATTACACTTGAAGATGTTTTCTGGATCAGTAAATTTATGCTCAGTAGGGTCAGCAGGGTGTTTGATCGATTTAAATCTGATAGCTCCTTAATTTTCAATAATTCATCACATGTATCTGAATTTGGAGTCCTCTATTTATAGGTAGGAATCCTTGTGACTTATGTTTGAAATTCAAACATAGCCGTTTCAGATTTTGTCCCATTTGACTTGCTTTATGTCACTGTTCATAGTACTGACACTGTCAGAGTACTTTTTAACAGTTTACAGTCTGTCCCCCCTTTGACTTGCATCCGTTGGATAATCCTTTGTTTCTTCCCAAAGTCCATTTAATCTTAACCATTGATTTGTTTGATAAAATCAGAGGTTGTTAGCTATCATTTTCTTTGTAATCTTCCAATGTAACCTTTGAATAATTCGGAATATTTATCAGCAGGTTCCTGAGGATATTAGTCTACTGAAATATATATAAACCAGCTAGTCCAAGTTGTTGTGTTTATTAAAACACTTCAGCTAACTTCTCTTATATCTAACTTTTTATTGTGAAGTTAGATTACACCATTTTGAATATAACTAAGTTCCAATCACCACTTAATTGATGGAACTTAGACCTTGTACACAAGGTATATGTAATCAGTTTAGGTCATCTCAGACTTCCCTAAATTATTATTCGATATCCTTGACTTTAAATGTTTGGAACATTTTATTATGTTTTGATGATGGCCATACTAGCTGTTATAGCAAGACTGAAATAAGTTAGAATTCTCTGTATAAGTCTTTACTTAGAGTCTGACATGTTGTATAAGTTAAAGTCAGACAAGTATTGTACTAGTTGGTAGAACGGCAAAGTAAAACAAACATTCGGCAGAGTGAAGCCAGCCAAGCACCAGTAGAGAAGCAATGAAGACTTAATGGTCTGACTTATAACCAAGGAAGTCTGTGATGACCTTGGATAAGTCTAAGTTATGTTTCATGTGATGGAACTTAATGTTTAAATATGGTGTACACTGATCTCACCCCAATCAAGGATCAGTGAAGTACAAAGATTCTCCTTAAACTGAAGTGATGAAGGAAATAGTGAATCGGCAGAGTAAAAGAACTTTCGGTTGAGTGAAGACAAAATAGTGAAGGAAGATCTAAACGGCCAAGTCAGATGGATCACTCAACCGTTCAGGGAACGGCGAAGTAAACCTTAACAAATCAGATAGGAAATATGATGAAGATTCAGAGGATCATGCATTAAATGCACAATCAATAGAGGATCAATCAAGGACGGATTTTCTGCCAAACGTTTGAAGAAAAATCTGATCACTGAAATCAAGGAGAATATAATTAAGGGGGAATCAAGAATAAAATCAAGGATTATTCCCTCATTAATATAGCCAACGGATGGAATTTCAAATTAAGGATATTCAAGGCTACAAATAGAAGGCATTGACAGACAAAGAAATGAATGATTTGAAGCAGATAAAAAAAACCAAGCAGAAACTCTGTCAATTTGAAAAGCCTTCTCTCTGAACTTACAAGGATTTATCTATAGATCAACTCAGACATCAGAACTACAATTTCATATACAACACTGAGATTGATCAAGCAAGTTTGTGATTCTCATTCACAACAAACTGAAGCAACTGAATCAGAAGCCATCTGAGAATGAGTTGTGTTTGTGATAGCTGCTGAAGGATTTGATCTCAAGGAACAGTGAAAGAGACTAAATCACTGAAGCTGTTGCAGTCAAGGATTGATAGTCTTGTAGATTGTGAAGCTTGGGAAGTCAAGGACAATCTTACTATTGTATCTGTAAAAACAATAGTGAATTCCTCCAATCGTCACAGCAGAAGAGTGAATTAAGGGATTACATCACCCTGAACCACTATAAGCCTTGTGTCAACTTAATTTCTGCATTTTACTTTACCGCACTCATTTAAATTGCATATATCATAACTTATATCTGTGATTGTCTAAACTTCTTTGAAACAACATAGTAAGAAGGAACTTATCCGCTGCCCCAAAGCTTTCAAAAGTTTTACCCTTCTCTGGGACCAACAATTGGTATCAGAGTAGTGTTCCTTGTATCAGAACTTGTTCAGATTTAATTTCTGGTAACAAGGAGATCAAATATTTTCAAAGTAGTTTTCAAATCTTTGCTTTCTTGATATACACATATATATCTTCTATTTGTACTTATAGATTCATCAAACTTTATGTCAAAAGTACCTGTTTTTAATGTTAACAATTTTGATGAATATAAAATAATAATGTTTTCCCATCTTGCAGCAACTCATGAGGAGATTCTGAATGTAATCAATGAAGGCCCAATCATGATCATGACGGTGATATCCACAGGAGAATATCAAGGAAAATAGGTGGACAAACCTAAGAAGGATTGGACCAAGGATGACAGGAGAAAAGCAAATCTAGACTTTGTTGCAAAAGATATGATTTTGAAGAACCTAGCTAGAAACACGTTCATGAGAATAAAAGATTGCAAGACAACAAAAGAGATGTGGGACAAGCTAGCATTGATAAATGAAGGATCTGAAGCAGTTAAAGAAAACAAATTATCTGTTGCAAAACAGAAATTTGAGAACTTCAAAATGAAGGCTGGTGAATCCATTGATCAAATGGATAGTAGATTCCCATGCATCATCATTGAACTGCAACAGCTTGGACACACATACCCTCAGAAAGAAGTGTGCTTGAAGATCTTGAGAGGCTTACCTGAAAGATGGAAGATCATAACATCAGTAATCAGAGGAACTACAAATCTTGCAAACACTGACACCCTAACCATGATGTCCCAACTAAAAGCTCATGAATTCTAATTGAACAGTGAAGATGGTGCTCCGGCAGAGACACAAAGAACTAGTGCACTGATAGCACCACATCAAAGTAACTTTGCCGATTGCACCAGCAAAGAGACACAAGAACTCAAAGAACATGTAGCTTTATTAGTTAAACATTTTGATAGGTTTAGCAAAAAGAAGCCATTCAAAGGAAACTCATCTTCAAACAAGAGGTCAAACAAAGACATGAAGAAGAAAGAGGATGAATATAGATGCTGCAACTGCAAAAAGAAAGGTCACTTCAAGGCTGCCTGTCCTGAAGAAAATAATAAAGATGATGAAAAGAAGAAGTACAAAACATCTGAAAAAAGGAAAAGCAATAAGGCACTCAAGGCTGAATCCAGCAATGAAAAGAATGAAGAATCATCTCATAATGACTCAGATGATAGTGATGAAGAATACAAGTCAGACAATTAAAAAGCATGTCTATGTCTCATGACCAAAGAATTAGATGAAGATGAATATGACAGCTCAGTCACTGAGAAAACATGTCTATGTCTAATGACCAAAGAATCAAATGAAACTCAGGTAACATTCAGCTCTTACTCTTCATCTAATGCATCCACATCTAACACTACACAATCTTCTGTTCTCCAATTAGATATACAGCAGACCTAGTCCAAAATCTCATGACTAAATTTGATGAAATTGAAATGAATCATGAAATTCTGGAAAAGGAATGCAAGGATCTAAGAAAGGAAAATAAAAGATTAAAGAAAGAACTGGATAAAGCAAAAGCTGAACTAACTAGTAAGGAGACATACTTAAATGATCAACAAACAACAGATGATCATGCATCTGTTATTGACAGATCAGTTAAGAAAATCTCCCTTCCAGTTAAGATAACCACTGCACCACTAAATGCACCAGCTTACAAACCCTCAAAAAGGTATGGATCCAAATCTGGTCTTGGCTACAACAGTCAGGATAAAAGTAGAAACAATGGTCAACACAATTCTATATTCAGGACCAACAATGGACCAAAATTTAGAAAAGGGACAGACCATAGTTCCAACCAATCATCCTGCACCGGTGAACTCAAAACCTAGTGTAGTGAAACAACAGACTAAATCTGAAGGATGCAGATTCTTAGATCTAAACGAGTTAGATCTACGCGCAGCGGATGGATCACGACTTATACATCACAATACATAATTAAAGGACTTAAACTACTACAAGGGGGTTAAGATCATGTTACCAATAGTAGGAAGAGAAGCCAAGATCTTCCGATGTGTTCTCCAAACGGCGGTTGGTGGACACCCTTCTTGTTACACGAACCTCCTTGATATGCAACACTAAGAAAAACTTAGAGTTTTTCTTCTTCTAAAACACTAGACAAGAGAAAACAAAATTTTCCTCTCCTTCTTTATGTGGTGGTCGAAATTTTCCAATGTATTAAGGCTTGGGAGAACTCTCTTTATATAGGAGAGTAATCCTTGTCCTCCAATGATTAAATAATTAAGAGATAATTCTTACATTAATCCTTTATTCCAAATAAAAGATAAATAAAATGATTATCCCAAACAAATTAGGATAAATCATATTATTATGTAATATTCCATGAATTATCATTTAACAAATAAATGATAAATCACATGTCAAATAATTATCCAAGAAAAATAATTTCTCTCTAATTATCATCAATATTGGCGCCACTTGTAGGGTCACTAATCCCACATAAAATGTCTTTTATGTGTATTATATTATTTAGCCCAACTAAATAATATCTATGCATATCAATTAATTAGCTCAGCCAATTAATTATCAATGAGGCCCAAATAACAAGATTATTAGTCCGAATTACAGAAGCCACATCGGGGACAATGGACCTATAACCAGTAGCTCCAATAATTAATTATTCATCGAACAGAATAAGTACATTAATTATTAATTCCGGGATTACGCCACCATAAACCCGAAACTGAACTCTACCAATTATAGATATATACTTATACTCAACCCATAGAGTGAATAAGCGTCCATTGATATAATCACTACATACAGATTAACCCTCCATAGATCGTCCCATTCGAGTGGGAAGTCTCCGTGAACCCGACTCAGAATATCTTATCCTTATTTACCATTAACCCCCAAGTGATCAATTAGTTCACATATCTGACTAGTAGCTAATTAGTCTAACATGAACTGGGCCCATCGATCATTTTCTTAGGGCTAACAAATAAGGGGACTGTCTCTCTACTTCCCACAGGAAGGAATGGATTCCATGTCTGTGAAAATCAGAACTACTCACTCATCTGAAGATAATGCCAATGAGAAGTGGCTTGGAACACATATTTAAGTGAACCGTAACTAACACATCAAACACTACCCCGGGACAAGCAGCACCCTGTGATCACCTCAGGATTAAGGTTGATCCATATATGATCATCTAATGATTTAATAGGATTCCTCGATTACGGAATTATACCGAGAAATACAGATTAAATCGGTCCAGTCCTATATGAATGCCATCATATATAAATGCCCCACGTAGGTACCCTCTACCGACAGTCCGGATAAGACTATCACACCCTAAGGTGTTCTGGGCGCATTATTGTTGTTTTAATCAAGAGACCTAAACTCTGATTAAGTTCACCACGGACTAACAGTTTAAGTATATCACCACTAAATCAATCCTCACGTGTAATCCATACACTGAGTTAAGTGGTTACATATAGATATACTTAGGGTTTGCAGCAGTGTATTACTTTACAAGAACAAAGCAAGTAATAAGGTGAGATAAATTATGTCATTCATTATTAAAAACAATTACACAAATTGTCTTTCGGGCACTACACCTAACAATCTCCCACTTGCACGAAATGACAAGCAACGATTGTTTTTAGAGCACACCCTTTCTCATCTTATTCACAACACTCTCCCACTTGCTCTAAAAGCAAATGAGACATATCCATTAATGCCGTACCTTCCAAGCACTAGACTTGGTACACTGATTAGTTAGGTTGTCGACTCGAGACGATCTTTAGGATTGAAACGTTGTCGGTCCTTCAAATCAGGCGGTACTCTCTATCAATATGCTTTTGACTTCTTGTGACTGAGAAGATCCTTCTAAGCTATCTCTTCACTGTTTTTACAATGAAGTGATATCGGCTTATCATACATGGAATTACTCCCAGACCAAAAAGAAAATTCTAAGCACTATAAGTAAACACTGAGCCCGAGATCAACTTAATGATTATCCTTAATCTGACTAAAAGTCAGAATCAGTGTAGTCAACCATATTCAAGTTTGCACCTGAATATACAAGCATATGATTCCTCGTTATCTAAAGATACTTGAGGACGTACTAAACCGCTACTTATTGCTCGAATCCAAGATTCGATTACTATTGACTTGTGATAACCTGACTTGCCATTATCCAAGAGAGACTATATCCCATTTTCTCTTTATCCGAAGATTTAGAGAATCATTCCTGAGAGTTAGGGTAGGACTACTCTCGATGAATGTTGCATACATATATGCATAATCATCTTATTCAATAAGATAGGTGGGATAGCCAATGACTCATTCTCATGAATCTGACCGAATCAGATTCATAGAATATAGTCCAATTCTCTCATCCAGAGAATCTTGGCCTGTCAGTTTCCGACTTCAGATAGCACACACATGTTGTTTCCAACCGTTTCAGTGTTATCATTCATGAACACTAATACTACTACTTTACCAATATTGATATCCAGTCTACGAAAGACTTATCAATATTCTGGTCAAGTCCACATATTTTAAAGCATGTGACTTTAAATGACCGAGAGGTTCTCTTAAATCCACAAAGGATATAAGCCCCGGCAGTCATCCTGCCATTTGTTCTAACCAAGATCCTTCTGTTCCGAATGAATCCAGACTCCGTTTTTCGGCAAGAAAGTCTCAGGGAATCACCCCTATTTTCTGATTTCTAATGAAATCTTGCAAGACTGAGTGGTGAGAGAGTTCAAGGTCTGGTTAACTCTCTACTTGTCAGGGAATCACCCCTATACCACTCAGCTTTGCGCTGAAAGTTTAAACTTTCCTATTCTTTCGACTCTTTTCCGTGTAGATCCAATTGCTCCCATTGGGCCTGAGACACTCAGGTTGTTCTACAAGAGGCTAAACAGAACTGGAGTATCAAAACACCATTTATAGGGTTAAGGCTTTCAAACGAACTTCTACGATCAGAATCCTATACAGCCCACCAAGAACCATAGGTTATCAATCACCCCAGAGACTGTAAAGTCCACAAAAACTACAATGGGTCAACGGTTAAACCATACTCCCACTGCGTCTTGGGTGGAATGAAATTCTGATCTAGTAGTTTTTATCAGTGCAATCACCAACAACCGATGTTGGACGTGGTCTGATTAAATCAGATAGTAACTACCATTGGGTAACCGTACTCCAAGGTTTAAGGCTGCTACTTATAGATTCTATCAGAATCTTTGTGACAGTTCAACCGTCATTTTCTGATCTCAAGAATCTTATAACCAACCTTCACTCGTCACATTAAGATATTTCACGAACAGTCACAATCTGAACGTATGCGCAAAATCTCCAATCCTACCTTCAAGCATTAAATGCTAAATGCCTACATTTAGGGAAGTGGTGTGAACCGAATTCACTCCTTATCCATAAATTCACTAGCATCTTCTAGGTAGACTTCTTGGTTTACATAATAATGTTAACCGTTATTTTGCAACCAATTATCTTAATCGAGTTTAGCGATTGTATTGTAGCACATCAGTAACTATATAGGGCAAGTCTATGGTTTCTTCCTCGGTGAGAATCATTCCACTAGGAGGCGGGCCGAGCATCATCAGTCCCAAGACTATGCGATAGCCTATTTCCCGAGCATGGAATACTCTATTCTCTGTTAAAATCAGAGACTCCGCCTCGTATTCTTTCGATAAACTAAATCATGTTTCGAGTAGTTATCTGACAAAATGTCACCACTCAAAAGCTCCCATTAGCTTGTATCTTTCACTAGACCCCAAGGTCATTGTGAACAAGCTACGTTACTTCTTCAGATCTATTACCCTTTCCTAATAGAAAGGAAGCTTAGTCATTGTTCCTTTGAGACAGTGTTCGAGACTGGGAGATAGGAATCACCCTTAGCTAGTCGTTAGGTCTTATCTCTAGGGTATATGCACTAATTAATAGATTTTGAAGAATCGTTTATCTTAATACGGAAACCAATTGCCTATAATAGTTTAAGATGTGTTACATATACCTTTTTAGCATTTCTTAGTGGTTCTGACTTTATCAAACAAAAGTCTGAGTCTCGGATTCGTACTACAAATGTCAAATTCACTTTCTATGAGGCAACAATTTATCGAGTTGAAAGTGAATCCATTTGTTCCAACGATTCTGAAAATAGAAAAATAAATTTTTCCGTGATATTCAAGGATCGAATCAAAAATTCATTTCCTCATACCACTCCCACTATTCTAGCTGAAATTACTGCCCGTTGTAACTCTATTAATCGTTAATGCAAATCTTCCTTGTTCTTCCAAAGAACTAAGCTACCGAGTCAAGTTACTCGGTTAAGAAAGTCGCTATGATTCATTGGTTAGTGATCCAAATCACTTTCCTTATCCTATAATTTCTTTATTTAATGTTTCGGTTTAGCCTCAAAAATTTAGTTAAGATGATTAACACTCATAGACATTCTTTCCCATTCTTAACTTCAAAAGGAAATAGTCTTGAACTAAAGCGATTCGTTTGAGTGAACACTACTCATGAACGTGGGATGTCTAATGAAAGCGTTATCCAAATGTGGGACTAATTTTCTTCTCCCACTAGTTTATCGGTTCCAAATACCGTCTAACTAGCGACACTTTAATTTATGATTCTCCAATTTTCTATTTGAAAATTTCGTGTAGACACTACACAATTAAAATTCACTAGAAGAATTTTATCGTCCCAATCATCTTTCAAACTAACTACGGTTGTCTCTCAAATCTTTGCGAGAGTGGCAATGATGACATACTTATTTACGTCACTTAAGTTTTGAAGGCTCGAGAGAAATACCTCATCCGAAAAATTAATCGCATGCGAAAGAAAATAGTCTTGAACTAGCATCACCCAACCTCGGCGATTGAAAAAACCCGTGTTCTCGGTTTTACCTAATTAGTTTCTAATTAATATCAAACAATTAATTAAAACTAATTGCGTTTTTATACATGCCTAACTAATTCCTCGAATTAATTTCTACATATATGCATATGGAGTGGAATTCATGATATGATGCATGTAATGGCAATTTTCGTTCTACACATACAATCTAAACATGTATTCTAGTGCCGCATTGAGTAGACAAATTACTCATGAATAACGTGTTTCATTATGGATGTCTAATGAAAGCGTTATCTCTTCCGTGGGACTAATTTTCTAATAAATTAGAAAAACATAAGATAAAAAATAATATCTATGCATATCGCTCCCATTAGTTTATCACCACTAACTCAATCCTCACGTGTAATCCATACACTCGAGTTAAGTGGCTTACATATTTAAGTAAACCGTATATACTTAGGGTTGCGCACCTCGATTGTATTACTTTACAAGAACAAAGCAAGTAATAAGGTGAGATAAATTATATAAATGCCATTCATTCATTAAAAACAATTACACAAATTGTCTTTCGGCACTCAATCACCCATAACAAAATCCTCATTATACAGGGTTTGCCAACTTTAAAAACAAAAAGTAATAAGGTGAGATAAATTCCTTCATTATTAAAAACAATTACACAAATTGTCGGGCACTAAAGGTAAATGAAGACTTTATCCTTCAGAGGATGATTGGAATGTTGCACCTCCAAAATACAGGAAGAAACCCTTGAATGATATGCATCATGTGTTTAAGAAAAATCAATCTAGATATGTCCCTAGACACATGAAGCAACATAGGTTTCCCACTGCATATTGGAAAGTGAAGAAGGATTCAAATGCACCAAAAAGTAGAGAAAAGTATCAGAATATCTTCAGTAAAAATATTAGAAGCTATTCTGCCATGCCTTATACATATGAAGTTGATGACTTTAATTATCCAAAAAAAAGATCATTTGGATATACACTTGGTATAGGAGGCATGACTGCTAACAGGTATGGACCCAAACAGTGTTGGGTACCTAAATTTAATTAATTTGTTTTGTAGGATGTTTGGTACATAGACAATGGATGTTCCGGACATATGACAGAAAACAAGAGATGGCTCACTGACTTCAAAGCTTTTGATGGACCCAAAGTCACATTTGGAGGCAAAGAAAACCCTGGCAAGATTAAAGGGGAAGGCACAATACTCAAGAACAATTTGAAGATTCAAAATGTAGCATATGTTAAGGGACTTAACTTCAATCTGATGAGCATCAGTCAATTCTGTGATAAAGGCTACAATGAGCACTTCAACAAGGAAGGATGCAAAGTCATTCACCGCAAAACCAACACAGTAGTACTAGCAGGAAGAAGAAAAGATAACATGTATGTGGTGGATTGGAAAACAGCCAAAGCAGAAACATGTTTGTTTGTCAAAAACAAACAATCAACTAGCTGGAACTGGCATAAAAGATTAAATCACCTGAATTTCAAAACCATCAACACATTATCAAAGAACAAGTTAGTTGAAGGCCTGTCAGAATTCACATTCAAGAAAGAAAGTCTATGTGATGCATGTTAGAAAGGGAAACAAATCAAAAGTTCATTCAAGTCAAAGCCCTATCAATCAACAACAAGAATTGATGAAAAGAAGAAAGAGACACTCAAAAAGGTGCCAGATTTGCTGAGAAGACTCCAAAATGAGAAAGAACTGAAAATTATCAAGATCAGATCAGATAGAGGCACTGAATTTCTTAATGAAATTATCAGAACCTATTGTGAAGAAAATGGAGTACTACATCAATTATCTGCAGCAAGAACTTCACAACAAAATGGTGTAGCAGAAAGAAGAAATAGAACTCTTAAAGAAGCATTCAGAACAATGATTGCAGAAGCATGCTTACCAAAGAAGTTTTGGGCTAAAGCAGCAAACACAGCATGCCATACACAAAACAGATTAATCATCAACAAACACTATGGAAAGACTCCATATGAAATATGGAATGGTAGAAAACCTAATATCTCATATTTGCATATGTTTGGATCAAAATGTTTTGTTTTGAACATGAATCAGCTGCATACCTTTGATGAAAAGGCTGATGAAGCAATCTTTATGGGATACTCAGACACTAGCAAAGCATTCAGAGTACTCAACAAAAGAACAATGGTCATTGAAGAATCAATACATGTAATTTTTTATGATCCAAATACAAATGGTGAAGACCATTAAGATCAAGAAGAAGAAGCAACACAGAGGGAAATATATACAAATGCAACTATACCAACTTCCATCATGAATCATCATTTTGGAAATCAAGATGAGCAACATATCAATACAACAGAAGAAGCACCAGAACCTGAAGTTCATACACAACATGAAGGTGTGGAAGCACCAAGTGAAGAACAACTTCAACCTGATCTCAACTGGCTAAGAGATCATCCTGAAGAACATGTTATTGGAGACATTCACACAGGAGTTAGAACCGGAAGACAACTGGAGCATATGCTAACATGTTTTCTATCACAAGTGGAACCCAAAACAATAGATGATGCAATTCAAGATGGAGATTGGATCACAGCCATTCAAGAAGAACTAAATGAATTTGAAAGAAATGAAGTCTGAGAACTTGTTGACAGACCAAATATGGCCAACATCATTGGAACAAAATGGGTATTCATAAACATGATGGATGAGCAAGGAACAATTGTCAAAAACAAAGCAAGGCTAGTTGCAAAAGGCTACTCTCAAGCAGAAGGAATAGATTATGATGAAACCTTTGCACCAGTAGCAAGACTGGAAGCAATTAGACTTTTTTTAGCCTTTGCTGCACACAAAGACTTCAATGTCTATCAAATGGATGTCAAGAGTGCATTTCTGAATGGACTTTTGAAAGAAGAAGTATATGTGGAACAACCTCCTGGTTTCCAACTCAAAGGAGAGGAAGACAAAGTGTACAAACTCAAGAAGGCTCTCTTTGGACTCAAACAGGCACCCAGAGCATGGTATGAAACACTATCACAATTTTTGATCAAGAATTGATTCAACTAGGGAACTATAGATAAGAATCTATTCAAATTAAAGGAAGGAACAAGCACATTGCTAGTACAAATCTATGTTGATGACATGATGAAGAACAAATTTCAGAGGAGCATGATGGGAGAATTAAATTATTTTCTTGGCCTTCAAGTAAAGCAAATGAAGGATGGTATTTTCATTAGTCAAGCCAAGTATACAAAAGACCTAATACACAAGTACGGTATGGATACAAGTGGCACAGCAGATACACCAATGTGTGCAAGAGTCATTCTTGGAAAAGATGAAACTGGAAAGGATGTTGATCAGAAAATCTATAGAGGAATCATTGGATCTCTACTATATTTAAATCGCAAGCGCACTGATATAGCATTTGCAGAAGGAGTATGTGCAAGATTTCAAGCTCAACCAAAAGAATCACATCTTTTAGCAGCCAAAAGAATAATCAAATACCTGAAAAACACTACTAATGTTGGAATTTGGTATCCAAAAGATGGAGGATTCAAGCTGATATCATTTTCAGACTCTGACTATGCTGGATGCAAGATAGATAGAAAAAGCACCTGTGGAACATGCCAAATGCTAGGCAGCTGACTAGTTTCATGGTTTAGTAAAAAGCAAAACTGCATATCTACATCAACAGCTTAAGCATAATATATAGCAACATGCAGTTGTTGTGCACAAGTACTTTGGATTAGACAACAGCTAAGGGATTATGGAGTGGAGGAGAAAACAATTTCAATCATGTGTGATAACACAAGTGCCTTATCTATTACTGAAAATCCAGTGTTGCATTCATGAACAAAGCACATTGATGTGAGACATCATTTTATCAGAGATCATGTTGAAAAAGGAGATGTCATCCTAAAATACATACCCACTGAAGATCAATTGGCTGACATCTTCACTAAACCACTCAGTTATGAAAGATTTAGCATGTTGAGAACTGAGTTAGGAATGATTGAAATTGACTAAGTACCAAAGAGCGGCTAACTAGAGTAATCGCCTAAGTAACTTCATCAGCTGTTTAAACCTTTGCCGTTACAGGGGATGTAGCAGGTAAGGCACTGGTATCCAACGAAGTTGACTTAACTGATTGTTAGGAACAGGCAAATAAAGTAGCTCAGTGAAAAAGTCACTACATCGGCTAAGTGATCAGCCAAGGCACTTCACCGAAATAAAGATTGAAATCGTGGGAAAATTAAAGTGTGAACAAAATCAATTTTTATACACATGGAGAATAAGGGAGTTATGGAAGATTATTCTGAGGATGATTACACGTGTGGAGATCAACTTATAATCATAGAGGTAACCATATTATATTTTGAATTACAAACGCCTCAATTCCCGGGCTCTGTCATTACTTACCTCAATCCACTCCCCCACTTCACTCGAATATCACGATTTACATACACAAAATCACGCCATTATGTCATAAAATCCTTCCACATTCAAACCACGTTCACACTACCCAAATCATCTTATATAAACGATACTTAGAGATTTTCCGAAATCTTTACACTCTTTTGCAAATTACAAACCCTACTTTTCATTCTCTCTGAAAACTAGAAGTGTTCTAAACATCAATCACTTATCAATTGCTTCATCATTGAAAAATCCTATGAAAAATCAATCATCGTAGTTCGTTTCTCAAACATGAACACTATCTCTCTTTCTGTGACCATGATCCAAAAGCTCAACGCTTGGTTGATTGCTGTTCAAATATAGGGTTAATGACCTTCCTGAACGCCCCTATCACTGGAATCTGCTATGAAAATCTGATCACATTTTGGAAAAATGCCAAGTTTGTGCCCCGCACAAAGAAAACTGAGGTCGATTGCATAAAAAGTTCAATCTTTGGGAAAGAGGTAGTCATAACGCCTGGTCTTCTCAATAGGTTCCTACACCTACCAATAATAGGTCCGGCTAATGTAAAGTTTGTGAAGATTGTCATCAAGAAATTCTGGGCTGAGATAGCCAAAAATCCCAAGAAAAACAGCAAAACATACAATCTCCCTAGATTAACGCTAAAACTTCCGTTTGCTAAATTTGCACCGGTCATAACCAAGAATATCGAAGCAAAAAGGGTCAATGGAAAACTTAACTGAGTTGCGGATCAAACTGATGGCTATTATCTATGAAGGTACCAAATTCGACTGAGCAACATTTGTATTCAATAGATTGAAGGATCAGATTCAAAAGGAAATTGATTTATCAACTACGGCACCAAGCAAGGGTTTGCAGAAGAAAGGTGATTTCTAGGAGAGGAAATCATATGGGTTCCCTCTTCAACACTTGTTTAACGCATTGAAGGTACAACCCACAAATTTGCAGCCTCCACACAGGTCTAAGGTAATGTTTACCTACATCAAGGCATCCATGAAACCCAAACCCATTGCTGGGAGAAAAAGAAAACAACTTGAAAGCAGCAGATCAGGAGTGGGACGAAGAACCAGATCCCAGATGGCACAAGAGAACACCTCAATGACTGGTACCAGCAACGTGAATGACCCTGTGACAATCAGTGATGATACAACAACTGAAGAAGAAAAACAACAAGAGGAAATCACCTACCTGGAGGAAGGTGTGGAAGGATATAGAATCACTTAATCTGAAGAAGAGGAGATAGATGAGGAAGAAGCTGAGTCAGAGGATGAACACTCAGAAGGTGGTCATTTTGAAGCCAATCAAGAAAACATGGATATATCTGATGATGATCTAACTATTCAAGAAGCAAAGTTGACAAACAGCCGAGTGAATCAGCTGATCAAATTCACTCCGCTGAACCTGCCAAATTCCCCAATATTGCACAAGGGGAAACAACAATAGATGAATAAGCCAACACTCAACATCAACCTCTTAATGACCCTGAGTCTAATGAGGAAGAACAAGAAAGAGTGGAAGAAAGAGAAGAAGTGGCAGAAGGTGAAAAGGAAGAAAAGAAAGAGGAAGAAGTTGAGGTAGAAAATGAGAAAGAGGAAGATGGAAATGAAGAGGATGTTAATATGGCACCAGAGGAAATTGATCCAGAAAGAGTCTTTAATCTGGACATTCAACCATTGATTGTAAACATGGAGAAGCAGTATCACAGCAGGAAAAATCTGAAAGCTACCTTAAGGAGTGACGAAACCTCCTTAAACCACAAGATTGAAGCCCTCATTAGTCACATCAAGATACAAGATGAGGTGATGGAAAAATAGGGAAACTTTCTTTGCAACTTACAACATCTTATTCCCTACCATGTCCAAACCAACCTTGAGTTTCATGCTGAAACGATGGACAACAATCTCAAACCCTTGGTGGACACTCTAAATGCTCACACTCATCAAA
This sequence comes from Gentiana macrophylla, assembly GCA_026214975.1. Lineage (NCBI taxonomy): Eukaryota > Viridiplantae > Streptophyta > Magnoliopsida > Gentianales > Gentianaceae > Gentiana > Gentiana macrophylla. The sequence continues at coordinate 58,920,378 of CM047807.1, read as the reverse complement.
TTCAGCATCTGGATGAGGTAAAGGAGCATTCCGGCAAGCAACTCGACCTTCTACTCAAAGTTGGTGAGGCAAACAACAAAATACTGGAGAAAAGGTATGGTTCTCTCCCTGAGTCTGACTCAGCAACTGCAAATCTTGAAGCACATTTTGGTGCTGCCAAAAAGGGGGAAGGAAGCTCAAAGCCTGAAAGCTCCAGCGAAAAGGAGGCAAGCCAAACAAAAAAGGGCAAGGGTAGCAAAGGCAAAGGCATCAGGTTTGAAGAAATGAAGAAGTAGACCTTATACTTAATTTGAATTATTTCTATTTGCCTTTGTGTTTGAATAAAAAGATGCAATATCTTATTGCCCTTGAATGGATGAATAAAATTGTTGAGTTTTATTCTTTGAATTATTATGAAAAATTTGGCTTACTTATGTTCAGGCTTATGAGGGTATTGGCATCATCAAAAAGGGGGAAATTGTTAGGAACATTTTATTATGTTTTGATGATGGCCATACTAGCTGTTATAGCAAGTCTGAAATAAGTTAGAATTCTCTGTATAAGTCTTTACTTAGAGTCTGACATGTTGTATAAGTTAAAGTCAGACAAGTATTGTACTCGTTGGTAGAACGGAAAAGTAAAACAGACATTAGGCAGAGTGAAGCCAGCCAAGCACCAGCAGAGAAGCAATGAAGACTTAATGGTCTGACTTATAACCAATGAAGACTGTGATGACCTTGGATAAGTCTAAGTTATGTTTCATGTGATGGAACTTAATGTTTAATTATGGTGTACACTGATCTCACCCCAATCAAGGATCAGTGAAGTACAAAGATTCTCCTTAAACTGAAGTGATGATGGAAATAGTGAATTGGCAGAGTAAAAGGACTTTCGGCTGAGTGAAGACAAAACAGTGAAGGATGATCTAAACGGCGAAGTCAGATGGATCACTCAACCGTTCAGGGAACGGCGAAGTAAACCTTACCAAATCAGATTTGAAATATGATGATGATTCAGAGGATCATGCATGAATTGCACAATCAATAGAGCATCAATCAAGGTTAGATTTTCTGCCAAACGTTTGAAAAAAAATCCGATCACTGAAATCAAGGAGAATATAATTAAGGGGGAATCAAGAATAAAATCAAGGATTATTCCCTTATTAATATAGCCAACGGACGGAATTTCAAATTAAGGATATTCAAGGCTATAAATAGAAGGCATTGACAGACAATGAAATGAATGATTTGAAGAAGAGAAAAAAAAACCAAGCAGAAACTCTGTCAGTTTGAAAAGCCTTCTCTCTGAACATACAAGGATTTATCTAGTGATCAACTCAGACATCAGAACTACAATTTAATATTCAGCACTGAGATTGATCAAGCAAGTTTGTGAATCTCATTCACAACAAACTGAAGCAACTGAATCAGAAGCCCTCTGAGAAGGAGTTGTGTTTGTGATAGCTGCTGAAAAATTGATCTCATGGAGCAGAGAAAGAGACTGAATCACTGAAGCTGTTGCAGTCAAGGAGTGATAGTCTTGTAGATTGTGAAGCTTGGGAAGTCAAGGACAATCTTACTATTGTATCTGTAAAAACAATAATGAATTCCTCCAATCGTCACAGGAGAAGAGTGGATTAAGGAATTGCACCAACCACTATAAGCCTTGTGTCAACTTACTTTCTACAATTTACTTTACCGCATTCATTTAAATTGCATATATCATAACTTATATCTGTGATTGTCTAAACTGCTTTGAAACAACATAGTAAGAAGGGACTTAACCGATGCCCAAAATCTTTCAAAAATAAGAAATTTTTTTGAAACTCTAATATAGTCATTCACCCCCTCTTACTAAAGTTTTACCCTTCTCTGGACCAACAATTGGTATCATAGCAGTGTTCCTAGTATCAGAACCTGTTCAGATCTAATTTCTGGTAACAAAGAGATCACATATTTTCAAAGTAGTTTTCAAATCTGTGCTTTCTTGATATACACATATATATCTTCTATTTGTACTTATGGATTCATCAAACTTTATGTCAAAAGTACCTGTTTTTAATGTTAACAATTTTGATGAATATAAAATAAGAATGTTTTCCAATCTTGTAGCAACTCATGAGGAGATGCTGGATGTAATCAATGAAGGCCCAATCATGATCATGACGGTGATATCCACAGAAGCAGATCAAGGAAAAGAGGTGGACAAACCTAAGAAAGATTGGACCAAGGATGACAGGAGAAGAGCAAATCTAGACTTTGTTGCAAAAGATATGATTTTGAAGACCCTAGATAGCAACATGTTCATGAGAATAAAAGATTGCAAGACAGCAAAGGAGATGTGGGACAAGCTAGCATTGATAAATGAAGAATCTGAAGCAGTTAAAGAAAACAAATTATCTGTTGCAAAACAGAAATTTGAGAACTTCAAAATGAAGGCTGGTGAATCCATTGATCAAATGGATAATAGATTCTCAAGCATCATCAGTGAACTGCAACAGCTTGGACACACATACCCTCAGAAAGAAGTGTTCTTGAAGATCTTGAGAGGCTTACCTGAAAGATGGAAGATCATAACATCAGTAATCAGAGGAACTACAAATCTTGCAAACACTGACACCCTGACCCTAAAGTCCCAACTAAAAGCTCATTAATTCGAATTGAACGGTGAAGATGGTGCTCCGGTAGAGACACAAAGAACCAGTGCACTGATAGCACCACAGCAAAGTGACACAAGAACTCAAAGAACATGTAGCTTTATTAGTTAAACGTTTTGACAGGTTCAGCAAAAAGAAGCCATTCAAAGGAAACTCATCATCAAACAAGAGGTCAAACAAAGACATGAAGAAGAAAGATGATGAATACAGATTCTTCAACTGCAACAAGAAAGGTCACTTCAAAGCTGACTGTCAGGAAGAAAATAATAAAGATGATGAAAAGAAAAAGTACAAAACATCTGAAAAGAGGAAAAGCAAGAAGGCACTCAAGGCTGAATCTAGCAGTGAAAAGAATGAAGAATCATCTAATAATGACTCAGATGATAGTGATGAAGAAGACAGCTCAGACAATGAAAAAGCATGTCTATGTCTCATGACCAAAGAATTAGATGAAGATGAATGTAACAGCTCAGACACTGAGAAAACAAGTCTATGTCTAATGACCAAAGAATCTGATGAAACTAAGGTAACATCCAGCTCTTTCTCTTCATCTAATGCATCCACATCTAACACTCCACAATCTTCTGTTCTCCTATTAGATACATCATACCTAGTCCAAAATCTCATGACTGAATTTGATGAAATTGAAATGAATCATGAAATTCTGGAAAAGGAATGCAAGGATCTAAGAAAGGAAAATAAAAGATTAAAGAAAGAACTTGATAAAGAAAAAGCTGAACTAACTAGTAAGGGGACATACTTAAATGATCAACAAACAACAGATGATCATGCATCTGTTATTGACAGATCAGTTAAGAAAATCTCCCTACCAGTTAAGATAACCACTGCACCCCTAAATTCACCCGCTTAAAAACCCTCAAAAAGGTATGGATCCAGATCTGGTCTTGGCTACAACAGTCAGGATGAAAGTAGAAACAATGGGCAACACAATTCTAAATTGACCAACAATGGACCGAAATTTCGAAAGGGACAGACCATAGTTCCAACCAATCATCCTGCACCGGTGAAGTCAAAACCTAGTGTAGTGAAACAACAGACTAAATCCTCATTCCAGCCAACCAAAAACAAAAACATTCTGAAAGGTAAAGGAAGACTTTATCCTTCAGAGGATGATTGGAATGTGGCACCTCTAAAAACAGGAAGAAACCATTGAATGATATGCATCATGTTTTTAAGAAAAATCAATCTAGATATGTCCCTAGACACATGAAGCAACATAGGTTTCCCACTGCATATTGGAAAGTGAAGAAGGATGGAAATGCACCAAAAAGTAGAGAAATGTATCAGAATATCTTCAGTAAAAATATTAGAAGCTATTCTGCCATGCCTTATACATATGAAGTTGATGACTTTAATTATCCAAAAATAAGATCATTTGGATATACACTTGGTATGGGAGGCATTACTGCTAACAGGTATGGACCCAAACAGTATTGGGTACCTAAATTTAACTAATTTGTTTTCTAGGATGTCTGGTACATAGACAGTGGATGTTCCAGACATATGACAGGAAACAAGAGATGGCTTACTGACTTCAAAGCTTTTGATGGACCCAAATTCACATTCGGAGGCAAAGAAAACCCTGGCAAGATTAAGGGGGAAGGCACAATACACAAGAACAATTTGAAGATTCAAAATGTAGCATTTGTTAAGGGAATTAACTTCAATCTGATGAGCATCAGTCAATTCTGTGACAAAGGCTACAATGTGCACTTCAACAAAGAAGGATGCAAAGTCATTCAAAGCCAAAACCAACACAGTAGTACTTCCAGGAAGAAGAAAAGATAACATGTATGTGGTGGATTGGAAAACAGCCAAAGCAGAAACATGTTTGTTTGTCAAAAACAAACAATCAACTAGCTGGATCTGGCATAAAATATTAAATCACCTGAATTTCAAAACCATCAACACATTATCAAAGAACAAGTTAGTTGAAGGCCTGCCAGATATCACATTCAAGAAAGAAAGTCTATGTTTTGCATGTTAGAAAGTGAAACAAATCTAAAGTTCATTCAAGTCAAAGCCCTATCAATCAACAACAAGAATTTTACATCTGTTACATATGGACCTGTTTGGACCAGTCACACCAGTAAGTGTAAGTGGGAAGAAATAAACCCTAGTAGTGGTGGATGACTTTTCAAAATACACCTGGACCATTTTCATGAACAAGAAGAAAGAGACACTCACAAAGCTGCCAGATTTGCTGAGAAGACTCCAAAATGAGAAAGAACTGAAAATTATCAAGATCAGGTCAGATAGAGGCACTGAATTTCTTAAAGAAATTATCAGAACCTATTGTGAAGAAAATGGAGTACTACATCAATTATCTGCAGCGAGAACTCCACAAAAAAATGGTTTAGCAGAAAGAAGAAATAGAACTCTTAAAGAAGCAGTCAGAATAATGATTGCAGAAGCATGCTTACCAAAGTGGTTTTGGGCTGAAGCAGCAAACACAACATGCCATACACAAAACAGATCAATCATCAACAAACACTATAGGAAGACTCCATATGAAATGTGGAATGGTATAAAACCTAATATCACATATTTGCATATGTTTGGATCAAAATGTTTTGTTTTTAACAGGAATCAACTGCATACCTTTGATGAAAAGGCTGATGAAGCAATCTTTATGGGATACTCAGACACCAGTAAAGCATTCAGAGTACTCAACAAAATAACATTGGTGATTGAAGAATCAAAACATGTAATTTTTTATGAACCAAATGCAAATGGTGAAGATCAAGAAGAAGAAGCAACACAGAGGGAAATATATACAAATGCAACAATACCAACTTCCATCCTGAATCATCATTTTGGAAATCAAGATGAGCCACATATCAATACAACAGAAGAAGCACCAGAACCTGAAGTTCATACACAACATAAAGGTGTGGAAGCAACAAGTGAAGAAGGGACTTATCCGCTGCCCAAAAGCTTTCAAAAATAAGAAAAGTTTTTGAAACTCCACTATAGTCATTCACTCCCCCCTCTGACTATAGTTTTACCCTTCTCTGGGACAAACATTAAATACTAAGTTTGATCCCTTAGCCTTCAATAACTGAGTTTGAGCACTCAGCCTTCAGTCTTCAGCAGGTTCCTAAACTAGTCTACTGACTCAGGTACCCTACAGATCTAGACAAGTATGCTAATGAAAGTCAGCCTGACCTTTTACAGTGCTTGTTTGATCAAACTTATACAAGATCAAACTCTAATAAGCCTATACATTTGATCTAGACATCTTTTTGCCTTCGCTCTATAACAGCTAGTCTGGCACTCATCACTAAAACATAAAATAAGTCCAACAGGACACTAGTGGAAAGGCCTAGTCATGCAAACATAATTTGAACTAAATGGGTATACAGAAACAAATTGGATGAATCTGGTACCTTTGTAAGGAATAAGGCCAGACTAGTGGCAAAAGGCTATTCTCAAACTGAAGGAATAGATTTTGATGAGACATATGCCCCAGTTGCAAGATTGGAAGCTATAAGATTATTCTTGGCATATGTTGCTTATAAAAACTTCAAAGTATACCAGATGGATGTCAAGAGTGAATTCTTAAATGGCATTCTGGAAGAAGAGGTTTATGTTCTGCAACCTCCTGGTTTTGAAGTTAAAGATCTAGAAGATAAAGTGTACAGATTTAACAAGGCACTTTATGGTTTGAATCAATCACTAAGAGCATGGTATGAAACAATATCTCAATTCTTGATGGACAATGGTTTTACCAAAGGTACCATTGACAAGACTCTTTTAAGAATCAATGAAGGGGATAGAACCCTGCTGGAATAAATTTATGTTGATGACATAATCTTTGGTTCTGAAAATAAATTGCTATGTGAAAAGTTTGCAAATATCATGAAAAGAAAGTTCCAAATGAGTATGATGGGAGAGATGAACTACTTCTTGGGATTACAAGTCAAACAAATGAAAGATGGATTGTTCATTCATCAAACTAAATATACCAAGGAGCTACTGAAGAAGTTTGGCATGGAAAATAGCACCAGGGTGTCAACTCCTATGAGTACTAACATCAGATTGGATGAAGATAAAGAAGGCAAGGATGTTGATCAGACTTTATACAGAAGGATGATAGGAAGTCTGATGTACCTCCCTTGCAGCAGACCTGATATATCTTTGCTGTTGGTGTTTGTGCAAGATTTCAATCAAAGCCTAAGGAGAGTCACATAGCTGCAGTCAAAAGGATTCTCATGTATCTAAAAGAGACCTTGGGAGTAGGGATATGGTATTCCATAGATGGAAGTTTCAAAGTTATATCCTGCTCAGATTCTGATTATGCTGGATGCATGATTAATAGAAAAATCACCACATGAACCTGTCAGTTGATGGGAAATAGACTGCTTTCCTGGTTCAGTAAGAAACAAAATTCAATATCAACTTTCACTGCTGAAGCTGAATATATTGCTGCTGGAAGCTACTGTGCACAAATACTATGGTTAAGACAACAACTACGGGATTATGGAATTGAAGAAAGAGAAATTCCTATAATATGTGACAACAGAAGTGCAATTGCAATCACTGAAAACACTGTTTTGCACTCAAGAACCAAGCACATAGATGTGAGACATCATTTTATAAGAGATCATGTGGAGAAGAAAGATGTGGTGGTTCTTTACATCCCTACTGAAGATCAACTTGCTGATATATTTACAAAACCATTGGATAGTGAATGATTTGCTAAGTTAAGAACTGAACTTGGCATCATAAAAGTTGACTGATATACCCTTAATCAGTAGTGTATTGGAATTCACCAAGGGGATTAGTCTTTTCTATGTTGGGTGAGCTCACTTAGTAGACTAGTCATTGGTATCAACAATTCCATGTACTTAAATAGAATGGACAATTGAGCAAATGAAGTTGCCAATGGGATTGGTATTTGTCCTGATGGGTGAGCTCACTTGACAGATCAGTAATTGGTATTAAACTTCATCTTGTATTATTAGTTGGACAAAACATGATTGTATGAAGAACATCAGAGTAACTCACCAGTAGGCTACTGAGCCATCCTTTTCAGTAAGTTGCTGAGCCAAATCCACTGAAGACCATGTTTGCTGAAGTATACGTTACAAGACAGTCAAACTTAAATGAAAGTTAATGATAATTGGATATTATTCTTATCCTTTATAACTGCGGTTACAATATCCAACGGTTACAACTCTTTATGGGAATAAGTTATTGGGACACATGGCAACATCTCATTTATTCCAACTTTAATCGTGATTAAATGCTACAGTACGTGTACAGTACTTTCCTGACAGTTACTACCCACTACCTTTCCTTATATATACAGACATATACACAGAGACGTTACTTACAACTTTCAGATCGATTTTCTCTGAAAATACACTGTGTGAACCCAGATTTGCAATCTCTCTTCTTCGCCTTTTTCAAGTTCATCAATGGCGGATAAAAGTGATGTGCACATTGGAACGAGCCAAAGTGTTCGAGGGTTTGTTGTTGATGCTAACAAGACTGAGTTGGCTATCAATATTGGTAGAAGAATCCAAAGATATGAAGGACTAGAGGATGTTCTAAATCTGAGATTGGAAAGCATCTCTTACACTAACATTGTTAATTTTTAGAGAAATATAGTGATTAGAGATGATACAGAGGCATTTACTACAATTGTAAATGGTCAGCAGATTCAAATCACTTCAAATCTGCTGAGGGAGGCATTCGGATTTGGACCTGGAAATGGTGCTTCTACAAATCCTGAATCTATGCAGCTTGCAAGACTGGATTTTGTTGATTCAATAAAGACAAACAAGTCCATACCATCCACACTGAATATCAAAGTAAAGCATATCAAATTGGAGTACAATCTACTAAGCAAGATAATTGCCAAGAACATTTTTGGATTTAGTGGGAGTCTTGATACTCTCTCTGGACCAAAAATTGACTTGCTGATAATCATATGCAAGAGAATGAGATTTGATTGGGCTGGATTCTTTGTTCAGTACATGAAGAAGGTGATAACAGAAGATAGAGATGGAACAAGGAAGTCCAAGGCAAAGCCTTTGGGTTTGATGATTCAGGCCCTACTGAACCACTTGAAGATTGCTGATATTGCACCTACAAAGATAAACAAGTCTAGATATAATCTAGAAGTTAGTTCTCTTATCCCTGATTTAGATGTTGATGATGAGGCAATTGAAAGTGATAATGATGGAGAAGATAATGACGATGGTGGGCAGGCCAAACAAGTTGCACAACCTGATGCACCTAAGAAGGCTACTGAGAAAAGGAAGGCTAGTGATACAAGAAAGATCATTGAGTTCTTAAAGCCTAAGAAGACAAGATAGCAATCAGTAGACATTGCTGAGTCTGTTGAGGTTCCATTTGATGTTGAGGCTTCTGTGCCTACTGAAGTTACAAGGAAGAAGACTGTTGTAGAGATTTTGAAAGAACAGCTAAAAAGAATATAGAAGAACGAGGAAAGCTGTTGAAATTGAAGAACAACCTGCAAAAAGAAGGAAAAAATTTGTAAAGAAGAGGGTTCATGGTAAAGGGAAAGAGTTAAGGGTCATGGAGGACCAAAGGGAAGTAGAAGAAGAGGTTGTTGAGCCTACTGAGGATGCTAATGTTGTTGTTGAACAATATATTAAAGGACCACAGCACACTGCTATACCTGACCCTGCTGTGGAATTTGTTGAAGCTGTTCAAGACCCTACTGTGGATGCTACAACTTAGGGAGAGGAACAAACTGTTGCAAACCTTACTGATGTGCATATAAGTCAGGGGGAAGATAGTGTGGAATAGTTGGAGGTAGTAGGAACAAATGTACAACCTGATGAACCTACTGACCTATTTGTATCTGCTATAGATACATTGACTCAACTTTTTGAAGCCTTTGGGGGACAACAAGCTGAGCAATCTGCCCTAAGAAAGCCCTCAATGTCATATGAAAGAAGAGACAAGAAGTCAAAGAAAGAAATGGTGGATCCTGACTTCAAAAGGGTTCAAAAGTATTTTGAATGAAAGTTTGGTTATTACAAGAGGAAAAAAACCAACGGCTGACCCTACGACTGGTTTTGAAGAATGGGCATTCGAACAGTTAGAAGTAGAAAGTTTACTTGGACTGATTGACACTTTTCTGTTGGAGATGAGGCTGATGTCAATTAGAGAAGAAGGAAAGAAGAAAAAGAACATTATGTTTAAAGATCCCAAGTTGACACCTGACAGTGATGATTCTTCATCATCTGATTCTGATGATGATCACCCTATGTTTCCAGAGGAGTCCAGTGGAGTGGTTAAAGATAGATCAATTGGAGAAGCAGGACCAGAGTCCACTAAACATGTGGCAGGTCAGCCTGCTGAAGGTGCCAAGTCTACTGAGGATCAGCAGACTGATATGCTAAATGAAGAACTGGGAGCTGCTTATAATGGAGATTGGAAATATAGCTTGCTGTAGCAACATCCCTGGGAGAGGCCAAATATCTACCGCTTTTGATGTTGTTATATTTGAAGAAGCTGATACAAGCACAGAGGACTCAGCTCCGTATCAAGAATGTTTTGACACTGAGGCAACCTTGTCTCAAGTTGCAGATCAAATACAGGACGTTGCTGATGATAGAGGAGTCTTAGAGGAAAATCTGGCTATATTTATTTATGTTTTTGTTGAAGAGGAGGTTCAGGCTGCTGAGTTACAAACAGCACCTTAATACAGGTTGGAACAGAGGGTTCTAATCATTGAGGAACAAACAGTGTTAGGAGAAAGGATGGAACTGTTGATGGGATTAGAGGAATCCCCTGCACACTCTGAAGAGACTGTTGTAGAACAGGTTGCTGAAGAACCTGTTATTACAGTGCAGATTACTGAAGTTAAAGCTAATGAAGGTAAGGATAGTCAGCAGACTGTTGCTGATGAGGATGAACAGCTGTTGGACTATGACTTTAGTGATGAGGAGTTCCAAATGCCTGAGGAAGAACAAGTTGCTGATGAGCCTCAACAGGCACATGTACCAATTTTTGAGGAGGCATATGTTTTGGAACCTCAACCTGCACAAGTTCCTATTTTGGAAGAAATTTTTGGAGATGTGATTGAGGAAGGTCCTGAACCTGCTGGATAGGATAGGACAAGAGCCATGGTTGTCAGCACACAAAGGGCAAACTACAATGTTGAAGAGCCTACTGATGATTTTGCTTGAGGTATGGCTGGTGCTGTACCAGCACAAGTTTTGGAAGAGTTGAGGGCAATAAGAGATGATATTACATAGATAAGGACTCAACTGAATAAACAAGAACAAAGATTTGAAGACTTGATGAATCTGGTGGAAAACAGAGGAAGAACTACTAAAATAGTTGCTTCCAACATCACTTCCACTCAATATGCTATTGCTAACCTAACCCAAGATGTGAGAAATATAAAGCTGAGCATAGCAAACAAAGATAAACATTTGAATGAATAGTTGGCCTGAATTCACAAAAAGCTTGACAAGCTTGTTGAGCCTCCCAAGCCTGCTGTGGCTCACCTTGCTGAAACACCTCAACCTGTTGCATTGGATCCTAAGGTTACTGAGAGGATCAATATGTTGGAACAAACTACGGAAGGAAGGATCAATGCAGTTGACACAAGGATAGAGATTATGGAAGGTCAACTTGCTAACTTGGTGATCACACAGAAGAGTGTTCATGGTCTACTGTCCCGGTTTATTTATGATGTCAACAAAGAGGAAGAGGGCCTTACAGCAGAAGCAAAAAAGCTGCAAGGATTTTTGCAAAGAAGAGATGGGAGAATGATATAAATGAGTTTAGGAAACCTGCACCTGGCAGGATTCAGTTGACTGATGACCTCTTGCAAGAATATAAGAAGCTATACTATGGACGGAAGAAACCTTATCATCACATGGGATTTTAGGAGGGACTGAATTCCTTTCTGGGACTGAAACTTTGAAAAATAAGGGTCAAAGCACTGAGAGCTTCTTTTAGAGGTGGAAGAGGAGGAAGAGGTGGAAGAGGTCAAAGAGTGGGAACTACCCAATCAGCAAGGGATTCACTGGATGAATTCAAACACTTCAATATGAGATAGGGCTTCAGTTTTCATAATATAAGATTAACTCTACCAAAAGCCTGGAAGTGGTGAAAAGACCTGAATCATTCGGTTGACTTTTCCACAATTGAAAACCAATGGATGCTGGATGTGGTCAGAGAAATGAAGGAGTTCTATGAGAAGAGAGAACAAGTCAAAGACATAAACTAGATCAGCTCACTTCCATTATTTATTTCATTCTGCTGATCCTAGTTTGTAATAAGTTTGAATAAATTTGAATATAATGAGAAATGGCTAAATTTGTTATGTTTTTGCTTTTATCTTTTTGCTTTGCTGTAAGGAGGGTATTGGCATCATCACTAAAAAGGGGAAATTGTTGGACTTATTTTAAGTTTTAATGATTAGTGTCAGACTAGCTATAATAGAGCAAAGGCAAAAAGATGTCTAGATCAAATGTATAGGTTTATTAGAGTTTGATTTTTGTATAGGTTTGATCAAACAAGCATTTTAATTAGGTCAGCTGACTGTATCGGCAGACCTGTCCAGGTCAGTAAGGTAACTAGGTCAGTAGACTAGTTAGGAACCTACTGAAGACTGAAGGCTGAAGGTTCAAACATAGTTATTGAAGGCTAAGGGATCAAACTTAGTAATTAGAGTCAAGGATATGGAATCAGAATTTAGGGAAGTCTGTGATGACCTAAACTGATTACATATACCTTGTTTACAAGGTCTAAGTTCCATATGTTAAGTGGTGATTGGAACTTAGTTATAATCAAAATGGTGTACTCTAACTTCTTATTAAAAAGTTAGATGAAAAGAAGTCAGCTGAAGTGTTATTGAAACACAACAGACTTTAGCCAGCTGATAGATATGTACATCAGCAGACTAAAATAAGTCAAATATCTGCTGAGTATAAATCTCGATTTAATCAAATGTTACATTGGAAGTTTACAAGGATAAGGATGTATTACAAGCATTGATATTGTCAACAAATAAATGGCCAAGATGAAAAGAATGTTGGAAAGATTTGGAGGATTAACCAATGGACATAAGTCAAAGGGTGGACAGACTGAAAACTGACCAAAACCAAACTGACAGTGTCAGTACTATGTACAGAGACAGAAAACATGTCAAGATGGAGACAAATTTGAAATGGTTATGTTTGAAATTCAAACATAAGTCACAGGATTCTTTCCTATAAATAGAGGACTCCTGATTCAGATACAGATAATGAAAAAGTGATAATCTACTAAAAGCTATCAAGTTTCTTATCAAGAAAATCACCCTACTGACTTCTCTGAGCTAAAAGCTACTGATCCAGAAAACTCTTCAAGTGTAACCAGCTATCAAGTTACATCAAGTACACACACTTGAAGACATCAAGCTGCTGATAACTGAATCATTTACTTGATTCAGCTTTTCTTTACAAGAAACCTACTGAAGACAGAGAAGCACTTTGGTGTCAAGAACTGTTGTTTGTGGTGAAGCTGGTGAAGAGGCAATCCTACCCTTCAAGGACAAGTGGAATACTTTGGAGCAGCAATACTACCGGTTTCAAACATTCAGTGTGTGAATCCATAGTTATTGGTGAAGGACATACAACTTAATGACTGTTGTAACTGCAACCTCAAAGATCTCTAGTGAATTTCCTCCAACATCACATGAGATGACTGGACTGACAGGATTACACCACATGGAACCACTATAAAAAATGGCTACTTACTTTCTGCATTTAGTATACTGATCACATCAACTTACTGAAATTATCAACTGAATCACACACTTACACTACTGAGTATCTAATACTTTGTATCAACTTTTTGACAACAAGTAATAAGGCTTAATATGAGTATATTCCACTGCAACAAATTTAGTTATATCAACGATCGTGAGACTCACGAGCGATCGGCGAGAAGTTATCGACATTGCCTTTGAGTTTGTTAACTCCAAAAGTTTTAAGTGTTAATTTTATTCACCTCCTCTAAACTTAACCAAAGCCTTTCCAATGGACCAACATAACCTATCTTTGGTTCTTGTTCAGCCATTGATAAATTGAATAAACTATAATCCATGGAAAATGTCGATGGAGATGGTGTTAATTACGAAGAATAAAATAGGCTTCGTAGACGACACAATCAAAAGGCCAGAAGTGGATTCAGTAGATTCCCATTCATGGAGACAACGTGATACAATGGTGAGATCATGGATCTTGAATTCTGTAGAGAACACCATTGCTCAAATTTTATTGTACTTCTAGAGTGCACATGCAGTTTGGAAGAATCTTGCAGCTAGATTTTCTAATGTTGATGCCTTAAGGCTGTCAGATCTTGTTGAGGAGATGCATCTGCTGAAGCAAGGTACTAATTTTGTCAATCAATATTTCACAAAATTGATGGTTCTCTGGGAAGAAATCAAGACTATCAAGCATGTAGCAGTTTGTTCTTAGGATCCTCAATGTCACTGCATTGGAATTACCAAACTAATGAATCATATAGAGGTTGAACATGTCATGAAATTCCTAAAATGTTTAAGGGATGATTTTGAGCCAATGGTTTCACAGGCAATTTTGATGGCTCCCATCCTAGAAATTCATGATGCCTTTGCAATGGCCATTAAATTTGAAAGACAGAAGTTATATGTAGCTAATATGGCCAAAAATCAAGACCCTATGATTCTCTTGTCTCAAAAAATGGACAGGGGAAAAATCAAATAGTCAGTAGACCTAACTCTACATCTGCTGCAAATCTCAGACCTAAGACTACCAAGAAGATTCAATGTAGTTTTTGTGGATTTAATGGTCATACTGAGGAGACTTGTTACAAGAAACATGGCAATCCTCCTGGTTTCAAGTAAAAAGGGGTAATTTGGTAGATGAAGAACATTCAGCAGAAGAAGATCATGCCCAAAACAGGGTCTGCTGGACCGGGATTTCCAAATCTTACTGCACATCAACTTGACAAGTTGATGGCTCTGCCGAGTTCTGATCCTCCTAGACATTCAGGATTTGTTGTTGGCAAGCCTGCTGAGATTGTTGTAGGATGTAATGTCATCGGATGGATCAAGATCCACCCGATTACACAGCGGAAAGTACAAGATGTAGATCTAGTCAACCAAAGCACATAAAATAATAGATCTAATCCTACGAGGGGGTTAGATTACCAACCTTTTTATGGTGCAAAACGCCAAGAAAAAGGTCAATCCAAGCTAGTTGAGATCCTAGTTGAAGAGCCAAAGTCTTCCAACGTGTATCTCCAAGCACCACCAGGTGGATGGTGTTTCAAGCTGCCGGACCTCCTCGATATGCTACCAGAATAATCCCAAGGATTATCCCAACTCAAAACCCTAATGTTGAAGCCGAAAATTCTAAGCTTCAAACACTCATCTAAGTCGCATGTTATGTGTGTAGTGAGGCTTGTGAGAACTGTCTTTATATAGGAGAGTAATCCTTGTCCTCCAAGGATTTAATAATTAATACAAAATCAATTATAATAATCCTTATTAAATAAAAGATACTCCTAGAATAATCTAGAATAAATCTAGATTATTTAAGGATCAATCTAATATTTTTTTTCCTTAATTAATTATTCAACAAATAAATTATTAAATACTTGTACCATAATTATCCAAGAAAACAAATTTCTTGATAACCAAACAAGTAATACAGGCCACTTTTATATTTGACCAATTAGGTCAGAAAGTCAACACACTAATTTGGGCCGAGTCCACGAAAAATGTCTTTTCCGTGTATTTAATTATTTAGTCCAACTAAACAATTAATCCACATATCAATTAAATAGTCCAATCCAACTATTTAATTATAGTTGAGGTGAAACGACAAGAAAACATATGCTATGTTAGGAGCCACGTCAGGGACCATGGACCCATATTCAGTAGCTACAATAAATTAAATAATATTATCCGTCTTCCCGAACAATAATATTCAATCTATTAATTCCGGGATTACACCACCATAAACCTGAAACTGAACTATGCCGAATATAGATAACTTACACACAACCGTGAGTTGATAAGGTGTCCACTGATATAATCATTACATACGGATAAATCCTCCATAGACTGTTCGTTTCGATTCGGGATATCTCCGTAAACCCTTCTCGGATCCTCTTATCCTTATTTACCATTAACCCCCTAGTGATCAATTAGTTCATAACTAATGTAATATGAACTCCCAGGATCGATCAGTTTCTAGGATTAAAAAATAAGGAAACTGTCTGTCTACTTTCCGAGGGAAGGAATGGATTACATATCTGTGATAGCACAGACTACTCACTCATCCCAGAATAGAGCCAACGAGAAGTGTTGGACCACAACTGCGAAGTGATCCTTAGTAACATCATCAAACTCTACCCTAGTCTAAGAAGTTATGCATGATCACCTCGAGATTGAGATTAATCCATATATGATCATCTTCCGATTCGATAAGACTTCTTGATTCTTGAATTATATCGGAACTCAAATCAAATCGTCCACCCTATATGATTATTATCATATATAAATGCCACTAGGTACCTTATTACCGACAGCCATCCGAGATAAGATCGTCACACATAAAAGTGTTCCGGCACATTAATTGCAAATTAATCATGAGACCGCGTCTCATTAATAACGCTACGGACTAAGTTAATTTTAAGTACAACTCACTAACTCAATCCTCTTTTGTATAGTCATACACTGAGTTATGTGATTACATAAACGAGGTACTTAGGTTTTTCAGTAGTGTCTTAATTGTAAGTATACATGCATATAACAAGATGAATTATTAATTCTGTCCTAAAACAATTAGATAATTGTCTTTCGAGCATTTATCTAATTGTTTTAGGACAGAATTAATAATTCATCATATTATATGCATGTATGCTTATAATTAAGACACTACTGAAAACCCTAAGTACCTCGTTTATTAATCACATAACTCAGTGTATGGCTATACACAAGAGGATTAAGTTAGTGAGATGTACTTAAAATTAACTTAGTCCGTAGCGTTGATTAATCTGAGTATGGGCCTCATGATTAATATGCTAATAATGCGCCCCGAACACTTTACGGTGTGACAGTCTTATCCAGACTTTCGGTAATAGGGTACCTAGTGGGGCATTTATATATGATGATAATCATATAGGGCTGAACCGATTTGATTTGAGTTCTCGATATAATTCCGTGATCAAGAAGTCTTATTGAATCACTAGATGATCATATATGGATTAATGTCAATCCTGAGGTGATCACAGACAACTGCTTAGACTAGGGTAGAGTTTGATGTGTTAGTAAGGATCACTTCACAGTATGTGGCCCAACACTTCTCATTGGCTCTATTCTGGAATGAGTGAGTAGTCTGTGCTATCACAGATATGGAATCAATTCCTTCCCTCTGGAAGTAGACAGAAAGTTCCCTTATTTGTTGATCCTAGAAACTGATCGATCCACGGAGTTCATATTATATTAGTTATGAAATAATTGATCACTAGGGGGTTAATGGTAAATAAGGATAAGAGGTTTCGAGAAGGGTTTACGGAGATATCCCGAATCGAAACGAACAGTCTATGGAGAATTTATCCGTATGTAATGATTATATCAGTGGACGCTTATCAACTCTTGGTTGAGTGTAAGTTATCTATATTCGGCAGAGTTTAGTTTTGGGTTTATGGTGGTGTAATCCCGGAATTAATAGATTGAATATAATTGTTCGGTCTGACGAATAATTTTATTTAATTTATTGTAGCTACTGAATATGGGTCAATGGTCCCCGACGTGGCTCCTAACATGTATATGTTTTCTCGTCGTTGCACCTCAATTAATATTAAATAGTTGGATTGGACTGTTTAATAGATATGTGGATTAATTGTTTAGTTGGACTAGATAATTAAAAACATGGAAAAGAAATTTTTCGTGGACTCGGCCCAATGTGTCAAAATTTTGTGTGACCTAATAGTTTATTAGGGGTTGCCGAAATTTGTGTTATTTAATTATTAAGGAATTAGTTTTATTGGATAATTATCTAACATGTGATTTATCTTTTATTTGTTAAATGATAATTCATGAAATATTAGATAATAATATTATTTATCCTAATTTGTTTGGGATAATTATTTAATTTATCTTTTATTTGGAATAAGGATTAATCTAATAATTATCTTTTAATTATTAGATCCTTGGAGGACAATGATTGCTCTCATATATAAAGAGAGTTCTCCCAAGCCTTAAAGACACACATTAATTTCGAATTATTTGGAGTATTATAGCTTAGAATTTTCGGCTATAATCCTAGGGTTTCGAGTTGGGATAATCCTCGGGATTATTCCGGTAGCATATCGAGGAGGTCCGGCGGCATGAAACACCATCCACCTGGTGGTGCTTGGAGACACACGTTGGAAGACTTTGGCTTCTCAACTAGGCTCTCAACTAGCTTGGATTGAAGATTGTTCTAGACGTTTATTCACAATAAACCGGTAAGCAATCTAAACCCCCTCATAGGTTTAGATCTATTTTATTCATGTATTTTGGTTGTTAGATCTAGATCTTTTACTTTCTGCTGCGTAATCGGGTGGATCTTTGATCCATCCGGCGATATTACATCCTTCAATTTGAAGCATCATACTGTGAATGGACAATAAGATTTCCTTACAGTTGTAGATTATTTTTCTAGATTTCCATGGGTTTTTCTTATGTGGCATAAATCTGAAGCTTCTGACCTTGTTAAATCTTTTGTTAAATTTGATTTTACTCATTTTCACAAAGTTATTAGATCTGACAATGGAGCTGAGTTCCGACTCACCGACTATTATGCTCAGCAGGGCATCATACATCAGACATCCCGTGTCAGCACACCTGAACAGAATGTTATTGTGGAAAGGAAAAATCAGCATCTGCTAAATGTTGCCAGGGGACTGAGGTTCCAGAGCAACATACCCATTGAATATTGGGTCTTTTACATGCTGTAAAATTAATTAATGCTACATTACACCACTGTTGAAGGAAAGCACTCCACATGAGGTGCTTTATCGAACTAAACCAGACTATTTTGTGTTTAAGGATTTTGGTTGCTTAGTTTTCTCTTACACATACAGCAATAGAGGACAAAATTTGACTCAAGATGTATGACTTGTGTCTGTCTTAGGAATTCAAATACATTCAAGGGTGCTATTCTTTTAGATATTACCAACATAGATATCTTTGTTGCTAGAAATACAAAATTCTGTGAGACTTATTTTCATCTATTTCAATAGGTATTAGGAGAGGCTAGATATCTTGATGACATGCCCGTTCCTTTACCAGTAAAGGATACTTTTTATGATCTGCTAAACGAGTCAGTAGGCCAACCAGACACGGGGCAGCTGCAACTGAGGTATATAATGAAGAGCATGGACCAGTTAATCAGGCGCATGAACCCACACAATTAAGAAGGTCCACGAGAACAAGAAAATCACCAACCTTTTATCAAGGAGGTGCTCGTACTGTTCAGCAGACCCCACACCAACTGAGTGAAGTCATAAGGTTGGACAATACCTCAGTAGATTATGCCAGATCCATTAATGCTATTGATGCCATTAAAGAGACTAATACTTACAATCAAGCCATCAAGCATGATGAATGGAAAGAAGCAATGCAAAAAGAGATTGAAGCTCTCCAAAAGACTCATACCTGGGAGATAGTTGATTTGCCTCCATACAAGAAACTTATTAGGTGCAAGTGGGTATACAAAATCAAATACAATTCTGATGGTTCCATGAGAGAAACAAAGATAGACTAGTAGCAAAGGGCTATACTCAAACATATGATACCCGATGATCAGCCATATTGTAATCAAACTTGTAACTTTTAGTTCATCAATAATAATTCCGTATTTTATTTTTTGTTTGTAATACTACAAACTTCATCACACTTGATAGATCAAATAACTTTGTTTAAAAATTTCTTAAATTAGTATTTGTTAGGAACATTTTATTATTTTGATGATGACCATACTAGCTGTTATAGCAAGCATGAAATAAGTTATAATATGATAGAAATATTTGTAAAGGATTTACTTAGAAGTCTGACATGTTGTATAAGTTTAGTCAGGCAAGCACTGTATTATGTTGGTATGCCGGCTCAGTAAAGATAGCAGACAAGCTCAGTGAAGACAACCAAGGCACCAACACAGTGAAGTGAAGACATATGGATTGACTTACAACCAAGGAAGTATGTGATGACCTTGGGTAAGTCTAAGTATTATTTCAAATAACGGAACTTATTTTTATAAAATATGGTGTACATTGATCTCACATAAAGTTTAATTCTCCTTGATTTCAATGATCCAGATTTTCATCAAACGTTCCTCATAAAATCCGTCCTTGATTGATTCTGCATTATATGTGCTTTGAATGTTTGATCTTCCATATTTTCCATATTTTGATTAAGTGTGCAAAGCTTACTTAACTCTGCTTCATTTCCTTTACTTCACCGGATTATTCTGAGCAATAAATAGCCAACGGATGGAATTTCAAAATCATGGGATTTATTGCTATATATAAAAGACATTGACAGAGAGAAAAAAGATGAAGATTCTTAATTATAAAAAGTGCCAATACTCTGTCAAATAAGCCATCATATTTGATCTTCAAAGAAATATCCAGAAAAGATTATTCTCAGAAAAACAGAGCATATAGTGATATCAAGCCTGAGATTAATCAATCTTGTGAATCCTAAATTCACACCACCTTAAGGATCTCTTGATCAAGCAATTGAATCAGTTAGTCTAAGAAGGAATTGCACCACTGTGTGATAGCTGCTGAAGGATTTGTTCCCAATGAGCAGTGTGTGAAAACTGAGTCACTGATGCTTTTGTCGCCAATGGGTGATAGTATGTTGATTGGGAAGCTTGTGTAGCCAAGGACAATCGTAACTATTGTATGGTGAAAGACAATATTGAATTCCTCCAATCATCACATGAGAAGACTAGACTAAGGGAATAAACCTCCCTGAACCACTATAAACCTTGTGTTATTTACTTACATAATTTTACTTTCTGCATTTACTTTCAGTATTTATTTATATCTGTCTGTGCTTTCTTAATTGATTTGAAAATACATTTAGAAGGGTTTGATTCCACTGCACAAAGGCTATTCATCAAGAAAACTTTTGAACTCCCAATATAGTCATTCACCCCCCATCTGACTATATTCTCACCCTTATTTGGGACCAACAATTGGTATCAGAGCAGTGTTTTTTGTATCAAAACCTGTTCAAATATGATTTCTGGTAACAAGGAGATCATTTGTTTTCAAAAGTATTTTCATAGTTTTCGTAATATACTTCTATATTTAGATAATCTCATAACCGAGTCTTCAAACTTTATGTCCAAAATTCATGTGGTCAATGTTAATAATTTTGATGAATATAAAATTATGATGTTTTCTCATCTTGCAGCTACTCATGTGGAGATGCTGGATGTTATCAATGATGGTCCTATCAATATCATGACGGTGGAAACCATAGGTCCAAATCTGGGAGCATCCATTGAAAAACCAAAAAAGATTGGACCAAGGATGACAGGAGGAGAGCAAATCTTGATTATGTTGCCAAGGATATGATTATGAAAACTCTAAATAGTAATATGTTCATGAGGATCAAAGACTACAAAACAACAAAGGATATGTGGGAAAAATTGGCACTTGTCAATGAAGGATCTGAGGCAATCAAAGAGAATAAATTATCTATTGCAAAGCAGAAATTTCAAAATTTCAAAATGAAAGCAGGTCAATCTATTGATCAGATGGATAATATATTTTCAAGCATCATCAGTGAACTACAACAGCTTGTACACACATCTCCAAAGAAAGAAGTTTGCCTGAAGATCTTGAGAGGGTTACCTGAAAGATGGAATATCAGCATATCTGTGCTTAAAGGGACATTAGATCTTGCCATGAATTTGTGTCAAAGAGTGAAGATGGTGCACTAGTAGAGCCATACAAGGCCAGTGTGCTGGTTGCACCCCAGCAGAGTAGAGTAGCTGACTCAGCCAATAAAGAGACTCAAGAGCTAAATGAGAATGTTGCTTTACTAATAAGAAAATTTGACAGATTCAAGAAAGGGCAATTCAAAGAAAGTTCTTCATCCAAACACAAGTCTTCCCCCAGTAAAGACATCTAGAAGAAAATGATAAAGAAATATGCTTCAATTGCAAAAGGAAGGGACACTTTAAAGTTGACTGCCCTAAAGAAAAATTAAAGACAAAGATGAAGAAAAGAAAAGATACAAATCTTCGGACAAGAAGAGACACTCAACTGATATAAAGAAAAGTAGAAAGGTGCTAAAATTTGAGACAAGAAGTGAACATGATGATAGCACAACAGAATCATCTGAAAATGACTCATATGCCAGTGAAGGCAAACTCAGACAATGACAAAGCATGCCTATGTCTGATGCCCAAAGAAATTGAACAAATAGAGGTATTGTCTAGTGCATCCTCATCTATTGCATCTACTTCTGACATTGCACAATCTTCTATTTCCCCTTTTGACTCCACAACACTATTTCAAAATCTCATAAGCAACTTTGAAGAAATTCAAATGAATCATGAAATTATGGAGCAAGAATGTGAGAATCTTAAGATGGAAAATAAAAGATTAAAAAGAGAACTGGATTTACAAAAAATTTCTTTGAAAAACAAAGAAGTCCACTTAGCATATTTGTTTGGTGTTGACAGACTGGCTAAAGAAACTACTTTACCAGCATAGAAAATTTATGTACCAGCTGAGGCAATTAATGCACAAGCTTACAAACCCCCAAAAAGATTTGGATCTAGATTACCTCATGTGTATTGGAGAGTGAAAAAAGATGCAAGAATGCCAAAAGGCAAGCAAGTGTATCAAAATACTTTTAGTAAATCAATTAGAAGTTATTCTGCCATGCCTTATACTATTGAGGTTGATGATTTCAACCTTCCAGGGAGAAAATCCTTTGGATATACACTTGAATTAGGAGACATGACTGCTAAAAGGCATGGACACAAACAGTGTTGGGTACCCAAACAGTGTTCGGTACCCAAAAATACTTATTTTTTTGTAGGATGTTTAGTACATAGAAAGTGGATGTTCCAGACACATGACTGACAATAAAGGATGGTTGAATGATTTTAAAGCTTTTGATGGCCCCAAAGTTACATTTGGTGGAAAAGAAAACCATGGCAAGATTAAGGGGGAAGGCATAATGTTAAAGAACAAATTGAAGATTCAGAATGTAGCATATGTCAAGGGACTAAATATCAATTGGTTAAGCATCAGTCAATTCTGTGACAAAGGCTATAATGTACATTTCAGCAAGGAGGGTTGCAATGTAATTCACGGACAAACTAATACAGTTGTACTTGCATGAAGAAAAGAAGACAACATGTGTGTGGTAGATTCGAAGGCAGCGAAAGGAAAAACTTGTCTACCAGTGTAGAACAACGAATCACCTTGTTGGATCTTGTACAGGACACTAAATTATTTGAATTTCAAGACACTCTACAAGCTATGAAAAAGCAAGCTTGTGGAAGGCCTACTAGAGATAACATTCAAAAAGGAAAGTCTATGTGATGCCTGCCAGAAAGGAAAGCATATCAAGAGCTCTTTCAAATCCAAACCATACCAGTCAACAACAAGGGTTATATGACTGTCGCATATGGATCTATTGGGACCAGTCACACCAGTGAGTGTAAGTGGCAAGAAGTACACTTTAGTGGTGGTTGATGACTTTTCCAAATATTCATGCACCATATTCATGAATAACAAGAGAGAGACACTCAAGAAAATACCAGATCCGTTGAGAATACTTCAAAATGAGAAAGAACTAAAGATTATCAAGATTAGACCAGACAGTGGCACAAAATTTCTAAATGAAGTAATCAGAACAAATTGTGAAGCAATTGGAGTATCACATCAACTTCCTACAGTAGGAACCTTACAGCAAAATGGAGTAGCAGAAAGAAGGAACTGAACTCCAAAAAAGGCTGTTAGAACAATGATAGTTGAAGTAGGATTACCAAAGAGATTTTGGGTAGAAGCAGCAAATACATCATGTTACACACATAATAGATCAATCATCAACAAGCACCATGGCAAAACACCCTATGAAGTTTGGAATGGAAGAAGACCTAACATTTCTCACTTACATATATTTGAAGGTAAATGTTTTGTCTTAAACAGGAACCAACTACACACCTTTGATAAAAAGCTAATGAAGGAATATTCATGGGATACTCAGACACAAGCAAAGCTTCTAGAGTACTAAACAAGAGGACTTTGGTGATTGAAAAATACGTTCATGTAGTGTTTCATGAACCTAAAGATGTGAAGACAAGAAAAAAAGATTATGGACCAGCTTATATAGAAGTAGAGACACCAACTACACTACTGGATGAAGAAGCGGGATGAGCAAGAAAAAGCACCAACTGATATGCTATAGAAGAAGCAGCACAGGCAGAACTTCCACCTGATATCAACTGGCTCAAAGATCACCCAAATAAACAAGTCATTCGATATATGCATGGAGGTGTAAGAACTAGAAGACAACTTGAAAGAATGTTAACTTGTTTTCTGTCACAGGTTGAACCTAAAACAATAGATGATGCAATTCAAGATGGTGATTGGATCACATCAATGCAAGAAGAACTCAATGAGTTAGAAAGAAATGAAGTTTGGGAACTGGTGGATAGACCAGATCTAGCAAACATCATTGGAACCAAATGGGTATTCAGGAAAAAGATGGATGAGCATGGAGCAATTGTCAGAAACAAGGCAAGATTGGTAGCAAAGGGATACACACAAGCAGAAGGCATAGACTATGATGTAACATTTGCACCAGTGGCCAAATTTGATGCAATCGGACTTTTTCTGGCTTTTGTAGCTCACAAAGATTTCAAAGTTTATTAGATGGATGTGAAGAGTGCATTTCTGAATGGACTACTAGAAGAAGAAGTATATGTGGAACAACCACCTAGATTTCAAATAAAAGTAAAAGAAGATAAAGTATACAAGCTCAAGAAAGCATTGTATGGACTAAAACAACAACCTAGAGCTTGGTATGAGACACTATCTCAATTCTTGATCAACAATGGATTCATCAAAGGCACTATAGACTAGACATTATTCAAACTAAAAGATGGATCAAGCACCTTGCTTGTTTAGATATACGTGGATGATATTATTTTTGGATCTGAAGATGAAAATCTATGTGAGAAGTTTGCAAATCTAATGAAGAGCAAATTTCAGATGAGTATGATGGGAGAAATCAACTATTTCCTCGGATTACAAGTGAAATAGATGGATGATGGCATATTTATAAATCAAACAAAATACACAAACGACTTGATAAATATGTATGGCATGGCACAAGTGGCACATCAGAAACACCTATGTGTGCCAGAACTATTATTGGAAAAGATGAAAATGGAAATGATGTTGACCAAAATTTGTATAGAGGCATAATTGGTTCATTATTATACTTCCTGCTAGTAGACCAGACATTGCATTTGCAGTAAGAGTATGTGCTAGATTCGAATCATAACCAAAGGAATCTCACTTATTAGCAGCTAAAGGATTATCAAATATCTGAAGCACACAATAAATGTTGGGATTTGGTACCCAAAGGATGGAGGATTCAAGTTGATATCCTATTCAGATTCAGATTATGCTAGATGCGAAGTTGATAGAAAAAACACTTCAGGAACTTGTCACATATGCTAGGCAGCAGATTAGTATCATGGTTTAGTAAAAAGAAAAATTCAATGTCTACTTCAACATCAGAGGCATAATATAAAGCAGTAGGTAGCTGTTTTGCACAAGTCCTATGGATATGACATCAGCTAAGGGACTATGGAGTTGAAAAGAAAACAATTCATGTTGTTGAGTATTTTGTGGTACACTAGTTTATGTTGATTAATTTTCAAAAATAACATTCCCTTTGATTAAAGCTTTTATAAGTATTTTATAATAGCTTGTATAAGTCTTTTATAAGTGCTTTGTATAATATTGTGATCAAATGACAATATTTGATTGTGTGTGACTTTCACATAATTATTTATTATCTATATGTCACACTAATAAGCCATGAAGTCATTATCGACTTACATTATATGAAAATGTGTCTATGGTGATTTTGCAGGATTCTATTTATTACAACTTTAATATCACTATAATAACTTTTATTCTAGTTGTGTTAAATCTTATAATATATTAATGGTTTGGACTATACCATTTCTTCGGCCTTCTATTCTTGCCTTTCGCAAGCCCAATATTCATGCACTTCTTCCACATATCCGTATTTTTCATTTTACTTAGAATGTAAACCTAATTCTCATTACATCCCTCATAGTTGCTGCCACCTCCTTATTCACCCCAGAAGCAAACGTTTTCAATTCGGCTTGAATACGTTGATTATCTTTCCAAATTCATCTAATCCTCTCTTAATAAAACCTTTCCAAATCCCAGTTTTCTTGGCTTTCAATCGTCCAAATCGTTTGATTACAAGCTATCTGTCTTTCCAAATCGATACTGTGTTTGCATCGTGTTGGACTTATTTTTATGTTTTTATGATGAGTGCTAGACTAGCTGTTATAGTGCAAAGGCAAAAAGATGTCTAGATCAAATGTATAGGTTTATTAGAGTTTGATTCATAAATAGGTTTGATCAAACAAGCATCAGTAAAGGTTGGCCGATTCATATCGCCAGATCGAGTCAATATCGATGGGTAGTGAGGTCGATGAGACTTTTCTGGAACTCTTGAAGACCGAAAATGAGGCTCAAACTCAGTTAATGAAGGCTAAGGGATCAAACTTAGTAATTAAAGTCAAGGATATGGAATCAGAATTTAGGCAAGTCTGTGATGACCTAAACTGATTACATATACCTTGTGTAGAAGATCTAAGTTCTATAAGTTGGATGATGTTTGGAACCTGGTTATAATTAAAAAAAGGTGTAATCTAACTTCACAATTAAAAGTTAGATAAAAGAAATCAGCTGGATTGTACTTTATACACAACAAGTTGCAGTTCAGCAGACTGATAGGTATCTCAGTAGACTGATGAACCTGCTGATAATATAACTCGGGTAATTCAAGATTACATTGGAAGATTACATGAAAAATGACAGCCAACTACCTCTGACTTATCAAACAAATCAAAGGCTGAGATTAAAAGAATGTTGGGATGATTCAGATTTTTATCCAATGGTTATAAGTCAAAGGGTGGACAGACTGCACTATCAAAAAGGAATTCTGACAGTGTCAGTCCTATGAATAGTGGCAGAAAGCAAATCAGATGGGACAAAAACAAGGAACGGTTACATTTGAATTTCAAATACAAGTCACATGCAATCTTACCTATAAATAGAGGACTTTCAACTTAGAAACAAGATGATGAAAATTGATAAACTTTGAAGAGATATTTTACTGAGCTGAAAAACACCCTGCTGAACTTACTAAACTTAAAGCTACTTATCCAGAAAAATTCTTCAAGTGTATTATGCATTCAAGCTACATCAAGCATACACACTTGAAGACTGTAAGCTGCTGATTATATCATCCTAATCAAGCTGCTGCAACTGAATCATTTACTTGATTCAATCTTTATTTTATAAAGAACCTGCTGAATACAGTGTAGCACAGTTGTGTGAATGACTGTTGTTTGTGGTGGAGCTGGTGAAGAGGCAATCCTACCCTTCAAGGATGTTCGGTAAAAACACGTTTTAATATTTATAATACCGACACACCCCAAGTATAAGGATCTGTAGTAAAGGATGTTATCGGGTCGTCCTAAGGGAATGGAATGTTTATCGAATTCAAGTATAAATCTATATCGATTATGTCACAATTATCTATCTACTAAGGTTGAAACTAACTAAAACCTAAAACAGCAATAACAAATAAATTGAAAACAGAAAGATTCAAGGCCGGACGAGCGTTCACTAAAGTGGACGAGCGTCTGAATGTATAAAGTAGTGGATGACCGTTCAATATTTCGGACGGGCGTCTGGCTACGAATTGAAGCAGAAAAGTGCAGAAAAACAGCAGAAAAAACTAAGGCTTTGAAAACTAAACTTAACTAAACGAATACGAACGAATTGATTAACAAATAAGTAAAGGAAAACAGCGAGGCAACGAATCCACCCATCAACCAACAACCCCCAACTAGATGGTGATCTAAAGATGTAGTTTTTAGTAGTGATCTATTCACGAATTCAATTAAATTTCTTCAACCAAATTCTAGGGTTTCGTTTATCTTTTCAAGTAAAACTAAACAGCAATCAAAACATGTTCACGAGATTATCTCTAATACTCTTACTCAATCAACTATGCATAATCTCTTATAACACAATTAATCGCATCACTTGAACGAAATAAAACTTAAACCAATATATTTTCATACATAGATCCAAGCATATAGATATAGATAAATCGTTTCATCGAATCGTTAATTCCAACAAAACATGAACAATACAAAACAACATCCAAAGTGATGAAAAACTATAAATTAAACTCACTAACATAAAGCATCGAACTCTCTAGTTGGTTGTGTTGATGATGGGCTTCCTCCATCGACTCACTGCAAGGTTTCTAGCCAACAATCATGTTGAATATGATTGTTGGATTGAGAAATTCATCTCTATGGAATTAGGGTTCTGGCCGCATCTTTTTGGTGTGAAAGTGCGATCTCAATGATGTGGTAGTCGTCTCTCCATTAGGGTTTCAAGGCTGCTGTATTTATAGATGGATAAGTCGGCTGTGAGTAAGTCGGCCCCGGACGCTCGTCTATCAAATTGGACGCTCGTCTGGAATTCCCAGACGCTGATTAAACGCTCGTTCACACCGCGGCTGAACTCTCTGTATTGATTTTATGCCTTTGAACGCCCGTTCGAATTCATGGACGCCGTCCATCCCGGACGGAGACCGAACGCCGGGCCGGGATTGCTTGGGATCGGATTTCTTCATCTTTATCCATTCTCTTCAAGCCAATTCCAACTCTATCTTGAATAATTCGACTTGAGCTTCATTTATCCTCTTTAGCACTCGAAATTCAGCCTCCTAAAGGATAAATAAACATTGCAAAATGTAATAAAACTCAAATAATAATAATTCCATTAATTTAACACATAAAATAATCAATTTTGCAAATAACCATATTAAAATCATCCTTACTAAATAATTACACTTAAACCCTTAATTCTCATGTAAATTATGCAAATGTGGGGAAATAATAATGAAATACACCCTTAATAATCATATAAATATGGCCTTAACAAAGGACCAGTGGAAGACTCAAGAGCAGCAATCCTACCTGTTCCCAGTTTTCAGTTTGTGAAGCCATAGTTATTGGTGAATTACAAGCAACTTAGAAATCTTTGTAACTGCAATATCAAAGATCTCTAGTAAATTACCTCCAACATCACAGGAGAAGAGTGGACTGGTAGAATTACACCACCTGGAACCACTATAAAATCTACCTACTTACTTTCAGCATTTACATTCTGCACTTAGTTTATTTTACACATCAACCTACTGAATCTAGCAACTGAAATCACACACATACACTACTGAGTATCTAATACTTAGTATCATATTTAACAACAAGTATAAAGGCTTAATTTTGATATAATTCCATTTGCACAAATTCAAAGAAACTCAACTATCAAGAGACTACTATTTATCGGCCAGACTATCGAGTTATCGCCAGACTCATCAAGTATCGCAGATCAAGTTGCAGAATTTGTTAACTCCAAAGTTTAAGTGTTAAGTTTATTCACCCCCTAAACTTAACCAAAGCCTTTTCAAGGGACCAACAATTGGTATCGGAGCGATTAGGCTTCGCTTACAAGAAATCCTACTTGTTGTACTTGTGAAAATTCTTTGTAAACTTTTTCAAATCACTGATTTTCAAAGTCTTGCAACATGGATAACACTCAGTATGCTAAAACTATGCTGATGTGTTCTCTAGATAGATTTGATGAATATAAACGTCGAATGCAGGCTTACCTTGCTACAACTCATGATGAGATGATGAATGTGAGAACTGATGGACCACTGGAGATTACCAAGGCAGTAACAGTGGGTGATACTACAGAGTACATTCCTAAACCAAAAAGAGAATGGAATGCAGAAGATAGAAAAAGAGCAAACCTCAACAATATTGCTATTGATATCATTTATAGAACCTTGGATAGCAATATGTACATGAAGGTTAAAGATTGCAAAACTGCAAAGGAACTTTGGGACAAGATACAGTTGATCTGTGAGGGCACTGATGCAATAAAGAAGAACAAAATCAGTGTGGTCAAAAAGAGGTTTCAAAAGTTCAAGATGCTACCAAATGAAACCATTGAGCAAATGGAATCAAGATTTAATGCAATCCTGGATGAACTTACCCTGCTGAGTGTAAGTTATTCAAAAGAAGAAATTAACACAAAAATCCTGGAGGCTCTACCTGCAAAAGATGTTTGGAAAATGAAGGTGACTGCAATAGAGGAAATGAGAAAGTTACATGAAGAAGACACCTTCAAGTTGTTTTCATATCTCAAGGCTTATGAATTTAGCAAAAATCTTGTACCTGAGACTGAAAAAGAAGAGCCAAAGACCACTGCATTAGCTGCTTCACATCAAGAAGAAACATCAGGAGGACAAGATGATCTGTTGGATGAGATGCATGAGCAGATTGCCCTCCTGAGCAAGAAAATCAGGATGATGAAGACAGGAAAGGCCCCTGCAAGAAACTTCACAAAAAGGCCTATGGAAAGAAAGAAAGAAGAATCAAAGAAAGATAATGACTATCTGTGCTTTCATTGCAAGAAACCAGGACACTTCAAACCTGACTGTCCTGAGTTAAAACAAAGTAAGGAACCTGATTATCTTTGCTTCAACTGCAAGAAGCCTAGACACTTTAGACCTGATTGTCCAGACCTACTAAAGACCAAGAGTCAACAAAGAAGACATGGCAAGAAGGCTATGGTTGCTGAAGATGAATCAGGGTATGAAGTGGAATCTGAAAAGGGAAATGAATCAGATGACTCAGCACTGGTTGCTGATATGGAAGATTATGCTTTGATTGCCAATATGGATGAAATTGAGGAGGTATACAATACTGTATCCATCAATACTCCTGCTAGAAGTGATTGTGAATCAACTTGTGGTTCAAATCCTAGAAATTCTGACAATAATGAGACTTTGGATGCCATCCTTAATCAACTGAGGATAATACAATCTGGTTATGAGATTTTGAAGGCTGAAAAAGAAGCTCTTGAATTAGAAGTTGGAAGATTGAAAGCTAAATTAAGAGTTCTCAAATGTAAGGAAAAAGATGTTGGACAGAATCAGTGTAAGCTCATCGATCATCCAGCCACAATTCGAATCTGCTGCCCATCTTGCACCTCTACTGCATACAAATCTGGAAAGCCTTATGGTGATAAAACAGGGTTTGGATTTGGAACTCAACAATCCGAAAAGAGTGGATCCAGTAAGGTTACTGAACCTAGTACCAGAATTGGTCCTATGTTTGTACCAGCACAAGATCCAACTCCAAGTAAGGTTCTTGAGGCAAGAAACCTCACCGAGAATACTTCAAGGAAGCAAAATCAGAAGTCAAAGAAGTCAACAGCTCCTAACAAAAAGAACAAATCCAAAAATAGGATTGCTGGACCTTCTAGACCTACTGATAGCAGACCTGCTACCAAGTCTGCTGGACCACAAAAAGGTAAAGGTCAGAAATATTCCAAGGATAAGAATCCCAAATCTAAAAATGTTAATCATTCAAGGGATACTTATCTCGGGGGGAAAGGTAGACTGTTCCCTACTGATGATGATTGGAATATTCCTGTACCTGCTGATAGAAACAATCAGTATAACCATGCTGCTAGAGTAAAACCTAAGCAATGGAATCAGCAGAGGACTCAGCAGGGACCTCAGCAGACTCCATATTATAGGGCTGTTCCTAACAGACAGCAAACAAATGGTTATACTAATGCTTCTAACACCAAAAGTCACATCAAACAACATTATAAACCAAAAGGCCAGAAAACATATGTGAATCCTACACAACAAACTGTTAGAACTTATGGATGTGTGGAATACATGTATGAACCAAAGTATGACACTTTTAGGAGAAGACCTTATGGAAACTTACCAAAAGTCATGCTTACTCATCGACCACTATGGACCCAAACAGGTTTGGGTACACGAAATGTATTAACTTTGTTTTGTAGGGTGTCCGGTACTTTGACAAATGGATGTTCCGACATATGACAAAGAATAAGCACTGTTTATCAAACTTTGTGGCAAAAGATGGTCCAAGGGTGAATTTTGGCAACAAGAATACACCTGGATATACAAGACGATATGACACACTTGTGAGAAATGGGCTTACAATCAAGAATGTTGCATATGTGGAATGACTGGACTACAACTTGCTGAGCACTGGACAATTTTGTGACATGGGATACATGGTCACTTTTGACAAAAACAACTGTATTGTCATTAGTGAAAGAGGTGATCAAGTTGTACTTGCTGGTAGAAGACAACAAAACATGTATGTTGTGGATTGGTCTACTGCAGTTCCAGAAACCTGCCTGATTGTGCATACCAAATCTGAACTCAATTGGTTATGGCACAAGAAGTTGAATCATTTAAACTTTGATGACATCAATCAGTTGGTGAAGAAGAAGCTGGTGATTGGTTTACCTGAGATCACATTCAAAAAGGATGCTATATGTGATGCATGTCAGCAGGGTAAACAGATAAAGTCAAGCTTCAAGTCAAAAACTAAACAATCAACTAATAGAGTGTTGGAGCTGATGCATATGGATCTATTTGGACCAATTACTCCAACAAGTGTAACAGGAAAGAAATACACTTTAGTGGTTGTGGATGATTACTCAAGGTACACTTGGGTGGTTTTTATGAACAAGAAAAGTGAAACACTCAAAAGCATGCCTAATCTTTTAAAGAGATTACAAAATGAGAAAAGTTTAACAGTAATAAAAATAAGATCATATCAGGGTACTAAATTTCTCAACAATGTTATAAGAGAATATCAGAATGTAATGGTGTACTACATCAACTTGCTGCTGCTGGTACACCTCAGCAAAATGGGGTTGCTGAAAGAAGAAACAGGACTTTAAAGGAAGCAGGAAGGACAATGATATGTGAAGCATTGCTACCTGAAAGATATTGGGCTGAAGCAGTTAATACATCATGCTATACACAAAACAGAACATCAGTGAACAAGAAGCTGCTGAAGACACCTTATGAGATTTGGAATGGAAGGAAACCAAATATATCTTATTTCCATCCATTTGGAAGCAAGTGTTTTATCCTAAATCATAAGGTTCATTTGAAGACATTCCAACCAAAGTCAGATGAAGGGATTTTCTTGGGATATTCTTCAGTCAGCAAGGCATTCAGGGTACTGAACAAGAGGTCACTGAAACATGAAGAAACAATCCATGTTGTGTTTGATGAACCTAAGTTCACTGGTAAGGAAGATGAAGATTTTGAACCTACTGAGAATCAACAAGTCATTGATCCAGGTTGTGTTGATGTTTTGGAAAGATTCAATGACTTAAAAGTTTCTGATACTGCCCCTGCTGAACACCCTGCTGGTAACATTACTGATGCAACAACTGAAGCAATTCAAGGATCTGCTGAACCCCCTGTTGTTGAAGAAGCTACAGCAGACCCTACTGAAGATGAGGTTCCTGATAATCAAACTAACCAAAATCCACAATGGTTAAGGAATCACCCTGTTGAACAAGTTATTGGCAATGTACAGCAAGGTGTAAGGACTAGAAGACAACTGAAAGCTATGTTTACTTGTTTTCTATCTCAAATGGAACCAAAAGTTGTTGAAGAAGCAATTTCAGATCCAGATTGGATAATTGCTATGCAAGAAGAATTGAATGAATTTGAAAGAAATCAAGTTTGGACACTAGTTGAAAGGCCAAGTCAAGCAAATATCATTGGTACTAAGTGGGTATACATAAATAAACTTGATGAATCTGGTACCATTGTAAGGAATAAGGCCAGACTAGTTGCAAAAGGCTATTCTCAAGCAGAAGGAATAGATTTTGATGAAACTTATGCACCTGTTGCAAGAATTGAAGCTATCAGATTATTCTTGGCACGTGCTGCATAAAAGAACTTCAAAGTATATCAAATGGATGTCAAAAGTGCATTTTTGAATGGCATTCTAGAGGAGGAAGTGTATGTACAACAACCTCCTGGATTTGAAGTTAAAGATCAAGAAGATAAAGTGTATAGACTTAACAAAGCACTTTATGGATTGAAACAAGCACCAAGAGCATGGTATGAGACTCTATCTCAATTCTTGTTGGACAATGGTTTTACAAAAGGCACCATTGACAAGACACTTTTCAGAATCAGTGAAGGGAACAACACCCTGCTGGTACAGATTTATGTGGATGACATAATATTGTTCTGAAAATGATTTACTTTGTGAAAAGTTTGCAAATCTAATGAAGAGCAAATTCCAAATGAGTATGATGGGAGAAATGAACTAATTTTTGGGATTGCAAGTCAAACAAATGAAAGATGGAATCTTCATTCATCAAACCAAGTATACCAAGGACTTGCTGAAGAAGTTTGGTATGGAAAACAGCACCAAGATATCAACTCCAATGAGCAAAAATATCAGATTGGATGAAGATAAAGAAGGCCAAGATGTTGATCAGACTTTATACAGAAGGATGATAGGCAGTCTGATGTACCTTACTGCCAGCTGGCCTGACATATCCTTTGCTGTAGGTGTTTGTGCAAGATTTCAATCTAAACCTAAAGAAAGTCATTTAGGTGTAGTCAAGAGAGTTCTCAAGTACCTAAAGTAGACTTTAGGAGTAGGGATATGGTATTCCAAGGATGGAAGCTTCAAAGTTATATCCTACTCAGATTCTGATTATGCTGGATGCAAAATTGATAGAAAAAGCACTACAGGAACTAGTCAGTTAATGGGAAGTAGACTGGTCTCCTGGTTTAGCAAGAAACAGAATTCATATCAACTTCCACTGCTGAAGCTGAATATATAGCTGCTGGAAGTTGTTGTGCACAAGTACTATGGCTAAGACAACAATTAAGGGATTATGGAATTGAAGAAAAGGAAATTCCAATTATGTGTGACAACACAAGTGCAATTGCAATCACAGAAAATCCTGTTTTGCACTCAAAACCAAGCATATTGATGTGATACATCATTTTATAAGAGATCATGTTGAAAAGAAAGATGTGGTGGTTCTATATATCCCTACTGAAAATCAACTTGCTGATATTTTCACTAAACCACTTGATAGTGAAAGATTTGCGAAATTAAGGACTGAACTTGGAATTATAAAAGTTGACTAATATTCAGCAATGTACTGGAATTCACCAAGGGGATTAGTCTTTGCTATGTTGGGTGAGCTCACTTAGCAGATTAGTCATTGGTATCAACAATTCCATGTACTTATGATTGGACAATTGAGCAAATGAGGTTGCCAAGGGGATTGGTCTTTGTCATGTTGGGTGAGCTCACTTGATGGATCGATCATTGGTATTAAACTTCATCTTGTATTATCAATTGAACAAAACAAGAAGAAATCAAGGATCGTGAGTCACTTTGTCGCCAGTTGCTTTCAAGCACCTTTATCGCCAGATCTTGAGCCTACCTCGCCGAGGACACCCCTACTGAATGGAACGTTACACAGTCAAACTTTATTAAAGTCAAAAAGCAGTTTGGCGGGATATTTATCCTATCCTTTATTACCATAGTTAACACGATCCAACGGTTACAAAACGTTATGGAGGAGTTATAGGCCACGTGTCAAGACCATATTTACTCAGATTAATCGTGGTTTACATCAATGTACATGCACTGACAGTTACAACTACTCACTGTCTATTTATACAGACCTACACACGGCAGATCTTCTCTACTTGCAAAAATCTCAGATTCATATCTCTGTTTTTACACTGTGTGAACACAGATTTACAATCTATCTTCTTCATCTTTTATTTCTCTTAACAATGGCGGAAAAGATTGATGTCCACATTGAATCAAGCCAAAGTGTTAGAGGCTTCGTTGTTGATGCAAACAAAACAGATATGGCCATCAACATTGGTCGAAGAATAAGGAGGTTTGCAGGTTTGGAAAACATACTCAATATAAGATTGGAAACAATATCATACACAAATGTTATTGATTTTTGGAAAAACATGGTTGTGGAAGAAGGAAGTGAAGCATTCAAAACAACTATGAATGCCGAGAGATTGAAGTTTCCTTAGTCTACTTGAGGAAGTTTTTGGTTTTGAAGAAGTGGCGGATGCACCAACAAATCCTCAAGCAATGGGACTATCCAAGATGGATTTTGTTGACAAAATCAAAACAAATGCAACCACCAAATCCATTCCAGGCATCAATTGCAGACATATTGGGAATGAGTACAGTCTGCTGAGCAAACTCATTGCAAAGAACATACTTGGACTGGTTGGAAGTATGGACACTCTATCAGGACCCAAGATAGAGCTGATGATGATCATTTGCAGAAGCATGAAGTTTGATTGGGCTGGATACTTCATTCATTACATGAAGAAAGTAGCCAAGGAAGAAAAAGATGGGAAAAGGAAATCCAAGGCCTTGCCCTTAGGATTAATGGTTCGAGACCACTCTTTGAATCACTTGAAGATTCCTGATATTGAACCTGAGAAGATTAATCAGTCTAGATACAAGAAGGAAATTGATTATGCTATTCCTGGTCTAGATGATGATGAAGATGTTGTTGTCCCTGCTGCTGATGATGATAGTGATGGAGATGATGGGGATGCTGGTGGTGAGCAGGTCAAGCAAACTGTTAAGAAATCTGTTAAACCTGCTGCACCAAAGAAAATTACTGAGAAAACAAAGGCTGCAGATACAAG
Source organism: Gentiana macrophylla (assembly GCA_026214975.1). NCBI lineage: Eukaryota > Viridiplantae > Streptophyta > Magnoliopsida > Gentianales > Gentianaceae > Gentiana > Gentiana macrophylla. Next base: position 58,883,785 of record CM047807.1, on the reverse strand, counting down.
GAAGATTACAGAGGTATTAAAGCCTAAAAGAACAAGGAAGCAAACAAGCAGAGATCATTGAGTCTCTGAGAGGTCCAGTGTGAATTTGAAGATATCTGACCTGTTTGTTGTTGCAACAAGAACTGTTGTTGAGATATTAAGGGAACAACAGATGGAAGCCAGTAGAAAGAGGAAGTCTACTGTGATTGAAAAGGATGATGAGCCACTTTCCAAGAGAAGAAAAGAGATTATCCACAAGAAGAAGCATGGAAAGGGGAAAGAATTGAAAAACTTGGAGGCTCAAAGGGCACAAGAAGAAGAAGAAGTAGAAGAAGTAGGAGAGGCTATTGATGCTGAGCCATTGACAATTATCAAGCCTAATGAGGAAGCAGAGGTTGTTGAGCAACCTGCTGAAGAGTCACTACAGACTACTGAGATTGAACCTGCTGTTGATGTTGCTGAATCCTCACCTGCTAAGGCTGTTGAACCTACTGAAAGTGTACAGGTTGTTGTTCAGCAATCTGTGGAAGAAACACAGCAGACTGATGCACCAGAGCCTGCTGTGGAATCTGCAAAATCCACTTCGGAGACTCAAGTTGTTGTTGAAGAACTTGTAGAAGACCCACAACAAACCACTGAACCTGAACCTGCTGTGGTAGTTGAAGAATTGGTTGAAGACCCTGCAAATGTTGCAAGAACTCAGGGGGAAGAGCAGTCTGCTGCTAACCCTGCTGATGAGCATGTAAGTCAGGGGGAACCAATTGTTGTACAGATGGAAGTAGTAGGCACAAATATACAACCTCAGCAACCTACTGACTTTGAAACATCTGTTGAAGAAACAATGAACCTACTTGTTGGAACCTTTGGAGGTCAACGAGGCACTGAAGTTGCTCCCAGGAAATCTTTCATGCCCTTTGAAAGGCATGTGAAACAAAAGAAGAAAATAGAAGAATGTGTAGATCCCAAACTTCAGCAAGTTGCTGACTATTTCCAATGGAAGTTTGGTTTCTACAAGAGACAAAAGCCAGCTGCTGAACCTATGACAGACTTTGAAGAATGGGCTTTTGACAAGTTGGGAGTAGAGAATTTGTTTGACCTAGTTGATACCACTTTGCTGCAATCCAGATTGATGGATTTATTTGATGAACAACAGAAAGAGGATGGTATCAAGTTTAGGGATCCAAGAGATGACAATGATGATTCATCCTCATCATCAGATTCTAGAGGTGATTTTCCCTCTGGACCAGGAGGAACCAGTGGGACTGCAATATTGATAGAACCACCTGCACAACAGTCCACTGATACTGGTAAGTCTACTGAGGGCCAACAGACTGGAGAGATGGATGAGGATCTGTAGGATCTCACCATGGATGATCTGGAGGCATTGATCAATGATGGAGTCAATTTCGGTGCTAGTAGGCTTGCTGATGAATCAAATACATTCCATGTTGTAGAGCCTACTGCACAAACTGAAGTTGAACAGAGTGCTGATTTGGATGAAGAGAAGGTTACTGATCATATTGAGCCAAGTGTTAGTTCAGAGGACTCCTGTCAATATCAAGATGGATTTGACACTAAGTGTACTTTATTCAAAACTGCCACTATTTTAACAAATATTGGTCATGTTGAGGGATTCCAAGTGGATAATGAGGCTATATTCAATCCTCAACCAGTGGCACAGGAGGTTCAAGCTGGTGAGGTCCAAACAGCTCCTGATCAAATAGTTGAAGAGGAGGTACAGGTTGCTGGGTTACAAACAGCACCTGGACAAAGGTTGGAACATGAGGTACATCTTTCTTTGAGTTACAAACAAAGACTGGACAAAGGTTGGAACCAGTTTTGGGTTTGGAGGAAACCCCTGTTGTTCAAGAGGCTGCTGTAGTGGAGCCTACTGGAGTCAAGACCACTAAAAGGAAAGATGGTCAGCAGACTGCTGTTATTAAGGATGAGCAGCTACTGGACAATGACTTTAGTGATGAGGAGTTTCAAATGCCGGAAGAAGAAAATGTTGATGTTGATCCCCCACAGGCATTTGTACCTATCTTTGAAGAACCAGCCATTGATCCTATATTAGAAGAATATCAAGGACCTAACCCTGCTGGATTAGATAGGAGTTGGGCAATGGTAATGAGCAATCAGAGGCCACAATACAATGTTGAGGAGCTCAACTCTGCCGAGGCTACTGGTGGAAGAATGACCGGTGAGGTACCGATGCTTGTATTGAATGAGTTAAGGACTGTGAGGCATGATATGCAATAGTTAAGAACTCAACTGGATAGACAAGAAGAGAGATTTGAAGAACTGATGAAACTGGTGAATGAAAACAGACAATCTGCTGATACAGTTGCTTCAAACTTCACATCTACTCAAAATGCTGTGAATAATCTGATATTAGATGTGAAGGGAATCAAGGTTGGAAACACAGCAAAAGAGAAGTTTCTGAAAGACCAATTTATATCCATCCAACAGAAAATTGACAAGCTTGCTGAAACTCCTAGACCTGCTGAGCCTGCTGCTGCACAACAACCTGCTGTTCTTGATCTTAAACTTACTGAGAGGATAACCCTGCTGGAGCAAACAATGCAAGGAAGGATCACAGCAATTGATACTAGGAATGAAATCATTGAAGGGCAACTGAGCAACCTAGTTATCACACAAAAGAGTGTGCATGGCCTGCTGTCCCGGTTTGTTGATGATGTCAATAAGGGGGAAGAGGCAACAGCAGAAGCAAAAGAAGCTGCCAGAATTTTTGCAAAGAAGAGATGGGAAGCTAATACAAATGCTTTGGACAACCAAAGACTGTGGACTTCCACTCACTGATGAGCTTCTCCAACAATACAAGAAGGTATACAATAACAGACATAGAACCTATCATGACAAGGGATTTCATGAAGGTCTGAACTCATTTTTGGGACTAAAGTTTTGGGAAGCAAGAATCAAATCCATGAGGGCCAAACACAGAGGTGGTAGAAGTGGAATAGGTATACCTACCACAAAGGCAAAGGATTCAGTGAATGAATTTAAAGAAGTGTATATGAGGTTAGGCTTCAGGGTAAATCAAATATCCCTTACTCTACCTGAAGCATGGCATTGGTGGAAACAAGTAAATCCTCATATTGACTTCTCTCTGATTGAGAATGATTGGATGAGAGATATGGTGAGAGAAATCAGAGAATACCAAGAACAAGCAGAGAAAGCTAGACAAGAAAGGGAAAGAAGACAGTAGATCAGCATACTTTAACTGCATTATGTTTTTGCTGATTCTAGACTGTAATATCTTTGAACAAATGATTATAATGAAAAATGACTATATTTGTTCTGTTTTTGTTTTATATCTTTTTGCTTTGCTGTTAGGTGAGGGTATTGGCATCATCACCAAAAAGGCGAAAATTGTTGGACTTATTTTTATGTTTTGATGATGAGTGCCAGACTAGCTGTTATAGTGAAAAGGCAAAAAGATGTCTAGATCAAATGTATAGGTTTATTAGAGTTTGATTCATAAATAGGTTTGATCAAACAAGCATCAGTAAAGGGTCACGATTCATATCAATGAGATCGGTCAATATCGATGGTAGTTAGGTCAGATGAGACTTTTCTAGAACTCTTTGAAGATAGGGCCGAGGGCTCAAACTCAGTTAATGAAGGCTAAGGGATCAAACTTAGTAATTAAAGTCAAGGATATAGAATCAGAATTTAGGCAAGTCTGTGATGACCTAAACAGATTACATATACCTTGTGTAGAAGATCTAAGTTCCATAAGTTGGATGATGTTTGAACTTGGTTATAATTAAAAAAGGTGTCATCTAACTTCACAATTAAAAGTTAGATAAAAGAAATCAGCTGCATTGTATTTTATACACAGCAAGTTGCAGTTCAGCCGACTGATAGGTATCTCAGCAGACTGATGAACCTACTGATAATATACCTCGGATAATTCAAGATTACATTGGAAGATTACATGAAAAAAGGGTGAGATTAAAAGAACGTTGGGATGATTCATATTTTTATCCAATGGTTATAAGTCAAAGGGTGGAAGACTGCACTGTCAAAAAGAAATTCTGACAGTGTCAGTCCTATTAATAGTGACAGAAAGCAAATCAGATGGGACAGAAACAAAGAACGGTTACATTTGAATTTCAAATACAAGTCACATGCAATCTTACCTATAAATAGAGGACTTTCAACTCTGAAACAAGATGATGAAAATTGATAAACTTTGAAGAGATATTTTACTGAGTTGAAAAACACCCTGCTGAACTTAATGAACTTAAAGCTACTGATCCAGAAAAATTCTTCAAGTGTATTCTGCATTCAAGCTACATCAAGCATACACACTTGAAGACTGTAAGCTGCTGATTATATCATCCTAATCAAGCTGCTGCAACTGAATCATTTACTTGATTCAATCTTTATTTTATAAAGAACCTGCTGAAAACAGTGTAGCACAGTTGTGTGAAAAACTGTTGTTTGTGGTGGAGCTGGTGAAGAGGCAATCCTACCCTTCAAGGACCAATGGAAGACTCAGGAGCAGCAATCCTACCTGTTCCCAGTTTCAGTTTGTGAAGCCATAGTTATTGGTGAAGGACAAGCAACTTAGGAATCTTTGTAACTGCAATATCAAAGATCTATAGTGAATTACCTCAAACATCACAGGAGAAGAGTGGACAGACAGGATTACACCACCTGGAACCACTATAAAATCTGCCTACTTACTTTCAGCATTTACATTCTGCACTTAGTTTATTTTACACATCAACCTACTGAATCTAGCAACTGAAATCACACACATACACTACTGAGTATCTAATACTTAGTATCATATTTAACAAAAAGTATAAAGGCTTAATTTTGATATAATTCCGCTGCACAAATTCAGCAAACTCAACTATCGATGAACTCACATTTATCAAGAGGCTCTTGAGGTATCGCAGAGACTCTTCAAGTATTAGTAGATCTGCTTTGAAGTTCAAAATTTTTAACTCCAAAGTTTTAAGTGTTAAGTTTATTCACCCCCCCCCCCCCCCTCTAAACTTAACCAAAGCCTTTTCAAGGGACCAACAATTGGTATCGGAGCTGTGCTTCTAATCTGAAGAAATCAAACTGATTTTCAAAGTCTTGCATCATGGATAACACTTAGTATGCTAGAACTATGCTGATGTGTTCTCTAGATAGATTTGATGAATATAAACGTCGAATGCAGGCTTACCTTGCTGCAACTCATGATGAGATGATGTATGTGCTAACTGATGGACCACTAGAGATTACCAAGGCAGTAACAGTGGGTGATACTACAGAGTACATTCCTAAACCAAAAAGAGAATTGAATGCAGAAGATAGAAAAAGAGAAAACCTCAACAATATTGCTATTGATATCATTTATAGAACCTTGAATAGCAATATGTACATGAAGGTTAAAGATTGCAAAACTGCAAAGGAACTTTAGGACAAGATATAGTTGATCTGTGAGGGCACTGATGCAATAAAGAAGAACAAAATCAGTGTGGTCAAAAAGAGGTTTCAAAAGTTCAAGATGCTACCAAATGAAACCATTGAGCAAATGGAATCAAGATTTAATGCAATCCTGGATGAACTTACCCTGCTGAGTGTAAGTTATTCAAAAGAAGAAATTAACACAAAAATCCTGGAGGCTCTACCTGCAAAAGATGTTTGGAAAATGAAGGTGACTGCAATAGAGGAAATGAGAAAGTTACATGAAGAAGACACCTTCAATTTATTTTCAGATCTCAAGGCTTATGAATTTAGCAAAAAGCTTGTACCTGAGACTGAAAAAGAAGAGCCAAAGACCACTGCATTAGCTGCTTCACATCAAGAAGAAACATCGGGAGGACAAGATGATCTGTTTGATGAGATGCAGGAGCAGATTGCCCTCCTGAGCAAGAAAATCAGGATGATGAAGACAGGAAAGGACCCTGCAAGAAACTTCACAAAAAGGCCTACGGAAAGAAAGAAAGAAGAATCAAAGAAAGATAATGACTATCTGTGCTTTCATTGCAAGAAACCAGGACACTTCAAACCTGACTGTCCTGAGTTAAAACAAAGTAAGGAACCTGATTAGCTTTGCTTCAACTGCAAGAAGCCTGACACTTTAGACCTGATTGTCCAGACCTACTGAAGACCAAGAGTCAACAATGAAGACATGGCACGAAGGCTATGGTTGCTGAAGATGAATCAGGGTATGAAATGGAATCTGAAAAGGGAAATGAATCAAATGACACAGCACTGGTTGCTGATATGGAAGATTATGCTTTGATGGCCAATATGGATGAAACTGAGGAGGTATAAAATATTATATCCATCAATACTCCTGTTGGAAGTGATTGTGAATCAACTTGTGGTTCAAATCCTAGAAATTCTGACAATAATGAGACTTTGGATGCCATCCTTAATCAACTGAGGATAATACAATCTGGTTATGAGATTGTGAAGGTTGAAAAAGCTCTTGAATTAGAAGTTTGAAGATTGAAAGTTGAATTAAGAGTTCTCAAAGGTAAGGAAAAAGATGTTGGACAGAATCAGTGTAAGCTCAGGGATCATCCAAAGACCCTTGAATCTGCTTGACCCATCTTGCTCTCTCTACCGCATACAAATCTGGAAAGCCTTATGGTGATAAAACAGCAGGGCTTGGATTTGGAACTCAACAATCCAAAAGAGTGGATCCAAGAAGGTTATGAACCTAGTACTGCACTGGTCCTATGTTTGTACCAACACAAGATCCAACTCCAAGTAAGGTTCTTTGAGGCGATAAAACCTACCGAGAATACTTCAAAAGCAAAATCGAAGTCAAAGAAGTCAACAACTCCTAACAAAAAGAACAAATCCAAAAATAGGGCTCTTTGGACCTTCTAGACCTCGATAGCGGACACTGCTACCAAGTCTCTTTGGACCACAAAAGGTAAAGGTCGAAATATTCCAAGGATAAGAATCCCAAATCTAAAAATGTTAATCATTCAAGGGATACTTATCTCGGGGAAAGGTAGATCTGCTCCTCATCGATGATGATTGGAATATTCTGCACTGCTAATAGAAACAATCAATATAACCATGCTGCTAGGGTAAAACCTAAGCAATGGAATCAGCAGAGGACTCAGCAGAGGACTTATAAAAGGCATCAGCAGGGACCTCAGCAGACTCCATATTACAGGGCTGTTCCAAAGCCTTTTCAAGGGACCAACACATCATTTCAACCTTCCTCTTTCTTGCTGATTCGACCATTAAATTATGTCGATGTTTTCTCGGTTCAATCACAAAAAATCCGGTCACCTCTCTACTCGCTAAGGCATGCAATCGTTGTCGTATTCTTCGGAGGGAAAGCAGACGAGTATATGGTAAAATATTTTCTTTTTGAGATCGATGATTGTCAAGAGAGATCAATGATGATCAAAATCCTTTGGTTAAAGCAAGAGATCCGCAAAAGAACAGAGATTGTTGATTAACGACTCAAATCGCGAAGAATCCGGCCATTAATTCGAGTTTTCCGGCATGCACATTATTCAGGGATGTTATTTTGCTAACCACTCCTAATATTTCAATCTTCCGCTATTATTTTTGTATAAAAAGGGGGATTAAGGAGAAATGAAAAAAAAAATACAAAATTAATAAATAGAACACACTATTTTTTTTATTTGTAAAAAAGATAAAAAATTTTGATACGGAAAAAATTGATCCTACGTAAGCGCGCCATCAGGTACACGGACAAAATAGGAGAACCTTCTTGGTTTTGTTTTGTTTTTAATTTTTTTTTAAACATCCGTAACTTTTGATTTATAACTCCGAACATCGAAATTATTTCACCAAAATTCATATTATTTTTTGTTCTTTAATTTAAGCTCTCATACGATACCCTTCCGACGTACATTTTGAAAGCCCAAAAAATATTTGCATTAACCGGAACCCTTTTTTTTCTTATAAACAATCGTAACTTTTGATTTAGAACTCTGATCATCAAAATTGATTCACCAAAGTTCATTTTTTTTCCTCTTCATTTTGAGACCTCATTTGATACCCTTCCAACGTATTATTTGAAAGCTGAATTTTATCACAGCGTTCACACTAACTGTAATAGTAACTCGTTTCATTAACAGACAAAATATCACCATTAACATTGCGTAATACAACAATCTATCAAAAAAATGTTTGTTGTCGTAATGAAACAATCTGTCTAAACATTATGGAGATGCAACTCCGCGAAGTTAAGAGAATAAAATCTTAATACTATTGGATATAATCAAAAAGCCTATCAGGGATTTAAAACATTCTTCAAGTTGTTGAAGACCAAAGCATTATGTTTTACCATCTATAAACCTTATTCTTCAAATCCGCACCACATCAAACTTCATGAAAGATTTATGAAGCAGAAAATGCATTAAATAGCAGGAGCCCGGCTTCATCAATAGAGAATCTAGGCTCCTCCATTTTTCTAAACATTGCCTCACCTTTTGAATCAACAACCTAAAGACAAAAAACACCCACAATGCCTAACTATTTGAATCAACAACCTTCAATCACCTAGGCCAAAACAACACCACAACAAATAGTGGAATGCAACGTGACGATGCCAGAAACTGACCTTATCCACATGTCACCTCCACATCAACACAATAATAAATAAAGATAGAGAAAAGCCTCCATCAAGGGCAGAACACCCAGTACCTGAGCCGCATGAGCTCGGTTACCATCCTCCGACCCCTCCAGGACGGCCGGTACTTTTGATGAAACATGCCCCTGTCCGACCCTATAAGTCGTCATAAGTCCCTCTCGGACCAAACCTCTTATGCACACAAGAATCCGCGCTGATCCCAGCTTGGCTATCTCCCCCGACCACTGTAGGTCGGCCTAAGCACAGAATGTCCCGGCCGCTTTAGTTTGGCCCCGCTAGGTTGTCCAGAGTTAATCTCTAATCGTATTTCCCATGTGTGATCATCAGATAAATATGTGAAGAATCCCTCGTATTTACTACTATAATCCTGACATTCAAATATACACGCAATTATCTCCTACAATTAAGGAGATTAAATCGTAGTTATCTTTTCCTTAGGGAACACGAAAATCCAAGCCCAACAAGGACAAGGCCCATACCACCTTAGGTCACAACTCTCCTCTATATAAACCATCCTAAGGAACTACGGAGACTTGATTCCAATACACACATTGGATACATAGGCAGTTTGATAAATAACATCTCAAGTCCAGTCAAAACCACCTCCAAAACCCCCCCCTCTTTTTATCGTGTTCTTAAGGATTTTTGCAGGTTGTCTTTAGGAGAACTGTTCGGATGGTTTTGCATCATTAAACAAAAACAATTTATAAACCCTAACCTATATGCAAAACTAACTCCTAACCGGCCGAATACCGGGTAATTGCTAGTAAAACGGGATAAGTAAGGGGTCGATCCACAGGGAATTGGGATGTTGAATCTAATCTTATTAATTCCTTAAATTGTTACTTACGAAAACAAATAAACGAAAGAACAAACATAAAAACACATAGAAAAATAAACATAAGCTAAGAATAATAAAAACGACCTAAACTAAAGATACATGGGATTAAACATTACACAAACTAAGTGATTTCAGTCCAAGCTCATCTCACGATTCTAATTCGATATTGTGGTTTCACCTTTACACGAGATAAAAACTCCTAATCTCTTAGTGAATCCGTTTCTCAAGCTATGAATTCCTAATCTCTTAGTGAATTCAATTATCGATCTCTCCTCTCTCGAATGTTGAGACCAATTTCCATGCAAAACGAAGGTGTAGATTCAAGTTAACTCTCGTATTTTAGAATCTAGCAACCTAGATAATTAAACAATTAATTTGTCACGAATTAACGATTAAAGATCCTATCTTTCTATGGTGATCTAGCCTAACAACGATTCTCATCTACGTTAGACAACAATTAGCAACCAATCTCTCGATCTAGTCACACAATAGCATCATAAATCATAGAAAGATACAAAACGAATCAAAGTTCATAAGAATAAACAAAGGATTGAATAAATTAAAAGATAAACTCACTTAGTTTGGTACAATGGATGATCTCCATGAATCAACAATGAAAATAAAAGCATCCTAATCTAACCCGGATCACCCGAGCACAAGGCTCGGGTGATCGGCCTTGGAGACCTCAGAAGAGCGGCTGCTGCTGTATTTTTGTGTGTGAAAATCTGATGTTATTAGGGTTGGGGCGATGCGGCTATATATAGAATACTAAGTCGGCTGTGCTTAAGTCGGCCGTGGACGCCCGTCCAAGGTACTGGACGCCCGTCCAGATGCGTTGAACTTTCGAGTCGGGCCGAGTCTTCGTCAGACGCCCGTCCTATGCAATTTTGGACGCCAGTCCACTGAAAATCTGAACATCCTGAATGTAAAAGCTCCTCCTGGACGCTCGTCTAGCATGTCAAACGCCCGTCCTACTGGACGCCAGTTTGATGAATCTGGACGCCAGTCCAGCTGGTTCAACACTTGATTTCTTTCCTTCTATTCTTCCATAAATCTGATTGATTCCTTTCCACTCGAATTTATCTCTTTAAAAATCATCTTTTCCATAACCAATGTGTATCTACAATGTAGGAAAACATACCAAAGCGTAACGATATTCCAAAATAATATAAAATCACAATTTAAGCACATAATTCGTTATGTTTTGCAATTTAACTATTAAAAACACCATTTGCTCAATATTTCAATATAAAGCTCGATTTCTATGAAAAACATCCACGTATGGGGGAAATTGACTTAAAATGTATCCTTATAAAACGTATAAAATCACCCTTAACAAGAACGGCCTTGAGTTATCATCGATGATTTTTGGATCGTCAATTGGTGCTAGAAGGAGGGACTCCTACTGACAACTTCATTCAAAATCGAATTAAAAAAATGTTGTCAGATCGGTGGTTTATTTCCAGAGATTGAGCCGTTGGAAAAATATTGCCACCGTCCACATTGAAGAATGAGGAGGGACAAACAAGCCCTCCAAATTTCGTGTCGATCGGAGTCCGTTTCAATGCCAAATCGTCGTTGTAAAGTTGTTGTTGATGTTGCTGCTGTATCATCAAAAAACACAGCAGTCGGATCGGTGGTTTATTTCCACAGATTGAGCCATTGAAAAACTATTTCCATCGTCCACATTGAAGAATATGGAGGGACTTACAAGCCCTCCAAATGTTGTGTCGATCGAAGTCCGTTTCGATGCCCGATCGTCGCCTTAAAGTTGTTGTTGCTGCTGTGTCATAAAAAAATGCAGCAATTTTATCGGCGGCTAATTTCCAGAGATTGCGCCGTTGAAAAAGGATTTCCACCATTCACATTGAAGAAGAAGGGGGGACAAACAAGCCTCCAAATTTTGTGCCGATCGGAGTCCATTTCGATACCCGATCATCACCGTAAAGTTGCTACAGTACACACTAAAATAAGCTGCGAGTTTATTCCTTATTCCACACGATCCGATCCGAGCTCCCCAGCTCTCCATGATTCGAGCCGAGCTCCCCAGCTCTCCAAATCCGATCTCTTATGATACAAGCTCTTACCGGGTTTCTCTATAACTTAAATGATCAAACTATCTTATTCTTAGAACTCGCCTTCGGGCAAGCCTTCTATAAGTCCGAATTTAATTCGGCATCATATTTGGAACTCGCCTTCGGGCGAGCCTTCTATAAGTCGAAATTTAGTTCGGCATCATATTTGGAACTCGCCTTCGGGGGAGCCTTCTATAAGTCCGAATTTAATTTGGCATTATATTTGGAACTCGCTTGTGAGCGAGTCTTCGTTAAGACCAACTTCTGTTCGGCACCAACAAATTACACCAATAAGCAAACGGTACGTTCATTTACTATTATTTTGTTCTCCATTACGCATGGTCTTTATTAATTGTACAGTACAGAGACATGTGCAACTTTTTCACGCGAGAAGTCAGCACTAGCCTAGCCCTGCTCGTCGTGCTTTAAAACGAGAAGTCAGCACTAGCCTGGCCCTGCTCGTCCAATACTTTCACGCGAGAAGTCATCACTATCCTAGCCCGGCTCGCCGTGCTTTTATTCATTGAAGACTAACTTAGTTTATATTAAAGACGGTCAGACTTACTCCAGCTTGTCGTAAGCTAACATATAACTAAAGCTAACTTGACTTGTGGAAACTCAGTACCTAACTTGTAGTTACCCGAGCTCACGAATAGAGCTCGGCCCTCCAGACAAACACAAGTGTGCACTCTGAAAACTCAGAGTTGCATATTGGGGAGCGGGCCCCTTGAATTTTTTTATTATAGGCTGATACAATTTAACCCGAGCACTGAGCTCGGCGTTATACGTAGTGCATGACGTACTGGGGGACATACCCCTCACCAAAAATAACAAACACAAAGTCTAAATAAGTATGCCATCCAAAAGTTGAGACTAAGAAATGGCATACTGAGGGGCATACTCCTCTAACAATATAACAAAAACAAATACAAAACATAATAACATCTTTATTAAAATCATAATACAAAATTTTCAAATCAAAAACAAACTAACGCCTAAAAACTTTAAGAGTCTGGAGTAGGACTCTTTTGGGGATCTGATGAAGGAACCGAACAAGAAGTAGCAGTCGGCTGGACAACATACTTGGATACGATGTCCACCCCGACCTTAAAATCATGGACATGCTCGGTGTAGACCGCACTCATTCCCTGCTTATAATAAACCTTCTTAGGAAGGTCATCCAGCACAAGGGAAGGAAATTGGATCCTCGCCTCGTACACTCCTTAATTAGGTATACCCATGGTTGAGGACATGGATCAGCAACAACTTCGAGGCCTCGGGAAATTCTGACGAAGCCTTGTACTCTTGAATGGCCCCGGCACACTGAGCCGAGATTGTGGCTTCTAGACCGGCCACCCTTGCATGGAGGTCCCTGAACACATGCTCTCTTGCACTGACTAAGGACTTTAGCTCACCCTCTTGAGCTAGGAGTTGAGATTGCACTGACTTCATCTCTGTATCCTTAAGGCGAGCAGCCGCCTTGACTTCAGCTCTCCTCGGGTTTACCTCAACTCGGTAATATTCTTGTTGTTGACATTAGACTCCTTGGAGGCCTCCCTCAACATCCGGGAAACCACTTGACCAGCTAAGGTCCCCTATATAAGCAAAATTAACGAGGGTAGTGAGACTACCAAAAGCATAGCATCAAAAGGATAAATTCTAAGTCTGCAGGACAGACTCGAATTGAGCTTCGTAGGACAAAATCAGCAAAGTTTGTCGGACAAGCACAATAATAAATAAAGATAGAGAAAAGCCTCCATCAAGGGCGGAACCCCCAATACCCGAGCCGTATGAGCTCATTAACCATCCTCGAACCCCTCCAGGTCAGCATGTACTTGTGATCAAACCTGCCCCAGCCCGACCCTATAAGTCGGCCTAAGTCCCTCTCGTACCAAATCTCTTATGAACACAAGAATCTGAGCTGATCCCAGCTCGGCAATCTCCCCCGACCTCCATAGGTCAGTTTAAACACAGAAAGGCCCGGACGCTTTAGTTTGGCCCAGCTAGGTCGGCCAGAGTTAATCACTAATCGTATTTCCCCCGCGTGTGATCATCAGATAAATATGGGAAGAATCCCGCGTATTTACTACTCCAATCCTGACATTCAAATATACACGAAATTATCTCCTACAATTAAGGAGATTAAATCGTAGTTATCTTTTCCTTAGGGAACACGACAATCCAAGCCCAACATGGACAAGGCCCACGCCGCCTTATGGCACAACTCACCTCTATATAAGCCATCCCTAAGGAACTACGGAGACTTGATTCCAATACACGCAATGGATACGTAAGCAGCTTGAGAAATAACATCTCAAGTCCATTCTAAACCACCTCCAAAACACCCCCCCTCTTTTTTATCGTGTTCTTAAGGATTTTTGCAGGTTGTCTTTAGGAGAACGGCCCTGAGTTATCATCGACGATTTTTGGATCTTCACACGGAAAGATTAAATCCAAATAAAGACATCATATGCCTGCAATAACACCTTTTACGAACAATACATAGCGATTTTAAGAGTAACACAGTAACACGTTCTCATCACATTAACACAACCAATTCTGTTTTCCTCTTCAACTTCTCAAAACACTTTTCCGTACTATTAACCACAGAAAATAAATATATATTGCATTTCTTATCCATTAATGACTTAAATATCATCATTAGTATGCTTCCCAATGTAAGTGAGGGGTTTTAAGCACACTACAACCGATTTTTTTTGAAAAAAAAAATTTGCAACATTGCAACTTTCTGTATATTTGAACAAAGTAGAAGAAGGCAACAACATGAAACCAATAATAGTATTTGAAGATTTCAAAGAAGTCACTAAATAATAAGAATAAACCCACAACATACCTTAATAAGCTCAACATATTACAATTAGAAATATCTTATAAGTGCAATTACCTCACGGACAACAAATGATACACATACAACCACCAGGTCACACCGGGTGACACAACTAATGTTTCTACCATTGATCATGAATAAAGTACATCATAAAAAATGGGTCCTACGGCATCATCAAGCGTAGAAACATTGGTCGTGTAACCCGTTTATTGCACAATGGTTGTGCTCGTATTATTACTCCATTCATTATGGGTGAAAGGCAAAATTAAAATGCTCTGTAGATGCTTAATTTCTAGTTCAAAGTGCAAGATTACTTACTTTCCAATAAGGAAGACCCAAAAAAAAATCCTATTATGCAAATAATGAAAGACTATGGAAGACAAACAAGCAAATACAGAAATGGATGCTCTTAACCATAGAACAAACAGGAACTCCGGAAGACCAAGTCACCAAATTGATGTCATAGTCCATTCTTTCTTCTGCAGCTTGTGAGAAACATACGTTACGAATGTGCCAATTGAAGGTGCCACAAATATCAGGGTAGTGCATATCCAGAATGGTCCATACCTGCAAAAAAAAAAAAAAAAAAAAAATAATAAAAAAACTGAGTCATCTAAATGACGACCATTTTCAAGGAAATGCCCGGCATGCATATATTAACTTTTAGTAAATCAAAATTAATATATACATAAGCCTCTCAAAATTAATATATACAAAAGCGGAATAAATTAAATCTTACTCAGAAAAGAAAGTCAAACGACAATCAAAAGGATCACCAAGTCCTAAAATCTACGTCTAAAGAAAATGAAACGACAAAACAACGAAATAAATGTTTTTTTGACTCATTACATCCCAAATGAAACAGAAAAGGTACTAAGTCTATGTCTCAAAACTGAATGACTAAAAGTGCATGAGATAAATGTCCAAGTCATCGTAACTTTGGAGCTCAAGCATCAACTCTATCAACTCCATCGTCATAACCAAAATCATCATCATCCTGTCAACCACCATCTCGGGGTGGGAACAAAGTAGAGAAGAGGGGTAAGTACTTACGTACTTAGTAAGGGGTAGAAGAAACTGTTACACAATATATTTATAAGACACACCAAGATAAAGTCTACAAACACTACCACAAAGGTTGTAATTGAGATCACACTCTCCCTCTACTAGATCACATAGTACATCCTTGCACAAGAATGTTTGTTACATCAATATCAAAGGACACTGTGCATGGTGAGAATGCACTGAGACATATTAAGCACCTCTCAAGGGGGCATGAGAGTCTCAGAAGACGAGACATTTTGTGAAGCTCCAGAGTTCAAGCACCTCCCAGTTATGAACAGTTTAGGGCGAAACATGTTTTAAGAGGGGAGGGATGTAACACCCCGAATTTTCGGAAAGGGTAAAATGGTAATTGGGTATGTGTACTATGACCTAATTATTATTTAACCAATTTATTTAATTAAAAAGAATTTACTTAAAAGGATTTATTTTAATGGATTTTAATTAATGGGTATAAAAGGGTATTTTTTTTACCTAAAATTACTCATATATGAATGCTGAGGCCGACGGTTTTGAAGAAGGAAAAAAAAAAAACCGGACGCTGTTTTCCAAAATTCGGGGTTTAACGGTTGATTTTCGGAAAGACCATAGTAGAAGAAATTGATCACCGCGATGAAACGATCGTTTCGACACTAGCCGTTATAGGTATGTTCTGGATTTTATTATTATTACTGATGCCGAAAGAAAGTCTCGCATGATCTCTAGCTATTGCTATTGTTAATATAGTTGCAGGTGATTGCAAATATATTAGTTGCTATTGTTAATATACTTGCTATTGCTGTTTCCGTAGGAATATATATATATATATATATATATATATATATATATATATATATATGAAAAACAATTGAAGGAAACTTTGGCGGTGTTTGCCGTGGAGAAAAAAAAAAGGAAAAAAAAAATGAAAATAAAATTATTGTATTTGTTTTATATTTTCAGGATAAAAAAAAGGGATTGGGCATGTATAGTTGAATTAACACTTATTATGTACGGTTGTATATATTATAGTAGAAGAGTAATAAATTAATGTTGTGCCTTTATGTGTATTACATGATACGATGTGGTTTGTATATTCTTATGGAACATTATATGTTAATTGATAATGTCTAACATCGACTTCTGATAGCCTTGGTATCAAATCGCACAACAACTGAGACCCTCTGCGGGGAGAAGGTGGGAGTACCGGAAGGCGTTGTTTAGGCCTTTTAGGACATTGACTCAGTAGTCATTGATCCTTTTATGTGAATGAACCAGGTGGTTAGAACTTAACTCGTAAATACATATGTGGTTGTCTAAAAACTAAAACGTCAATATCATTGGTAAGACACGTTTCTAAATTGAAGAATGGGAATCTTGCAACCCTTTTGAGTTATGTGTCAAGGGACAATGTGTAACTTCCCACATGGAGACCTAAGTCCATGACACCTTGAGAGGTGCTTAATATGTCTCGGTGCATTCTCACCATGCACAGTGTCATTTGATATTGATGTAACAAACTTACTCGTGCAAGGATGAACTATGTGATCTAGTAGATGGAGAGTGTGATCTCAATTACAACCTATGTGGTAGTGTGTTTGTAGACATTATCTTGGTGTGTCTTATAAATATATTGTGTAACCATTTCTTCTACCCCTTACAAAGTACGTAAGTACTTACCCCTCTTCTCTCTTTTGCTCCCACCCCGAGAAGGTGGTTGACAGGATGATGATGATTTTGGTTATGACGATGGAGTTGATAGAGTTGATGCTTGAGCTCTAAAGTTACGATGACTTGGACATTTATCTCATGCACTTTTAGTCATTCTGTTTTGAGACTTAGTACCGTTTCTATTTTATTTGGGATGTAATGAGTCAAAAAAACATTTATTTTGTTGTTTTGTCGTTTCAGTTTCGTAGACGTAGATTTTGGGACTTAGTGATCCTTTTGATTGTCGTTTGACTTTCTTTTCCGAGTAAACTTTTAGATTTAATTTATTCCGCTTTTACTCTGATTGATTGTGAGAGGCTTATGTATATATTAATTTTGATTTTTTAAAAGTTAATATATGCATGCCGGGCATTCGTGACGGATAAGTACTCGGTATCCGGAACGGGGCGTCACACCTTCTCTTTATCAAAATCAATTTGGAAATCACACTTATTAAACATGAGCAAAGATAGACACGCAAAAGTTAATAAACTAGTGGCAACGGCGGAGATCATCTTTTTCTTCAGCTCCAGGAAAGTCCAAGAGAACCAATGGAATTCCTCTCTAGGTCATGGAGTGCCTCCGCTATCAACGTTTGTAAAGCTTTTGCTCCTCCTCCTCCTCCGGCTAGTACTACTTCTCTGTGGCGTCCCTGCTGCTTCCGAAATCAAGCTTTGGTAATGGTAACTACACCGGCTCCGGCGGCGCGTTGCAGCTATACCGAAGAAGAATGGGAACAAGGAGGAGGAAGAACAAGAGGAGGAATCGGCAAAGGCTAAGATTTTTGGAAACACTTTCCCGTTTCCTTCTTCCAAAATGTGTTGCTTCTTTTAAAACCTATCATCAATGATCAATTCAGGGTAGTTTAGTCCGAATGAAATTAGTTTATCCTTAAATCAACAAAAAAAATACAAACTGGATTAAAATTTATATAAGTGGGGAAAGTGGACTAAAACCTAATTTTCTGTTAAAAATATTATGATACACCTTAAGTTCATGTTTAAGTTCTGATTAGTAATGAATTATAATAAATCATTGCATACGTCCGAATCTCTGATATAGTTTCTGTGGTATGCAATAAACTAATCAACCAAATAAAAATGATAGTAGTGTGGTGGTGCTTCTGTGCAACTATCTTTAATATATGATGTCTTGAACTTTTTATAATGTGTATAACCGTTTTCTCTATGTTCAAATAAACTGAGTCATTGACTTGGTATTCAAGTCTTGATCTTCTGGTTTCTAAGTGCTGTTCTGAGACATAATAAAATAGGTCTTAATATGAAATAAGGCCGTATATGTTTTTATGTTACAGCTGGGTAAAGTGACATAAAATAAGTGTGATATATTTTTAATGGTTCAGTCGTTGATATGAATAGATACTCCTCCTACCTCTTTTACTAACTGTTTTGAATTGATACTGCAATAAGTTCCTTATCTCTTGTGCAGAAGTATTGACCCAAGTCTTCTCTCACATGTGCATAAAATCAAGATAGGCTTCTAAATGCTGATTCTGTATAATCACCTATTAAATATGCCTCGGATCCTGTGAATTCTCTTGATTATGTTCACACCACAACCTTGAGGTTTAGTCATACCTCTAAGGCTATAAATAGCCAATAATATCAAATGGATTACTTACTAAAATTCACTACCAATCCGACACTTTTACACACTCAAAAGTCTTTGTCCTTCTTGTTGAGTTTGGAGTTCGAAATTCAACAAATGACAGATATTGCAAGTTAAGACTTGCCAATATCATCTTTCTGAATTCCTTGGGTAGGCAT
This sequence comes from Gentiana macrophylla, assembly GCA_026214975.1. Classification (NCBI taxonomy): domain Eukaryota; kingdom Viridiplantae; phylum Streptophyta; class Magnoliopsida; order Gentianales; family Gentianaceae; genus Gentiana; species Gentiana macrophylla. Next base: position 58,864,890 of record CM047807.1, on the reverse strand, counting down.
TTGGTTGTTCAATGTTATGTGGGATTCTGGATCTACAAGGGATAGCATTTCAGAATCCTGGTTCTTGATTAGTATGTGTCTGCTTACAGAATTTCTTTAAAGTTGTGCACTTTTATTTGAAATTCCGTGTGTTGATTGTTGTTGAACTCCTTGTGTAGTTAATTGTTGGTTTAGTGTCTTTGTACTCTTGTGTTTTTCTTAATCTTGTGTACTGCAGTGATAAGATCAGGAATCACCATTGAAAGCTTGAATCAAGCATTGGCCCTGAGAGGATTCTTGCCATTTGATTAATATTTCATAGTGATCTGATCATGTGTCAATCTCTCACTCATATTAAAGCTCTGTGGTGTACCTTCATTCAGTTACAACTTGCAGAAAGGTTTGAAAGAAAAAGCCCGTGAATTGGTGGAATCACCGAGTTCACTGCCTTGAGCATAAGGTTAAGCTTTCTGGTTTCATCTCCTTGACTGCATTTTGGATTACTGAAGTGCAAGGCTGAGTGTGTGGTAGTCTTGGTACATAAACCATACTTGTGTGATATCAAAATTTAGGACTTGTCCCCAGTGTGGATGGTTTGAATTGTACACAGCCTTAGGGAAAAAGCTCGACAAACCGAATCTCCAAATCACTTTAAGGACTTGTTTTCTAGTTCAAGGCTAGCCCTTGTTTCTCCATCCCCTTATAAATATATTAAAATCTTGATGACTAATTGTTGTGATTAGAATATCAAGTTCGCCTTTTTATTGTCTTTGCTTTTTTCTTTGAATCGATAAAGTTACATGCCCTCGTGTGATGACAAATTATGTCACCTTGAATAATCCGGGCCCTAACTGAATCTAGTGATGAACACACACAAAATCCTAATGCCTAAAAGAGCGCGGTGGTGGATTTTATTATTTGCGGCTGAGTCTAAGACTGTATCTTAGATTGCCTACGTATCCTGCTAGGTTCCAGGAATCAAGCCTTACGTAGTTCCTGGAATGAGGTATTTATAATGACAACACTTGCCCTAACCCTACTAATAAGTCGGCTTATGTTATTGTCATCTTTACCCTTTAATGGGCCTTAACCCTTGCCCAAGTTATCGCCGTTACGGTGCCTGGATAGCTGGTGCGGACTCTGTCCTCAATGTCGATATTACCGACCTGCGGTACTCGACTCTGGGACTCGTTGTCCTACACTGATCGACTGTCAATAGTCGTAACCCCTCGAGTCTGGGCATCGACACAAGTATCTTAGACTTAAATCACACTGTGATGACCAACCGATTGATGACACGTGGAGTGAGTGAAACCTTGTATCATCATAAGCCCCCCAGACATGAGAGAGGCAACTCTCATTGTCCGAGGTCGAGTCTGTCACATGAATCATCTACGAGTTGGACTGTCATTTGGGCGGGCTTTTTCCCGCCTTCTACAACCCTAACTGCTCGTAGCCACGTGGCGCGATATCCTGGCACAAAAATGCTTCGTATCCCGTAAAACACGTCACCGCCTTGATTCTCACGATTCCCAGGGGTTATAACTCCCCACTATCCCCTGTCTTTTCAAATCATTTGCAATCTTTGCCGGCATATAAAGGAGAGAGACACAGAAGTTGAAGCAGAGCTATTTTTTCTTCTCACCATTCCAAAACGCAAAGTAAGCTTCTTCTTTTTTCATTAGTGTTCCTCTTCTTTTTCTTTGAATTCACCCATGTCCAGCAGTAGTAGTGCCACTGAATTTGATAGGGGTAGTGAAACGCCAGTTCGTAGCCAAATTCTGGCACCTGTTTCTCCTGACCACCTTCTCCGGCAAGGTTCCGGCAAGCCCATAGCTTCCTCCCTTCCTTTCCCAATCAACCTAAGAAATTAGTAACCAGGATGGATGGGAAGGGTGCCAAAGGGTGCCTTAGTGCTCTTTCCCTTGAGGACATCACTTGACTTAGCCGGAAATGTAATATCACCAATCCTCCGTTTGAAGCTCGTCTTCCTTCTGGCCTTCATAAATTTGCTGACAAGCCCCCAGAAGGATTCTGCGTCGTCTATGAGGGTCAGCTCTCGAGTTGTTTGAGATTTCCACTCTGTCCAGCTGTCCTCGCGATCCTAAACCATTACGAGATTAGTGTCTCGCAGTTGGCCCCAAACGCCGTCAGGACTTTCATGGGATTTATCATCGCGTGCCAAGTTGCGGGAGTCTTCTTCTCGATACCCGTCTTTCGATATTACTATCAGATTGCTGCTACTCCCGATAAGTTATGGTATACCTTTCAGAGGAGGTCGAACCGACATGAGTTCGTAACCAGAGGGCCTTTTTCTCACGGGGAGTGAAAGCCCCGTTTCTTCTTTCTTCGACACGGCCTGGAGAACCCTTACATAAGACAATGGAGGTCGAGGGACGGGAAGAAAGACAAACTATGGAATGGTCCCGTTCCCAACGAGGCTCGACTACTAGGTGGTTTCGACTTCGAAGTCTGCACTCGGGACCTGAGTCTCCTTTACAATCTAGCCCACCTGGAAGAGGCTGGGCCGATTCCATACGCCAACCTTCATGCCCAAGACCAAGAGAACCGTAGGGATTTTCCTTGTTTTGATTTCGTGTTTGTTGTTTTGTCGAGTCTGATAACTTGTTATTTGTTGATCAAACCTGACTTATTCTTTTCATTTTGCAGTGGGAAGATTTTCCAAGGTTACCGACCCTACGCGCATCTCTCTGTCGGTGGTCGCGGCTGCTCCTCCTCTCGGGGTCAGGCTGCTCCCGACTTTCTTGTTGCTGAAGTCAGGGTGCCTTTTTCTTCCAGAGAGGGGAGTGCTGCTCAACCTGAGCCTACTCCTGCTGCCGTCGAATCAACAGCGGCGGCTGGATCAACTGAGCTACCTCCGACCACTAGTGGCCTGACGGTCCGTTTTGGTTCTCTACCAGATGAGGACGAAGAGGAGCTGGTCGAGTTGAATCCGCCTGTCGAAATGAATGTCGAGGCGCAGGTGCCATTGACCAAGAAACAGGCCAATTGTTCCCGAATTGGTGAGGGAGCAACACCGGCAGTCTAAGAAGGCCAAAGTTGCTGAAGCTTCTATTGAGCCTGATGTAGATTTTAACTGGGTCGCTGAAGATTGTGTGACTTTAGAGGACAAGGCCTTGGCACACGTGCTCCAGAAGTCGAACCGCCTCGTAAGTCGATTGTATTTCTTTTCTTTAAATGTCGATTACTTTCGAGGCCTATGCCTTGCCTATTGTTATCTGATATCTCTTTTTCTTTTGCAGAGTAACATTCTCAGTCGAGAGGCTGCTCGACGGCTGGCCAAAATAGGTGAGTCAGCAGATGACCTATGGAAAGAGAACGGCAGACTATTGCAAGAGAATATAGTAAAGGGTGCCGCCATTGCTGCCATGTAGACTCAGTTCGAGGAGCTGAAGCGTGAGGCGGCAGCCGAGGCCAAAAAGCTGCAAGATAAGCGGACAGCCGCTGAGAAAGAGCTGACTCGACTGTGGAATGAAAGGAACGACCAGGGCAGAGAGTTGCTTGAGCTGGCCGAAGACTTCGCAAAAGTGCAACAGTCGCACAACGCTTCGTTGGAAGACGTAGTGAAGGCACGACAAGAGAGAGATACCTGGAAGGTCGAGCTGAGAGTCGAGTGGGAACAAGTCCTTGCGAAGATCGAGGAGGCCAAGGCAGAAGCGATCGCATAATATCGGAAGTTGGAGAACCTTGACGCTGATCTGGAGGTAATCTTGCGCGCGTCGATGATGGGTGGCTATACTTTGGCAGTGACTCAGGTGAAAGCTGCCAACTCGGAATTCGATGTGTCGACACTCAAGATGCCAATGTTTTATAATCCCGATTCGGAGTCGTTGTATGATAGGTACGTTGAAGAATTCCAACAGGGAGAGTATTTGGCTATCAAGTATGGTCCTTTCACCTCTCCTCCTGATGCCGATCCGACTTCTGCCATTCCTGAGCCGACTCCTGAAGCTGACCTCTGATTGTTGTCTTTTCAATTTCTTCTTATGTTGACTTTCTATTTGAACCTTGGGATTTGATCTGTAATAACATTTATTGGTTTGAATTAACTTTGGCTGGTCTTTTCGACCTGGCCTTGTCTAGTAATCGACTTGCTTTGATTTTGATTCGATTTTGCAATGCTTTTATTTCCTTTCTTGTTATCTTGCTTGTCTTGATATTTGAGTCTTTCGCTTGTCGAGCCTTTGGCTATGTCCGCTACTCGCTTTGTTTGGTGTTTGTTTTATCAATGTTGCATTCTGCCCCCCAAGTGCATTATTAACCTCTGGTTCTTATTGCTCTTATGATCGACTCGCTTGCCTTAGCCTTTTTGCCCCCCTAGGCTTATTCAACCGCCGGCTGAGCGTTTTAATTCGACTGTGTGAACTGTCCCTTGACCTTGGCCTTTTTCACCCTTTAGGCTCGTTTGGCTTTTGGTTGGGACATGTGGCCCGACTATGCGAACCGTCCTTTGTCTTGGCCTTTTTCGCCTCTCAGGCTCGTTCGGCTTTCGACTGGGATAGGTGGCCCGACTATGCGAACCGTCCTTTGCCATAGCCTTTTTCGCCTTCTAGGCTCGTTTTGCTTTCGACTGGGACAGGTGGCTCGACTATGCGAACCGTCCTTTGCCATAGCCTTTTTCGCCTTCTAGGCTCGTTTGGCTTTGGCTGGGACTGGTGGCTCGACCATGCGAACCGTCTCTTTGCCTTAGCATTTGTTGCCTATTAGGCTCACTTTGCTTTTGGCTTTACTGAGATGTCCGACCTGCGGATTTCTCTACTCGTTGTCGATTGTTTTGCCTTTAACATTTTGTATCACATCGGACTTGTAACGTTGTGGCTATAAATCCTAACAAACACAAATGCATCTCCAGAAAACACAAGTTTATTAGAATACTTATAAAGTTGTCTCATGGACTTATTACAAGATTTAAAAAGCGAAAGACAGACATTCATCAAATTAAAGCTTATCTCAAACATAGTATTTCCTCAGATTGTTGGCATGCCAATGTTGAGGAACCGTGGTCCCATCAGCTCGCCCAAGTTGATATGACCATTTGGGGTGAACCTTCAGAATTTGATATGGACCTTCCGAATTCGGGGTCAACTTCCCCATCGCTTCTTGCCGACTTGCTTGATTCTTCCTTAGAACCAGATCTCTGACTTTGAAGTATCTATGCTTGACCCTCGAATTGTAGTACTAAGAGATCTTCTGTTTGTACCTTGCCATTCTGGATGAGGCCATCTCTCTTCGCTCCTCGATATTATCCCTTTCCTGTCGGAGTTTAGGGTCATTTGCCTCAACATTGTAGGGCAGAACTCGATGAGAAGGAACACCAATCTCGGCGGGTATCACCGCTTCGCACCCATATAGTAAAGAGAAAGGAGTTTCTCCTGTTGATGAATTAGGAGCCTTCCTATATGACCATAAGATGAATTAGGAGCTTGATCTATCGATAAGTTTGTTCAACTTGACCGTTTGCCTGTGGGTGAACCACCGAGGTGAATCGCTGATCGATATGGTATTCACTACACCATTCTCTGACCATTCGATCTTCGAACTGGGTACCATTATCCGAGATCAGAGCCTTTGGAATGTCGTACCTGCATAGAATGTCGACCCACAAGAATTTTTTGATGGTTGCAGCTCGGATGTTGGGCAAAGCCTTAGCTTCTACCCATTTCGTAAAGTAGTCAACAGCAACGACCACATATTTGAGGTTTCCCGGGGCTCGGGGTAGAGGTCCTATAATATCGACTCCTCACCGATCGAAGGCCATCTTGACGAGATGACATTCATGTCTTGGCATGAGATATGTTATCATGGATCGACAAGAGTTGCATTTCAACAAGGTATGTTATCATGGACGGCCAAAAATAACCCGCTAACATGCATTTTCGAGCCAACATCCTGGCCCCACAGTGATTCCCGTAGGCTCCTCTGTGAATTTATTCTAAGAGATATTCGCCTTCCGTCTCGGAAACACACCTCAACCATGGGCTTACCAGGGATTTTCGATAAAGGACGTCGTCGAAGAAAGCATATCGCGCTGATTGGAGTCGTACTTTCCTAGATTGCACCTTATGAGATGGTAGAATTCCATCATTGAGATAAAGAGCGATTGAGTCCATCCACGTGACCTACTGAGTGATTGGCTGGGCCTCCACTTCGTTGTAACTCCTATCGGTCAATAACTCGACTAGAACCTTTTTAATCAAGACGAAATTTGATGCAAGCATTGAGAGTGCATCGGCTCTTTTTTTCTGACTTCGGGGGACCTGCTTGAATTGAACCGCCTTAAATTTAGGTATGAGACTTTGCACCACTTCTAAGTAATTCTTCATGGTTTCTTCCTTAGCCTCATACTCCCCTTTCACATGATTTACAACCAATTGTGAGTCACTAAAAACCAACAAATACTCGACACCTAACTTCAGAGCAAGTTTCAGACCTGTGATCATAGCTTCATACTCGGCCTCGTTGTTCGTCGCTTTAAAATCGAACCGAAGGGCGTAGGGGAATTCCTCGCCTTTTGGGCTAACTAGAAGGAGCCCTGCTCCAGTCCCCTCCTTACTCGACGCTCCATCGACTTGGAGAGTCCACTTTTCTTCTGGACTTTGCTTCTCTTGGTCGAGTTGGATAGAAATCCCTTCGGCTAAGAAATCTGCTAAGGATTGAGCTTTTATCGCCGTTCGAGGAACGAACTCGATATCATACTGTGCCATTTCGATGACCCACTTCGCCAGCCGGCCTGATGTATCGGGCTTTGATAAGATCTGTTTTAGTGGTTGGTCGGTGACTACCACAATCAGATGGGCTTGAAAATAGGGCCACAGTTTTCTCGAGGCATGAACAAGACATAATGCTTTACTGACAAAATATATAGGCACCTGGCCATGTACCCCTTCTCGAACCAGAACCGCACTCACTGCTTCCTCGCACACTTCCAAATAAACCAATAACCTCTCCCCTTGTCGAGGTGAATTAAGGGTGGGTAACTCTGATAAATAAACTTTCAACTCCTCGAAGGTTGTCTGACATTCATCATCCCAATGAAAAGGACTGGCCTTGCGGAGTATCTTGAAAAATGGTAGCGCACGCTGTGCGGATCTCGATAAGATTCTGTTGAGAGTGGCCATCCGACCGGTGAGTCTCTGTACCTCCTTTGTATTTCGAGGTGCGGGCATATTCTTCAAAGTGTCGATCTTGTCCGGGTTCGCCCGAATCCCATCCTTCGAAATCATATATCCCAAGAACTTACCCGACCTGACCCCAAAGGTGCACTTTTTTGGGTTTAGCCTCATCTGTGTTTCCCTCAATACTTCTTAAACCTCTCGAGCGTCGACCAAGTATTGTTTCATAGATCGACTCTTGATGAGCAAGTCGTCTACATACACCTCCATGCACCTACCGATTTTCTTTGCAAAGATCTTATTGACTGCCCTCTGGTATGTAGCCCCTGCATTCTTCAACCCGAATGGCATGGTTACGTAACAGAAGGTGCCGAATTCTGTGATGAAAGCCTTTTTTCAAGATCTCGAGGATCCATTAGAATCAGATGGTATCCCTTATACGCGTCTAAAAAACCGAACACTTCAAAATCGATGGTGGAATCTACCAACCTGTCGATTTTTGGCAGTGGGTATGAATCTTTCGGGCATGCTTTATTCAAGTATGTGAAGTCCACGCACATGCGCCAGCTGCCATCGGGTTTTTTTTACCAATACCGGGTTGGCTAGCCACTCTGGATAGAACACCTCTCTGACTATCTGGGCCGACAATAGCTTCCCGACTTCCAACTCTATAGCCCCAAGTCGATCGGATGCAAAGTTTCTCTTCTTCTATTGGACTGGCTTCTTGGCCTGGTCAATTTTGATCTTATGAACTGCGATGTCTGTAGATAGCCCTGGCATGTCGGTAGATTTCCAAGCAAAGACATCTCTGAACTCAATTAATAACTCGATGAGCAACTGCTTTTCTTTTGATGGGATCCAAATCCCGACCTGCACACACTGATCGTCCTCTCCTTCCCAGAGTCGGACATTTTCAACTGCATCACTGGAGACCCAGTTCTTTTCCTCTTCTTCCTCTGGAATCAGTTCCTCGACTAGGATTTGTTGAACTGCCATCTTCCCATTCATGACAATGGAGTTACAACTCCGTGCGGCTTCAACATCCCCCTTTACCTCGTGGGAACCGTTCCTGGTTGGAAATTTCATGCTGTTGTGGAACGTTGAAATGATAGCTCGAAGGTCGAAGAGCGTAGGTCGCCCTAGAATAACATTATAAGCAGAGGGAGCTTTGACAACTACATAGCTCAATTCGAGGGTCCTTCCTTTCTCACCATCCCCAACTGTCGTGAGTAGCTTTATCGATCCTATTGGATGAACTGCTTGCCCTGTGAACCTGAACAGAGAGAGATGCTATAGGAGCTAGATCCTTCTCTTTCAACTTCATCGCCTGGAATGCTGAGTAGTACAAGATGTTTACTGCACTGCCGTTATCGATGCAGACTCTCGATACACGGGCTCGACTGATCACATCCTCGATAACCAACCCTTCACTATGACTCATTGACTTGGGGATATCATCGCGGGGGCCATATCCGACTTCCGTCGTAAATCTGAGCTGCTTGCGCTCTCTCGAGCTACTAGCTGGCTTATGACTGTCTTGGTATTTGTCGCTCTCCCCAGGCCCAAAGATCGTGTTAACATAACTGTTTGGACGATTATCATCATATCTGTCTCGACCAAAGTTGTCTCTATTGTTTCCATATTGACCTGGAGATCGATTCCTCTGAGGTGATCGATCTTTCCGTCTCTGAGCATCTCGACCTCGACCCCCTATCTTGTTCAGAATTCTTTCTCTTATACTCTCCACTCCCCCTGAGTGCCACACATCGAGATCTATCGACTACTTCATCTAGCTTCCCTTCCTGGATGCAGATGTCGATGTCTTTTTTCAGGTCATGACAATCCTCTGTCGTGTGACCTTTGTCTTCATGAAACTCGCAGTACTTACTTGCATTCCTCTTTTCTCGAGGTTTCTTCAATGGTGGTGGTTTTCTCGCTATGTTCTTTGAGAGCATGATCGATAACACCTCGGCTCGAGATCGATTAAGCGGAATGAAATCCTTATCTCGCGTGGGTCCCTTCTTGCCCCCACGGTTTGAGGCGGGTGTTTCGATGTGATCCCAGACTGAGGGCTTACTCTTGACATCCTGTCTCTTGGATTGACCCCTATTCGGACCTCGATTGTCCTTCTTGGAATCCATCCAGTCGGATTGGGTGTGCCTATGCACTGCCTCTTCCCCTTTGACAAAATCGATGTACCACGTTAACACACTCGTCCATGGTGTGGGGGACATCTCTGCTCAACTTCATGTACAACTTCGTATTACGCAGCCACCCCACGAACGATGAGATTAGAAGTCGATCATCTGCGTCCTTCACCTGCATGGCTTCGAGATTAAATCTCTTCAGATACTCCATTATTGTTTCATCCTTTTGCTGCCTCACTTTCATGAGGTGCGTGGCACTTAGATGAAACTTCTTGTTGATGATGAATGCGTCCCGAAACTTGCGGGCTAACATGGAGAAACTGGAGATCGACCCTGGCCGTAGCTTGGTAAACCATTCTCTAGCTCGACCTACGAGCAGCGTCTCAAATGCCCGACATCGCATTGCGTCGGGTGCTCCATCCAAACTCATCTGAGATAGATACCTGTGTAGATGGTCTTCCGGGTCGGTAGTACCATCGTAAGGCTCTATCTTCGGTATCTTAAACCACTTGGGTTTAGGAAAGCTCTCGATCTCCTTCATGAAGGTAGACTCTAACCACAACGAAACCGGATTCATTCCCAGAATAACATCCAGTTCCTCCCTGACACTGTCTTCGTCTATTTTCTGGTGCTTTTGTTGGATCTCACGCCTCTTTCTCTCCACTGAGCTAGAGGACGCACTGACTTCATCTCTGGGAGTTTGCTTGGGCTTGTCCACATCATCTTTCTGACCGCCTTCTTCCGTGGCGTCTTTCTGGCCACCGACTGCTTGTCTTTGTGCCGTAACTGCCTCTGCTATAATCCTGGACATTACCTCCAGGTTTGCCCCTGCTAATTGATCCACAAGCGCTCGGTATTCTGGAGCAAGGCCTTGCTTTTCTTGCTGGGGGTTTTCCTGGACAAGATCCAAGACTGGATCTTTTCCTCCCTGCTTTCCCTGCAAAGGATCTTGATGAGCGGGATCCAAGACTGGATCTTTTTCTCCTTGCGTATCAGGATCGAATGGCCCATTAATCTGTGAGCCTTGATCTGCAGCTTTGATGCGGCTTTTCTGGGAGGCATCGTGCTCTTGTGTATTCAATCAATAGAAGGCCCTCCTTCTAGCGCCAATGACGATGACAAATTATGTCACCATGAATAATCCGGGCCCTAACTGAATCTAGTGATGAACACACACAAAACCCTAATGCCTAAAAGAGCGCGGTGGTGGATTTTAATATTTGTAGCTGAGTCTAAGACTGTATCTTAGATTGCCTACGTATCCTATTAGGTTCCAAGAATCAAGCCTTACGTAGTTCCTAGAATGAGGTATTTATAATGACAACACTTGCCCTAACCCTAATAATAAGTCGGCTTATGTTATTGTCATCTTTACCCTTTAATGGGCCTTAACCCTTGCCCAAGTTACCGCCGTTACTGGGCCTGGATAGCTGGTGCGGACTCTGTCCTCAATGTCGATATTACCGACTTGCGGTACTCGACTTTGGGACTCGTTGTCCTACATTGCTCGAATGTCGATAGTCGTAACCCCTCGAGTCTGGGCATCGACACAAGTATCTTAGACTTAAATCACACTGTGATGACCAACCGATAGATGACACATGGAGGGAGGGAAACATAATAAAATAGGTCTTAATATGAAATAAGGCCGTGTATGTTTTTATGTTACAGCTGGGTAAAGTGACATAAAATAAGTGTGATATATTTTTAATGGTTCGGTCGTTGATATGAATAGATACTCCTCCTACCTCTTTTACTAACTGTTTTGAATTGATACTGCAATAAGTTCCTTATCTCTTGTGCAGAAGTATTGACCCAAGTCTTCTCTCACATGTGCATAAAATCAAGATAGGCTTCTAAATGCTGATTCTGTATAATCACCTAAGGTTAAGCTTTCTGGTTTCATCTTCTTGACTGCATTTTGGCTTACTGAAGTGCAAGGCTTGTCTGTGGTAGTCATGGTACAGAAACCATACATGTGTGATATCAAAATTCAGGACTTGTCCCCACTGTGGATGGTTTGAATTGTACACAGCCTTAGGGAAAAAGCTCGACAAACTGAATCTCCAAATCACTTTCAGGACTTGTTTTCTAGTTCAAAGCTAGCCCTTGTTTCTCCATCCCCTTATAAATATATTAAAATCTTCAGTGACTAATTGTTGTGATTAGAATACTGAAGTTTTGCCCCTTTATTGTGCTACTTTTGCTGAATCTGATAAATTTACCTGCCCCTGCACTCTTGCTGCATAGGTGTTGCCTTGCTTGGTTGATTTACATCTTGTAATCGGCTTACTCTTAAGCTTTGCTAATTTGTATTTGTAGTGTAATTGATACATTATGTATTAGATCTATTGTATCACATGTAATTTGAACTTGAACTGTTTGGAATAAGCATCAACGTTGTCGTTTGATCAGTAATTTGAGGTTGTAACTGAACCTGATCCTTTGTTGTAGTTCTTTGTATTCATATACAATATTTTTAGTAAAAGAACTTTTTAGTAATCTGAGTCTGTGGTTTATAATTTCATCTTGCAGAAGTTCTGAATATTTTGCTGATTCTTTTCTTAGTATTTTGCATTCGATCAATTGCACGTAACATATTGTTGTTTGGGTTTTAATTTGATCCTTTTGATTATAACCTGATCGTCTATTTTTACTGAATCTATATAAACTCGTGTTTTGCTACCAGTGCAGCAAGTTTAATTTGTAATAGTTTATAACCTGCACTTCTTCTAATCACATGAGCTGTTGTGTAACCCAAGTCCCTCAAAATATTTGATTAAAACCTTTTAGCTTGCACATTTGCATCTGCACTCTAAGTTGAGTTAATTCTAAATTTGGTGATCTGCAAATCTTTGTAATCTTAATTGATTAAGTAAACTACATATGTTTGGTAAATTTCAGTTTGCTTTGTTATAATTAGTTTGGCTTTTATCAGACTCTATATCAACTTGTTAAAGTTGGTTTACTTGATGTGATATATCATTTCATCAGAGATCATGTTGAAAAAGGCGATGTAATTTTGAAGTATATATCTACTGAAGATCGATTGGCTGATATATTCATTAAGCCACCCAGTCATGAAAGGTTTTGCAAATTGAGAACTAAGTTGGGAATGATTGAAATTGACTAAGATAAATGGAGCAGCTAACTGGAGTAACCAGTTGAGTGACTTCACCAGTTGACTGAACCTTTGCCATTTTGGGTGAGCTCACTAGGCAGGTATAGCACTGGTCCAGCAGAGTCCACTTAACTGGTTGTGAGGAACAGTTGTTTTGATGAAGCAGCTCAGTAAACAAGTGTCAGCAGAGACACTTGACCAGCTAAGTGACCAGTCAAGTCACTTAACCACTCAAAATCACCAGTGGAGTAAACAACAAAGTGAAGCATGAAATGAATCAATCATTTATACATGTGGAAAATCGGAGACTTAGGGAGCATTTATTATTGGAGATTACACACGTGGATATTATTTTAATCAGACACAAGGATTAAAATACAGGATTTATTTGAAAAGAGATAATGATGGTTGCACCTCAAAAGGCAGGATTTATCATTACTTCCCTTGATCCTCTCCCCTATTATCCTTATTTACAGTGATTATATACAAACCGTCATGCATAAATCCCTCTTAATCTCTCCATATCTAGTCATGTTCACACTACAATTACTCCACTATGTAAACAGCACTTCACCATTTTCACAAATCTTTACCCCTTTGTTGTGGTCAAACCCTAATTCTCCAAAAAAATTCAAGCCTTAGACAAATTTCTTTTAAGTACTACAATGGCTTCATCTTCTTCAATCCAAACCTCTGCCACTCAATACAAGAAAACTATAGCCAATGGGTCATTCTTTAGACCCTAACACTATTTGGATTTATGCAACAATGATGCTTATTGGTCCCTTGAAAAGGCTTTGATTATGTTTAGAGGAGGGGGAGGGTGAATAAACTTAACACTTAAAACTCTTTAGAGTTTACAAACTTAGTAGGGTCAATAGTCTGCTGACCTAAGCAGTCAGCTGACTATTGAATCTATTGAATCTGTTGCAGCAGAATATATAAAATTAAGCCTTGATACTTGTTGTTTAAAGATGATACCAAGTATTAGATACTCAGTGCAAGTAGTGTGATTTCAGTAACTAGTTCAGCAGGTTGATGCGATTAAGCATGCAAATAAAGTAAATTGCAGTAAAGTAAAGTAGGCAAGTTTTATAGTGGTTCCAGATGGTGTAATCCTGTCAGTCCACTCTTCTTCTTTAATGTTGGAGGAAATTCACTAGAGACTTTTGAGATTTCTGTTACAAAAATCCCTAAACTGTTTGTCCTTGACCAATAACTATGCCTTCACAAACTGAACACTAGAAACATGTAGGATTGCTGCTCCTAAGAATTTCACTGGTCCTTGAGGGGTATGATTGCCTCTTCACCAGCTCCACCAAAAAACACAACAGTCCTTGACATTTCAGCAGTGCTTCTCTGTCTTCAGGTTCTTCTTTAAAAAGAAGGGGTTGAATCAAGTAATTCATTTAGCTTCAGCAAGCTTTGATTAGGATGAAAAGACCAGCAGCTTATAGTCATCAAGTGTGTATACTAGATAGAACTTGATTGCAGAAACACTTGAAGAAAATTCTTGATCAGCAATTTAAAGCTCGGATTGTATCAACAGGGTAACAATGCACTTGATTTATATTTCTTGTTCTTGCTCAAAATACGTAGTTGTTTTTCTCTTGCTCTTGTATATTTGTAATCTGAATCAGGGGTCCTCTATTTATAGGTGCAAATCCTGTGATTTGAATTTGAAATTCAAATTCAACCGTTATAGGATTATCTGAATATTCCTGATATTCCCTCTGTTGTACTATACTGACAGTGTGAGTGTCCTCCTGACAATCAGTCTATCAACCAATGATTGAACTCTATTTTGATTTGGCTCTGAAATCCTTACAACGTCCCTTTCATCCTAGGCATTGATTGACTGATTAATCCAATGCTTGTAATTCATCCTAATCTATTTAATTTTCCAGAAAAAACTTGGATTAATTTGACTTTTACATTCAGCAGACACCTGTTGTATAGGTCTACTGATGTCCACATATGATCAGCTGACTTTTAGTCTGCTATGTTTTAAAACACCTCAGCTGACTGCTTCTCATCTAACTTTTTATTATGAAGTTAGAGTACACCATTTTAAGTATAACCAAGTTCCAATCATCACCTTACTTTTTATGGAACTTAGACCTTATACACAAGGTATATGTGATCAGTTTAGGCCATCACAAACTTACCTAAATTGTGATCCCATATCCTTGACTTTTAATACTATGTTTGATCCCTTAGCCTTCATTACCGAGTTTGAACCCTCAGTCTTCAACCATCAGCAGGTCCTAGACACTCTACTGACCTAGACACTCTACTAATCTAGATTGATATGTTGATCAAGTCAGCTGACCTCTTTACAGTGCTTGTTTAATCCAACTCATACAAAGATTAAACTCTTGTAAACCTATACATTAATTCTTGACGTCTTTTTGCCTTTGATCTATAATAGCTAGTCTGACACTCATCATTAAAATTAGAATATGTCTAACAATCTCCCCCTTTTTAGTGATGATGCCAATACCCTCCATACAGCAAAGCAAAAAGATATAAACAAAAAAATAGAACAAATTTATTTCCTATATCATTGAGGTTCAAACTTTTTCAAAAGATATTACAACTAAAATCAGCATAAAGATAAAAAGCATAAATATGAGTCTGCTGATCTATTTTCTGTCTCTATCTTGATCTCTTATCTGTTGGTATTCCTTGATTTCCTTAACCATGTCTAGCATCCATTTATTTTCAATTGTAGAGAAATCAATTCAAGTATGTACCAACTTCCACCTCTTCCAAGCCTCAGGTAGAGTCAGTTGTATGCTTTGTCAGTTAAATCCTTGTCTCATGTAAAATAACTTGAATTCTTCCATAGAGTCTTTTGCTGATAAACTTCTTAATCTTTGCTTAGCAGACTATCCTCTTCCTCCATTACCTCCTCTTTATGTAGCTCTTAAGGATCTGATCCTTGCTTCCCATAGTTTGTTTCCAAGACAATCTATGAAAGTCATATCATGGTAGTGTTTCCTTCTTGCATTATAAGCGGTCTTGAATTCTTTCAGCAAATCATCAGTCAAATGTACTCTTCCAGGTGCAGGGGCTCTAAAATCATTAATATCAGCCTCATATTTTTCTTATTGTAAATCCTGGCAACCGTTTTTGCTTCTTCTGTTTGTCCTTCTTCCTCCTTTGACATCATCAATAAAACGGTTCAACAGGCCTAAAACACTTTCTTGTGTATTAACCGGATTGTTCAGTTGTCCCTCCATAATTTTTGTTCTTGTATCAACTGAAGTAATCCGGCCTTCAATTGTTTGCACCAGCAGATTCATCCTGTCCAAAATTTTAGGATCAAGTTCAGTAGGGATTGATGCTCAGCCATCTTATCAAATTTATTGTTCAGATTGATAAGAGATTCAGTAACAGATTTGTGATTGAGTTTTGCTGTACTGGACACCTTGTCAAGATTCTCATAATTGTCTCTGACTCTAAACTGCAAGTTTGTGACATTTGAAGCAGTTGATTCAAGGGTTCTACCTCTATTTTCCATGAAATTTATAAGATCTTCAATCCGCTGCTCACTATTCCTCAATTGAGTCCTCACCGTGTAATATTATCCATTACAGCCCTCAATTCTTCGAAGATGTATGCTGGTATTGTGGCAGCAATACCAGCCATATTTCCAGCAAAGTTCCCAGTAGGCTCTTTAATATTATCATCAACCCTTGGAACTCTTACCACAATGGCCCTTGTTCTGTCCCATTCATAGGGCTCAGGACCCTCATCATCCATATCAGAGAAATGATCATTGACAAGATCTCCTTCTTTTTATGGTAACTGGAATTCATCATCACTGTCACCATAATCCAACAACTGCTCATCTGATTCTTCTTCAGCCGCCTATTTGCCTTTATCGTCAGTAGAGACACCTTGTTCTGCAGGTTCCATACTGTCAACAGGAGCATCATCCTCAGCAAGCTCCATGCTGGTGATAGGGGATTCCTCCAATCCCATCAAAAGTTCCAACCTTTGTGCAATCACTGAATGTTCCTTAGTGAATTGGACCACCAGATCCAACTTTTGTTCAGTTCCTGTCTGATCCTCAGCAGACTAAACCACCTTTTAATCATTCAAGGAAAACATTCATTATTTCCTCCAAAAAAAACCTCCAACTTCAACAGTTTCCCTTAAGACTTCAGCAGCTTTTGCTAAAGTTTCATCAGTATCAGTACTGCCTAATTATTGAGCAGATTCTTTAGATATTGTATTAGTATGCTCATCCATGATAGCTTCTGGAGTTTCCTTCAAAGTATCATATTCAAGTGTTTTTGTTGCAGCAATCTGTAATTTCAAATCTTCAGTGAAAGTAACCAACAGTTCTTGTTCTAGATAATCAGTATGCTAACCCTTCCTCAACAGGTTGCTCTATTTCCTTCTCAGTTGATCCTTGTCATTCAAGCTCATTAGATTCTCCTTTACAACACCACTGGACTCTCCAGGATGCATATGATGATCATCATCTGAATCAGAAGAAGATGAATAATCACTATCATCAAATGGTGTGAACTTGGGATCTTTGAACATTATTGATGTGATCCAGCCCAAGAACACTAAAGAGCTGAGCAAATATGGGGTTGGATGAGTTATTAATTAGTTATTGGAATTGTTTTATTTCATTTTGCATTGAGTTTAGTTAATAATGGTTTTATGGGCGTAAATTCTAGTATAGTCAATAAAAAAAGGCGACTATATGATAGTATATTGGGTTAAGTATTTATTTTCAGCAAATAAAAGCCATTTGGGCTTATTAGAGTCAAGTTAGGTCCATTAGTAAATAAAGTGGCGAAAATTAGGTTTTAATTATCCCACATTGCTAGTTTGTTTTATTTTCTTGAGTCTGTAGCCTATATAAAGGCAAATAGAGTCATTGTAACAGACAGTTAAACTTTGAGTGAAATATTATTATTTGAGTTCTTGTGAACGTGTGAGTATTCTGAGTAGAGTATTCAAACCCGAACTTATCAAGGTCGTGAGCATAACTTGTGGCGTTCACAAACCGAGGTTCTTAGATACAAGGATATCTAGGGGTCGAGGTCCTAATCCAAGGTTCTTAGGTACACGGATACCTAGGGGTCGCGGAGCTCGTTTCATTGTTCCTACAATCAAATCCTTGGGCAAATTCGAATTGAATCTCCTCGGTTCACTTCAGTTGGTAGCAGAGCAAGGCATTGTAGGTAACAAATATCCAATTTTATTTCTTGTTCTTTACTTCAATTATTATCCAAAAAAAAATCGTTTTCTTTAATTATTCTGTCGTTCCCCCAGCCAAGAACACCATAAATCTTCAAATCTTCATAATCTTACCCGGAAAACTTGAAGATTCTTCATACCTTCAAACTTTCCCCAAGAACCCTAATTTTCCAGAATCCTAATTTTTCCAAACCCGTTTTTGTATCAAGTCGTTTAATACCCAAACCACCTCCAAACAATCTGAAATTTTGACCACATCTAAATCAACCAATTATCTACGTTTTCTCTATTTACCTCATCTTTGAATTCGGAGTTTATCCTCGTCAAAATCGCCCCACAACAGCAACCGTCCTGTCTGAAATTGTGCAGCCGTCGATCTGTTTACGTTTTAGATTTGAGTAGGTTAATCAACTCCAAATCCCCTCAAAATTTTCGGTATAATAGGAAATTCTCTATTCTAAAACTTTCGTCTTTTGAGTCTTCTCAGATTCGAAGTAGTTTGAGCACAATCTGTACGAAAAGTCACTGCTTAAATTCTGGAATTTTCTGACAGCATCATATTTAGGGTTTGCTCATTGTTGTGGTTCGTTCTATGGTTGATCTCTTTATATGAGTGAGCATAAACATGCGTGCATTGGGAGAGACATGTCTTGCTTTGAATATTATGAGAGACGGGATCGTAGGAAGGCACGGAGGAGGGCGGAACAGAGGCGTCAAAATGAGCTCACAGCTCGAAATGAGAAATTGTTAGCAGGGATGGAAAGGATCCTTAAGAAGCATGCTCGTGCATTCGTTGAGGAGTATAAAAAAGAAACTACAGTTAGAATACAAGCGCTTCGGGATAGATGGAAGAAGGAAGATGAACTTTTTTGGAAGAATTTGTGGGCGAATGATGCCAAACGGAGGGTTGAACGTAAGAAAGCACAAGAATTAGTCGAAGAGAAAAACGAAGAGGTTGTTAGTATTCGTGAGGACGAGTTGATTAACGAGGAAGATAAGAGTGTGGTGGAGATGAATATTGAGATTGAGCTTGAATTTGTAGAAGAGAAAGTTGAGGTGTCTGTTATGGAGGAAGAACGCGAGGAGTTGTTTTTGGTTGAGGCAAAAGAAGATTCTATGTTACTCAATTCTTGTTCCAGTTTTGTTGAATCTTCTTTGCAGGTACATGATGTTCTTACAGTTGAGGAGGAAAATGATTTATTGGATGTGTGTGATGCAACACCTTTAGAGCAGATTGACGACCTTGGCACTATTGATATTGGTGGAAAGCCGGAACACATTTTTATTGACCATTTTGCTACGCCTGTTGATGAAGACCCTACATCGCATTTTCATGATTATATTCCTGCCACACAGAGCTTCATTCACGTCTATATCGAGCCAATATACACTTCTCATGTTGATTTGGTGACGCATGGCTCACAATATCAGCGTGCAATTCATTTGACGTTGTGTCTTCGCATTATATTTGATCCTGGCATTGCATTGGTGTTTTTTGTAGTTTCTCTGGACTTTGTGCATAGTGATCAGCTATATGACGTGCTTTTGATTCGAGGACGAATCCTTTCCAACCGGGAGAGAATGATGTGATCCAGCCCAAGAACACTAAAGAGCTGAGCAAATATGGGGTTGGATGAGTTATTAATTAGTTATTGGAATTGTTTTATTTCATTTTGCATTGAGTTTAGTTAATAATAGTTTTATGGGCCTAAATTCTAGTATAGTCAATAAAAAAAAGGCGACTATATGATAGTATATTGGGTTAAGTATTTATTTTCAGCAAATAAAAGCCATTTGGGCTTATTAGAGTCAAGTTAGGTCCATTAGTAAATAAAGTGGCGAAAATTAGGTTTTAATTATCCCACATTGCTAGTTTGTTTTATTTTCTTGAGTCTGTAGCCTATATAAAGGCAAATAGAGTCATTGTAACAGACAGTTAAACTTTGAGTGAAATATTATTATTTGAGTTCTTGTGAACTTGTGAGTATTCTGAGTAGAGTATTCAAACCCGAACTTATCAAGGTCGTGAGCATACCTTGTGGCGTTCACAAATCGAGGTTCTTAGATACAAGGATATCTAGGGGTCGAGGTCCTTAATCCAAGGTTCTTAGGTACACGGATACCTAGGGGTCGCGGAGCTCGTTTCATTGTTCCTACAATCAAATCCTTGGGCAAATTCGAATTGAATCTCCTCGGTTCACTTCAATTATGCTTCCTATTGGAAATAAAATTTAAGTTCTGATGATGATTCATCAGTTATTCAGTTAGCTTTATAGACCCCATTGATGATATGTCATAACTAGCTGTTATAATGCAAATCAAAAAGATGTCTAGATATCAATGTATAGGATTTTAATAGAGTCTGGTATTTGTATAAGTAAATCAGATGAGCACGGTAATAGTTCTACGATCAGATCTGAGAAAACGAGTAACTGACTTGATGGGACTATGAAATTTGAGTTCACAACTGAAGATATAAAAACTGACTCATAGCACACCAACTGAAGAACTGAATAAGGTAAGTTCATTGAGGGACACATAATCGGTTGACTTATCGAGAAGTTGAAGAACTGAGGGAACAAACTCAGTGGATGAAGAACTGAGGAACACATGCTCAGTTATTGAAGATTGAAGAACTGAGGGTTCAAACTCAGTTTATGAAGATTAAAGCCGAGACTGTAAAATTAGATTTCAGGCAAGATTATGATGACCTGAACTGACTTTATGGATCTTGTTTAGGTATTTTTACAAGAAGACATTGATACCTAAGATGCATAAGGAGAATAATATCTTAGATGATTTATATGGAATGGTTTACTCTGATTAAATCAATTAGAATAAGATGAAAAATAGAGTACTAAGTTTTTTTAGAAGAGTAAAAACTCAGTTAATTCTATTAAAACTGAAAACTGACTAGATCACAAAAAATCATTTTTAAGCTTAAGTTTTATGGTGAACTGAAGAAAGATCTGACCGTAATAAAGCAAGCTATTTTATTGGGCAGTCAAAAATGTCAGAAAAGGACACTGACATTATTCAGGATAAGCAGGACCACCAACGGATACAAGAATTCAAATTCAAACGTTCAAATGAATCAAACGTTGGAGAAACCCTTATAAATAGGTCACTTCTACCACAAGAAGAAGTGCGGAGATCAATGAAATAATTTTGTCAAGAAAAATTTTATCAAGGGGGAAAGTAAATCAAAAGAACTCCTACTACTACTTTATTTCAAGATCAAGAAATATTCAAAGTGTTCTCTAAACATTCAAAGAAACATCAAGTTCAAACACTTGAAGAAAAACAGAGCTTGAGCAGATCATATACATCAAGTTGAAGAAGCTCAAATCACAAGTTGAATCATAGATATTGATTCAAGTCTCAACTTTGATTTTATCAAAGGTTTTAGGTTGTGAAACACCAAGAAGGTGTGAAGGACAGTTGAGCTGCAGTCAGAAAGACTGTGTTTGTGATGATCTGGTGAAGAGGCAATCCAACCCTCTAAGGACCAGTGTTTCAAGCAGTTGCAGAGCAGCAATTCAACCTGTTCTATTGTTTCTTACATAGTGAAGCTAGGGATTAGCCATGGACTATCAGTTTAGGACTTTTGGTAACCACGCTACCTAAAAAGAGTTCTAGTGGAATTTTCTTCCGTATCACAGGGGAAGAGTGGATTGATAGGATTACACCACCTGGAACCTCTATGAATTCTGTCTTATTTACTTACTTACTTTATGCATTTATTTATTGCGTCATAATTAATATTTCATCAAGATCACACACTCAGCAAACATAAGAAACTGAGTCAACATAGCATTGCATTGCATTTGTTTTTCAAACCGATAAACTCTAGTTTTATATAAATACTTTAATAATCCACGGCTAGTTAACTCGGTTAAGTATAAGTCAGTCTCGACTTATACCTAGCTAAGTTAGCTTATCACCGCACAAGTTTAAGATCGAACTCAATCTGTTTTAAGATTGGGTTTTTGGGTTTTTGGGGACAAGTTTATTGACCCCCCTCTAAACTTGTGTCAGCCTTTCCAAGGGACCAACACTTCATTTCTTCCTCCCATCTTCGATTATTTCTAGCAATCTCCTTTCTAGGAGAGATGTATCAATCAATCCTAACAAGTTTTCCACCACAAGAGTTCTAAAAACCCACTCTTGGAATCCTGTCATAGGGTATGCTACATGCTTCTTTTTCTTGTAAAAGCCAAACTTCCATGCAAAATACTGTGTAATCTTCTTAAAATCAGGATTTTTCTTAGGCTTCTTGGTCTTACTTTCATATGGCAAGGAAGGTTTCCTTGCAGCAGGTTGATCTTCAACTTGGTGACTCCCAAAATTTTCCCCCAAATGAGATAAAGTTTTTTCAGTAGACACAAAGATATCGGTAGACTCTTGAACATGTACATTTGTGTCTACTACTTCCAGTTGTTGTACACTTTCTTCCCCCTGAATTGTATGCTCCTCAGTAGGGATCTCATCCATTTTATCTTCCCCCTGAGTTATTACAGTCTCAGCAAGGTTTTGCAATACCCTAGTAGTCTCCATAGTAGCCTCTGTCTCAACAACAATTTCTTCTTCTTCTACCCTTTGTTCCTCTAGAATCCTCAACTCTTTCCCTTTGCCATGTCTTCCCTCCTTTTTGGCAACATGTTTCTGCCTTTTAGGCGGTTTATCTGGGGAATCAAAGAGAGATTGTTCCAATTGTTCGTTGCTGATTGCTTTCCTCTTTTTAGATGCCTCTTTGACCTGCTGACTATAAATTTGTGCAATGATCTTCTCTCTGCAGTCTTTGTAGGGTCGATGAGGCACATCAATGAGCTGCTAACCTCAAAGAGACTTATCAATATCTGCTGGTTGTTTTGTCTTCTTTGGCTTTAGGATATCAGTAATTTTCCTTGTGTCAACAACCTTTCTCTTCTCTGTTGTCTTCTTTGTTGCAGCAGCTTGAACATCATCTCTTAATTTTGTTATTTGCTCCTAATTATCATCACTTTCTACATCTTGAACTTCATCATCATCAAATCCAGGAATAGGAGTTTTAATCTCTGGCTTGTACCTTGCTTTGTTAAGGGTTGATGGAGCTAAATTAACAATTCTTCAATGATTCAATAGACTTTGAATAATCAATCCCAAAGGTTTAGCCTTTATGAAGAAAACTGAACCCATATATCCAACAGGTTTCTTGCCTCTTTTCCTTTTCTTGATGGTTTCTTTCTTCTTAGTCATTACCTTCTTCATATAATGTAAAAAGAAACCAGCCCAGTGAAACTTCATACTTTTAGATATGATTATCATCAGGTCTATTTTGGGTCCTGATAAAATATCATAACTACCAACCAAACCCAAAAGGTTCCTTGCTATGCACTTCCTAAGAAGATTATACTCAAGAGGATGTGTTTGATATTGATTCCCAAAGTAACTTGTATCTCCGGATTTGTTCTAATTGATTCAACAAATGCCAATCTTGTTAACTCCATACTTTCTGGATTTGAAGGAGCTCCATTTCCTTTACTGAATCCAAAGACCTCTCTCAGCAGGTCTGATGAAACAACAATCTCCTGAGCATTTACAGTTGTTGTAAACTCCTCTGTATCTTCTCAAATCACCATGTTTCTCCAAAAATCACAAACATTTTTGCATGAAATCTCTGCCAATCTGATGTTGAGTACGTTTTGTAGGCCTTCATATCTCCTTATTCTTCTGCCTAAATTAATCGCCATTGCTGTTACATTTGCATCTGTGACATAGCCTCTAACACTTTGGTTAGATCCAAGATATACATCTTCAGCCGCCTTTGATAAATAAATTTGAGAAAATGAAGAAGATGAAGATTGAAAATTTGCTTTCACACTTGTAAGAAGTTTTCAGAAGATATAATGTGAACTCTCGTATATACAGCCTGTTGTATATATAGGCAGTAGTGGGTGGGATATTTCAGAGAGGTAGTGTGCACGTATTGTAGCAATATGCACGATTCAAGTTGAAATCAATGTGATAATGCCACGTGTCCCACTATATAACCCTACTAGTGTAAGAAACGGTTATGTCCTTGTAACAGCTATAATAAAAATAAGATTTCCATTTACTCCACTGTTGATTGTCATTAAAGTTTGACTTTATCAGCAATGTATGATTCATCATTATTGATCTTCAGCAGACTTGTAGTATGTGTACTCTGCTGATGTGCTTCAGCAACCTCAGGGGTCTGCTCATGTATAAAACATAGCTGATCTTTATACAACATAGTTTTATCCAACTGATAATACAAGATGTAGTTTAATACCAATGACTATAATATCTCCTGGAATTGTTGATACCAATGACTAATCTTCCAAATGAGCGCACCCAACAAGGCAAAGACTAGTCCCCTTGGTGAATTCAAATAGTCTACTGACCATCAGCAGGTCAATCAACCTTGATGATGCCATGTTCAGTCCTTAACTTAGAAAACCTCTCTTTATCCAAAAGTTTTCTAAAAATATCAGCACGTTGATCTTCATTATGTATTTAGAGAACCACAACATCTTTCTTCTCCACATGATCTCTTATGAAATGATGTCTTACATCAATGTGTTTGGTTCTTGTGTGCAAAATAAGATTTTCTTTTATAGCAATTGCACTTGTGTTGTAACACATTATGAGAAATTCTCTTTCTTCAATCTCATAATCCCTTAGTTGCTGTCTTAAACAAAGGACTTGTGCATAGCAGCTTCCAGCAGTAATGTATTCTACTTCAGTAGTAGAAGTTGATATAGAATTCTACTTCTTGATAAACCAGGAAACAAGTCATTCCCATCAACTGACAAGTTCCTATGGTGCTTTTTCTATCAATCTTGCACCCAGCATAATCAGAATCGGAGTTTGATATAACGTTGAAACTTCCACCTTTTGAATACAATATCCCTACTCCCAAAGTCTCTTTTAGATACTTGAGAATCCTTTTAACTACAGCTAAGTGACTTTTCTTAGGTTTAGATTGAAACCTTGCACAAACACCTACTGAAAAGGATATATCAGGTGTGGTGGCTGTGAGGTACAGCAGACTTCCTATCATCTTTCTGTATAAAGTTTGATGAACATCTTTACCTTTATTATCTTCATCCAACCTGATGCTTGTACATATAGGAGTTGATACTTTGGTGCTATTTTCCATATCAAACTTCTTCAGCAGCTCCTTGGTATACTTTGTTTGATGAATGAAGATTCTATCATGCATCTTGACTAGCAATCCCAAAAAGTAGTTCATTTATCCCATCATACTCATCTAAAACATACTTTTAATAAGATTAGCAAATGTTTCACATAACATTTCATTTTCAGAACCAAATATAATGTCATGCACATAAATTTGCTCCATCAGGGTGTTGTTTCCCTTATTGATTCTGAAAAGTGTCTTATCAATGGTGTTTTTTTGGTAAAACCATTGTTCACCAAGAATTGAGATAAAGTCTCAAACCAAGCTCTTGGTGCTTGCTTTAATCCATAAAGTGCCTTGTTGAGTCTATACATTTTATCTTCTTGATCATTAACTTCAAAACCAGGAGGTTGGTGAACATAAACCTCTTCTTCTAGAATTCCATTTAGAAATGCACTTTTTACATCCATCTGGTAAACCTTGAAGTTTTTATATGCAGCATATGCCAAAAATAGTCTAATAGCTTCCAATCTTTCAACTGGGGCATATATTTTTCATCAAAGTCTATTTCTTCGACTTGTGAATAGCCCTTTGCCACTAGTCTGGCCTGGTTTCTAACCATGGTACCAGATTCATCCAACTTATTTCTGTAAACCAATTTATTATCAAGGATATTTGCATGATGAGGCCTTTCCACTAGTGTCCATACTTGATTTCTTTCAAACTCATTGAGTTCTTCATTCATAGCAATTATCCAACTAGGATCAGTAATTGCTTCTTCAACGACTTTGGGTTCCAGTTGAGACAGAAAACATGTGACATTGCTTCTAATTGTCTTCTTGTCCTTGCACCTTGCTGTACATCACCAATCCCTTGTTCAGCAGGGTGATCCTTAAACCATTGTAAATCAGTGTTTGCTGGATTTACAGGAACATGATCTTCAGTAGGGTCTGATGTAGGTTCAGTAGGGGGAACAACAGATCCTTGAGCTACATCTCATGTCAGACAAGCAGTCCTCAAGTAGAGGCATCTTCATTTCCCGAATCAGAGACCTTTAAATCACTTATCTTCTTTAGAACATCCACATACTCAGGGTCTATGATTTCTAGATTTATGAAAGGTTCTGATACTTCTTCATCCTCCATTCCAGTGAACTTTCGTTCATCAAACACAACATGTATAGACTCTACATGTTTTAATGTCCTTTAGTTCAGCACCCTAAAAGCCTTGCTGACTGTAGAATAACCCAAGAAGATTCCTTCATCTGGTTTTGTTTGAAAAGTCTTCAGTTGCTCCTTATGATTCAAGATAAAGCATTTACTCCCAAATGGATGAAAGTAGGATATGTTTCACTACAAGAAAAAAGGGTTTATTGTGAGAAAAAAATTATGAGAGCATACAAATCCTCTCACAAAAATTATATACTTAAAACTTTTTGTGAGAGTAAAAAATTTATATAGATAATTGATGTAGTTTTAGTTATAAACTCTCTATTCCCATCATTATATGTATCATATCCCGTCCTTATTTATACACTAAATGGTCCTCTCATTAACAAATTTATTTTTTCTTCATTTTTTTAGTAACGATCCATACACAATCATTGTGTAATCTCAATGAAATGATACAACTCATTCATTTACACTTTCGATAAAAATGAGTCTCATTTGATCATGATGTAAATCATTATGATAAAAAATGTAGATGATCATTGTGCTATTCTTTGTGACACAACCGTTGTACTCCAATCATATTCAATTTTTTATGTTTCAAAATTTGGAGACCCAATAATATTTTTTTTAGTGAAACAGGCGGCAAACCTTCCCACCAATTTTTTTGTGCGAAATCTTATTTCCAAATCTAATAACCCACTTTTATAAAAAATATATATATACACACATATGTATTTCTGCTGTAATAAAAACTTCAATTAAGCAGACGAAAATATCTTCACCTGTAAGTGCAGCAGTTCTTCCTCTGCTTTTTTTTTTGTTTTGAAAATTCATCCTCGGCTTTTCAATCGTCTAAGAGGAGTGTGTGATTTTTCTATCTGAGCCTACTATTTGTCACCATCAATCGACCAATTGCTTGTTTTTATTTTGATCTAATATTTAGGGTTTGGTTGCAGCATCAGACAGCTTCAATTGCAACCGCAAATCAAGGATTAGTATAATCAAATCAACCCAGTAGCATTCTTCCTACCAAGTCTAAGAATCAGGTAACTATAATTTGTGTATCGGCTTGAGATTTCTGTGCTAGGTCAGTATTTTGGTGTTGGGTTTGGTTTTTTCATACATTTGACTATTTGATGTGATAGATTTAAATAGGATTATGATTGTTGGTTGTGCGGGAATTCATATTATGAGTTTTCTGTAGCCTGTTTGCAGAAATGATTGGAGCATAATATTGTGTCACTGTATGTTTATAGAACATTGATCATGATATGCGACTGGTTGAATGATATTAGTCTAATTCATTGATTCGTGGTCTATTAATACGTGTGTAGTGAAACAATGTTGGTGATTCAATCGTTTTGTCAATTAATTAAAGGTGTAAACTTTCATATGCTTTGAGGGTTACTTTTATTTTGATCATGTCTATCTCTGTCTTCATTACCAAAAGTTTCCAATTAATGTCTTTACGACTTATGGATTTGAACTTGTCTTTGATCACAATATGTAGTTTGTGCTTTTCAAAAGCATATAGGTATAATATATATATGTAATACCCTAAAAAGTTTGTTTTATCTTTTGTGATTTCTCTGGTTGTGTTGATGGATCTGTTGGGGACTTTGTCTATGATGATATGATGTGCTACTGATCTATAATTCACGAGACACATACCAATCAATAAATCTTATATATAATGATTATGAGTGTACAAGTGTGTTTTGTCATTTATAGATAAATACTTATTTTGCCAATAGCACTTCCCTATAGGTAATTCTACTGGTTTGCATATGAAATGGGATGAGTGGCAAGTTTTGCATTAGTAGTTTAACATCATCAGGATGGTTTGACTTAATTTAAATCCGAATAATTACAAAATTTAACATTACTGTTTGTGATGAATATGTCTAAATGGGTAGATCCTTCCCTTAAGTTGTCATAAGTGAGATGGTTTTCTTGTAAAAGACTGCACTGTGTAATAGGAATTTGTAACTTAGATGTAGGTATATTGTTGATATCTTTTTGCTAGTAGTTGTATTCAACTTGCATTCGCTTGAGAGTTAGGATTTGGTAATATTGGAATCATTGTTCACAAAGAGTAAGAATCTAATGCCAACTTCATGAATCCCGATGAAGTAGCAGATGCTAAGTACGTGAATTGTAAGGAATTAAAAGAGCTATTGAGAAAGGAAGATGCAGGGAAAGAAGGCTTAAAACTATTCCCTTGGTTCAGACTAGTGGTTGTTTGGTTGACAACATATTGGTTAAGTGGTGGGATCATGTAGAGAAGGGGAACTTGTTAGTAGCTGCGGACATAAAACCTATCCATAAGTTGATTTAAAGTTGCAGAGCAGGCCTTTTCAAATATTTTTTACAAGTAATATTTTGGCCAATTTCTCTGCCTCTGTTTGTTTTATATATATATATATATATATATATATATATATATATATATATATATATATATATCATATCTTAAGACCTTGAGAAATAGGTGTGAGGCAAGGGATTAGTGACCCTTTAACAAGTGTGGTATATTTTATCTAGGCAAACTAAATGAGGAACGATGCCTATGATGATACAGAGATATGTGTTTGCCTTAGGCTTCACAAAAATGTCTTTTTTTTGTCCAAGGATTTGGTAACACTAGAATCTTTTAGTTTGGGTTTGAGTTATTCGGTGGAAAATTTTGCTTTAGACATTTAGGTGTAAGCTTAAATCTACTGTTTGGGAAAACATGTGCGCAACGTCTATTTTTTCATCCAATATATGTTGTCAAGTCATGAATGTTAGCATATATCATATTTTTTAGCAACTTTGTGATAAAATAAGTGTAATTTTTTACAACTATATGAAAATATTTTAATCTTGTCCTCCAAAAGAAGCTAAAACAAGTATTCATGTAAATGGAAAAAACTCAAACATTCAGTTCGAATCGCAAATATTCTATAGAAATAGATTTTCAATAATCCCATATGTATGGATGTTGGAGCCTTCAGAGTGATGTTTCTCCAACTTTTTTCTCTAGTATGAAAAAAATCTCGAATTTAAACCCACAAGAACATTTATAAACATTCAGCTTCAAACCTGTTTTATCTACTTGGGCTGGATTGAGATATGGGCAGAGGGGGATGAATGGTAAAATACTTGGGAAGTTGAATACAGAAATATGGTTTATGCTATGTGGCATGAGTAAGACATGGGTTGGGAGCAGGGAGGGGGATGAGAGGTCTGAGCACATAATTCTTAATGTATGTGCACATGTATACAATTAATTTATTTTCGTATTTCATCAGATGAATTTTATGAATGGGAAAAATAACAAGGGACGCATTGAAAAGACGGCAACATTTATAGCCCCTGGTCATCTAGCCAAAGAACATGTACATGGACCTAAAACATCGAAGTTTGTGCAAGGAATTGGAAATCAATAAGTAAAAAACAGTCAAATACACCATTTATGTAGGAGTAGTGATAGTTCAAGACAAAAAATTTGTCACAACAACGTGCACAACACATTTTTTACTCCATTGATCATGGTGTGAAACCTTTTGATTCTTTTGGTTCCTAAAACTATCAATGGAGTTAACGTGTGTTGTGATACTTTGTTGTGATCATTTTGATGTGGAACAAATAATTTCCATTATGTAGACTTTATAACACTGAAATATAATTTTAGAAGTACTTTTTCTTCCAAAAGGTGGATTTTCTTCTCACTCCCTTTTTGTCCATTATGGTGAAGATAAATGGAAAGAAGATGATTTCACAGAAGATAGTTCTTTCTTGGATATATTGACAGTTTCTCAGAATTTCATTGTCATCTATACTACCTGTGACAAAATTACGGATGAGGATGGTAAGGCAATAAGAAATGATAAAGATGTGCTAGCCATGTTGAAAAAATATGAAGCTGTGAAGAATATAATAATTTATTTTGATGTGGATAAAAAGGCACAACCTTTGCCCTTCAAATTGCCACAAGACAATCCCACATATGGTATCCTGAAGTGTAAGTTCTTCAATTTGAGAAATATAGCTCTTGTAAATTTCATGAATGTTCCTGAAGTATTTGCACTAGCTTCATTCTGCAGTAAAAATTACTATATCTTCTTTAACTACAT
This sequence comes from Gentiana macrophylla, assembly GCA_026214975.1. NCBI lineage: Eukaryota > Viridiplantae > Streptophyta > Magnoliopsida > Gentianales > Gentianaceae > Gentiana > Gentiana macrophylla. The sequence goes on along the minus strand of CM047807.1, from coordinate 58,834,847 downwards.
ATGATGTAGGTTTGGCAACATGATGATGTCATTTCCATTAGATATATCTGATTCTGATAGTTGATATTCCTTCACGCATCTTGTTCTCATTCATTGATGTCATTGAGCATATCTCTCTGAGCTTATATCTTATACTCGAATTTATTAGGTTAGGAAAAACCTATAAAGCGGTGTTTAGTCCCTACATGTCCAAATTTAGTCAAGTTGTGCTTACGTATTCAAGATTTTGTAATAGTTCGTTCAAACTCTTGCCTTTTTCATGTACCTATTAGTGAATGAATATCCGTTTTGGATTTAGTTTTTGAAAAGGAACATAATTGATATAAAACTTTTATAGTGATTGCTTTTCCTCGTATTACAGTTTTTCCTTACAGTTTGGCTTCTGAGTTGCATTTAAACGAACTTGTTATTCTAATGTTTTCAATTTTAATCTTTATAGCTAATATACCAAGAGTTTCATGCGTAAAAGATGTTAGAACAGAAGATTTTGAAAGTAATGAGCCAAGGCATGATGAACCAAAAGATCCTGTTGTTGGTAACGTTACTATTTTTGACATATTTTGTAGTAATAATTTTATATTGATTTCATAAAATTGTGTTGATCCTATAAATTATCAAGTCATTTTACTGAAAATTGATAGCACCTCAAAAGGAGAGAAAAGTCAGAGCAAAAAGCGTCAATAAATCAGTTGTTGCTCTATGAAGTGGAGAAAAACATGAAATTCAATTTTACAACAATTTTGGTGTAGGAATACATCACAAATCTTGGTCTAGACACTTGGGAAAAATCGTCCGGACCAAGAGTATGTGTCCAGTACGAATTAAGACATGGAAGGAGTCGACTGAAAGTGATAGAAATCTGATGTAGGGTGTACTTAAAGTATGTGGTATCAACACCTAGTCTTGAACTCATATAATGAATAACAGAGTTGATGCAATTTGGGGTAGTTTAAGCCACCTTATAGATAAGATCCAAACACATTCTGAGAACCTAAAATGTAGAGACAAATGTGCTTAATTTTCTTCACAATATGTACAACTAGCTCTCTAATGTAGTTACTAATGCCTACTTTGTTGCAGGAATGCTTTTCCAATCCTAAAATGGAGTTATATCGTGAGCATACTTTGGAGCACATGGATCAATTGTGGACTGCATGGAGGTCAACATTGAATGTAAAGTACGTGACACCTTACAAAACTAAAGGTGAAGCATTGAAAAATGTGCCACCGCGGATGAATGTGAAAGATTGGGAATGGCTTGTAACAGATTAGTTTTTGACTTAGGAGTTTCAGGTATTTCTATGTTGAGTCAAAGTGTTGTTAGCATTATGGTTGTTCACGTGTATGTCTATGTTAATACCGTTTAACACTTTATTGTTCCTTTATGATTCACGTAGAATTTCAGCAAGCGGAATTCCAGTAACCGGGTTAAAGGAGCGATGCCTCATCGAACTGGAAGAAAACTACATTGACAACTGATATATGAGATGGTAGTGAAATTTTGTAGTTTATTCTTGGTATTATTTACTGCTTGTTAGCTTGCTAGTATGATTGTTCAATTTTTATGTTCGAGCTAGTTTTGTCAAAATGTGGACATTCGACCTCTGCAATGTTGGTGTTGGACTTATTTTTAAGTTTTAGTGATGAGTGCCAGACTAACTGTTATAGAGCAAAGGCAAAAAGATGTCTAGATCAAATGTATAGGTTAATTTAGAGTTTGATCTTTGTATAGGTTTGATCAAACAAGCACTGTAAAGGTCAGCTGACTTAATCAGCAGACTAGTCTAGATTAGTAGGGTAGCTAGGTCAGTAGACTTCTCAGGAACCTGCTGAAGACTGAAGGCTGAGGGGTCAAACTCAGTTATTGAAGGCTAAGGGATCAAACTTAGTAATTAAAGTCAAGGATATGGAATCGGAATTTAGGGAAGTCTGTGATGACCTAAACTGATTACATATACCTTGTGTACAAGGTCTAAGTTCCATAAGTTGGATGGTGATTGGAACTTAGTTATTTGCAAAAAGATGTAATTTAACTTCATAAATAAAAGTTAGATAAAAGACAGTTAGCAAAATATGGATCAGCTAACTAATAAATATATCAGCAGACTTATTCTCTCAAGAACCTGCTGATGTACATACATCGAATTATTCAAAGGTTACATTGGAAGATTACATGGATAAGGGCAGCCAACAACCTCTGATTTATCAAATAAATCAATGGTTGAGATTAAAATGACGTTGGGATGATTCAGGATTTTATCCAATGGATACAAGTCAAAGGACGGACAGATTGCATTACATTCAAAAGAAATCTGACTATGTCGATTTATGAACAAAGTGATGTAAAGCAAGTCAAATGGTACAAAATCTGAAACGGCTACATTAGAATTTCAAATACAATTCACAAGGACTCCTACCTATAAATACAGGACTCCATATTCAGATAAAAATAATGAACATTAAGAGAAAAATACAGATAATTCTGAGCTTCGATTTCTGATCAAGAAAAACACCCTGCTGACCCTACTGAGCTTAAGGCTACTGATCCAGAGAAAATCTTCAAGTGTAATTTGTATTCAAGCTACATCAAGTTTACACATTTGAAGACTGCAAGCTGCTGATCATATCATCCTGATCAAGCTGCTGCAACTGAATCATTTACTTGATTCAAACATTCTTTTCCAAGATATCTGTTGAAGACAGTGCAGTACATCTGTGTGAAAGACTGTTGTTTGTGGTGGAGCTAGTGAAGAGGCAATCCTACCCTTCAAGGACCAGTGGAAGACTTTGGAGCAGTAATCCTATATGTTCCCAGTTTTCAGTTTGTGAAGCCATAGCTATTGGTGAAGGACAAACACCTTAGGGATTTTTGTAACAGCTATCTCAAGAATCTCTCTAGTGAATTACCTCCAACATCACAGGAGAAGAGTGGACTGACAGGATTACACCACCTGGAACCACTATAAAATATGCCTACTTACTTTCTGCACTTACATTCTGCATTTAATTTATTATACACATCAACCTACTGAATCTAGCAACTGATTTCACACACAGACACTACTGAGTATCTAATACTTGGTATCATATTTAACAAGTAATAAGGCTTAATTTTTTATATATTTCCACTGCACAAATTCAGTAAACTCAACGAAATCAATAGATTCTTGAGTGTCAAAGAGACTATCAAGTATCGAAGAACTCTTTGAAATTGCTTGAGTTTGTTAACTCCAAAAGTTTTAAGTGTTAAGTTTATTCACCCCCCCCCCCCCTCTAAACTTAACCAAAGCCTTTCCAATGGACGAACAATTGGTATCGGAGCAGTGCTTCTGTTCCGAAGTAATCCTACTTGTTGTGCTTGTGAAAATTCTTTGAAAACTTTTTCAAGTCATTTATTTTCAAAGCTCTGCATCATGGATAACAACCAGTATGCTAGAACTATGCTAATGTGTTCTTTAGATAGATTTGATGAGTATAAACGTCGAATGCAGGCTTATCTAGCTGCAACACATGATGAAATGATGGATGTACTGACAGATGGACCACTAGAGATCACAAAAGCAGTAATTGTGGATAATGAGATCCAGTACATTCCAAAACCAAAGAGAGAATGGACAACTGAAGATAGAAAGAGAGTCAATCTCAACAACATTGCTAGAGATATCATTTACAGAACTCTGGATAGCAATATGTATATGAAAGTAAAAATTGCAAAACTGCCAAGGAACTTTGGGACAAGTTGCAGTTAATCTGTGAAGGCACTGAAGCTATAAAAAAGAAAAAGATCAGTGTAGCAAAGAAGAAGTTCCAAGAGCTCAAAATGAAGCCAAATAAAACCATTGAACAAATGGAATCTAGGTTCAATGCTGTCATGGATGAACTCACCCTGCTGAGTGTGAAGTACTCACAGGAAAAAATAAATTCAAAAATCTTGGAAGCTTTACCTGCCAAAGAAGTGTGGGAGATGAAGGTGACAGCAATAGAGGAAATGAGAAGCCTACATGAGGAAGACACCTTCAAACTGTTCTCAGATCTTAAGGGTTATGAGTTTAGTAAGAAACGGTGCCTCGAGACAGAAAAAAGGAAGAACCAAAGACTACAAAGATTGGTCTTGCTCATCAAGAAGAAACTTCAAGAAATTTCAAGATGAGTTGTTGGATTAAATGCAAGAATGTTGCATTCTTTGAGCAAGAAAATTAGATTGATGAAGACCGGAAAGAGTTCACCCAGGAATTTCACAAAGAAATTCAATGAAAAGAAAAAGGAAGAATCAAAGAAAGATAATGATTACTTGTGTTTTCAATGCAAGAAACCAGACACTACTGAGACCATCGTCTCCGAGTTAAAAGCGAAAAGAAACCGAGATAATCTTTGCTTTAACTGCAAGAAGCCTGGACATTTCAGACCTGATTGTCCAGATCTACAAAAGAGCAAGAGTCAACAAAGAAGACATGGCAAGAAGGCTATGGTTGTTGAAGATGAATCTGGTTATGAAGTTGAATCAGACAAAGGAAATGAATCTGATGACACTGCATTGGTTGCTGAATTGGATGATTATGCCTTGATGGCTAACATGGATGAGACAGAGGAGGTATACAATTCTGTATCAATTAATACTCCTACTGATAGTGATTGTGAATCCAGCTGTGGTTCAAATCCCAAAAATTCTGATAATGAAGAAACTTTAGATGCCATCCTTAATCAACTGAGGATAATACAATCTAGTTATGAAATTGTGAAGGCAGAAAAAGAAGCTCTTCAATCAGAAGTTGAAATATTGAAAGTTTGAATTGAGAATTCTTAAAGGAAAGGAAAAGAAGTTGAGCGGAAATCGGCATAAGTCTGCTTTGACGAATCAAGAGCCATGAATCTGGCTTTGAACAATCTTGTTCCTATCTTTGTATTCAAATATGGGAAGCCCGATGGTGATAGGGCGTGTCTTGATTTGGAACTCAACAATCCAACAAAGAAGTGATCCAGTAAGGAGGTTACTCAACCTAGTGCCGAATTGGTCCTAAGTTTGTACCTGCAAAAGATCCAACTCCAAGTAGGGTTGCTGAGATAGTAAAGCCTACTGAGAAAATTTCAAGAAAGCAACATTAGAAGTCAAAGAAGTCAACAGCTCCTAATAAAAATAATAAATCTAAGAATAGGGTGATGTGCCTTCTGAACTGGCCGATAGCGGACACACTACCAAGTCTATTTTGGACCACGTAAGGTAAAAATCGAAATATTCCAAGGATAAGAATCCTAAACCCAAAAATGTTAATCATTCAAAGGATACTTATCTCGAGGGAAAGGTAGATCTGCTCTCACTGATGATGATTGGAATATTCCTCGCACTTTCTTCGCTAGAAAGCAAACAAGTATAACCATGCCGATAGGGTAAAACCTAAGCAATGGAATCAGCAGAGGACTCAGCAGAGGACTTATACAAGGCCTCAGCAGGGACCACAACAGACTCCATTTTACAGGGCTATTCCTAATAGACAGCAAACCTATGGTTATATGATGCACGGTCCAAGTAATAAAATACTCGATACCTAAATAACCAACTTGCAAGAGAACTAGGTTCAATCGTAGTATAGCTAGATAGAGTCGAGGTCGATCCCACAGAGACTCGGCTTAAACAAGTACAACGCTATTAAACTAAAAATAGATTGAAGGCGGTCTCCGACCAACTTTAACGTAAAAATAAAGGTTGACATGACAGAAAACACAAAGACTAACAATACGACACAAGACACTAAACACTTATTTTTATGGTTTTATAAGACTCTACCAAACGGTATTGATTACGCTAGTAGTAATTACTCCCCCATATATGTATATCTAAGCTGAGACAGAAAAGACATTAAGGTTGATTATATTTTGGCTACGGGAGCCATCCCCTAAACTGGATCTAATTCGTGAACGGATAGAAGATCCTTATGCTTAATTATGAATCCTTCCTTGGACAGGATAGAACATCATATAACAAGCATGCTATACCAAACTAGGGATGCCGATCTAAAATCGTCTCCTCGTTTAGGCAACCACCGTGGACGGGTTGGCACACCTCCTAAACGATCGGCTAACTAATGTCCTATTTAACAAGGCAATTTTCACAATATATCATATTAATTTATGAGAACGATGTAACAAATTGGCCAGATCTATTACATGTTTATATGAGAAACAGAAAGCACGACGTAGCCGAAGTCGTTCACAGAAAATTACTAGAGTCTTGATGGCTAGATCTAACCATATAGACCATGGTAGATGTAGACCAGTGACTCTAGAATCTTCTCGTAAAACGCCTTCGTACGGCTTAGATCTACATGAATATGGGTTTGTTAATTAACTACATCACGAAATCAATACACAAACGACTACTCCATAACGAAATAAAATAGATCTATGAATAAAAATGACATATTTGGATAGGCACTACCCTCGTAGACGGAGGGTCCTCCGATCCTTCAATGCAATCTCTAATCGAGGAATCCATCGCCTCCGTGATGAAGAAACATAATATAAAATAAGAAGAACTATATTGATAAACTAAAAGTATTGTAATATTGTGTTCTAGAGTGTATATGGTGTCCTTTAAATGAAATTCGTACAGCTCTATTTATAGGGGTTCAAGCTGATTTATTGATATATTTCAAAATGTCAAAACAATTAGAGATAACTCCTGGCCGATCTTAAAAGCAAAAATGCGCCCCCCCTCCTAGCGCATCCTCCATCGGCGCAGACTCTTCGGATTGGCTCTCCGGCTCTTGTCATGCCTTACTCCTCTTTTCGTGCTTATCCAATCTTTATCTTCAATGCATCCGGATTTGCTTGGATTTATCTTGTAATTTAATTTGTCCTATCCTCCAAAAATTATCTCAATCTACAAAATAAATATTTATCCCAAAGTAAATCATATTTAAATAATAAAAACTGATAAATACCAAATTATATTTTATAAATCACATAACATTAAATAATAAATACAAACATATGATTTAATATAAAATATATATCATAAATCTCGATTTAAGGCCAATGTTGATGACTTTTATGGGTATAATTTGACCGTCATCATTATACTGGTGCTTCTAACAAAAGAAATCACTTCAAACAGCATTACAAACCAAAAGGCCAGAAAACATATGTGAATCCTACATAACCAACTGTTAGAACTTATGGATGTGTGGAATACATGTATGAACCAAAGTATGACACTCTTCAAAGAAGACCTTATGGAAATTTGCCAGGAGTCATGCTTACCACTGACCATTATGGACCCAAACAGGTTTGGGTACCTAAAAAGTATTAAATTTGTTTTGTAGGGTGTCTGGTACTTTGACAGTGGATGTTCCAGACATATGACAAAGAATAAGCACTGTCTGACAAGCTATGTAGCAAAAGATGGTCCAAGAGTGAACTTTGGAAACAAGAACACACCTGGTTACACAAGAGGCTATGGCACACTTATGAGGAATGGACTAACTATCAGGAATGTTGCATATGTTGAAGGACTGGACTACAACTTGCTGAGCACTGGACAATTCTGTGACATGGGATACATGTCACTTTTGACAAAGGTACATGTACTGTCATCAGTGAAAGAGGTGATCAAGTTGTGTTAGCTGGAAGAAGACAACAAAACATGTACATTGTGGATTGGTCTACTGCAATTCCAGAAACCTGCCTGATAGTGCATATCAAGTCAGAACTCACTTGGTTATGGCACAAGAAGTTAAATCATCTGAATTGTGATGATATCAATCAGTTGGTGAAGAAGAAACTGGTGATTGGTTTACCTGATATCACATTAAAGAAGGATTCTATATGTGATGCATGTCAGCAAGGTAAACAGACTAAATCAAGCTTCAAGTCAAAAACTAAGCAATCAACTAAAAGAGTGTTGGAGATGATGCACATGGATCTTTTTGGACCAGTGACTCCAACAAGTGTAACAGGAAAGAAGTATACTTTAGTTGTTGTGGATGATTATTCAAGATATACTTGGGTAGTATTCATGATTAAGAAGAGTGAGACACTTCAAAAGATGCCTGAACTTTTGAAAAGATTACAAAATGAGAAAAGTGTCACAGTAGTGAGGATAAGATCAGATAAGGGTACTGAGTTTCTCAACAAAGTTATAAGAGAGTACTGTGAACAGAATGGTGTACTACATCAACATGCTTTTGCTGGTACACCTCAGCAAAATAGGGTTGTTGAAAGAAGAAACAGAACATTAAAAGAAGCAGGAAGGACTATGATTTGTGAAGCATTGTTACCTGAAAGATATTTGGCTGAAGCAGTCAATATAGCATGCTATACACAAAACAGAACCTCAGTGAACAAGAAGCTGCTGAAGACACCTTATGAGATTTGGAATGGAAGGAAACCTAATATATCCTATTTCCATCCATTTGGAAGCAAGTGTTTTATTCTGAATCATAAGGAACAACTGACGACATTCCAACCAAAATCAGATGAAGGAATTTTCTTGGGATATTCTTCAGTCAGTAAGGCATTCAGGGTACTGAACAAAAGGTCACTGAAACATGAAAAAACAATACATGTTGTATTTGATGAATCTAAGTTCACTGGAATGGAAGATGAAGATTCAGAACCTGCTGAGAATCAACATGTCACTGATCCAGAATGTGTTGAATTTTTGGAAAGATTTAATGACTTAAAGGTTTCTGATTCTGTCCCTGCTGAACACCCTGCTGGTGATACTACTGATGCAACAACTAAAGCAGTTCAAGGATCTGCTGAACACCCTATTGAAGAAACAGCAGACCCTATTGAAAATGAGGTTCCAGAGAATACATCTAACCAGAATCCACAATGGTTAAGGGATCACCCTGCTGAACAAGTTATTGGCAACATACAGCAAGGTGTGAGGACTAGAAGACAATTAGAAACAATGTTTACTTGTTTTCTATCTCAAATGGAACCAAAAGTTGTTGAAGAAGCAATTTCAGATCCAGATTGGATAATTGCTATGCAAGAAGAGTTGAATGAATTTGAAAGGAATCAAGTTTGGACACTAGTGGAAAGGCCTAGTCATGCAAATATCATTGGTACAAAATGGGTATACAGAAACAAACTGGATGAATCTAGTACCATTGTGAGGAACAAGGCCAGACTAATAGCAAAAGGCTATTCTCAAGCAGAAGGAATATACTTTGATGAAACATATGCCTCTGTTGCAAGATTGGAAGCTATCAGATTATTCCTGGCATATGCTGCTTATAAAAACTTCAAAGTATATCAGATGGATGTCAAAAGTACATTTTTGAATGGCATTCTGGAAGAGGAGGTCTATGTACAGCAACCTTCTGGTTTTGAAGTTAAAGATCAAGAAGATAAAGTGTATAGACTCAACAAAGCACTTTATGGATTGAAACAAGCACCAAGAGCTTGGTATGAGACCCTATCTCAATTCTTGGTGGACAATGGTTTTACCAAAGGTACCATTGATAAGACTCTTTTCAGAATCAGTGAAGGAGACAGCACCCTGCTGGTCCAGATTTATGTGGATGACATAATATTTGGTTCTGAAAATGACTTACTTTGTGAAAAGTTTGCAAATCTGATGAAAAGTAAGTTCCAAATGAGTATGATGGGTGAATTAAATTACTTTTTGGGCTTACAAGTCAAACTCTTGAAAGATGGAAATTTCATTAATCAAACCAAGTATATGAAGGAGTTGCTGAAGAAGTTTGGAAAGGAAAACAACACCAAGACATCAACTCCAATGAGTACAAACATAAGGTTGGATGAAGATAATGAAGGCAAAGATTTTGGAAGATTTCAATCAAAACCTAAAGAAAGTCACTTAGGTGCAGTCAAAAGAGTTCTCAAGTATCTAAAAGAGACTTTGGAAGTAGGGATATGGTACTCAAAAGATGGAAGCTTCAAAGTGATATCCTACTCAGATTCTGACTATGCTGGATGCAAAATTGTCAGAAAAAGCACCACAGGAACCTGTCAGTTAATGGTAAATAGACTCGTTTCCTGGTTTAGCAAGAAACAGAACTCTATATCAACTTCCACTTCTGAAGCTGAATACATTGCTGCTGGAAGTTTTTGTGCACAAGTACTTTGGCAAAGATAACAATTAAGGGATTATGGGTTTGAAGAGAAAGAAATTCCAATTATGTGTGACAACACAAGTGCACTTGCAATTATTGAAAATCCTGTATTGCACTCAAGAACCAAGCATATTGATGTGAGACATCATTTTATAAGAGATCATGTTGAAAAGAAGGATGTGGTGGTTCTTTATATCCCTACTGAAGATCAACTTGCTGATATTTTCACTAAACCTTTGGATAGTGAAAGATTTGCTAGACTAAGGATAGAACTTGGAATCATTAAAGTTGACTGATCAGCAGTGTACTGGAATTCACCAAGGGGATTAGTCTTTGATATGTTGGGTGAGCTCACTTAGCAGATTAGTCATTGGTATCAACAATTCCATGTACTTATGGTTGGACAATTGAGCAAATGAGGTTGCCAAGAGGATTGGTCGTTGTCATGATGGGTGAGCTCACTTGACATATCAATTATTGGCATTAAACTTCATTTTGTATTATCAGTTGGAAAATACAAAAGGATTTAAGCATCAGCAGAGTTACTCTATCAAAGATAGGTCTTTGAGACATTTTATCAAGAGTTCTTGAGCCAAGTCTCTTGATGACAAGGTCTTTGAAGGAAACTTACTCAGTCAAACTTACTAAAGTCAAAAAGCAAAAGGCAGGATATTTACTTCCTATTTATAACCGCAGTTAACACGATCCAACGGTTACAAAAAGTTATGAGGAGTAATGGGCCACGTGTCAAGACAGCATTCAATCAAATTTAATCGTGGTGAATGCACAGTATACGATCTGACAGTTTTCAACCACATCTGTCTATATATAAAGACTTTACACAGAAGTTACTTGCAAAAACTCAGATCGATTCTCTTTGCATTTACACTGTGTAAACACAGATTTGAGCAGTCTCTTCTTCATCTTTTTCATTTATCATGGCAACAAAGGATGAAGTTCATATTGGAACCAGTCAAAGTGTAAGGGGATACGTTACTGACTGCAACTCCACTAAGTTAGCCATCAATATTGGACGAAAAATCAGACGGTTTGCTGGGCTTGAAGGCATTATAAACAGACGATTGGAACAAATCTCCTATGTCAATGTGTTGGAATTCTGGAAAAACATAGTTAAACATAAAGGTGGAGAGGCCTTCACTACCACTGTGAATGGAAGAGAGATAGAAATTTCCTCAGACCTGCTGAGAAATTTATTTCATTTTGCACCTGGAAATGATGCTCCCACTAATCCAGAGGCAATGAATCTACCAAGGATAAAGTTTGTGGATCAAATAAAGACAAATGATGCTATACATTCAAGTTTAGGCATTAATGTGAAACATATTTGATTTGAGTACAATCTATTGAGCAAATTAATAGCCAAAACTATTTTGGGATTTGTTGGAAGTCTAGATACACTGTTTGGACCCAAAATAGACCTGATGATCATCATCTGTAGGAATATGAAGTTTGATTGGGCTGGATTTCTTGTACACTACATGACGAAGGTGTCCACTGAAGATAGAGATGGTACAAGGAAATCAAAGGTCAATCCTTTTGGCTTAATGATTCAAACCCTGCTGAATCACTTTCAGATACCTGATGTTTTATCTGAAAAGATTAATAAATCCAGATTCAAGCCATAAATTGCTATTCTTATCCCTGGTCTGGATGATGATGAAGATGTAGATGCTGAGGCTACTGAAAGTGATGGTAATGATAGAGATGGTGGTGATGCTAGTGGTGAGCAGGTTAAGAAAACTGACAAGCCTCGCTTTGCACTCCAAGAAGGTTACCGAAAAAGAAAGGTCACGATACAAGAAAATAATGAAATGTTAAAGACTAAGAGGACAATGAAGCAAACAGCACAGACTGATGAGTCTGTTGAGGGTCCAGCTGAAGTTGAGATTACTGACCCTGTTGTAGTTGCTAAGAAGACTGTTGCTGAAATTTTGAAGGAGCAACAAAAGGAAGCCAGTAGAAAGAGGAAGTCTACTGAAGTTGAAGCTGAACCACTTTCCAAAAGAATGAAAGAGATTGCCAAGAAAAAGAAGCATGGCAAAGGAAAACAATTCAGGATTTTGGAATGTCAGAGAGAACAACAACAACAAGAAAAAGAAGTAGAAGAAGAATGAGAGGCTATTGAGGCTGAGCCCTTAACTATTATCAAGCCTACTGAGGATGTAGAGGTTGTTTCTGAGCAACCTGCTGGAGAGTCATATCAGACTACTGACCCTAAGCCTGATGTAGCAACTGCTGAATCCTCACATGCAAAGGCTCCTGAGCCTACTGAACCTGCACAAGTTGTTGTTGAGCAACTTTTTGAAGAACCATAGCAGACTTCTGTGTCTACACCTGCTGTGGAAGTGGAAAAGTTGGTACAAGACCCTGCAAGTCTTGCAATTGTTCAGGGGGAAGAGCAGTCTGCTGCTAACCCTGCTGATGAGCATATAAGTCAGGGGGAACCAAGTGTAGAACAGATGGAGGTAGTAGGGACTAACATCCGACCTGAGAAACCTACTGACCTTGAGGCATCTGTGGAAGAAACTTTGAATTTACTTGTTGAGACCTTTGGAGGTCATCAAGGTACTGGAACCGCTCTTAGAAGGTCATTCATGCCCTTTGAAAGACCAGAGAAAATGAAGAAAGAAGGGTATGTTGATCCAAAGCTCCTGCTGGTGGCTGATTATTTCCAATGGAAGTTTGGATTTTATAAGAGACAAAAGCCAGCTGCAGAACCAATGACAGATTTTGAAGAATGTGCTTTTGAGAAATTGGGAGTGGAAAATTTGCTAGATCTGAATGATACCTCCTTACTGCAATTAAGGCTGATGGATCTATTTGATGAACAACAGAAAGAAGAGGGTATCAAGTTCAGGTATCCAAGAGGTGATAATGATGACTCTTCATCATCTGATTCTGATGGTAATCACCCCTCTGGTCCAGGAGGAGTCAGTGGAAGTGCTATGATTATTGAGCCAAATGTACAACAGTCTACTGGAGCTGGATAGTCCACTGAGAGGCAACAAATTGAAGACATGAATGAAGATCTGGAGGATTTTACCATGGATGATTTGGAGGCACTAATAAATGAAGGTGTAAATTTTGGTGCAAATAGTTTGGTTGGTGAGTCTGATGCTTCATTTGTTGGTGAACCTGTTGATCAACCTGAAGATCAGCAAGATGTGGATTTGGATGATGAGAGGTTATCGATCACGATGAACCGGATGTCGATTCGTAAGATTCAATTCAATATCAAAACTGCATTGACACTGAAGGAACCGTATCCAAAACTGGAAATACACTGAGAAGGATTGCCAATGCTGAAGGATTTCAAGAAGAAAACATGACAGAATTCCCTGCAATCCTTGTACAGAGGGTGCTGGTCACTGAGGAGCAAATAGTGGTGGCACAAAGATTGGATATGGTTATGGGATTTGAAGGATCCCCACTGTTGATTGAGGAGGTATAGGTTGTTGAGGTATAAACGGCACCTGGACAAAGGTTGGAACAAACTTTGGATTTGGAGAAAACCCTTGATGTTGTTGTTAAAGAGGCTGCTGTAGTGGAGCCTACTGATGTCAAGACCACTATAGGGAAAGATGGTCAGCAGACTGCTGTTATTAATGAGGATGAGCAGCTGCTGGACTATGACTATAGTGATGAGGAGTTTCAAATGCCTGAAGAAGAACATGTTGATGATGATCCCCTAAAGGCATTTGTACCTATCTTTGAAGAACCAGCTCTTGATCCTATTCTGGAGGAATTCCAAGGACCTAACCCTGCTGGATTGGATATGAGTTTTGCTGTGGTTATCAGTAGACAGAGGCAACAATATAATGTGGAAGAGCCTGCTGATGGAGCTGCTGAAGGAATGGTTGGTGGGGTACCAGCACATGTTTTGGAAGAGTTGAGGACTGTCAGAAATGACATTGCAAACTTAAGGACTCAACTTGACAGGCAGGAGCAGAGGTTTGAAGATCTAATCAATTTGGTGGAAAATAGAGGGAGGACTACAGAAACAGTTGCCTCCAATATTACCTCCAATCAGTATGCTCTTGCTGACCTTACCCTAGAAGTGAGAGGAATTAAGCAAGGAAATACACTGAAGGAGAAGTTTCTAAAAGATCAACTTGAAGCCATCCACCAGAAACTTAACAAACTTGCTGAGGCACCAAAGCCTGCTGAGGCTGCTGGAACATCTCAACCTGCAGGATTGGATCCTAAACTTACTGAGAGGATCAATCTGCTGGAGCAAACTATGCAAGCAAGGATTACTGCAGTTGATACAAGAACTGAAATCATGGAGGGACAACTGAGTAATCTGGTTACCACACAGGAGAGTGTTCATGGCCTGTTGTCTAGTTTTATTGATGATGTCAATAAGGGGGAAGAGGGCCAAACAAAGAGAGAGCAAAAGAGGTCGCCGAATCTTTAATAAGAAGAAATGGGAAGATGACACTAATGCTTTCAGAGAGCCTGCACCTGGCACTTCCACTCACTGATGATCTACTCAAAGAATACAAGAAGGTCTACTACAACAAGAGAAAACCTTACCATGGCAAAGGTTTCCATGAGGGACTAAATTCCTTTCTGGGACTCAAGTTCTGGGAAGCAAGAGTTAAAGATTTGAGGGCTTCAAAGAGAGGTGTTAGAGGTGAAAGGAGTTTTCCTATCACAAATTCAAAGGGGTCACTTAATGAATTCAAAGAACTATACATACGTTTGGGGTTTAGAGTAAATCAAATCAATCTCCTTTTACCTGAAGCATGGCATTGGTGGAAAGAAGTGAATCCTTACATTGACTTCTCACTGATTGAAAATAAATGGATGAGAGATATGATCAGAGAGATAAGAGCCTACCAAGAACAAGTGGAGAAGGCAAGGGAAGAAAGAGAAAGAAGACAGTAGATCAGCATACATTATCTATTTTTATCTTTTGCTGATTCTAGACTGTAATATCTTTGAACAAATGATTATAATGAGATATGACTGGAATTTGTTCTGTTTTTGTTTTTAATCTTTTTTGCTTTGCTGTTAGATGAGGGTATTGGCATAATCACCAAAAAGGGGGAAATTGTTGGACTTAATTTTAAGTTTTAATGATGAGTGTCAGACTAACTGTTATAGAGCAAAGGCAAAAAGATGTCTAGATCAAATGTATAGGTTAATTAGAGTTTGATCATTTTATAGGTTTGATCAAACAAGCACTGTAAAGGTCAGCTGACTTACATCAGCAGACTAGTCTAGACCAATAGGGTAGCTAGGTCAGTAGACTTATCAGGAACCTGCTGAAGACTGAAGGCTAAGGGGTCAAACTCAGTTATTGAAGGCTAAGGGATCAAACTTAGTAATTAAAGTCAAGGATATAGAATCAGAATTTAGGGAAGTCTGTGATGACCTAAACTGATTACATATACCTTGTGTACAAGGTCTAAGTTCCATAAGTTGGATGGTGATTGGAACTTAGTTATTTGCAAAATGGTGTAATCTAACTTCATAAATAAAAGTTAGATAAAAGACAGTTAGCAAAATATTGATCATCTAACTAATAAATATATCAGCAGACTTATTATCTCAAGAACCTGCTGATATACATACATTGAATTATTCAAAGGTTACATTGGAAGATTACATGGATAAGGACAGCCAACAACCTCTGATTTATCAAATAAATCAATGGTTGAGATTAAAAGGACATTGGGATGATTCATGATTTTATCCAATGGATACAAGTCAAAGGATGGACATACTGCATTCACAAAAGCGATCCTGACCGTCAAGATTATGAACAAAGTGATGTGAAGCAAGTCAAATGGGACAAAATCTGAAACGGCTACATTTGAATTTCAAATACAAGTCACAAGGACTCCTACCTATAAATAGAGGACTCCATATTCAGATAAGAATAATGAACATTAAGAGAAAAATACAGATAATTCTGAGCTTCGACTTCTGATCAAGAAAAACACCCTGCTGACCCTACTGAGCTTAAAGCTACTGATCCAGAGAAAATCTTCAAGTGTAATCTGTATTCAAGCTACATCAACTTTACACACTTGAAGACTGCAAGCTGCTAATCATATCACACTGATCAAGTTGCTGCAACTGAATCATTTACTTGATTCAAACATTCTTTTGCAAGATATATGTTGAAGACAGGGAAGCACATCTGTGTGAAAGATAGTGGTGGAGCTGGTGAAGAGGCAATCCTACCCTTCAAGGACCAGTTGAAGACTTTGGAGCAGCAATCCTACCTGTTCCCAGTTTTCACTTTGTGAAGCCAGCGCTATTGGTGAAGGACAAACACCTTTGGGATTTTTGTAACAACTATCTCAAGAATCTCTCTAGTGAATTACCTCCAACATCACATGAGAAGAGTGTACTGACAGGATTACACCACCTGGAACCACTATAAAATCTGCCTACATACTTTCTACACTTACATCTGCATTTAGTTTATTATACACATCAACCTACTGAATCTAGCAACTGATTTCACACATAGACACTACTGAGTATCTAATACTTGGTATCATATTTAACAACAAGTAATAAGACTTAATTTTTGATATGTTTCCGTTGCACAAATTCAGTAAACTCAACAATCACCGATTCATCGAGTGTCGTGAGACTCATCAAGTATCAAAGTCTTTGAAATTGCTGAGTTTGTTAACTCCAAAAGTTTTAAGTGTTAAGTTTATTCACCCCCCTCCTCTAAACTTAACCAAAGTCTTTTCAAGGGACCAACAGTTGGTATTAGATTCAACTTTCAAAGAAGTTGAATGTTAGTGTGGTGGCCGCGGAAGTATATTCGTTGTAGTTTCTTTATAATCTACCCTTTACTTATTGGGTGAGTCATTTGAGCGAGCTTTGCCAGTTGAAGGTATGGAATTTCAGAGTTCAATGAATTTGGAAAGGCTTTACATATTTAAGAATCATTTAAGCTGGGCTGTTAGAATGTCAAATTGAGCTTAATGTATAAAGACTTATACTTTGGGGTTTCAATTTGCTTATATTGAGTGTACTCTTGACTGGTTTTAGATTATTAGCCAAGGAATATCTTATTTTCCGCGCGCGCACACACACACACACACACACACACACACACACACACACACACACACACACACACACACACACACACACATATATATATATATATATAACATTTACTGGTAAATTTTTTATATCGTTCAGGGAGGTAATGTGAATAAACCACCTAACATTGCAACAATTTTTCATGCAACAAGATAGAGAAATGGTGCTCTTGTTGAGCCAGCAGCACCAGAAAAATATGTAATCATACCTACATGGCATCTATGCTTCAATTCATTATATTTCATTTCCTAATATGACTAACGAATATTGGATCTTTGTAGGATGCAATTGTGATGACTGTGAATTCTAATGCATCACTTGCACCTATTGAGGTCGTTGAAAAGTATTTTTGACCACAACGTCATAGTCATGTCTTTGGCTTCGGAGGTGGGATTAAAATGAAACATTTTAATAATTCTCATGCTATCTATACTAACGAGACTGTGGCTAAGCTCAATGAAAAGGAAGAAGAAATTAGCAAGCTTAAGAGACGCATGGATGAATTTGAATGTATTGTCCCTAATGGAAGATGACAAACAACCAACTTCAACTTCTGAAGCGCCTCTACCTTTTGAAGATAAACTTGACTAGGTATTAACATTGATTTACTTTGTTAGTGTATACATCCAAACAAGTGATCTGTTATATTTTGCATTATAAGTATATTCTATCATGTTATCATTTTCACTTACCACGTGATAGTAAAGACCACAACTAACACATGAATGTAAATCATGATATATTTCTCATGTTAGACATTGTATTACTTCTAAGGTTGCTAACAAATTAGTCTCTATTATTTTACTTTTATTTGGATTTCATAATTTTCTAATAGGGATGGAGCTTCTTTTTTTGTGGACCAACAGAATACTGATGATGTTCTCGGTATGTTTTTGGGAGGTATGATTCCTGCATTCTGTCACATGTTCTATTATAGATTGCTCATCCGCCTTTAAGATGCATAGTTAACTTAATTAGTATATTGGTTCTATATTCATGTTGCTAATGTATGCATATAAGGATTTGTTTATAATTCTGTAATTTTTGCATAAAAGTGGTTATTAATACTGCTGAATGGAACTTTATTGGTTCTATATGCACGGTCGTCATATATGTATTCCAAGCCTTTGTAATATGGTGGGTGCCCAAAGGATAAATACTGAGACATTGGAATGCTATCAATCTTTCATTTGTTGAACTTGCAAACATTAAATATTAAGAATGTGAAATAAGAATTATTTATTGGATTTGAGTGGGCTTTAACCAGTTTCCGAGGATTCAAGTATATATTGTTAATGAATCCTAGATGTTTCATGTACATAAGAAGAGTTTGGTTCTTGCACATGTTTTCATCTGTATATGTCTCTACAAAATTAAATACATGTCAAGCTGCTTACATGGGTAAATTGCATCATGCTTATATTCTTATGTGCAAAGCTGAATGTCATGCTTGTTAATGAATCCTAGCTGTTCTTAGTGATGTGTAACTTTGGTGACTATTTGTTTTTGTTATAGATGGTTGTAATACACCGATTGTTGTTAATGAAAGTGTGCTTCTCCCATGATTTTGTTATACTAATCATCTTTTTTATTTGATTTGTTTTGATTTTATTTTCATTGTAGGTCCTTTTGAAGAAATATTCAAGCATGGATGATGTATGATATTTTGAAGTAACAATCAAGTGACCTACGAATGATTGTTGCGTTATAGAGGTGGATCTTCGGAATTAATCTTATTATCTATGTACGTGAAACTCATATTTTGGAATAAGCTAAGGTTATGTATAATAATTAGAATATGGGAATAGGAGGTGGATTAGTTGTATGTATGAAATGTTTTGTTCAATATAACATTATGTTCTAAATATCAAATAAATTGGTAGTCCTGTTGTTGTTACAAGGCTATTTGAAGAGGGGTGAACCAAATAATGGTGATAATTTGATGTTTTAAGAAAAAAGTTCAATGAGGGGGTTAATAGTAATAGTGACGGTAAATTTCATCATTAAAACAATTTTTACATGTCAAAATCATGATATAATGAGGGTATACGTATCATTAACACAAATTTTAATGAGGGGCAAATGGATTTATTATGAAAAAATTTATTGTAATTAAAACCTAGTTTGTAACGAGAGGCAGACATGTAATATGACAGTACGTAGTGTCGTTATATGTTTTTTAATGACAGGAAAATGAACTTGTAATGACAGAATTAACTGTGATTAATACGAATTTTTTAATGAGAGTATAAAACCTATCATTAATATATTACATCAATAATGAAAGGACAGCTTCCCATCATTGTTTACTTTTTTATATAGAGAAGCAGTAATGAAGGGCAATGACAGTAAATTTCCCATCATTAAAAGTCTTTAATGACTGGAAATCGACAATTAATGACTGGATTTCCTCTCGCTAAAACCCTTTTTTCTTGTAGTGTTTGGCTTTCTTCCATACCAAATCTCATAAGGTATCTTCATAAGCTTTTTGATCACTGAAGATCTATTCTGTGTATAGCATCTCAGATTGGTTGCTTCACCCAATACCTTCCAGTGTATTTTGCTTCACGAGATCATAGTCCTTCCTGCTTCCTTCAAAGTCATGTTTGTTCTCTCAGCAACCCCATTCTGCTGAGGTGTTCCAGTGGTTGCTAGTTGATGTAGCACACCATTTTGTTTACAATATTCCCTTATGACTTTGTTTAGGAATTCAGTACCCTTGTCAGATCTATTTTTTTACTACTATCACACTTTTCTCATTTTGAAGTCTCTTCAAAAGTTCAGGAATCTTTTGAAGTGTCTCACTTTTCTTGTTCATGAAAATTACCCAATTGTACATTGAATAATCATCCACAACTACTAGAGTGTATTTCTTTCCAGTAATTCTTGATGGTATTACTGGTCCAAAAAGATCCATGTGAACAAGCATGACATATTCCATTTTCTTGTATGTGATTTCAGGTAGTCCTATTACCAGCTTCTTCTTCAACAACTGATTGATATCATCAAAGTTTAGATGATTCAACTTCTTATGCCATAACCAGTTTAGTTCTGACTTTGTATGCATGTTTTGTTGTCTTCTTCCAAAAAATACAACTTGATGTCCCATCTCACTCATTACAATACAATGTTCTTTGTCAAAAGTGACTTGATATCCCATAACACAAAACTGACATGTACTCAGCTGGTTGTAGTCCAGTCATTCAACATATGCAACATTCTTGATTGTAAGTCCATTCTTCACTGGGATTGCATATCCTCTTGTATATCCAGGTGTGTCCTTGTTTCAAAAATTGACTTTTGGTCCATCTCTTGCAACAAAATCCACCAAACAATGTTTCCTCTTTGTCATATGTCTAGAACACCCACTGTCAAAATTCCAGACACCCTACAAAAAAAAGTTTAATATGATTTAGGTGCCCAAACCTATTTGGATCCATGGTGGTCAGTGGTAAGTACAACACTTGGAAAACTTCCATAAGGTCTTCTTTGAAAAGTGTTGCACTTTCTTTCATATATGTATGCTACATTTTCAAAGAATTTAGTGTTTGGTTGTGTAACATTCATATATGGTTTCTGGCCTTTCGGTACATAATGTTGTTTGAAGTGATCTCTTTTGTTAGAAGCGTTAGCATAACCATATGATTGATGTCTATTAGGAACACCCCTGTATTGTAGTCTCTGCTGGTCCCACTGCTGAGGTCTAGCCTTAGCATTATGGTTAAATCTATTGTTTCTAGCAGCAGGGGCGGGAATATTCCAATCTTCATCAGTGGGGAACAATCTGCCTTTCCCATTGAGATAAGTATCCCTTGAATGATTGACATTCTTGGGATTAACATTCTTATCCATGGAATATTTCTGGTTTTTGCACTTTTATTATCTCGCAGACTTTGTAGTAGGTCTGCTATCAGCAGGTCTAGAGGGTCCAGCAGACCTACCTTTAGATGTACCCTTTTTGTTAGGTGATGTTGTCCCTTTGGACTTCTGATTTTGCTTCTTTGAAGCATTCTCACTAGGCTTTACTGCCTCAGCAACCTTTTGGGGTATTGGATCTTGTGCAGCCAGAAACTTAGGACCAATTCTGGCAATAGGTTCAGCAGCCTTACTTGATTTATCCTTTGAAGGTTGTTGAGTGTCAAATCCAAGGCTTTTTCTATCACCATAAGGCTTTGCGGATTTGAATGCAGTTGTGGAACTTGATTGTGCAGCAGATTCAGTTGCCACTGCTGGTGCTGCAGACTTATACTGATTCTGTTCATAATCCATTTCCTTGCCTTTAAGAATTCTTAATTCTGCAGTCAATATTTGGATTTCTACTTGAAGTGTTTCTCTTTCTGCCTTCACAATCTCATAACCAGATTGTATTATCCTTAGTTGATTAAGGTGGGCATCTAGAGGTTCTTCTATGTCAGAAACTTTTGGATTGGAACAACCAGTAGACTCACATTCACTTTCAGCAGGAGTGTGAATAGATACAATTTTGTATACCTCCTTAGTGTCCGTGAGTGCCATGGGAGGAATGTCATCTATATGAGCCATAAGAGAAGTCTTCATAGCATGATTCATCATCAGCAACTATATCTTTTCTAGCGGTCTTTCTCTGACCTTTTTGTTTCAAAGAGTCCGGATAGTCAGGTCTGAAATGTCCAGGCTTTTAGCAGTAAAAGCACAAGTAATCAGAATCCTTCTTTTGTCTTAACTTAGGACAATCAGGTTTGAAATGTCTAGGTTTCTTGCAATTAAAGCATAGAAAGTCATGATCCTTCTTTGATTCAACCTTTTTCTCACTTGCTTTCTTGCCATAGCTCATTGGTGATGCACTTCCAGATTTCATCATCCTTATTATTTTGTACATCAATGCTATTTGTTCTTCCATCTCATCCAGTTCATCATCATGAGTAGTAGATGATTCTTCTTTATGTGCAGCAGCAGTGCTGTGGTTTTTGTTACATCCTTTTCAGCACTTGTAATGATGTCCGTACTGAATTCATAAGCTTTAAGATCAAAGAACAACTTGAAGGTATCCTCTTCATGAAGTCTCATGCATTCATCCATTGCAATAACCTTTCTCTCCCAAACTTCTTTTGGTGGCGAGGCTTTAAGAATCCTTGTGTTGATCTCTTCCTTAGTGTATACAACATTCAGCAGGGTTAGTTCATCCATAATTGCATTGAATCTTGATTCCATTTGTTCAATGGTCTCATTGGACTTCATTTTGAACTCTTGAAATTTTTGTTTGGCCACACTGATCTTGTTATTCTTGATAGCATCAGTGCCTTCACAGATGAGTTGCAGCTTCTCCCATAACTCTTTGGCAGTATTGCAATCTTTCACTTTCATGTACATATTTCTATCTAAATCCTATAGATGATATCAATAGCAATATTGTTCATATTTGCAGTCTTCATATCTTCAACACACCATTCCCTTTTTGGTTTTGGAATAATTTGATTTTGGCCATCCACAGTTATTACTTTAGTAATCTCAAGTGGTCCATCAATCAACACATCCATTATTTCATCATGTGTATTAGCTAGATAATCCTACATACGATGTTTATACTAATCAAAATGATCTAGAGAGCACATCAACATGGTCCTAGCATACTGGTTGTTATCCATGATGTAAATGTTTTAGAAAGCAGAAACTTTAAAAAGTTTTCAATGATTTTTCACAAGCACAATAAGTAGGATTACTTTAAAACAGAAGCTCTACTCCGATACCAGTTGTTGGTCCCTTGAAAAGGATTTGGTTAAGTTTAGAGGGTGGGGGTGAGTAAACTTAACACTTAATCCTTTTTGGAGTTTAAAAAACACAACAGGGTCAATAGTATGCTGACCTAAGCAGTCTGCTGACTATTGAATCTATTGAATTTCTTTGCAATGAATATATAAAATTAAGCCTTCACAATTGTTGTTTAAAGATGATACCAAGTATTAGATACTCAGTAGTGCAAGTAGTGTGATTTTAGTAACTAGTTCATCAGGTTAATGTGATTAAGCAAGCTAATAAAGTAAAATGCAGAATGTAAATGCAGTAAAGTAAAGTAGGCAAGTTTTATAGTGGTTCCAGGTGGTGTAATCATGTCAGTCCACTCTTCTCATATGATGTTGGAGGAAATTCACAAGAGACTTTTGAGATAGCTATTACAAAAATCCCTAAACTGTTTGTCTTTGAACAATGACTATGGCTTCATAAACTGAACACTATAAACGTATAGGATTGCTTCTCTTAAGTATTACACTGGTCCTTTATGGGTAGGACTGCCTCTTCACCAGCTCCAACAGTCCTTGAGACTTCAGCAGTGCATCTCTGTCTTTAGGTTCTTCTTGAAAAAGTTGAATCAAGTAAGTGATTCAGCTTCGGCAAGCTTTGATCAGGATGAAAAGATCAGCAGCTTGTAGTCTTCAAGTGTGTATACTAGATAGAACTTGATTGCAGAAACACTTGAAGAAAATTCTTGATCAGTAGGGTTAACGCTCAGATTGTATCAGCAAGGTAAGAATGCACTTGATCGACATTGCTTGTTCTTGCTCAAAATTCTTAGTTGTTTTTCTCTTGCGCTTGTATATCTGTAATCTAAATCAAGGGTCCTATATTTATAGGTGCAAATCCTGTGATTTGAATTTTAAATTCAAATTCAACCATTATAGGATTATCTGAATATTCCTTATATTCCCTCTGTTGTACTATACTGACAGTGTAAGTGTCCTCCTGACAGTCAGTATGTCAACCAATGACTTAATTCCATTTTTATTTGGCTATGAAATTCTTACAACGTCCCTTTCATCCTAGCCATTAATTGACTGATTAACCCAATTATTGTAATTCATCCTTATCCATTTAATCTTCCAGAAAAACTTGGATTAATTCGACTTTTACATTCAGCAGACACTTGTTGCATAGGTCTGCTGATGTCCATATATGATCAGCTGACTTTTAGTCTGCTGTGTTCTATAAACACCTCAGCTAACTTCTTCTCATCTAACTTTTTATTATGAAGTTAGATTACACCATTTTAAGTATAACCAAGTTCCAATCATCACTTTACTTTTTATCAAACTTAGACCTTCTACACAAGGTATATGTGACCATTTTAGGCCATCACAGACTTACCTAAATTCTGATCCCATATCCGTGACTTTTAATACTAAGTTTGATCACTTAACATTCATTACTAAGTTTGAACCCTCAGCCTTCAACCATCAGCAGGTCCTAGACAATCTACTAACCTAGACGCTTTACTGACCTAGATAGGACTGCTGATCAAGTCAGCTGACCTCTTTATAGTGCTTTTTTGATCATACCTACACAAAGATCAAACTCTAGTAAACCTATACATTAATTCTAGACATCTATTTGCTTTTCCTGTATAACAGCTAGTCTGGCACTCATCATTAAAACTAGAATATGTCTAACAATGCTCAAGCACAACATTTGGCTGATGGATGTGCAAATCTAGGGTTGATGACCTTTCTTAACCCCCCAATCACCTCAATCTTCTATGAGAATAAGATATCTATCTGAAAAATGCCAGATTTGAGGCAAGAAAGCACCTTAGAAAATGGATATTCATCTCCGGATAAAATCATAAGTAGTCTACAAGGAAAGGAACTGGTGATTACCTCGGCACTCATCAGTCAATTTCTCAAACTTTCATCAACCGGACTAGCCAAAGTTAAAGACGTGATTGTGGACACTGATGCCTTCAGGTTAGAGATAGGGAAGAATGCCACACCGGAGAACAAAAATTTCAACTACAACAGATCAACACTCAAAAAGCCCTTTGAAGAATTTGGCTTGTTAATAATCAAATGCATAAAAGGATAGTTTGGATCTTTGCATGGTAAGATCGAAGTTAGGACTAAACTATTGGCCGTAATCTATCTAGGCCTGGAGTTTAAGTGGGAACATACAATTTCAACAAAATCAAGGAGCAAATAGAGGCATAAATTCATGCTGCAACTATAGGTGAGGAAAAGGTTTTGGTAAAGCCTGGTATTTTCTGGAAGAAAAAGTCCTATGGGATTCCCCTCCAGTATTTGCTAAATTCTATGAAAGTATAACCAATTCACTTACACACCCTGGACAAGACAGAATTGATCTGAACATATGTGAAACAAGAAAAATGGATACAGATTATATCAGAAAAGAAAACAATCTGAATGAAGCACTTCTGGGTACAGAAGGAGGACAAGATCTCAAACAAGAGAAATCTAGTAGAGAAATCTATAGAGTCATGATGAAACACCTCTGGTAATCAATGATGAAGAAGAAGAACAAGGAACTAGAGAAGAATATGATGAAGAAGAATAAGGAACTGAAGGAGGAGAAGAAGAAAAGCTGGAAGAGATCCCTGAAAGGGATATAATTGAAAGGATTACAGAATAATTGGCTTGGAAATTGGGTGAAACACATGCCCAATTATCCAACCTAGACAAAATGATTGATGAAGAAAAGTGGTTTCTCTCATTCTTAGGAATCATAAAGTTAGTTGGCCTAATCGACAACATGAAGCTATGGCAGCTAATTACAGATGCAACAGCCAAATTACAGAACTCTGGTAAAGAAGAAAGAGACGATGATGATCATTAAGATGGCCGTGAAGATGACCAGGATGATGATGATGATGAAAACAATATGACCGCTCTGAGGGTCATGCATAAGAGAGTGCAACAGGTCAACATAGACAACACCATGGACTAGCTGATGGCACTCAGCCGGCTGATACCCGCCCAGTACCACCAAGAGGGAAAAGAACACATCAAAGGGGGATGACAGACAGTCCACCACCTACTCAACGTAACACAGTGGACTCAATGATTGATGCACTAGAGGAGGAGACACTCTATCTTAGAGATCTCCAAATTACAATCCAGGACAATTGAACATCTCTGGAAAAGAGATTTGAAGCAGCTTCCACATACATGGAGATGCAGCTTGATATCATCAACAAGCAGACAACCCTGATCAAGCAGCATGCCCGTGATGTTGTAGATACAATTACCCCCATGGTAGACAAATTGCATGAACATGATGAACGGATGAATATGATTTAAAGCAATCTGGATAATGCATCTGAGACTCTAGATTGCACACTTTCCGTGTCTACAACAACAAATGACATACTGGCAAAACAAAAAGATGCTACCGAAAAGGGAAAAAGTTTTGACAAGCCTGAAAGCTCAAGGAAAAGCACATGGAATTCTAGAGGTACAAGAAGTGGCTGAACATCATGTAAGAACATTTGTTTGAATTATGCCCTTTATGGATTAATAATTTTTTTGAATTTTGAACTTTTATTTTATAAAAATGTGTTTACTTATATTGAGGCTAATGAGGGTTTTGACATCTTCAAAAAGGGGGAAATTGTTAGGAACCTTTTATTATTTTGATGGTGGCCATACTAGCTGTTATAAAAAGCCTGAAAAAAGTTGAAATATGATAGAAATATTTGTATAGGATTTACTTAGAAGTCTTACATGTTGTATAAGTTAAGTTAGACAAGCACTATATTAGGTTGGTATGACGGCTCAGTAAAGGTAGCGGACCAGCTCAGTGAAGACAACCAAGGCATCAACACAGTGAAGTGAAGACCTATGGACCGACTTAACACCAAGGAAATGTGTGATGACCTTGGGTAAGTTGAAGTATTATTTCAAGTAATGTAACTTAATTTTATAAAATTTGGTGTACACTGATCTCACATAAAGTTAAAGACCATTGAAGTAAAGTGTTATTGGATGATAAAAATACGACAGAGAAGAAAAGGTTCAATGAAGACCTAGCTATTGAAGTGTCACTTGACCGGTGAAGTAACTAAGGAAGCAGTCAAGTGTAGAAATCACTCATCCGGTGAAGTTAAGGAAATGCAGCATAGTTAAGTAAGTTGTCCACACTTAATCAAAAACATGGAAAATATGGAAGATCAAGCATTCAATACACATTTAATGCAGAATCAATCAAGGACGGATTTTACAAGGAATGTTTGATGAAAATCCGGATCACTGAAATCATGGAGAATTAAACGTTGACAAAATCAAGGATTATTCTGAGCAATAAATAGACAACAGACAGAATTTTAAAATCAAAGAATTTAGGGCTATATATAGAAGGCATTGACAGAGAGAAAAAGAAGAAGATTATCAATTAATAAAAGTGCCAATACTCACAAATTTAACCAAACCTTCATATTTATTCTTCCAAGAAATATCTAGAAAAGATTTATCTCAGAAAAACAGAGCATACAGTGATATCAAGCCTGAAATTAATCAATCTTGTGAATCCTGAATTCACACCAACTTAAGGATCTCTTGATTAAGCAATGGAATCAGTTAGCCTGAGAAGCAATTGCACCATAGTGTGATAGCTTGTTTGACATATTTTAGTTTTATTGATGAGTGTCAGACTAGCTGCTATAGAGCAAAGGCAAAAAGATGTCTAGATTAAATGTATAGGTTTATTAGAGTTTGATCTTCGTATAGGTTTGATCAAACAAGCACTGTAAAGAGGTCAGCTGACTTGTTCAATAGACCTATTTAGGTCAGTAGGTGTCTAGGTTAGTAGAGTCTAGGAACCTGCAGATGGTTGAAGGCTGAGGGTTCAAACTTAGTAATGAAGGCTAAGGGATCAAACTTAGTATTTAAAGTCACGGATATGGGATCAGAATTTAGGAAAGCCTGTGATGACCTAAACTGATCACATATGCCTTGTATAGAAGGTCTATGTTCCATAAAAGTTATGTGGCGATTTGAACTTGGTTATGGTTAAAATGGTGTACTCTAACTTTATAATAAGAAGTTAGATGAGAAGCTGTCAACTGATGTGTTTATAAAACACAATAGACTACAAGTCAGCTGACAGATATGGACATCAGCAGAACTATACAACAGGTGTCTGCTGAGTGAAAAATTTGAATTAATCCAAGTTTCTTTTTGGAAGACTAAATGGATAAGGATGAATTACAAGCCTTGGATTAATCAGTAAATCAATGGTCAAGATAAAAAGAACATTGTAAAGATTCAGAGCAATATTCAATGGAAATAAGTCAATGGATAGACAGACTGGTCTGTCAAAAAGTAACACTGACAGTGTCAGTATGATGCAGTAGAGGTAAATGCAAGTCAAGATAGAGACAATTCTGAAACGGCAATTTTTGAAATTCAATCACAAGTCACAGGATTCACACCTAGAAATAGAGGGCTCCTGATTTAGATTGGGAGTGATGAACAAGTGATAAACAAGAAAGAAAATAACGCAAGAAATTTATCAAGTGCAATCCTACCCTACTGAGCATCACTAAGCTATCAATTTACTGATCAAGAATTTCTTCAAGTGTTTTCTGCTATCAAGTTACATCTAGTATACACACTTGAAGACTACAAGATGCTGATCATTTCATCCTGATCAAAAGCTACTGAAAGCTGAATCACTTTCTTGATTCAACCCTTCTTTCTCAAGAATTTTGCGGAAAACAGAGAAGCGATTTTGAAGTGTCAAGAACTGTTGTTTGTGATGGAGCTGGTGAAAAGCCGATCCTAACCTTCAAGGACAAGCAGAATACTTTGAAGCAACAGTCCTACCTGTTTCTAGTGTTCAGTTTGTGAAGCCATAGTCAATGGTGAAGGACAAACAGTTTAGTGATTTTTGTAACAGCAACCTCAAGAATCTCTAGTGAATTTCCTCCATAGGAGAAGAGTGGACAGACAGGATTACAGCACCTAGAACCACTATAAATCTTGCCTATTTTATTTTACTGCATTTACATTCTGCAATTTATTTTATCTGCATGCTTATTACATCAACCTACTGAAACTAGCTACTGATTCACACTACTTGCACTACTGATTATCCAATAGTTAGTATCACAATTAAAGCAAAAAGTAACAAGACTTATTTTAATATATTCTGCTGCAACAAATTCAATAGTTGTGATAGTCGGTGACTCATCGAGTGGTCGAAGATACTATTGACCTCTCGCTGAGTTTGTAAAACTCCAAAAAGTTTTTAAGTGTTAAGTTTATTCACCCTCTCTAAACTCAACCAAAGGCTTTTCAAGGGACCAACAATTGGTATCAAAGTAGTGCTTCTATTCTGAAGTAATCCTACTTGTTGTGCTTGTGAAAAATCTTTGAAAACTTTTTCAAGTTTCTGTTTGCAAGTCTTTGCATCATGGATAACAATCAGTATGCTAGGACTATGTTGATGTGCTCTCTAGATTGTTTTGATGTGTATAAACATCATATGCAAGCTTTTCTAGCTATAACTCATGATGAAATATGGATGTGCTGACTGATGGACCACTGGAAATCACCAAAGTGATAACTATGGATGGTCAAAATCAGATTGTTCCAAAGCCAAAGAGAGAGTGGGGTGTTGAAGATAGAAAAAGTGCTAACCTGATTAACTTTGCTATTGATATCATTTACAGAACTCTAGATAGCAATATGTATATGAAGGTGAAGGATTGCAAAACTGCCAAGGAACTTTGGGAACGATTGCAACTCATTTGTGAAGACATTGATGCTATCAAGAAAAACAAGATCAGTGTGGCCTAACAAAAATTTTAGGAGATCAAAATGAAATCATTGAATATATGGAGTCTAGGTTCAATGCAATCATGGAGGAACTCACCCTGCAGAATGTTGTCTATACCAAAGAAGAGATCAACACAAGAATTCTAAAAGCTTTACTTGCAAAGGAAGTTTTGTAAATGAAGGTTACTACTATGGAAGAGTCCAGGAGACTACATGAAGAAGACACATTCAAATTGTTTTCTGGTCTTAAAGCTTATGAATTCATCAAAGATCTTGCTCCAAATGCTGAAAAGGAAGCATCTAAAACAACAACATTTGATGTTGTACATAATGAAGAATCATCAAGTGTTCAAGATAATGTGCTAGATGAGATGCAAGAGCAAATAGCCCTACTGAGTAAGAAGATATAAATGATTAAATCTGGAATGGGATCTTCAAGGAATTTCATGAAGAAATCAAGTGAGAAAAAGGAAGAATCCAAGAAGGATCATGCCTTTTTGTGCTTTCATTGCAAGAGACTAAGACACTTCAAACATGACTATCCTGATTTGAAACAAAAGAAGGATCATGATTACCTATGTTTTAACTGCATGAAGCCTGGACACTTTAGACCTGATTGTCTAGACCTGCTGATGAAGAAGAGTCAGTAGAGATGATCTGGCAAGAAAGCTTTGGTTGCTGATGATGAATCAGAATTTGAAGTGGAATCAGAAAAAGGAAATGATTCTGATGATACTACAATCTTTCAAAAATTGGATGATTATGCTTTGATGGCTAACATGGATGACTCTGAAGAGGTATACAATTATGTTTCTATAAATACTCCTGCTGAAAGTGATTGTGACTCTACTTGTGGTTCAAATCCTAAAATTTCTGACAGTGAAGAACCTCTTGATGCCCTTCATAATCAACTGAGGAAAACACAATCTGGTTATGAGATTGTGAAGGCTGAAAGATTAAATTCCGTATTAAGAAGTCTCAAGGGTAAGGCAAAGGATTATAAACAGAATCAGTGTAAGTCTATTATACCAGTAGTTGCAATTGAATCTGCTGCACAATCTAGTTGCACAACTGCATTCAAATCTGGAAAGCCTTATGGTGATAGAACATACCTTGGATTTGAAACTCAACAATCTTCTAAGGGTGGATCCAGTATGGTTATTGAACCTAGTACCAGAATTGGTCCTAAGTTTGTACCTGCACAAGATCCAACTCTTCAAAAGGTTCCCGAGGCAGTAAAACCTGCTGAGAAAGCTTCAAAGAAGCAAAATCAGAAGTCCTAAGGGACAGCAGTACCTAACAAAATGGGTAAATCCAATGGTATGACTATTGGACCCTCTAGACCTAGTGATAGCAGGCATGCTACAAAGTCTACTGGACCACAAAAAGGGTAAAACTAGATATATTCCAAGGATAAGAATGTTAAACCTAAGAATGTTAATCATTCAAAGGATACTTATCTCAGGGGGGAAAGGCATATTGTTCCCTATTGATGAAGATTGGAATATTCCTGCCCCTGCTGCTAGAAACAATAGATATAACCATAATGCTAGGGTTAGACCTCAGTAGTGGACTTTAAAAAGTACTCAGTAAAGGCCTCAATTGAGACCTCAATAGAGACCACAATACAGGGTTGTTCCTAATAGACAACAACCTTATGGTTATGCTAGTGTTTCAAACAACACTAATCACTTCAAACAACACTTTGCACCAAAAGGCCAGAAGCCATATGTGAATGCTACATAACCGAATGTTAGATTCTATGGAAATGTATCATAAATATATGAACAAAAGTGCAACACTTTCCAAAGAAGACCTTATGGAAATTTGCCAAGGGTTGTGCTTACCACTGACCACAATGGACCCAAGCAGGTTTGGGTACCTAAAACATATTAAATTTATGTTGTGGGGTGTCTGGTACTTTGACAATGGATGTTCCAGACATATGACAAGAAGTAAGCATTGTTTGACAATTTTTGTGGTAAAATATGGTCCAAAAGTTAATTTTGGAAACAAGGATACACCGGGATATACAAGAGGGTATGGAACACTGGAGAGAAATGGATTGACAATCAAGAATGTTTCATATGTTGAAGGCTTGGACTACAACCTGCTGAGCACTAGACAATTCTATGATATGGGTTACAAAGTCACTTTTGACAAAGGCTACTGCACTGTCATGAGTGAAATGGGAGAACAAGTTGTGTTGGCTAGAAAAAGACAACAAAGCATGTATGTGGTGTATTGGACTACTGTTGTTCCTGAAACATGCCTTATTGTGCATAAAAAGTTAGAACACAATTGGTTATGGCACAAGAAGTTGAATCATCTAAACTTTGATGATATCAATCAGTTGGTGAAAAAGAAGTTGGTGATTGGTTTACTTGAAATCGCATTCAAGAAATATGTTTTATGTGATGCTTGTCAGCAAGGTACACAAACAAAGTCAAGTTTCATGTCAAAGACTAAACAATCAACAAAGAGAGTGTTGGAACTGATGCATATGGATTTATTTGCACCAGTAATACCAACAAGTATAACAAGAAAGAAGTACACTCTGGTGGTTGTGGATGATTATTCAAGATACACGTGGGTGATTTTCATGAACAAGAAAAGTGAAACACTTCAAAATATGCTTGAAATTTTGAAGAGATTACGAAATGAGAAAAGTTTGACAGTAGTGAAGATCAGATCAGACAAGGGTACTAAGTTCCTAAACAATGTCATAAGAGAATACTGTGAACAAAATGGTGTGCTGCATCAATTAGCAGCTGCCGGAACACCTCAGTAAAATGGGGTTGCTGAGAGAAGAAACATGACTTTGAAGAAAGCAGAGAGAACTATGATATGTTAAGCATTGCTACCGGAAAGACATTGGGCTGAAGCAATCAATACAGCATGCTACACACAGAATAGAAGCTTAGTAAACAAAAAGCTGCTGAAGACACCTTATGAAATATGTATGGTAGAAAACCAAATATATCTTATTTCCATCGATTTGGGAGTAAATGCATCATCTTAAATCATAAAGAGCAACTGAAGACTTTCCAACCAAAATCAGATGAAGGAATCTTTTGGGATATTCTTCAGTCAGCAAGGCATTCAGTGTACTGAACAAAAGGACACTGAAACATGAAGAATCAATGCATGCTGTTTTTTATGAACCTAAATTTACTGGAATGGAAGATGATGAAGTTTCAGAACCTGCTGTGAATCTAGAAGTCACTGATCCATAATATGTTGATGTTCTAAAGAAGATAAGTGATTTAAAAGTCTCCGATTCTAGAATTGAAGGAGCCCCTGCTGAAGAACCTGCTGGTAACACTAGTGATGCAACAACATATGCAGTTCAAGGATCTACTAATCCCCCTACTTAATCTGCAGTAGACCCTACTGAAGATGAGGTTCATGTAAATCAAGCAAATCAAGATTTACAATGGTTGAATGACCATCCCGATGAACAAGTAATTGGTAATGTACATCAAGGTGTAAGGACAAAAAGACAACTAGAAGCAATGTTTTGATAATTGCTATGCAAGAAGAATTGAATGAGTATGAAAGAAACCAAGTTTGGACACTAGTGGAGAGGCCTAATCATGAAAATATAAATGGCACTAAATGGGTTTATAGAAATAAACTGGATGAATCTGGTACCATTGTTAGAAATAGGCTAGACTAGTGGCAAAAGGTAATTCTATAGGTGAAGGAATAGATTTTGATGAGACATATGACCCAGTTGCAAGATTGGAAGCTATAAGACTACTTTTGGAATATGCTGCATATAAAAAATTCAAAGTATACCATATGGATGTCAAAAATGAATTTTTGGATGGCATTCTGGAAGAAGAGGTTTATGCTCAGCAACCTCCTGGTTTTGAAGTTAAAGATCAAGAAGATAAAGTGTATAGACTCAACAAAGCACTTTATGGATTGAAGCAAGCACCAAGAGAATGGTATGAGACCTTATCTCAATTCTTGGTGGACAATGGTTTTACAAAAGTAACCATTGACAAGACACTTTTCAGAATAAATGAAGGAGACAGCACCCTGCTGGTGCAGATTTATGTGGATGATATAATTTTTGGTTCCGAAAATGAATTGCTATGTGAAAAGTTTGTAAATATCATGAAAAGCAAGTTCCAAATGAGTATGAAGGGAGAAATGAACTATTTATTGGGATTACAAGTCAAGAAAATGCAAGATGGAATCTTCGTTCATAAAACCAAGTACACGAAGAGCTCTGAGAAGAAGATTGGTATGGAAAATAGCACCAAAGTATCAACTCCTTTGAGTACAAGCATTAGATTGGATGAAGACAAAGATGGTTAAGATGTTGATAAGACTTTGTACAGAAGGATGATAGGAAGTCTTTTGTACCTTACATCCAGCAGACCTGATATATCCTTTGCAGTAGGTGTTTGTGCAAGATTTCAATCAAAACCTAAGGAAAGTCACTTAGCTGCAGTAAAAAGGATTCTCAAGTATCCAAAAGAGACTTTGGGAGTAGGGATTTGGTATTCAAAAGATGGAAGTTTCAAAGTTATATCCTACTCAGATTCTGATTATGCTGGTTGAAAGATTGATAGAAAAAGCACCACAAGAACTTGTCAGTTGATGGGTAATAGACTTATTTCCTGGTATAGAAGAGAAACAGAACTCTATATCAACTTCCACTACTGAAGCTGAAAAATTTACTGCTGGAAGCTGCTGTGCACAAGTACTATGGTTAAGACAACAATTAACAAATTATAGGATTGAAGAAAGAGAAATTCCTATAATGTGTGATAATATATGTGCAATTGCAATCATAGAAAATCCTGTTTTGTACTCTATGACAAAACACATTGATGTAAGACATCATTTTATAAGAGTCATGTTGAAAAGAAATATGTGGTGGTTCTCTATATTCCTACTAAAGATAAACTTGCTAACATCTTTAAAAAACCTTTGGATAGTGAAAGATATGCTAAGTTAAGAACTGAACTTGGCATTATTTAAGTTGACTGAGTTTTCAATGGTCAGCAGAGTACTGGAATTCACCAAGGAGACTAGTCTTTGCCCAACAAGGTGCACTCATTTGACAGATTAGTCATTGGTATCAACAATTCCTAAGTGCTCCTATAGTTTGGACAATTGAGCAAATGAAGTTTCCAAGGGGATTGGTCTTTGCCCTATTGGGTGAGCTCACTTGGAAGATCAGTCATTGGTATTAAACTTCATCTTGTATTATCAGTTGGCTAAAACGTTGATGTATAAAGATCAGCTAAGCATTTTTTATCAACAGGCTGCTGAACCAACAGAAGAATATCAGCAGAGTAATTTCAAAGAGACCCAGTAGAAGATCAAGTATACTGAAGACCCAGTCTTCTGAATGTTTCGTTGTTGATAAAGTCAACATTAATGAAAGTCAACGGTGGAGCAAATGGTTATTATTCTTATCCTTTATCACAGCCGTTATAATATCCAACGGTCACCACACCAAATGGGATCACTTAGTGGGACACATGGCAGCATCACATTTATCCCAAATTAAATAGTGTGTTAGTGCTACGGTACATGCACAGTACATGCCTAAAGTTTCTCATCCATTACTTTTCTATATATATACAGACATATACACATAGAATGTATATACAGATCATATCGTTTTCTCTGGAAAATACACAAGTGTGAACACAGATTTACAGAGTTTTCTACTTTATCTTTCTCAAATCTTACAAGTAACAATGGCGGATAAGGATGCTCATCTTGGAACCAGTCAAAGTGTTACAGGTTATGTTACTGACACTGCTAAAACAGATTTGGCTATAAATCTTGGAAGAAGAATCAAAATATTTGAAGGACTAAAAAATGTGCTAAATATCAGATTGGAGATTTCATATTACAATGTTGGTGATTTCTGGTGGAATATGGTGATTAGAGATGGTACTGAGGCTCTTACAACAACTGTAAATGGCCAAGAAATTGAAGTAACCCCAGTCCTGCTGAGAGAAGTCTTTGGATTTAGTCTAGGGAATAGATCCCCTACATATCCAGAATCCATGGAATTAGCAAAGATAGCTTTTGTGGAGTCAATTAGAACTAATCCTAATGCACCAATAGCCTTGAATATAAATGTACAGAATATCTCGTATGAGTATAACCTATTGAGCAAAATTATTTCTAAGAATATTTTGGGGTTTGTTGGAAGCCTAGATACTCTATCTGGACCCAAAATAGACTTATTGATAATTATTTCAAGAAGTATGAATTTTGATTAGGGTGGTTTCTTTGTTCAATTTATGAAGAGAATCATGACTGATGAAAGAGAACAATTGATAAAAGAATGAGCAAGAAGCAACCTGCTGTTTATATGGGATCATGTTTCTTCATCAAGACAAAACCCTTGGGGTTAATGGTTTAGACCCTGCTGAATCATTTGAAGATTGCTAATGTTGCTCCATCAAACATAAACAAGGCTAGGTACAAGCTAGAGATTACCACTCATATTCCAAGCCTAGATGATGATGAAGAGGTTCAAGAAGTGGAATGTGATGGTGAGCAGGAACAGAGAACTAAAGCTAGAGATGATGCGCAACTTGCTGCACCAAAGAAGACAGTGTAGAAAAGAAAGGCTGCTGACACCAGAAAGATAATATAATTGTTAACTCCTAAGAGGACAAGGCAATCATTAGACACTGCTAAGGATCAAATTACATTTGAGCCTACTGAGCCTGTTGAATCTATCAAGAAGACTGATGCTGATTTGCTTAGAGAAAAAATCATTGAAGCATCTAAAAAAACAAATATTGCTAGCAAAGAGCAATCAGAAGAATCTCACCATGAGTCCGTAGAAAGTTCTACCAAAAGAAGAAAGTAAATTGCAAAGAAGAAAGGACATGGAAAGGGTAAAGAACTGAGAGTTCTTGAAAAACAAAGAGAAGAAGAAGCATAAGAAGATGTTGAAGTAACAATAGAAGTTGTTCAGCCTACTGTAGAGGCTACTGAAGTTGTTGTTGAACAACAAGTTGAAGAACCAGAGAAAATTGCTGAATGTGGACTGTTGTGGAGGTTAATGAACTCATTAAGACCTTCACCGAGACCGCAACAACTCGGGGGGAAGAAGCAGATCACTGAGATCCATCTTTGAAAACCATTTAAGTCAGGGGGAAGAAAGTGTAGAGCAATTGGAAGTGGTAGACCCAAACTTACCTGTTGGAGAGTCTACTGACATTTTTATGTCTGCTGAAGATACACTGAGTCATCTTGTTGAGACTTTTGGAAGTCAACAAGTTGACAAACCTGCTCAAAGAAAACCAACCATGCCTTATGAAAGGAAGGAGAAGAAATCAAAGAAACCAAAAGAAGATCCAAATCATTGAAAGATTTCAAAATACTTTGCATGGAAATTTGGTTTCGATAAGAGACAAAAGCTAGCAATATAACCAATGAGTGGTTTTGAAGAATGGGCTTTTGAAAATCTTGGGGTGGAAATTTTTTTGGGAATGATTGACACATCACTGTTAGAGATGAGGCTGCTGGAGATAATTGAGAATGAAAAGCAGCAAGGGAGTGTCATGTTTAAGGATCCCAAATTTACACCAGCGAGTGATGATTCATCATCATCATCATCAGATGATGATGATCATCCTATGCATCCAGGAGAATCAAGTGGTATTGCAAAAGAATGATATACTGATGAGGCTGGACATGGATCTATTGAGAAGTCAGCAGAGCAACCTGCTGAGGATGGCAAGTCTGCTGAGGGCCCGCAGACTGATAATCTGGATCAAGAATTGTTTGTTGCATTTATTGAATACTTGGAAGAACAAATAACAGCATCAACACTTCTTGATGATGCTATGACAAAAGCTACTGGTGAAGCTATGATGATTGAGTTGACTGAAGTCATTTTTGAAGAATCAGCTCAATATCAAGATAGTGTGGATACTGATGCAACCTTAGCACAAGCTACTGAAGTACTTAAGGAGATTGTTGAGGTACATGGTGTGTGAGAGGAAAACATGGTTGTTTTTCCTCAGATTAGAGAAGATATGAAGGTTCAGTCTGCTGAGGTACAGACAACAACTGAACACAGGTCGGAACTGGAGGTCCAAAGTACTGAGGATCAAACAGTATTATGACAAAGGTTGGACTTATTGTTGGGATTGGAGGAATCCCATGTATCTTGTGTAGATGCTACTGAGGAAATAGCTAATGATGGCAAGGTTGGGCAACAAGCTGCTGATGAACTACCTGAGGAGCAACTTGTTGACTATGATTTTATTGATGAAGAATTTCAGTTTCTTGAAGAAGAAGTAGAAGAGCCTCAACAAGCACAAGAACCTGTAATTGAGGAGGTACCTGTTCTAAATGTGGTTGAAGAAGGTCTTGAACCCCATGTATGGGACTTGACAAGAGCAATTGTGGTTAGAGTGCCTAGAGCATGATAATGTTGAAGAGCCTACTATAGACTTTGCTAAACATATGGCTGGAATGGATGCTACAATACCAGCACTTATTTTGGAGGAGTTAAGAGCTGTAAGACAAGATATTAACAGCTACGAACTCAACTGACAAGGAGTGAGCAGAGATTTGAAGATCTGGTGAATTTGGTGAAAAATAAAGGAAGATCCACTGAAACTGTTGCACCAAATGTCACCTCTATACAGTTTTCTCAAAATGATATGATAAGAGAACTTAACCTTTTCAAGCATGATGTTGCAAAGAAGGATAAATACATGATTGATCAGATCACATATTTGCATAAAAGGGTTGACAAGTTGGCTGAGACACCTAAACTGCTGAGATCTCTCACCCTGTTGCACTTGATCCTAAACTCACTGAAAGGCTAAATCTACGGGAACAAACTATGGAAGGCCGGAATACTACAGTTGACACTAGAACAGAAATAATGGAAGGGCAACTGAATAATCTGGTAAACACACAAGAGAGTGTATTGGGCTTGCTGAACCATTTTATTGATGATGTCAATAAGGGGGAAGAAGGACAGATAGCAAAGGGAAAAGAAGCAGGAAGGATCTATAACAAGAAAAGATTTGAAGCTGAAATCAATGAATTTAGAGCACCTGCACCTAGTAGAGTATAGTTTACAGATGACCTGCTGAAAGAATTCAAAAACTAGTTATTATGCAAGGAGATGACCCTACCAGGATATGACTTTTTAGGAAGGCCTAAATTCCTTCCTTGGACTAAAATTGTGGGAGTCAAGGATAGAATCCTTGAAACAAACTGGTGGAGGAGATCATGCTGGAAGAGGAGGATATTCTAGAAGATCAGAAGGAAGACAACCAACATCTGTTGAACAAAAAGCAAAGGATTGCTTAGAAGAATTCAAGCTTTCCTATATGAGAGTTGGATTTAACTGGCATGGTGTCCAGTTAACATTGGTTTAAGCATGGAAATGGTGGAAAATGGTACACAGCTGGATTGATTTCTCAAGAATTGAAAATCAATGGATGCTGGATATGCAAAGAGAAATCAGGGAATATAATCAGAAGAAAGAACAAGACAGAAACTAGATCAGCAGACTTGTTCTTTCTTTATCTTTATGCTGATACTAGTTTTAATAATGTTTGAACATCAATGATATACAAATGATGTTTGTTCTGTTTAGTTTTTATCTTTTTGCATTGCTGTAAGGAGGGTATTGGCATCTTCACTAAAAAGGGGGAAATTGTTGGACATATTTTAGTTTTATTGATGAGTGTCAGACTAGCTATTATAGAGCAAAGGCAAAAAGATGTCTAGATTAAATGTTTAGGTTTATTAGAGTTTGATCTTTGTATAGTTTTGATCAAACAAGCACTGTAAAGAGGTCAGCTCACTTGTTCAGCTGACCTATCTAGGTCGGTAGGGTGTCTAGGTCAGTAAAGTCTAGGAACCTGCTGATGGTTGAAGGCTGAAGGTTCAAACTCAAAAAATGAAGGCTAAGGGATCAAACTTAGTATTCAAATTCAAGGATATGGGATCAGAATTTAGGGCAGTCTACGATGACCTAAACTGATCACATATACCTTGTATTGAATGTCTAAGTTCCATAAAAGTTAAGTGGTGATTGGAACTTGGTTATTGTTAAAATGGTGTACTCTAACTTCATAATAAAAAGTTGGATGAGAAGCAGTCAACTGATGTGTTTATAAAACACAGCAGACTACAAATCAGCTGACAGATATGGACAGCAGTAGACCTATGCAACAGGTGTCTGCTGAGTGGAAAATTCGAATTAATCCAAGTTTCTTTTTTGAATACTAAATGGATAAGGATGAATTACATGCCTTGGATTAATCAGTAAATCAATGGTCAAGATAAAAAGAACGTTGTAAAGATTCAAAGCAATATCCAATGGAAATAAGTCAATGGATAGACAGACTAGACTGTCAAAAAGTAGCACAGACAGTGTCAGTATGCAGCAGATGTAAAAGCATGTCAAGATAGAGACAATTCTGAAATGGCTATATTTGAAATTCTAACATAAGTCACAGGATTCACACTTATAAATAGAGGACTCCTGATTTAGATTGGGAGTGATGAACAAGTGATAAACAAGAAAGAAAATAGCACAAGAAATTTATCATGTGCAATCCTACCCGGCTGAGCATCACTGAGCTATCAATTTACTGGTCCAGAATTTTTTCAAGTGTTTTCTGCTATCAAGTTACATCCAGTATACACACTTGAAGACTACAAGCTGCTGATCATTTCACCCTGATCAAAAGCTACTGAAAGCTGAATCACTTTCTTGATTCAACACATTCTTTCTCAAGAAGTTTGATGAAGACAGAGAAGCAGTATCGAATTGTCAAGAACTGTTGTTTTTGGTGGAGCTGGTGAAGAGGCAATCCTACCCTTCAAGGACAAGTGGAATACTTTGAAGCAACAATCCTACCGGTTTCTACTGTTCAGTTTGTGATGCCATAGTCATTGGTGAAGGGCAAACAGTTTAGGGATTTTTGTAACAGCAACCTCAAGAATATCTAGTGAATTTCCTCCAACATCATAGGAGAAAAGTGGACTGACAGGATTACACCACCTAGAACCACTATAAATCATGTCTACTTTACTTTACTGTATTTACTTTCTGCAATTTATTCTATCTGCATGCTTATTACATCAACCTGCTGAAATTAGCTACTGAAGCACACTAATTGCACTACTGAGTATCAAATAAGTAGTACCAAATTTAAAGCAACAAGTAACAAGTCTTAGTTTAATATATTCCGCTGCAAACAAATTCAATAGCTCTAATAGTCGTGATCGTTGAGTGGTCACCGACTATTGACCTCTTTGAGTTTGTAAAACTCCAAAATGTTTTCAAGTGTTAAGCTTATTCACCCCCTCTAAACTTAACCAAATCTTTTTCAAGGGACCAACATAGCTTCCGAAGGATTTCTTCCCAAGAAGCAATGTGTGAACATTGAGACACTGAAGCTTTTGTACCCAAGGAGTGATAGTCTGTAGATTGTGAATACAAAACATAATCTTATTTTTTTAACACAACGTTTTATGTTAAAATTTTATAAAAAAATGAATTTTATTTATTAACACAATGTTTTATATTAAAAAATATATATTTTCTTTTAAAGGGACGACAATTGTCGTCCCTACAAACCCAATTTTTTATAATTTCTTCTATATAACATATTATTTTCGGAAAAATGTTTAATGGGACGACATTGTCGTCCATTTAAAAGCAAATTTTATACAAAACATAATCTTATTTATTAATACAACGTTTTATGTTAAAAAAAATATTTAATTTCCTTTAAAGGAACCACAAATGTCGTCCCAACAAACCTAAATTTAATAATTTCTTTTATGTCACATATTATTTTCTGGAAGAAACTTTAGTGGGACGACAATGTCGTTGTTTCAAATAGTCATGTCCACATGGAAATTATAGCCGGCACGTTGGGTTTAATATTTTACTTATTGTCGTCCCTTTAAAGTTTCCCTCCGAAAATTCCGCACAAAACTTTGACTATTTTTGAATTCATTTAAAAAAACGATTTATCGTTGCAATAAAGATATTTAAAGGGACGACAATGTCGTCCCTTTAAAGTTTGTCCCTTCTGCTGGTAATTCTTGTAGTTTGATACTGGGAACTCACACCTTCTCCGTGACCCTAGTCGGGCACTGACCGGAAGCCGGCCCATCAGGAGTGTTGCCATGGGCATCGGAATCATGAGCACTTGTGTTGCCAGCTGGAGCACACCCCTCGCCGTGATGTTTGGAAGCTTCATTTTGAGCCATTGCGTTCTGCTTCCTACGCTCTGCCTCGTTGATTCTGGCATGTTTCTTCACTTCTGCTTCCCGTATCTTCACTGGATCTGAGGTTCTCATCGTTTCAATCTGGATCAAAAACCAAGCCATTCCCTTTTAATTTCGAACAAATTACATGTTTTTCAAAACAATACAGACCCTTTCCCAGCATTTTATAGAAATATCTATTCCTAACAAATTCACTAAATTTTCTAAAAAAAATCAAATTCAGTAATTCTGTAAAAAACAAAAAAAAAAAAAAATCAATTATTCTTGATAATAATTACAATAATAATAATATTAAAAAAAATCACTGATTCACAACAATGATAAAAAGCATATATGTAGCGAAAAAATTGATTAAATAAGCGTTTGTTTACGTATATGTATGAATCACCTTCTCTTCCACAACGGCCTTGGTCTTCTCCAAACCGGCTTTGGCGGATGCTGCTATGTCGGAGGCAGCCTCTTCAACTTCCTGCATTTTGCTTCCTTTAATTTGCTATCTACCAAACTGTAGTGTTTCTTTCTTATTGAATTGAAGGAATCTAGAGACTTTTTTTCTCGAATTATTCTCTGAATTTCTTAGGATTACAGGATGAGTAGTATAAATTTAGTTGTTGTCTTGGAAAATTGATGAAGAAATAGTTGGATGAGAAATAAGTAAGAAACTTTTAACAAGAATTCTTTCTGTGCCATGGCCCATTGGCCCATCAGTTATGCACATTTGGACACATGTTGAGTGTAGCTGGATTTCCGATTCGTTATGAAGGGGAAATTTGACAACAGTTTGTGGTTCTTTATTTTGTCTATCTTAATTAATATTTTTTTTAAATTATAAAAATAATTGCACATAAATTTAATATTTAGGAAGTGGGAAAAAAAGAGAGTAATAATTTAAAACATTCTACTGGTTGAATGTGCTAACATGAGCTTCCACACTCGCCTTCTTAATTACCCTGCATTCCCGCTGCAAACAATCCATTGAAGGACAAAAAATTTTGCCCAAATCTTCCTCTTGGCCGTTGCAAATCGTCACATATTTCTCAAAGCTCATGAATTTTTCTCTACGCTGAAGTTATAGAAGTGTCTACTTTTGTTTAGAACCACTGTCGACGGTGATGGAGCTAAATAACGGTACTCTTGTAATACCCCGATAATACGAGTAAGGGTATAATAGTAAGAATACGGATTTATATTATATATTTATCTGTATTTTTTTATTCTATATATCCTAACTTATTTTTTTAAAAAAGGAATTAAAAAAAAGGATTTTTTAAGGATTATTAATTGGAAATTAATAAATGGCAACTTAATTTCCTAAAATGAAACTCCCACCCCTTAATTCCACTTTTTTTTTTCTATGCGACTCATCAGAAGGAAAAAAAAAAAGCTTTGCGTTAAAAAAAAAAAAAGAGAAGAAGAAGAAGGAGTCTTAAACAATTTGCTCAATCCGTTCATCGTTTGTGCAGACCGTTCAAGAGAAAATTGATCATCTCATCGCAAGCTTTCTTTTGATCCTAAGATCATCGTATTTGGTAAGTGATCGTTTTTACCCCCAGTTTTTTATTAGAGATCGTTCTTGGTGTTTTAGTGTTTTTAGATGCCCTTAAACTGTTTGGTGATCGTAGTTGGTGTCTTTAATTTGTAGAATTCGTAGTGGAAGCAAGGATTCAAGGCTGCTCTTTGATTTTTTTGAGTTTTGGATCTTTTCTGAAGAATCATAGATAAGGGGGTGTTTTTTAATCGATGTTTTGTTTCATTGATAATGGTAATGATACTTGTGCTGTGTGCTATTTTAATTTTGGAATTTTGTATGCTTTGGCCGGATCACGCTGTGGAAAAGCAAAGGTATATAACTTTTCAAAGCTAATATATATACTATATATTTTAAGTTGATGCAGCCGACAGTCCTTTAGTTAAATTCAGGTGATGCGGTACCTAAATGGATAATTTCCCTTGGCCAATATGCAGCCGACTAGTACCTTAGCATATACTCCCTCCGTCTCACTTTGTTTGGGACTTTTGGGAACTCATAAAAAATAATGAGACATCATTTAATGTCATGTCTACTCATTAAAAACATAGCTCAATTACAATTACATCCTTTTGTGTTCTTCTACATTTTTCAATAAATTGTTATATGAGGTCATTTTAGACATTTAAGAGACAAATTTAATTCTAAACATTAGAAGTGGGACTAATTTTGGGACATCCCAAAAAGAAATAAGTCTCAAACAAAGTTAGACGGAGGGAGTAATATATATATCTTTTTAGTTTGTCTTTTTAGTTTGTCGTGCTTATGAATTTTGGGTATAGGTTGTTATTAATACTATATGTTGGATTCCTAGGCAACAACCGTAAGGTTAAAAAAAAAGGAATTTTGACGTGGATAATTTAATAAATATTGTGTACTAATTGATACAATAATATGTATGTCTTTTGAGACATTAATTGGAATGTGGCAAAGTTTAACTTCCGACTTCAAGTGCCTTAGCATCAATCGCCACAACTGAAACCCTCTGCGGGGAGAAGGTGGTAGCCCAGAAGGCGGTTGTTTAGACCTTGTGGGGTCATTGGTTTAGTAGTCATTGACGCCTTTTACAACGTGCTAGGTAGTTAATCTAGATTGTCTAAGACTAGATGTCTTTAGGAAGCCTTTTA
Organism: Gentiana macrophylla; assembly: GCA_026214975.1. Lineage (NCBI taxonomy): Eukaryota > Viridiplantae > Streptophyta > Magnoliopsida > Gentianales > Gentianaceae > Gentiana > Gentiana macrophylla. The sequence goes on along the minus strand of CM047807.1, from coordinate 58,790,200 downwards.
AGTGGAATGAACTTAGGTGGTTAGATTAACTACGTAATAAACATATGTGATGAGTCAAAAAGCTAAAACGTTCTAATTCTTGGTGAGGCACATTTATGATTCGCATCATGGAATCATTTCTCATACGTAACGGACAATATTCGGGTTTTGGGAAATGTTCCACACGGAACCATCCGTGCCATATGAGGTGCTGAATATGTCTCGGTGCATACCCATTATTCGGGCATTGTGTCCTTGAGTTACAATGTAAAATAAATAATTGCTCATGATGGTGCTAACAGATTTAGTAGAGGGGAGTGTATTTTAATGCAACATATGTGGTAGGTGTGTAGATCAAGATGTGTTACCGATCTTCTACCCCTTACTGAGTACAAAATGAACTTACCCCTTTTCCTTATTGTACCCCATCCCGAGAAGACTGGCAGGTAGATGAGTTCGGCTATGACGATAGTCAAGATGCAGACGTTTGAGCTTGGAGTTCGAAATGAAGTTTATTTTAATTTTCATTGTTTCAATAATATTTTGGAATTGTAAACGTTTAACGTTTGAGATGCCACTAGTCTTTTAGCTTCCTGTATTATCTCTTTTTTTTTGGATTGTAATAGTTTAAACAACATTTAATTCTGTTGTTTCTTTTGAGGATATTCTTAGACTTGTTTTGGAACTTTGATCGATCTGTTTTGTTTGTCGTTTGACATTCCCGAGTTGTTCTTTTAAGTCTTCCGCTTTGCAATTGATATTAATGTATGATGACGTAGGCTTACGTATACTTCTTTGATTTATTAAAGAAAAAAAATTTATGTGTGCCGGGCGTTCTTTCCGGATAAGGACTCGGTGTCCAGAACGGGGCGTCACAGTTGGTATCAGAGAGAAGTTTCCTTTCTTAATTCTAAGTTCGTAATTAAGCTTTAATGTATAGTTTTCTTTAGCAGCTTAGCTAATCCTATCTTGCCTCTTATTACAGAAGATGGTTAGATACGGCACCAAAGCTCATCCAAGTGTCCCAGGGCCATCTCGTGCACCTCAAGATAGAGATACGGCCAGTAGTGAGTCCAGTTGGACTCAGGGAGTTACGGTTTCTCAAGGGTTGCAGCCTCAGAATCAGGGTGTGCAACAGGGTCAAGAACATGGGTTGGATCAGAATCAGACTCAGGGGTTGCAGGATCAGAATCAGGAAGTTGTTTTTATTCAGGAGCAGATTGTACAGGCTTCTCGAGTGCCAACTTCACAGGTTAATGTTTTTTGCCCCAATTTCGAGGTACTACTGCTGTTCCTAATACTACCTATACCACCCCTTTGACCATTAACTACACAACCCCATCCATCCCTCATTACAGAGCCACCACCAATAACCAAGTTCACCCCACTGCATATCCATCTGCAACTTTCCACCCTCAAATTCCAATGACCTACTCATCGCAGCCAACCCTACATCCTCAGTATGACTATACTTCTCTTCCCACTACGTATATGCCCCAGTATTCATCTTACCCCGCCCAAGCAGCCTATACTTCATATATCACTCACAACCGCCACCTATTAGCACCACCGCTCAAACCACAGCAAACTATCAGCCCTACTACACAGCTCCTCCACCACCACCTAACCAAAGATACCATCCTTACAGACCACCAGTTGACACTTATATACCACCCCCACCACCACCAACCACCGGGTACCCTAATTCTTACCCCACCGCCCCTAGACCCTTGCAGTATGCACCAATACCCTCGAATAGGGAGGAACAGGAAGAGGCACATAGGTTTATAAATGTTCAAAAATTAGGAGTTAAATAGTTTGATTGTCAGACGGTTACTTTTGAGGCAGATAGTTGGTTGAGGACAGTTGAAAGAAGCTTCAAGCAGATGAGGTTACCAGTGAATAAGTGGGCCAACTTGGACAGTTCTCTGTTGATTGGAGCAGCCCAAGAATGGGCAGATATGATAGAGGATACGAGAGGAAAAATTGAAGATTGAGAAGAATTTAAGGGAGCATTCATCGATCAGTTTTTCCCTACCACATTGAGAAATGCTAAGGCTAGGGAGTTTCTTTTCTTACGTCAGAGAGGTATGTCGGTAATGGAATACCAAAGGAAGTTCTATGAGTTGGGAAAGTATTCCCCCAACACTATTGTGAATGAGGAAGCTAAGATTGATAAGTTCATGGAAGGGCTGAACAAGGACATAATGGATAAGTTGATTAGCAATAAGCCCGATACTATGAAGAAGTTGATGGACACATGTTTGAGAATTGAGATTCATAATGCGAAACCGAGCGTCACGGTAGGTCAGAAGAGGCCTTTTGAGGTGAGTCGAACCATGAGAGCCAAAGACAACAAAGAGAACTACACAGAGGCTTCCACTAGACCGTCACCCACCGGCCAGCAATGACACCGTCTTGCCCTAAGTGTGGCAAATCTCATGTTAGAGAGTGCCGTGTTGGCACAGGAGTGTGTTTTCACTGTGGTGATACAGTCACATTGTTAGAGATTGCACAATGAGGAGGAACACTCGGACTCCAGAATCTACAGCTTCTAAGCCACCTTCAGGGAAAGTTAGGCCGTCGGGACCTACCAGAGTTTTTGCACTGGATGCAGAAGCATACGAGTCAGATGAGGCAGTCGTCACATGTACTTTTAAAAGTTTTTGGTTCCTTTCAATATGTGTTCTTGAGTGTGCAATTTCATTGCTTGAATACATGTTGTTTTCCTTGCCTACTAGGTTCTATACAAGTAGGAGGTTTACTTGTTTCTGCTTTGTTTGACACTGGCGCTTCAAACACGTTTGTGTCAACAAATGTAGCCAAACAACTTAGGATGCCTTTTGGAAAGTTAAGGAAGCCCTTAAGGATTAATACCCCATTAGGAAAGCCTTCTAAGGTTGATCAGATAGTTCTTCAATGCAAGATACAAGTTGGTAAGTACATATGTGAACATGACCTGATTGTGTTGGATTTCTCAGGCTTTGACGTCATTCTAGGAATGGATTGGTTGTCAAAGAATCATGTACATCTGGATTGCAAGGATAAGAAGGTGATATTCAAAGAACCAGGAAAATCTTCTATCACTTTTCAGGGTAATGCCAAGAATTCAAGTGTTAGGAATTATCCGATAATTTCTGCACTTAAGGCAGTCAAGACAATTCAAGCAGGATGTGCGGCTTTGTTATTTTTCACGGTTGATACATCAAAGAATGGGCCAGAGTTAAAAGATATCCCTATAGTGAATGAGTTCCCTGATGTGTTTCCAGAGGAGTTACCAGGAGACACGCCAGATAGAGCTTTCGAGTTCACCATAGAGTTGATTCCAGGAGCAAGACCAGTTTCTAAAGCTCCTTATAGGATGACGCCAGCTGAGTTAAAGGAGTTGAAAGAGCAGCTTGCAGATATGTTGAAGAAGAAGATCATCCAGCCGAGTACTTCACCGTGGGGAGCTCCAGTGTTGTTTGTGAAGAAGAAATACAGGAGCATGAGGATGTGTATAGACTATAGAGAGTTGAACAATCTCACTATTAAGAATAAGTATCCACTCCCGAGGATAGACGACTTGTTTAATCAATTACAAGGGAAGAAGGTATTCTCTAAGATTGATTTATGGTCCGGCTATCACCAGTTGAAGGTTAAGGAATCAGATATTCCTAAGATAGCATTCCGCACTAGATATGGGCATTACGAATTCAGAGTTATGCCATTTGGTCTCACAAATGAACCTTCGGCATTTATGGATCTTATGCAAAGAGTATTTATGCCATATCTAGATCAATTTGTTATAGTGTTCATCGATGACATCCTAATTTACTCTAAGGACGAGGAAGAACATGAGAAGCACTTGAGGATTGTTCTTCAAACATTGAGAGAGGAGCAGTTGTTTGGCAAGTTCAGTAAATGCGAGTTCTGGTTAGACCAAGTGAGTTTCTTGGGTCATGTCATCTCAGGTGAAGGAATTAAAGTGGATCCAGCTAATATTGAAGCGGTAGTTAAGTGGGCTAGACCTACTCCATTGTCAGAGATTCGGAGTTTCTTAGGTTTGCCAGGCTACTATCGGCGTTTTGTATAGGATTTCTCAAGAATAGCAGCGCCACTTACAAGTCTCACTCAAAAATGAGTAAAGTATGAATGGACTAAGAAGTGTGAAGAAGCGTTTCAGATTCTTAAGAAGAGATTAACCACAACACCCGTATTGACTCTTCCAGAAGTGTTTGACAATTATGATGTTTACACTGATGCTTCGGGTCAAGGTCTTGGTTGTGTGTTATCTCAGAATGGAAAGGTCATAGCATATGCGTCAAAACAGTTGAAGATTCAAGAGAAGAATTATCCGATGCATGATCTTGAGTTAGCTGTAGTTGTCTTTGCGTTGAAGACCTGGAGACATTACTTGTATGGAGTCAAGGCTCGTATTTTCACCGACCATCATAGCCTTAAGTACTTCTTTAAGCAGCAACAGTTGAATATGAGACAAAGGCGTTGGTTGGAGTATGTTAAGGACTACGACCTTGATATTCAATATCATCAACGAAAGGTGAATGTTGTAGAGGACGCCTTAAGTAGGAGACTAGTGAGTTTGCTTATCAGCGTCCGGATGTTGTTGATCGATTGGAGAGCTTGACCATTCGAGATATCGGTCTACGAGGAACGGTTGGTTGTTTTGCACCGTTGATCGCAAGTTCGTGAGTTGGTTGTTGAGATTCGAGGAAGCAAGATGAAGATCTGGTTTTGGTTGACTACAAGAGAGTTGCCAGACTAAGCCACCGGTGGCTATGAGTTAGATACAGATGGTAACCTTTGGTATCAAAATAGGTTGTGTGTTCCTCAGGTGGACAACCTAAGGAATATGGTTATGGATGAAGCCCATAAAGTTGCATTTGCAGTTCATCCTGGAGCAAACAAGATGTATAAAGAGCTGAAGCAATATTATTGGTGGCCATCAATGAAAATTGAGATAGTAGAGTTTGTGGCCAGATGTGATACATGCCAGCGAGTGAAGGCTGAGCATAGAAGACCAGCAGGATTGTTAAAGCCTTTAGAGATTCCCGAATGGAAGTGGGAGAAGATCACTATGGATTTTGTCGGTGGTTTACCCAAGACTAGAACCGGTTTTGATAAGATTTGGGTAATAGTCGATCGGTTGACTAAGTCAACACATTTCTTGCCAGTGAATGAGAAAATGACATTCAAGAAGTTAGCTACACTTTATCTGCACAATATTGTGAAGCTTCATGGAGTCCCAGTTTCAATTGTGTCCGACCGGAACAATAAGTTTATCAGCAGATTTTGGATGAGTTTACAAAAGCAACTTGGTACGAAGTTAGATCTGAGTACATCGTTTCATCCCCAGACAGACGGGCAGTGAGAAAGGATGATTCAGACTCTCGAGGACATGTTGAGAGCGTGTGCCTTGGAAGTAGGAGGCTCATGGGATGAGTACGTCCTAGTGGCAGAGTTTGCGTATAACAATAGTTACCATGCAAGCATCAAGATGGCACCGTTTGAGGCTTTATATGGAAGAAAGTGCAGGACACCAGTGTTTTCGGATGAAGTTGGGGAGAAACAGATAACGGGGCCAGAGTTGATACAGCAGGCTAAGGAGAAGATTGAGGTAGTTCGTCGGAATCTAAAAGTGGCTCAAGACAGGCAGAAGAGTTGGGCAGATGTGAGAAGAAGACCATTGGAGTTTGAGGTCAGGGATAGAGTGTAACTCAAGGCATCACCGATGAGAGGAGTGAGACGGTTTGGACAGAAGGGCAAGTTGAGCCCCATATATTCAGGACCTTTTGTGATCTTAGCTAAAGTGGGACCTTTAGCTTATCATTTGGAATTGCCAGAATCCTTGTCAAGAGTTCATAACGTCTTTCATGTGTCAATGCTAAAGAAATGTTTGACTGATATTGATATGGAAGCAAACGTTGCCCTCGAAATGGTTGAAGAGAACCTAACTTACCAAAAAGAACCAATTTGTATCTTGGAACGGAAAGTAAAGCAAGCCAAGGGTGAAGATGTTCAACTAGTGTTGGTTCAATAGAGTAATCATACAGCAGACGAGGCAACATGGGAGAAAGAAGATGACATGAATGATGAGTTTCCAGACTTCAAGCTTCTCCCAGGTACGTTCAGTTTTGAGGACGAAACATCTTTTTAGAGGGGAGGAATGTAATACCCCGATAATACGAGTAAGTGTATAATAGTAAGAATACGGATTTATATTATATATTTATCTGTATTTTTATATTGTATATATCCTAACTTATTTTTTTAAAAGGGAATTAAAAAAAAGAAAGATTTCTTAAGGATTATTAATTGGAAATTAATAAATGGCAACTTAATTTCCTAAACTGAAACTCCCACCCCTTAATTCCTCTTTTTTTCTATGCGACTCATCAGAAGGAAAAAAGAGCTTTGCGTTAAAAAAAAAGAGAAGAAGAAGAAGGAGTCTTAAACAATTTGCTCAATCCGTTCATCGTTTGTGCAGACCATTCAAGAGAAAATTGATCATCTCATCACAAGCTTTCTTTTGATCCTAAGATCATCGTATTTGGTAAGTGATCGTTTTTAGCCCCAGCTTTTTGATTACAGATCGTTCTTGGTGTTTTAGTGTTTAGTGATGCCTTTAAACTGTTTAGTGATCGTAGTTGGTGTCTTTAATTTGTAGAATTCGTAGTGGAAACAAGGATTCAAGGTCGCTTTTTGATTCTTTTGAGTTTTGGACCTTTTACGAAGAATCATAGATAAGGGGTGTTCTTTAATCGATGTTTTGTGTCATTGATAATGGTAATGATACTTGTGTTGTGTGTTATTTTAATTTTGGAATTTTGTATGCTTCGGCCGGATCACGGATGTGGCAAAGCAAAGGTATATAACTTTTCAAAGCTAATATATATACTATATAATTTAAGTTGATGCAAAACATAGCTCACAGATCCTTTAGTTAAATTCGGTGATATATGCGGTACCTAAATGGATAATTTCCATTCTTGGCCAATATGCAGCCGAAAAGAATAGTACCTTAGCACATAAAATATATATCTTTTTTAGTTTGTCTTTTAGTTTGTCGTGCTTATGAATTTTGGGTATGCAGGTTGTTATTAATACTATATGTTGGATTCCTGAGCAACAACCGTAAGGTTAAAAAAAAAGGAATTTTGACGTGGATAATTTAATAGATATTGTGTACTAATTGATACAATGTGATATGTATGTCTTTTGAGACATTAATTGGAATGTGGCAAAGTTTAACTTCTGACTTCAGGTGCCTTAGCATCAATCGCCACAACTGAAACCCTCTGCGGGGAGAAGGTGGTAGCCCAGAAGGCGGTTGTTTAGACCTTGTGGGGTCATTGGTTTAGTAGTCATTGACGCCTTTTACAACGTGCTAGGTAGTTAATCTAGATTGTCTAAGACTAGATGTCTTTAGGAAGCCTTTTAAGTGGAATGAACTTAGGTGGTTAGATTAACTACGTAATAAACATATGTGATGAGTCAAAAAGCTAAAACGTTCTAATTCTTGGTGAGGCACATTTATGATTCACAGCATGGAATCATTTCTCATACGTAACGGACAATATTCGGGTTTTGGGAAATGTTCCACACGGAACCATCCGTGCCATATGAGGTGCTGAATATGTCTCGGTGCATACCCATTATTCGGGCATTGTGTCCTTGACTTACAATGTAAAATAAATAATTGCTCATGATGGTGCTAATGATTTTAGTAGAGGGAGTGTATTTTAATGCAACATATGTGGTAGGTGTGTAGATCAATATGTGTTACCGATCTTCTACCCCTTACTGAGTACAAAATAAACTTACCCCTTTTCCTTATTGTACCCCATCCCGAGAAGACTGGCAGGTAGATGAGTTCGGCTATGACGATAGTCCAGATGCAGACGTTTGAGCTTGGAGTTCGAAATGAAGTTTATTTTAATTTTCATTGTTTCAATAATATTTTGGAATTGTAAACGTTTAACGTTTGAGCTGCCACTAGTCTTTTAGCTTCCTGTATTATCTCTTTTTTTTTTGGATTGTAATAGTTTAAACAACATTTAATTCTGTTGTTTCTTTTGAGGATGTTCTTAGACTTGTTTCGGAACATTGATCGATCTGTTTTGTTTGTCGTTTGACATTCCCGAGTTGTTCTTTTAAGTCTTCCGCTTTGCAATTGATATTAATGTATGATGACGTAGGCTTACGTATACTTCTTTGATTTATTAAAGAAAAAAATTTATGTGTGCGGGCGTTCTTTCCGGATAAGGACTCGTGTCGAGCGGGCGTCACGCTTGGTATCGAGAGAAGTTTCCTTTCTTAAGTCTAAGTTCGTAATTAAGCTTTAATGTATAGTTTTCTTTAGCAGCTTAGCTAATCCTATCTTGCCTCTTATTACAGAAGATGGTTAGATACGGCACCAAAGCTCATCCTAGTGTCCCAGGGCCATCTCGTGCACCTCAGGATAGAGATACGGCCAGTAGTGAGTCCAGTTGGACTCAGGGAGTTACGGTTTCTCAAGGGTTGCAGCCTCAGAATCAGGGTGTGCAACAGGGTCAAGAACATGGGTTGGATCAGAATCAGACTCAGGGGTTGCAGGATCAGAATCAGGAAGTTGTTTTCATTCAGGAGCAGATTGTACAGGCTTCTCGAGTGCCAACTTCACAGGTTAATGTTTTTTGCCCCAATTTCGAGGTACTACTGCTGTTCCTAATACTACCTATACCACCCTTTGACCATTAACTACACAACCCCATCCATCCTCATTCTGAGCCACCACCAATAACCAAGTTCACCCCACTGCATATCCATCTGCAACTTTCCACCCTCAAATTCCAATGACCTACTCATCGCAGCCAACCCTACATCCTCAGTATGACTATACTTCTCTTCCCACTACGTATATGCCCCAGTATTCATCTTACCCCTTGGCAGCGGCCTATACTTCATATAGCACTCACAACCGCCACCTATTAACACCACCGCTCAAACCACGAAGAAACTATCAGCCCTACTACACAGCTCCTCCACCACCACCTAACCAAAGATACCATCCTTACAGAGACCACGGTTTGACACTTATATACCACCCCCATCACCACCAACCACCGGGTACCCTAATTCTTACCCCACCGCCCCTAGACCCTTGCAGTATGCACCAATACCCTCAAATAGGGAGGAACAGGAAGAGGCACAGAGGTTTATAAATGTTCAAAAATTAGGAGTTAAATAGTTTGATTGTCAGACGGCTACTATTGAGGCAGATAGTTGGTTGAGGACAGTTGAAAGAAGCTTCAAGCAGATGAGGTTACCAGTGAATAAGTGGGCCAACTTGGCCAGTTCTCTGTTGATTGGAGCAGCCCAAGAATGGGCAGATATGATAGAGGATACGAGAGGAAAAATTGAAGATTGAGAAGAATTTATGGGAGCATTCATCGATCAGTTTTTCCCTACCACATTGAGAAATGCTAAGGCTAGGGAGTTTCTTTTCTTACGTCAGAGAGGTATGTCGGTAATGGAATACCAAAGGAAGTTCTATGAGTTGGGAAAGTATTCCCCCAACACTATTGTGAATGAGGAAGCTAAGATTGATAAGTTTATGGAAGGGCTGAACAAGGACATAATGGATAAGTTGATTAGCAATAAGCCCGATACTATGAAGAAGTTGATGGACACATGTTTGAGAATTGAGATTCATAATGCGAAACCGAGCGTCACGGTAGGTCAGAAGAGGCCTTTTGAGGTGAGTCAGAACCGCAGGCCAGCACAACAGCAGAACTACAGGAGGCTTCCAGCTAGACCGTCAGCCCCACCAGCAGCAGCGACACCGTCTTGCCCTAAGTGTGGCAAATCTCATGTTAGAGAGTGCCGTGTTGGCACAGGAGTGTGTTTTCACTGTGGTGATACAGGTCACATTGTTAGAGATTGCACAATGAGGAGGAACACTCAGACTCCAGCATCTACAGCTTCTAAGCCACCTTCAAGGAAAGTTAGGCCGTCGGGACCTACTAGAGTTTTTGCACTGGATGCAGAAGCATACGAGTCAGATGAGGCAGTCGTCACATGTACTTTTAATAGTTTTTGGTTCCTTTCAATATGTGTTCTTGAGTGTGCAATTTCGTTGCTTGAATACATGTTGTTTTCCTTGCCTACTAGGTTCTATACAAGTAGGAGGTTTACTTGTTTCTGCTTTGTTTGACACTGGCGCTTCAAACACGTTTGTGTCAACTAAGGCAGCCGAACAACTTAGGATGCCTTTTGGAAAGTTAAGGAAGCCCTTAAGGATTAATACCCCATTAGGAAAGCCTTCTAAGGTTGATCAGATAGTTCTTCAATGCAAGATACAAGTTGGTAAGTACATATGTGAACATGACCTGATTGTGTTGGATTTCTCAGGCTTTGACGTCATTCTAGGAATGGATTGGTTGTCAAAGAATCATGTACATCTGGATTGCAAGGATAAGAAGGTGATATTCAAAGAACCAGGAAAATCTTCTATCACTTTTCACGGTAATGCCAAGAATTCAAGTGTTAGGAATTATCCGATAATTTCTGCACTTAAGGCAGTCAAGACAATTCAAGCAGGATGTGCGGCTTTGTTATTTTTCACGGTTGATACATCAAAGAATGGGCCAGAGTTAAAAGATATCCCTATAGTGAATGAGTTCCCTGATGTGTTTCCAGAGGAGTTACCAAGAGACACGCCAGATAGAGCTTTCGAGTTCACCATAGAGTTGATTCCAGGAGCAAGACCAGTTTCTAAAGCTCCTTATAGGATGACGCCAGCTGAGTTAAAGGAGTTGAAAGAGCAGCTTGCAGATATGTTGAAGAAGAAGATCATCCAGCCGAGTACTTCACCGTGGGGAGCTCCAGTGTTGTTTGTGAAGAAGAAATACAGGAGCATGAGGATGTGTATAGACTATAGAGAGTTGAACAATCTCACTATTAAGAATAAGTATCCACTCCCGAGGATAGACGACTTGTTTAATCAATTACAAGGGAAGAAGGTATTCTCTAAGATTGATTTATGGTCCGGCTATCACCAGTTGAAGGTTAAGGAATCAGATATTCCTAAGATAGCATTCCGCACTAGATATGGGCATTACGAATTCAGAGTTATGCCATTTGGTCTCACAAATGAACCTTCGGCATTTATGGATCTTATGCAAAGAGTATTTATGCCATATCTGGATCAATTTGTTATAGTGTTCATCGATGACATCCTAATTTACTCTAAGGACGAGGAAGAACATGAGAAGCACTTGAGGATTGTTCTTCAAACATTGAGAGAGGAGCGATTGTTTGGCAAGTTCATGAAATGCGAGTTACGTTAGACCAAGTGAGTTTCTTGGGTCATGTCATCTCGGTGAAGGAATTAAAGTGGATCCAGCTAATATTGAAGCGGTAGTTAAGTGGGCTAGACCTACTCCCATTGTCGAGAGATTCGGAGTTTCTTAGGTTTGCCAGGCTACTATCGGCGTTTTGTCTGAGATTTCTCAAGAATAGCGGCGCCACTTACAAGTCTCACTCAAAAATGAGTAAAGTATGAATGGACTAAGAAGTGTGAAGAAGCGTTTCAGATTCTTAAGAAGAGATTAACCACAGCACCAGTATTGACTCTTCCAGAAGTGTTTGACAATTATGATGTTTACACTGATGTTCCGGGTCAAGGTCTTGGTTGTGTGTTATCTCAGAATGGAAAGGTCATAGCATATGCGTCAAAACAGTTGAAGATTCAAGAGAAGAATTATCCGATGCATGATCTTGAGTTAGCTGTAGTTGTCTTTGCGTTGAAGACCTGGAGACATTACTTGTATGGAGTCAAGGCTCGTATTTTCACCGACCATCATAGCCTTAAGTACTTCTTTAAGCAGCAGCAGTTGAATATGAGACAAAGGCGTTGGTTGGAGTATGTTAAGGACTACGACCTTGATATTCAATATCATCAACGAAAGGCGAATGTTGTAGAGGACGCCTTAAGTAGGAGACTAGTGAGTTTGCTTATCAGCGTCCCGGATGTTGTTGATCAGTTGGAGAGCTTGACCATTCAGGATATCGGTCTACAGGAACTGGTTGGTTGTTTTGCACCGTTGATCGCAAGTTCAGAGTTGGTTGTTGAGATTCAGAGGAAGCAAGATGAAGATCTGGTTTTGGTTGACTACAAGAGAGTTGCCAGGACTAAGCCAGCCAGTGGCTATGAGTTAGATACAGATGGTAACCTTTGGTATCAAAATAGGTTGTGTGTTCCTCAGGTGGACAACCTAAGGAATATGGTTATGGATGAAGCCCATAAAGTTGCATTTGCAGTTCATCCTGGAGCAAACAAGATGCATAAAGAGCTGAAGCAATATTATTGGTGGCCATCAATGAAAATTGAGATAGTAGAGTTTGTGGCCAGATGTGATACATGCCAGCGAGTGAAGGCTGAGCATAGAAGACCAGCAGGATTGTTAAAGCCTTTAGAGATTCCCGAATGGAAGTGGGAGAAGATCACTATGGATTTTGTCGGTGGTTTACCCAAGACTAGAACCGGTTTTGATAAGATTTGGGTAATAGTCGATCGGTTGACTAAGTCAACACATTTCTTGCCAGTGAATGAGAAAATGACATTCAAGAAGTTAGCTACACTTTATCTGCACAATATTGTGAAGCTTCATGGAGTCCCAGTTTCAATTGTGTCCGACCGGAACAATAAGTTTATCAGCAGATTTTGGATGAGTTTACAAAAGCAACTTGGTACGAAGTTAGATCTGAGTACATCGTTTCATCCCCGCATGACGGGCAAAGGAGAAAGGATGATTCAGACTCTCGAGGACATGTTGAGCGTGTGCCTTGGAAGTAGGAGGCTCATGGGATGAGTACCTCCCAGTGGCAGAGTTTGCGTATAACAATAGTTACCATGCAAGCATCAAGATGGCACCGTTTGAGGCTTTATATGGAAGAAAGTGCAGGACACCAGTGTTTTCGGATGAAGTTGGGGAGAAACAGATAACGGGGCCAGAGTTGATACAGCAGGCTAAGGAGAAGATTGAGGTAGTTCGTCGGAATCTAAAAGTGGCTCAAGACAGGCAGAAGAGTTGGGCAGATGTGAGAAGAAGACCATTGGAGTTTGAGGTCAGGGATAGAGTGTAACTCAAGGCATCACCGATGAGAGGAGTGAGACGGTTTGGACAGAAGGGCAAGTTGAGCCCCATATATTCAGGACCTTTTGTGATCTTAGCTAAAGTGGGACCTTTAGCTTATCATTTGGAATTGCCAGAATCCTTGTCAAGAGTTCATAACGTCTTTCATGTGTCAATGCTAAAGAAATGTTTGACTGATATTGATATGGAAGCAAACGTTGCCCTCGAAATGGTTGAAGAGAACCTAACTTACCAAGAAGAACCAATTTGTATCTTGGAACGGAAAGTAAAGCAAGCCAAGGGTGAAGATGTTCAACTAGTGTTGGTTCAATAGAGTAATCATACAGCAGACGAGGCAACATGGGAGAAAGAAGATGACATGAATGATGAGTTTCCAGACTTCAAGCATCTCCCAGGTACGTTCAGTTTTGAGGACGAAACTTCTTTTTAGAGGGGAGGAATGTAATACCCCGATAATACGAGTAAGTGTATAATAGTAAGAATACGGATTTATATTATATATTTATCTGTATTTTTATATTGTATATATCCTAACTTATTTTTTTAAAAGGGAATTAAAAAAAAGAAAGATTTCTTAAGGATTATTAATTGGAAATTAATAAATGGCAACTTAATTTCCTAAACTGAAACTCCCACCCCTTAATTCCTCTTTTTTTCTATGCGACTCATCAGAAGGAAAAAAGAGCTTTGCGTTAAAAAAAAAAGAGAAGAAGAAGAAGGAGTCTTAAACAATTTGCTCAATCCGTTCATCGTTTGGGTAGACCATTCAAGAGAAAATTGATCATCTCATCACAAGCTTTCTTTTGATCCTAAGATCATCGTATTTGGTAAGTGATCGTTTTTAGCCCCAGCTTTTGATTACAGATCGTTCTTGGTGTTTTAGTGTTTAGTGATGCCTTTAAACTGTTTAGTGATCGTAGTTGGTGTCTTTAATTTGTAGAATTCGTAGTGGAAACAAGGATTCAAGGCTGCTCTTTGATTCTTTTGAGTTTTGGACCTTTTCTGAAGAATCATAGATAAGGGGGTGTTCTTTAATCGATGTTTTGTGTCATTGATAATGGTAATGATACTTGTGTTGTGTGTTATTTTAATTTTGGAATTTTGTATGCTTCGGCCGGATCACGCTGTGGCAAAGCAAAGGTATATAACTTTTCAAAGCTAATATATATACTATATAATTTAAGTTGATGCGGCCGACAGTCCTTTAGTTAAATTCAGGTGATGCGGTACCTAAATGGATAATTTCCCTTGGCCAATATGCAGCCGACGAGTACCTTAGCACATAAAATATATATCTTTTTAGTTTGTCTTTTTAGTTTGTCGTGCTTATGAATTTTGGGTACAGGTTGTTATTAATACTATATGTTGGATTCCCAGGCAACAACCGTAAGGTTAAAAAAAAAGGAATTTTGACGTGGATAATTTAATAGATATTGTGTACTAATTGATACAATGTGATATGTATGTCTTTTGAGACATTAATTGGAATGTGGCAAAGTTTAACTTCTGACTTCAGGTGCCTTAGCATCAATCGCCACAACTGAAACCCTCTGTGGGGAGAATGTGGTAGCCTAGAAGGCGGTTGTTTAGACCTTGTGGGGTCATTGGTTTAGTAGTCATTGATGCCTTTTACAACGTGCTAGGTAGTTAATCTAGATTGTCTAAGACTAGATGTCTTTAGGAATCCTTTTAAGTGGAATGAACTTAGGTGGTTAGATTAACTACGTAATAAACATATGTGATGAGTCTAAAAGCTAAAACGTTGTAATTCTTGGTGAGGCACATTTATGATTCGCAGCATGGAATCATTTCTCATACGTAACGGACAATATTCGGGTTTCGGGAAATGTTCCACACGGAACCATCCATGCCATATGAGGTGCTGAATATGTCCCGGTGCATACCCATCATTCGGGCATTGTGTCCTTGAGTTACAATGTAACATAAATAATTGCTCGTGATGGTGCTAACAGTTTTAGCAGAGGGGAGTGTATTTTAATGCAACATAAGTGGTAGGTGTGTAGATCAATATGTGTTACCGATCTTCTACCCCTTACTGAGTACAAAAGGTACTTACCCCTTTTCCTTATTGTACCCTATCCCGAGAAGATTGGCAGGTAGATGAGTTCGGCTATGACGATAGTTAAGATGCAGACGTTTGAGCTTGGAGTTCGAAATGAAGTTTATTTTAATTTTCATTGTTTCAATAATATTTTGGTTTTGTAAACGTTTAACGTTTGAGATGCCACTAGTCTTTTAGCTTCCCGTTTTATCTTTTTTTTTTTGATTGTAATAGTTTAAACAACATTTAATTCTGTTGTTTCTTTTGAGGATGTTCTTAGACTTGTTTTGGAACTTTGATCGATCTGTTTTGTTTGTCGTTTGACATTCCCGAGTTGTTCTTTTAAGTCTTCCGCTTTGCAATTGATATTAATTTATGATGACGTAGGCTTACGTATATATACTTCTTTGATTTATTAAAGAAAAAAAAAATATGCGTGCCGGGCGTTATTTTCGGATAAGGACTCGGTGTCCGAACGGGCGTGACAACTCTTATGATTTTTTTTGTTAAAGTTAATGGGCGGAAGCCCACAAAATTTGTTAAGTTGTTACTTTGATTGTTTCCCCCGTCTGTAAGTTGATTATCAGCGGCCTAGTAAGATTAATATTTAATGGGTTTAGTCTATTGGTTTTTAAGATGTACCAATCAAAACACTCTCAATCGGCTAAGTTATTTTGGTTTTGACTTTAGGTTTCAGAAGAGTTGTATTTTTATCTTATTCCACCATAGTAATATTTTCTCTTTCACCCGTGGATTAGCCGACACATTGTCAGAAACCACGTAAATTTGATGATTTACCTTTTTTTTTTTTTCGGTTTGTTATTTGCATTATCGTCGTTAAGTGCTATCACTCGGTTTGTTTTTCCTAACAAACTGGTATCAAAGCCGAGCTGTTTCCGAGCATTTGAAAATTTTGCACTATGACGGTAACTATGTTTTTATAGGGTAGTAACTAAGTATTATTTTGAGAATTTCGATAGAACGTCAATTTCGTGATATGGTAGTTAAAGATAAAGGCCATGAGGATTCAGGAAGGCTTCGATATTGCGCTGCTTGGGAAGGAGAAAAGGTCCGAGAAGATGTCAGATGAGGATGTTGATGGTCACGACAAGAAGACCATGTCAGACATCATCTTAAATCTATTTGATGAAGTATTAATAGAGGTTGCTACTAAGGTTACAGATAAAGTTTTGTGGGATAAATTAAAGTCTTTAAATATGAAAGATACTATGGAGAATAGGCTTTATTTAAAGCAAAGTTTGTACATGCTTTGTGTGCCTGAAAGGTCGTCCATATTTTCTCATTTAGATAAATTTGATTCCCTGCACATGGATTTGAGAAATACAGATGTGAAAATTAATGATGAGGATATTGCTCTATTGTTATTGTGTTCACTTCCCTAGTCGTTTAAGCGTTTAAGAGAATCAATGCTTTATGGAAAGGATAATATTTCTTACAAAGAAATCAAGTCGATTTTAAAATCAAAATATCACATTGAAAAATATATAACTGGGGAGAGTAGTAGTAACACAGATAGTTTTGTGGTTCGGGGAAGATCGGATAAGAGGGATGCAGACAGTCAAAGATCCAAATCTAGATCCAAGTCAAGACATAGGAATTTGCTGAGCAATTATTGTAAAAAGAATGGGTACATAAATCAGAATGCTTTAAGCTCAAAAACGAAGAAAAGAAACAAAATGGAGAACATGGTAACAAAGAGTCATGTCAAGCTAGTGTTGTTGAAGATGAGAGTGATGGGAGACATTTTCTTTGCTAAT
Source organism: Gentiana macrophylla (assembly GCA_026214975.1). Classification (NCBI taxonomy): domain Eukaryota; kingdom Viridiplantae; phylum Streptophyta; class Magnoliopsida; order Gentianales; family Gentianaceae; genus Gentiana; species Gentiana macrophylla. Next base: position 58,773,242 of record CM047807.1, on the reverse strand, counting down.
GATAAATTAAGGTCTAATGATGAATGAATCTTGCATTCTAGTTATACATAATGTTGGAAGTAGCACCCGAAAGACAATTTCTGTAATTGTTTTTATAATTAATAAATGATAGATTTATTCTCATCTTATTTTTTGCTTCGTGCTTATAAGTAATATGCAGTTGAAACCCCAAGTCGTATCATATGTAGCCATATAACTCAGTGTGTGTCACACATGAGGATTAAGTTTATGGTGATACACTTGAAATGTTAGTCCGTGGTGAAGTTAATCAAAGTATGGGGTATATTGATTAAACCACCATTAATGTGCCCAGAACACTTTATGGTGTGACCGATTTATCTAGACCGTCGACATTGGTTGTCTAGGTAGGGCATTTATATATGATGTAGTCATATAGAACTGGACCGAATTAATCTACATTTCTCATATAATTCCGTGATTGAGAAATCTTATTAAATCACAAGATGATCATATATGGATTAACCTTAATCCTGAAGTGATTGTAGTCTCCTGCTTGTTTCAAGATAGGGTTTGATTAAGGAATTCTAAGAGGCGCGGTCACTATTCTGGAATGAGTGAAGATTGTGTGTTTCACAGATATGGAATCCATTCATTCCTGCAGGAAGTAGAAAGACAATACCCTTATTTGTTGATCATTGAAATTGATCGATCTCGGATGTTCGTATTGGTTATGAACTAATTGATCACTAGTGGGGTAATGGTAAATAAGGATGAGATGTATTGAAGAAGGTTTACGGAAATAATTCCGCTTCTTTACGGATAGTCTATGGAGGGTTAGTTTATATGTAATGATTATATCAATGGACACTTATCGACTTGACTCGACGTTTTGAGAATAAGTTATATCTATAATCGATAGAGTTCAGTTTTCGGATTTATGGTGGTGTAATTCCGGAATTAATAAGTTGAGTAGAAATATTATGTTCGATGAATATTTTATTCAATTTGTTGTAGCTACTGGTTATAGGTCCATGGTCCTCGGGTTCGCTCATAACACGCGAGTGTTTTCTCATTTTATCGAAACTCTAGAATAAATTAAATAGTTGGTCTATTTAATGAATATGCAATATTATTTATTTGGTAAATAATATGTGAAATAGAAAATACATTTTCTATTAATTTAATGATATAATTGGCGCCCCAATGTTGAGAAAATAAGGAGAAGAAATTTTCCTAGATAATGTCACATGTGTATATTAATTATTTATTTGTTAAATAATTAATGTATAAATTAAGAGATTGATTTTTTAGGAATTATCTATTATTTTATGGCAAATATCTTTTCCTTATGGGAATATGTAATTGTGGTGTGAAAAGGATAACTCTCTCTTGACTAGTTATTTTACTATATAAAGAGAGTTCTTCCCAACACAATAATGATCACAAATTGGCGCCACATTCACAAAATAAATGAAGAAAAATTAGTTTCATGCCTTAGTCATTAAGAGAAGAAAAACCTAGGGTTTTTCTTGTGCATATTAGAGGAGGTTCTACGGCGAGGATCGACGTCCACCAGTCGTCGCTAGGAGATACATTCCGGAAGACTGCGGCTTCTCCCCTATGGTCGACTGCTTTACTCATCCTCTTTGGAAAGGGTAAATCTTCAACTATTAATTATTTATGTGAATCAAATCGTGGTAAAATCGCATGCGAATTTATTCGTAGCTTCCGCTGTGAATGATCGAGTGTCTCGATCGGTGCTGTGAATCAGATTTGACGATACAATTATGGATCGGATCCGGATTCGGGTTTTTGTTCCAGCATGTGGTATCCGAGCCAGGTTAAAGCGATTTTGCGATTAGGATTGCATAATTAATTAATAAAGGGTGAAATTGAATAAAACAATTGGATCTTTAATTTTTTATATATATCCGTTTTGAATGTTTATGAGTGACAAGATGGATTGGGGTTGGTATTGTAAACCCAAATTTTTCCAGGTATAGGAAATTATGTAATTTATTTATATTGTAATTTAATTTCATAGTAATTAGATTTTAGATTAATTCAGCGCATCTGCTGTATTTTTTTTTTCGTGGAGCATAATACAAGCACCACGGCGCCTCAGTGGTGGAGACACAAGTTCTACAACCTGAAGACCTAGGTTCGATTTCCTCAGGAAGCAATTATTTTTCAGAAAATATGGATTTTTGGTTGATAAAGGAAAATATGGATTTTTGGTTGATAAAGGAAGAATAAAAACACAGGAGCTGGGATTCAAACCCACAACCTGCTAGTGGGAGAAGAGGAAGCTTACCAACTCGGCTCAAGCTTTTTTGTTACAAGAACGCATCAGATAAATTAAATATGAAGCAGCGGCTGCAAGGGTTTATTTAGATAAATTAGTAAACATTTTTTTAACTTAGGGTTTATTTATTTATTTAGTTTATAGATTAGATACGGGGTACCAACGGTCCATCTCAGTGTTTTATTTTTCTCATTTATTTTCTTTTGTGATTATTTATGTGATATAACCATGACATGCATCATATTCATGAATTCCACTCCTAGCATATGCATACATGTAGAAAATTAATTTCAACATTAATTACACATGTATCAAAATGATAATTGATTTAGATTAAAATTAATTAAAGGAAACGAAATTTTATCGGGATATAAAATTCTCATGATAAACTTAATTTGAGATTATGAATCCTTCGGGGTTTGGGTTATGTAGTGTCTACATAAATTAGAATGTTTATAATCAGAAATTGGAAAATCATGAAAAATTGGAAACCAACTAGACGGTATTTGGAACCGATAAGTTGGTGATTGTTTTTCAAAATCTGTTGTTTTCGGGTTAATGAAAAAATTCTAAGATCCTAAATTTTTTTATCATGACAAGATTAGGACCTTTTAAATTCTTTGGTGAATTTTATTTGTGTAGTGTATACACAAGAAATTTCTAAATATTCAAAATATTGGAAAATCGTGATGTCGCTAGTTAGACGGTATTTGGAACCGATAAACTAGTTGGAGTTTTCAATTTTTTGAATTATTGTTTTTCGAAATACTAGTAAAATTCATAAAGTCCTAATATATTAGGATTATAAAATTCTTGGTGAATTTTATTTGTGTAGTGTCAACACAAAGAAATTTTAATCCATAAAATTGGAAAATCGTGAATATAGTGACACTAGTTAGTCAGATCTAACGATCCAATTATGGATCGGATCCGGATTCAGGTTTCTGTATATCCTGCACCTAACATATGTGTCCTAATAGGGGCTTGTTTTCCCCATATGATTCAGTTCAACGTGGAGTTGTTTTGATGGGGAATGATGTTGTATGCAAGGTTGGTGGTATTGGTATGGTTAGAATCAAGACTCGTGATGGTGTCATCAGAACACTTCAGACATGTTCCTGAAGAAAAATCTTATTTTTTTGGGTACACTTGAGGCTCTTGGTTACAGGTACACCGCTTTTGTTGGGGTATTTAAAGTTCTTAATGGTGCTCTTGTTGTGATGAAAGCTAGCAAGTCTAGCAATTTGTATACTTTACATAGATCTACAGTTTCAGGGACATATGCAGTTTCTACATCATCTTTAGAGGAAGATACTACGAAGATATGGCATATACGTCTTGGGCGCATGGGCGAGAAAGGGCTATCTATCTTGAGCTAAATGGGTCTTTTGTGTGGACAATATACTGGGAAGTTGGACTTCTATGAGCATTGCATTTTTGAGGAGCAGAAGCGTGTTAGCATTAAGTCTCCAGTAGTTCACCGAACAAATGGAACTTTGGATTATATACATTCAGATCTTTGGGTTCCATCTCCTGTTCCATCAAAAGGAGGTGCCAGGTATATGTTGACTTTTATTGATGTTTATTCAAGGAAAGTTTGAGTTTTCTTTCTGAAGCAAAAGAACGATGTTTTCAAAAGCTTCAGGAACTGGAAAACATTGATTTAGAAGCAGACATGGAAACAGATTAAGCGGCTTAGAACAGATAATGGCTTGGAATTCTGTGAATGTGAATTTATTCAATTTTGTGAATATGAATGCATTGGCCGTCATCGCACAGTTAGAAAGGCTCCTTAGAAAAATGACGTTGCAGAATGTATGAATAGAAAATTTTAGAGAGAGCTCGATGTATGATCTCTAATGCTGGGTGGTCAAAGAATTTATGGGCAGAGGCAGTTTACGCAGCTTGTTATATTTTTAATCGCTGACCTTCAGCATCAATTGATTTCAAGACTCCAGAGGAACTCGGGTCAGGTACCTTTTCTATTACTCTGATTTAAAGATACTTGGATGTCCCGTATATATGCATGTCAGTGAAGGAAAACTAGAACCTCAAGCTAAGAAATGCATATTTCTTGGGTATGCATCTGCAGTAAAAGGATATCGTTTGTGGTGTATTGATTCTACCAAGTTTGTGATCAGCAGAGATGTTACATTTGATGAGCTTTTATGCTACATCCGAAATGAGAGTCTTATGGTGTTTCCGATGCATGTAGAGGTGATGGTATGTGAAATCAAGTGGAGTTTGAAGTTAGTCATTATGCCCTAACTACCTAGCTCCAGTATTCAATAAGATTCATCAGGCATTTCATATAAAGAAAAAGAAAGAGAGGAGGATCATTCTATAGCCATTGATAGTCCCAGGAGAGAGATTAGACTGCCACGTAAGTATGATGATTATGTTGCTTATGCTCTTTCTATTGCACAGGAAACCAATGAAGGTGGAGAGCCTTCTACACATTCAGAGGCAGTTTCGAGTCTTGATTTGTCTAGCTGGTTGCTAGTGATGAATGAAGTGAACCTCTCTAGAAAAATAAGACTTGCGTTCTAGTGAAGCCGTCTATGAGAAGAAAATCGTTGATTGTAAGTGGGTCTTTATGAAGAAAGAAGGCATACCAGGGGTTGAAAATGCAAGACACAAGGCACGATTAGTTGCCTGAGGTTTCAATAAGGTACAAGATAATGAATTTTTTTCAAGTATTGTTAAACATAGTCCGATTAATGTTTTGCTTGCTCTAGTGGCCATGTATGATTTGGAGTTGGAGCAAATAGATGTTAAGATAGATTTTATACATGGTGAGCTTAATGAAATGATCTTCATGAGATAGCCCCAGGGTTTCGAAGTTGAAGGTAAAGAAGACCATATTTGTTTACTAATGAAATCCTTGTATGGACTGAAGCTATCTCTGAGACAGTGATATAAAAGATTTCATTCCTTTTCATTGAGTCATGGCTACTCAAGGAGCATGTATGATAGTTGTGTCTATTTCCGGAAGTTAGATGATGCATCGTTTATTTATTTGTTGCTTTATGTTGATTACATGCTCATTGCTTCCAAGAATCAGTTACACGTTCACTCTTTGAAACCTTTGTTGAGTAGTGAATTTGAGATGAAAGATCGTGGAGCAACTAAGAAATTCTTGGAATGGAGACCAGAAGGAATCGTTAAGATGGCAAATTATACCTCAGCCAGAAGAGTAATGTTGAGAATGTTTCGGAGAGATTTGGCATGAAAAAAGACAAACTTGTCGGTACTCCCTTTACTAGTCATTTTAAACTATCGGTTACTCAGCTGCCAAAGTCATATAAAGAGAAGAGGTTTATGTAGAATGTTCCATAATCAAGTGCAGTCGACAGTCTTATGAATGCCATGGTTTGCACAAGTCCAGACATTTCACATGCAGTTAGTGTGGTTAGAAGACTTATGTCTTGTCAAGGAAAAACACATTGGCAGGTGGTGAAATGGATGCTCAGATACTTGCGTGGTACTTCAAACACATGTGTGGAATTCGGCAGAAGTTCGGACACGTTGGTTGGTTTTGTGGATTCAAACTATTGTGTTGATATTGACAAAAGAAGATACATCACTAGCTATGTATTTTGTATTGGTGGTTCTATTGTTAGTTCGAAGGGTACGTTACAACATGTTGTTGCTTTGTCTACTACTAAAGTAGAATATATGGCAATGACCAAGGAAGTCAAAGAAGCTATGTGGTTGAAGAATTTGTATAGGGAGCTTAGCTTACGTCGAGATGATATTACCATCCATTGTGACAGTCAGGGTGCAACAGACTTGTCATATGACCATGTATCATGAGTGGACGAAGAATATATATGTGAGATATCACTTCATTCGATAAATGGTTTCCGAGAAGAAGGTCTTTATTCCGAAAATCAATACCAGAGACAATCCCGCAGATATGTTTACGAAGAGTCTTCCATTTGCAAAGTTGAAGAAGTGCTTGGACTTGACTTGCATGGTATGATGACATGGGAGCTTGTGGAGAAAGTATAGTATTACTATTTATGGATTGGGATCTTTGTCCCAAGGTGGAGATTTTTTAAAGTTAATGGGCCAAAGCCCACAAATTTTTTTAAGGTGTTACTTTGGTTGTTTCCCACATCGGTGAGTTGATTAACAACATGCAACTTAGATTAAAATTTAATAGGTTTAGACTATTTGTTTTTAAGATGTACCAATCAAGATAAACTCTCAATTTCCTTAACTGTTTTGACTTTTGTTTTTAGGCTTCAAAATAGTTGTATTTTTTGTATTTCGTTACTATAGTAATAATTTCTCTTTCGCCCATTGACTAGTCGGCACATTGGCGTAAACCACGTAAATTTGGTGTTTTGTCTTTTTTCTTTTTGTTTGTTAATCTGCGTTATCGTCGTTAAGGGCTATCGCTCGGTTTTTTTTTCCTAATTTTTTTCATTTTGTAATTCTTTTCTGAGAGTTACAGGTTTTCATCAAGAATTTACAATGGATTGATGTTGGGATCTGGTATATCTCTCTGTAAAATCCTGAAATTTTATTAAAAGTATTTGTGTCATTTTAATAATAAGTGATTTTTATTAATTAATAAATCACCGGCAAAGAATGATTGACCGGAATTGTGACACTTTCAATTTAAAGAGATAATTATGAACAGATATTGTTGAGATCAGATAATTAAGGAAAATTTACCTAAAAGATAGGATTTGATTAATACCAATAATCATAGGATTTCTTGGCGAAAAAGAAATACACACTATAAATAAATGTGTTGTGTTATTGGTTTCAAAAGCAAATAAAAAAAGGAGCATCCGCACAAAATCTTTGGTGCGTGAAGCAGGAGGAATAATTGAGGAGAAAAAAAACCCTCTTAGCCATGAATGCTAAGAAGAAGGCCGAAGAGGCGGCCTTACTAGCAAGAGACTCCGGGAGAAATAACAGGGAGACCGCTCTTCGTTCCGCTAAGTATGAGATGGGGCTCTGCCTTGACATTTCTGACGACCTTAGGCGTATTCATGCCTCTATTCCGGGTATTGTTTCGGAGAAGGAAGTCGAGGTTGTCTGGAAATATATTGAGTCTAACCAATACAAGAATGATCTACTGTCGGAGGCAGAGAAAGGCTGCGAACTAGGGCAACGCAATATGGCGAGGTGCTTAGTTCGAGATCTAGGCGATGATGCTCTCTCGATGGATACCATGGCGAGATGGTTGACAACTGATATGTTCGACAAGTCCTTGCAGGTGATCCCTCTTCAAGTTCCTTACAATGACGACGAGCTGAAGGAGCTGTATGAATGTGATAGAAAGGATGCTCGCGAGGTGGATTGAGTCCTGCCCCCAACTAATCCTGGAAATCTCTTGGTCAAGATTAAAGAGATTTCGGGTGAGGAAGTTACTGAGGAGTTCCCTCTGCCTCACCAGGGCATCCCGACTGCTGGTGTCTCCACTTCTCCATTTGTGATTGGATGCTCTGTTAGACCATGGAACATGCCCGTATGATGGAGCTGCCTAGACTCAGACTCAACTTGACTAGACGGTTCATAATCACATCAAGTTCTACCACAGTGAAGTGTTTCGACTCTTCGATCTTGACCTTTGTATAAATTGGTTGATAACTTTTGTTTTTGATTCTGTCTTCAATTCGAATGCGCTCTTTCGTTTCTGACATGTATATTTGTCGAAGTAAAATTTTGTCAGAATTTTTCCAACTTTCGAATTCAAGGCCCCTAGGTGGGATTGACCTTTGTGATGGCATAGTGGCCCCCTTGTTTCAGACAATGTTGAAGGTGTCGAGCTGCGAGCTTGTTGGGAACAAATATTGATCTTGTCTTTTACATTGTGGTATTTAAAAGACCAAAGGGTAATGAAAATTGAGCGGGTTCATCAGCGGCTTGAAAGAGACTTGCTGGAAGATGTCATACTTGGTTGCGACCAGACTTAACTAGTTAATTAGGATCCAAACCGACTAGCATAATGATGCCGTGCAAAGTAGCGACCGGACTTAGCAACTAGGATAATAAAGAAACCTTAATCATTCACGTTTGTTTGCGAGCAAATGAATGCCATTATCCAAGTGCCGCCTTGTTGGGAGGGTTGAGTGATGTAATAAGGAAAGTGTAATCATTCACATGAATCAACGAGAGAATGAGTGTGATAACCCATATGCCGAGCTCTGCAATCGAGATCTGCAGTTGTTCTTTGTTTAAACAAAATGAGTATGATTCCGTAGGCACTTTGTTTATGCCTCGCTGAAGTGTAAATTGATTGACCGCAGTTGTTTGGTCTTATGCGCACCAAAGTTGAGAGAGTTGGGCTTGGGAGGGGGTTGCAGATCAAATATTTCGGGACCAAAGCGTGTTGGATTTCGGGCAGAAAGCATATTGAAATCAAACAATTGTCTTGTCCCTTGACTTTGTGTTATAAAACGACCAAAGTGTAACAGTAATAAAGTGTAATAGGAATGCTATGTAGAAGGGGATTTTGAAGGATGTCATTACAAAACGTTCTTGTCGAGATCGTGTCACCTCATTGGGCTAGTTTGAGCTTTACAACGATAAAGAAAGAGTGATCACTCACATTTTTATAACGAGAGAATGATCTCCATAACCCGGAACAATAATAAAGAAAACATAATCATTCATGTTAATCATCTTGAGAATGAATTCCATAACCCGAAACAAGAATAATGAAATCTTAATGATTCATGTTTGTCAACGAAAGAATGAAATGACATAACCCATCATGCTGAAACCTCTTAGGCGATTTCTTTTTTCGGTGGTCGGATCGGAGGATTGCCTTGTGCGTTATCATCGTCTCTCGTATACATGTCAAAAACCGCATGGGCGACGAACTTCTGGATCTCTCTTTTGAGTATGCAACACACATTCAATGGTATGTTCGATCACCTGACTGCAAATTCGGACTATAGGTGGCCCTTCACTAACCCACTCTGGAAGCAGTTCATGACCATTGTGTCATTCAAGTCCCTCGTTTGATCATATATTGTGACGAATCAAATGTAATAACTCTTCCTCGATTCTCAAACTCCCTATTGGATATCATACAGATCGGCCTGTGTTTTCTTCGGTTGTTCGGCCGACATGAATTCTGCAATGAATTTCGCCAACAAATCATGCCAATAAGTGACCGACCAGGGAAGCATGTTCTTGATCCATGATGCCACTTTATCCTTCATGGAGCCTACGAAGTCAATGCACCTAGCGTCTTGATTCTTGGTAGCTAGGGAGATCTTGCACTAGATGGATGAGAGCCAGTCGTATGGGCAAGTCATCCCGGAATAACTCTGGAACGGGGAGTAGTGCACCTCTTCAGGTGCCTCGTTGAGGATCCAGTCGGAGAGCACACATGTACCCACAAGGGGTCACCTTATTCGCAAATTTTACCCTTCATGATTTTCTCGATTGAGTTTGAAGATCTCATCCTGAAGCAAGTCTGTGGTGGACTTCGTGGTGATGTTGTTGATTCGAGATCTCTTGGACGGGTAGCATGACTCCTCTTGACGCTCTTCCAGTCTAGCTCGCAAGTTTTGGGGATCGGATTGTTCTTTATTTATGCTTTTTAGTGATGTTGTGTCATGTTTATCGAGCATGGGGCCCAAACGCAAGTGTACAGACTTTCTATCGGGAGCCTACTATTAATGTTTGTAGAATTACATACAGAAAATAAAATACGTAATCAATATTATTGAACTAAATTCAACAAGTTAAGTGACAATGCTACTATTCACGTGGTATTTATAAATTCATCCACCTCATGAATCAGTTAATGGTAAGTTACAAACGGCTACAACAAACAATAACTGAATAACCTTTTTCTATACTAAACAACTCAGCTGGCTGCTGAGTCTTCATATGGTCTGTTGAGATCCTCAACAGACTGCACTCAGCATTCCCTTCAGCACTGATACTGTAACACCCCCTCAAGCTGTGAGTGGTAATGGACTGCTGGATATACAGAAACCCGAATATGGATCCGAAACGCCGAAATAACCGAATCCAGAAATCTTTTGGGTCTCGATGAGTTGAGATGGGGTCTTGAAGCATCGAGAAATTTTATTCGTTCTTTTGCGGAGTCTCAGATCTGATTTACAGCACCGATCAAGACACTCGTTCATACACAGCGGAAGAAAAGAATCGAAATTTCTTTACGATTTTACCATGATATGATTCAAATATTTATTTAGTATAAACTATAAGAAGGTTCGTAGATTTACCTAGCCGAAGAGAAGTCGTGATCTTCCGATTTGTATCTCCAAGCAACGAGTGGTGGACGTTGATCCCGCATTCGAACCTCCTCGAATATGGTCCAGTTTTTCTTCCTCCCGATGGCTAAGGCAAGAAACCAGTTTTTCTTCCTTTTTCCTTGTAATGAGGCGCATAAGTTACTTGTCTATTGTGTTGGGAGGAACTCTGTTTATATAGAAAATAACCGAGCAACTGAGAGTTATCCCTTTTCACAAGACAATTATCTTTTTCCCAAAGAAAAAGATATTTTCTATAAATAAAAGATAATCATCATAAATGAGATAATCATTAGAAAATCTATCTCTAATTTTATTCATTAATTGTTTAACAAATAAATAATTAATTACACATGTGATGTAATACAAAAAAAATTCCTTATCCCAATTTTCTACACATGTGGCGCCATTTATTGTGCTACGAAATAATAGAAAATATATTCCTATTTACATATTATTTACCGAATAAATAATATTTCACATATTCATTAAATAGACCAACTATTTAATTTTATCTTGAGGTTTCAAAATACGAGAAATAACTCACGTGTTAGGAGCCAACCCGAGGACCATGGACTTATAACCTGTAGCTACAGTAAATTGAATAAAATATTCAACGAACATAATATTTCTATTCAACTTATTAATCCCGGAATTACGCAACCATAAATCCGCAACTGATCGATTATAATCAGTTGCGTGTCCATTGATATAATCATGACCAACAAATTAACATCCAATAGAGTCCATAATGAAGAGGGAATGTTTCCGTAAACCTTCTTATTTACATCTTATTCTTACTTACCATTAACCCACTAGTGATCAATTAGTTCATAACCAATATGAACTCCCAGGATCGATCATTTTCAAGGATTAACAAATAATGGTATTGTCTTTCTACTTCCCACGCGTAGGAATGGATTCCGTATCTGTGAGACACATTCCTAGCTACTCATTCCTGATAGTGCCAACGTGAAAGTGATTCGGACAGTGCCTCTTAGCAATCCTTAACGAACTCATCAAACCCTATCTTGAAACAAGCAGGAGTCTACAATAACATCAGGATTAAGGTTAATCAATATATGATCATGTTGTAATTTAATAAGATATCTCAATCACATAATTATTTGAGAAATTCAGATTAAATTGGTCCAATCCTCCATGACTACATCATATATAAATTCCCCACTTAGATAACCAATATCGATGGTCCGGATAAGACAGTCACACCGTAAACTGATCTAGGCGCATTAATGGTGGTTTAATCAATAGACACCATATATTGATTAAGTTCACCACAGACTAACAGATCAAGTATTTCACCATGAACTTAATCGTCACGTCTGTCACTGATCCGCATGTTAGCCACCAATACACACGAAATACAAGCAAGAGTACTAGGTCATTCGTAGTATAGTAGGTGCGAGTAAATTTCGATTCCACAGAGACAATTCAACTGTTAAGGGTGATTTTATACGTTTTATAAGGATATATTTTGTAACAATTCTCTCCATATTCGTATGTTTTTCATAGAAATCGAGCTTTATATTGAAATATTGAGCAAATGAGTTTTAGAAGTATTAATGTGCAAAATCGAGCTAATTATGTGATTTTATTGGATAAATATCTTTAGATGTAAGATGTTACATTTTGCATGTTTTTATCGTGATGTAGGTACGCTTGCATGAGGTGAAAGGAGCTTCAAAGATGTTCAAGTGATGATTTTCATGGAAGGAAAGAGATAGAGATGAAGTTGGAATGAAGATCAAGATGAATTTGGAAGGAAAAGGGACCAACTAGCGTCCGTGGTGGATCAAGGCGTCAAAGAGGTGGATCAAGCGTCCAAGAGGAGAAATCAGAACAGAGAGTTTGGACGCTGAGTGAACGAGCGTCTGCCCTAGCGTCCAGAGCAGCTGGACGAGCGTCCAGAAAGTCGGACGGGCGTCCTTAAGCCGACATAGCAGCAACCGCCTTACTTTTCTATAAATAGCAGCGCGATTTCAACCCTAAGACACACATTATTGATACATCATTGAGACCTATTGATACACAATCATTAGGAGAAAACCCTAGGCGGCCCCAGCCCCCTTAGGGGAGGCTGGGGTTGCGATTTTTCTTGTTTTATATTCGTTTCTTCTATTTCATTTTGCTGTTTTATGCTGAATTCTTGGAGGCTGAGCAATTGTTCAAACTATGTGAATCCGTTTCAGCAGGTTCTTTATTTTCAATCTAGATTTGTTTTGTGAATTTGATTAAAGTTGTATCTTTTCTATGATTATATGTTATGCAATCGATATCGAAAGATGAATTGCTTATTGATGTTTACCATATTACGAGAGTCGGTGTAAACCTTAGATCACCATAGGAAAGATGGGATTTTTAACCTTGACATAACGAGAGTTGATAGGTTGAATATCTAGGTTGCTAGATTGAGAGATCTTACACCTTGTTTTGATAGCGTCAATCTTATATATCGAGAGATGAGAGATTGATAGGCGAATTATCTACAAGAGTAGAAGTTCATACCTTTGATAGGTTAACCACATCTTTATTTAAATCATCACAAGATAACTTTAGAGAGGAAATAGAGGGTTGCGGGAATGGTGGATTATTCTTTGTTCGTTGTTTAATCACCATGATCATCGTTTCTATTGTTTTTCCTCGTTTATAGTTTTATTTATTTATTATCGCTTTTATCCTTCCTGGCTTTGGACTGACAATCCTCTGTCCAGTTTATGTTATCGTTTTTAGTTTCGTTTTAGTAGTAACAACCTTAGGAAAATTAATGAACTAGATACCCCGATTCCCTGTGATCGACTCCGGTATTAATCGCTATGCTACGATCCCTACACTTGGGGAATACCGGATTTATAAATTTTATTACTTGTTTGTTTTGTTAGATAAAATCTGTGACATCAACATAGATAATAACTCTTAACCCTAACCAAAAAGACAAATAATGGTCCCTAGACCAACATCAGAACATAAAAGTAATAGGTGTATCTCTCCTCTCCAATCTCCTAACTCGGCGTAATTAATCATTGTGTCTACTTTTCCTCGTAATTTCCTAGTATAACCAGAATGTGCTTTAATTCTGTTTTAAGCTACAGGTGCAATCTCCTAATCTTATCTACATCCATTGAAAGGAGAGTAGACGTCTATGTGCAGTTAACCTCATTCATAGGTTGTATTAACCCACACGCAATAAGTTTTAGAATGTGCCGACTCAAGACCGGATTGACTAGCATGTTCTTAGGGATTGACTAGTACACAAATACTACAATTACTATCGTGGATTGACTAGCATGTTCTTAGGGATTGACTAGTACACAAATACTACAATTACTATCGTGGATTGACTAGCATGTTCTTAGGGATTGATCTAGACAATGTCCAAACTAAAATTTCACTTTATCATCCTTCATGTTACTTTATGATGTTTGAATACCAGATTGGCCAGATCTAAATAATCGGTAAATAAACTTGTCGATCAACGCAGCTGACACTGAGTCTTCAGATTATGGTGACCTAAAATGTGTCCTGCGGCTACGATATAGACCATCACTAAGGAAACATTATAGTGAAAGGGAAATAAACAAAAGAACTCCTGCTATAATCTTAATTGCAAGATCAAGATCAAATATCTTTTGAAGTGTTACTCAAGCATTCAAGAAATCATCTAGATAAAGAAGACACTAGAAGACAAACATAGCTCACTGTGCAAATCGTATACATTTAGAAGAAGAAGCTCAAATCACATGTTCAATCATAGTTATTGATTCAAGTCTCAACTTTGATTTCATCAATGGTTAGATTGTGAAACACCAAGAAGGTGTGAAGGGCAGTTGAGGTGCAGTCAGGAGGACTGTGTTTGTGACGAGTGATGATGGTTAAAATAGTCTATCCTACGACATCAACATTCTATCCATTACGAGTTAAAAATAGTTGTTTCGACATATAAATATGAACCATTTGAGTTAAATATCATATGTCGGGTTCATAAGTCGAGGAATCTGCACTGAGCGTTTATTTTCTCTATTTCGATATTATTTCGTGCATTATTTGATTATTTTAAGGATACAAAATATTGGGATGAGCATCATGGAAGAATCTGGAGTGGACTGAACGAAAAGAATGGGCCTAGGGTATTACAGAACATTCCGAGCTAAGTCGGCAGAAGAAAAATGACAAAATTGCCCTCGGTTTTCTGAGGATAGGCCCCGACTTACCGACAATCCAGAATCTTCAGAAACATGTTTTCTTGGGGACGGAGGGGGGGGAGTAGAACTAGGTGCTTCTTCTATGTCGGTTTCTGTACCTATAAATAAGAAGCTTCGCCTCAAAGTTCAATGTAACATTGGCAGTACACAAATACTACAATTACTATGCAATAAAAGTTCTTTGTTCTTTATTTTATTATTTTATGAGTTCTGGTAGGAGAGACGATGGAGTCGCCGCTTAGGGAGAGACCGTAGGGAGATCTACGCTCGTCGTCGATGGTATGATTTTTGTCTTTTCAAAGATGTAGATCTATCGTTGTTCTATTCGACTTGTTTGTTTTAATTGCCTATTTATTTTAATTATGGATTAGTTAGTTTATTTTACCCCATGTGTTATAGATCTACTTCGTTGGTGAAGAGATCATGGAATAGTGATTGCGTTCTTCAGATCTACGACGGTCTATATCGCTAGATCTGAATACCTAGTAAATTACTAATTCATGATAATCGGCACCAGCTACTGATCGCGTGTAAGGTCGATCCCATAGAGACAATGCAACTTATAAGTATAAACGATTCTAACCTAATTATGAAGCAACATAAAGGCAGTCATTGAACAACAATAACAAAAAAGAAAACAAACATGGTATACCTCTCCCTCTCCTCACCGATCGACTAACTTGGATTAGTTAATCGTTATGTTTACTTCCCCACATAATTAACTTAGATTAATCGTGAGCGTTTAATGATTATTATCTTATTCATCAGCTACGGGTACAATTTTTACTCCTATCTACTCCGACAATGGCAGCAGACAATCTATACGCAAGCCACCCTCCTTAATTGGACCGTAATATCCCATATGCATAGAGAACTAGAACTACAGATATTGAGCGTTACCTCATACCGCTAACCCGCCTAGACAGCTGTCGACACTGACCAGCACGTTCCTAGGGCCCATCAAGACTATGTCATAATTAACACTTCACTTGCGGTCCTTCATGTTAATTTATGAATTACGAATACTAGATTGGCCAGACCAATTACTCGTTTTAGTTATTACTTTCGATCAACGTAGCTGTAGTGAATCATAGTTTAGGTTTTCTAAAATATGCCTCGGTAAACCGGTATAGACCGCCCGTTTACTGGGTTCGGCTTTTCCTAATTTCTGGATCTACATTGCTCAATACGATTAAATTAAGAAAATTATGGTGTTGTTAAACATGCAGAGTAAATAAAACACATAAATACGAACAGATCTACCATATTGAAGACAATAAAGGAATGTTCAAAGCTGCATACCTTCAACAATGGAGATCTAGCTCAATCTACTCAAGCTAGAGATTATGGAAGAAAGGAGGAAACCAAAAGCAACTCTCCAAAGCTCAAGAAAAATTTATTGCATAATAATTGTAATGTAATTAAAGATTTTGATAATAAACGATGAAGACTTCAACAATAATCTGATAACGCGGCCTTATATAGATACAATGACCGACTTAAGACTCTCTAAAACCCTAACCGACTTAGACATTGCGGCAGAATGAATTTCGTGTTGAATAAGTCACCGGTTTACCGGGCCTAACCCTTGGGTTACCGGGCATTCTATTCTTCTTTTTCTTCAGCAGGCTTCTTCTTGGACTTCAGTCACTCAGCCCAATGAATTCCTTTTGGTCCATATCCGTTCTCCAATGCTCCAGATTCGGTACATCCTATAAAACACGCAAAACGAGACAAAACAGTACCAAAACATCGGGAAAATAGCATGAATGTAGAATTACAATCCTGGAAACACTCACATAGCATTTAACACATATCCTAAGCAATAACGAGCCTATCTATCCTCTCTTGAGCAGAATTCAGGGTGAATGTAGGTAGAATTATTGGTACAATTTAGAGCGTTCTCATCGTCCCGAGCAAAAAGGCGAAAAGAAAATAACACTCTTAACAATACACAAGTTAATTAAAAACAACTATGCCTCACAAAGTCAAGATCAAGATCATGCCACTCATATCCATCAGTGACACATTAAACACTATTCACATCATGAGCCAATGTGTGTGTGCAATAACTTTCACAACTGCTTAGGAATGCATGCAATCTCTCATTACATCAACCCGTAGTCGAACTAACCAAATGTATTTGTTAATTAATTGAGCTGGCAAGGCAGATCGAGAACCGAGCATATACTACTCTTAGGCTCATGTCTATCGGTCTATGCAAAATTCGTGCGTCTTACCTCCATCGACTAAGATATTGCCAAAGAGAATATAGATGTATATAATTCAATGCACTTCTCTTTCTTGGTGGGTGAACTCTCATTGATTTAACTTTCCTTACGGCCCCACTCATGATAAACTACCGAATCCGAATTTCTTTGCCTTTCAAAGCGTAAGTGAAAAATGATTCGTGATAAAGCCAGGGTCAACTCTAGTCAAACCAATATGCTATCGACTACACACCAAGGGAAGTGAGTTATACATGCTTAAAATGGTGGCTCTTAACAGAATAAGGCTTAATACGGCACTACTTCAGAAGTGGACACTTTCTCTTACTTGTACAAAGTAAAACAGAGATAAAGTCAATTAACTCGACAAGATCAAAGATATCATAAATTTTCAAAATTCTGTCGAAAGGAATCAATGTCTAAGTGGTGAATGGTGCATCAAAGAGAATCAAGACAATCTTGAAATTCATGGAAATTAAAGCTAAAAAGCTAAGTGACGTTCATCTACCCCCCACTTAATCGAAACATTGTCCCCAATGTGTAAGATGAGAAAATAAAAAGCGAAAAGGAACTTAGCTTCGGTTAAGGGGGGAACCAAAGAAGAAACGGATCATCGGATAAATCAGCGGGCTCAGGTAAGTAGTCCATGAAAAATCTGTGCTAAATATCTTAAGAAAATCAAGAAGAATAGTGGTGACAAGCAACTGGATAATAAAAATGCTGCAGTAAAAGAGAAAATAATATGCTCCAAAATAAATTAAGCCGACAAAATTATTAGAGAAAATTATTCTGCTACATCAACTAAGTAGGAAAAGGAAAAAATAAAAACTAGAAAAAAATTGAAAACAACAATAAAAAGAAATAAAAGCTAGTCCTCATCAGAATCACCCTCCTAGTCAATGCTATGCTCAAAACCGGGAGGTGGTGCAGAACTCGAGGCGGCGGCAGTGGAAAAGGATGGTCTATGATGAGGGGAAGTCCTAGGTGGTGGGGTAGCAGGCGGAACTCCAAGAAAGTCAATAATCTGATCCATCTTGCGATGCAGACTCGCAATCTCTCCCGAGTGCTCCTCAAGTAAGGCTCTATGAGTTCTCGGTGCTCCAAGCACCGGAGTACGCTCTATCTCTGCTCTAACCCATCTCTAAACTCTCGAGACTGACTGTGAACTGAGCTGAGGCTCAGGATCTTCATAATCATCACTGACAAGCATCTTCACATCGGCCTCTACAGCAAACATATCAATCATCGGCCCGTAAGATAGCAGCTCTCACTCAGAAGTGTCGGTAAGCTCATGGATATGGCTATGCATCAATAGACCGATGTTGATTAGGGCACCCCTCTCTAGGTAAAACATTAACTCTGCCCTCAAAGTGGTGAGAGAAACAGTGTGCTTCATCAGAAGAAGGCGCGCACAAACAAATCTATTGACCATCTTCCGGTCCCAAGATAGGTTATTCTCTATGAAGATGGTGGGGGCTCCAGCAGGATTGCGCTTCCATTGCACCTATAAGAAATCAGCAACCATGTCCATCCTCTCAATATCGTCAATGTTGCTCAAGGATATGTACTCATCCGGGCCCACCGGTGGATTTCTAACCCCAAAATGTGCGTTTATCTGCTCTATCGAAAAATCAACCTTAATACCGTGAACCATAGCAAATGTGGCTCCGGGGTTATGCGAAACATATGCATAGAATTACCTTACAACCGTGGCGTTGAACCTCTCCGGTGCCTCAGCCATGTCCAATAAATCTTTTGTTTGTAGGGCCTTCGGCAATATCGACCCACAGTCGTCCAAATCTACCCCTCATTCTAGAGCCACTGGTCTTGCGTTCCAATGGCCTCGGAACGACTCGTAAATGCCTAAAGAATGGAACTGTGCAACCCCGTCTTTTCGCGGATTGGCATCTCCATATACAGTCTGATATCTACTGGGATGAACAGCTGACCTTTGACGCTTACGACCCATCCTGAATGAGTATAGAACCTGATACAGAAGCTGTTTCTGAAAAATAACCCTCGATAAACCGGAGGTAGGGTTCGATTTACCGGCCTGAGATTTTCTGATTTGCTTTCAGGACTGTGGCTCTGATGATAGAAGATGAATAATTGCAGCACCTCACCATAGCAATAGTACTACAGAACATCTGCAGGGTTGAAGGAAGTGTTGTTTAGGGTTTGGAAAATGGGAGGAAATTTGTTTGGTTATGGTGGTGGTGTGGTGGTGATGTTGTGGTGATGGTGGCCGAAATAGATGAAGTAGGAAGAAATGGTAGAGGTTTGGTGAATGGAAGAGATGAAAATGATAAGAATGATTGTGATGGTGATGAAGGGGTGGTTTAAATACGAAGATTGGAGTGAATGTGTATGGTTTAGTGGGATAATGGGTAGAGAAGTTATAAGGGTGAGGAATTTTAGGAGGTGATTGATGGGATTGAGGTGGAGTTATGGTTGTTTATGGGAGATGAAAAATTTAAGAAGAGGGGAAAATGTTCGGTTTCTACTGACTGACTGTATCTGGTGCAACGTGTGTCCTCCACGTGTCTCTAAAAATTCAGCTTTATAAACTGACGTTCAGAAATCTGAAAACCAAGCCTCGGTAACCCGGAGGTTACCCTCGAGATACTGGGGTTATCTTTACCCCAGATTTTTGATCTGCCTTTGCTGCACTTCTTACTCAACATGTCTGCTCAATTCTGACCTCAAATTGACTATCCTTCACTCTTCAATTGTCATTTCCGACTCAAAACTTGACCTACTTCACTAGAATCCGCAACGAGGTAAAAAAAACCTTTCCACAACCATTCTGTTTCAAGCCTAAGCTTGTGGTAGGATGAAAAAAAGCTCGTCCCTTCATCTGGCTACTTTTATTCAATCCTAAACTACCTAAGTGTTTGAAGAGATAGTTCTGAGTTTATAGTCGCCAGCTCGACTTTCTTCAGATCTCCGATCAATCAAGGTTTGGAGCTTTAACTTGCCAAACTTTCGCTCCAGAGGTTTGCACTTTCAAAGAACCTTTTTGAGCTCTCTTCCTAGCACGCCTCTCCCTTTTAGCTTGCATGCTAGGTCTGCCTCTACGTCGATATTTAAACCTTAAACCCAAGGACTCCACATTTTCCCCTTTCAGCTCAACTCGTTCACTACGAAACACGGAAGGACTAGCTTCCGTGAGCATCCTGTCGTGGTCGTTATCTTATTTCTCTCTCAGCATTAATCTCATAAACTCGTGCTCAACGGTTTCTATGAAAACCTCTCTATGCTTATACCCTTTGATTTCCAAGATCTCCACCTTCCATGAAGCATACGTCATCTTACAACTCTCCGATCGGTTTTCTGGGGGTTCTAGGATCTTAAAATATACAGCGTCGCTAAGAAAGGTCATCCTAAGAGAACTGGGGCACTAGTGTCCTCAGGTACGTCTATGACCGTGAAGTCAACAGGATACATGAACACTCCTACCTGAATTGTACACTTTCTAAGTAGACCAGCAGGCATATCTCAGGTTCTATCTACGAAGGTCTTGGTCCTGGTTTTATTTATTATGACCGGAAGTCTTATCTTTTGACATAGGGAAAAAGGTAGAATATTGTAACTTGAGCTAGAGTCATAGAGACCTAATCCTACGGATATTCCATTGATAGAAACTGGGAGTCTGAACGTGCCAGGGTCTCCTAACTTCACCACTGTGTCTGAGTCCGGGTAATCCTCAGGCTCAGAAAACATCATGTCATTGTTAGGTGTAGTGACCGAAAGACAATTTGTGTAATTGTTTTTAATAATGGATGACAGAATTTATCTCACCTTAGTTACTTGCTTTGTGCTTGTAAAGTAATACACTACTGCAAACCCTAAGTATATCTGTATGTAACCACTTAACTCAGTGTATGGATTACATGTGAGGATTGAGTTAGTGGAGATATGCTTAAATCGTTAGTCCGTGGTGGCGAATCGAGTTTAGGGACTCTTGATTAAAACACCAATAATGCGCCCAGAACACCTTAGGGTGTGATAGTCTTATCCGGACTGTCGGTAGAGGGTACCTACGTGGGGCAATTATATATGATGGCATTCATCTAGGACTGGACCGATTTAATCTGTATTTCTCGATATAATTCCGTAATCGAGGAATCTTATTGAATCATTAGATGATCATATATGGATCGACCTTAATCCTGAGGTGATCACAGGGTGTTGCTTGTCCCGGGGTAGTGTTTGATGTGTTAGTTACGGATCACTTAAATATGTGTTCCAAGCCACTTCTCATTGGCACTATCTCCGGATGAGTGAGTAGTTCGATTTTCACGGACATGGAATACATTCCTTCCTCAAGGGAAATAGAGATAGTCCCTTTATTTGTTAGCCCTAAGAAAATGATCGATGGGCCCGGTTCATGTTAGACTAATTAGCTACTAGTCGATATGTGAACTAATTGATCACTAGGGGTTAATGGTAAATAATGATAAGATATTACTCGAGTCGGGTTCACGGAGACTTCCCACTCGAGAATGGACAATCCTATGGAGGGTTAATCCGTATGCAAATTGATTATATCAATGGACGATATTCACTCTGGGGGTTGAGTATAAGTATACATCTATAATCGGTAGAGTTCGATTTGGGTTTATGGTGGCGTAATCCCGAATTAATAATTAATGTACTTATTCAGTTCGATGAATAATTAATTATTGGAGCTACTGGTTATAGGTCCATGGTCCCCGATGTGGCTTCTGTAATTCGGACTAATAATCTTGTTATTTGAGCCTCAGTGATAATTAATTGAATGAGCTAATTAATTGATATGCATGGATATTATTTAGTTGGGCTAAATAATATAATACACATAAAAGACATTTTATGTGGGCTTAGTGACCCTACAAGTGGCGCCAATATTGATGATAATTAGAGAGAAATTAGTTTTCATGGATAATTATTTGACATGTGATTTATCATTTATTTGTTAAATGATAATTCATGGAATATTAGATAATAATATGATTTATCCTAATTTGTTTGGGATAATCATTTTATTTATCTTTTATTTGTAATAAAGGATTAATGTAATAACTATCTCTTAATTATTTAATCCTTGGAGGACAATGATTACTAAAGAGAGTTCTCCCAAGCCTTAGTGATTGGCAAATTTCGACCACCACATAAAGAAGGAGAGAAAAAAATTAGTTTTCTCTTGTCTAGGGTTTTAGAAGAAGAAAAACTCTAAGTTTTTCTTGGTGTTGCATATCAAGGAGGTTCGTGTAACAAGAAGGGTGTCCACCAACCGCCGTTTGGAGAACACATCGGAAGATCTTGGCTTCTATTCCTACTATTGGTAACATGATCTTAACCCCCTTGTAGTTGTTAAATCCTTTAATTATGTATTGTAATATATAAATCGTGATCCATCCGCTGCGCGTAGATCTAATTTGTTTAGATCTAAGAACCTGCATCCTTCATGTGGTATCGGAGCCAGATTCCACGATTTATATAATCATAATCATAATTAAACGATTTAAAGGAGTTCAATTGCATGTAGGTAAATTTTATTTATTGTTTTATGCATTGATAATGATTAATTGCTATGGTTGAAGAGATGGATTGGGGGTTGGCACTGTTTACCCGTTAGATCTATTGTAAACTCATATAAACGATGAAAATTCGTTCATATGAGTATAGGAAATTATGTAATTTATTTTTATTACAATTTTAATTTCCAGAAAATAGATCTGTTTAGTAGCTGTTTAGTTTTTTCGTTTTTCCCGTTGATCGAGCCGTTGAAACGACGATCCCTCTGGTCAGAGTCAAGATTAAAAGTTGAAGAACAATACATCCAAATTTGGGGTCGATCGGAGTCCGTCTCAAACTCCGTTCGTTGTAATGAAGTGGCTGCTGTAACAGAAAAACGCAGGATTCACAGAAACCCTAGCTGTGACTTCCTCGAATTTCTGGAAGAGTTTAGACCGTTGAAACGTAAATCCGACCAGTTATATTGATAAACGTGGACTCTTTGACGAGGCATAAAAATTTCAGAACGATCGGGATTCACCTTGTTTCCCGATCGGCCTCAAGAAGTCTTTGAGGCGCTGCTGTAAAAGTCAGATCCAGCAACAAGTTGGGCGGCCCACTGGA
Source organism: Gentiana macrophylla (assembly GCA_026214975.1). Classification (NCBI taxonomy): domain Eukaryota; kingdom Viridiplantae; phylum Streptophyta; class Magnoliopsida; order Gentianales; family Gentianaceae; genus Gentiana; species Gentiana macrophylla. The sequence goes on along the minus strand of CM047807.1, from coordinate 58,750,150 downwards.
GAAAATTGACAACTGAAAACTCCGATCCAGCCGTCCATAATGAAGCCCAAGGAGTGAGGAACATATCTGGAAAGTTTCGTTGCGATCCGAGTTCGTTTGATTTGCCGATCGTCGAAGATTTTGAACAGCTGCAGATTATGTTAGAAAGTAGTAAACCCTAGTTAGTGTTAGTTACGGTTCACTTAAATATGTGTTCCAAGCCACTTCTCATTGGCACTATCTCCAGATGAGTGAGTAGTTCTGATTTTCACAGAGAATAGAGTATTCCATGCTCAGAAATAGGCTATCGCATAGTCTTGGGACTGATGCTCGGCCTGCCTCCTAGTGGAGATTCTCACTGAGGAAGAAACCATAGACTTGCCCTATATAGTTACTGATGTGCTACAATACACTGCTAAACTCGATTAAGATAATTGGTTGCAAAATAACGGTTAAAATTATTATGTAAACCGAGAAGTCTACCTAGAAGATGCTAGTGAATTTATGGATAAGGAGTGAATTCGGTTCACACCACTTCCCTAAATGTTGGCATTTAGCATTTAATGCTTGAAGGTAGGACTGGAGATTTTGCATACGTTCGATTGTATTGTTCGTGAAATATCTTAATGTGACGAGTGAATGTTGGTTATAAGATTCTTGAGATCAGAAAGTGACGGTTGAACTGTCACAAAGATTCTGATAGAATCTATAAGTAGCAGCCTTAAACCTTGGAGTACGGTTACCCAAATGTAGTTACTATCTGATTTAATCAGACCGCGTCCAACATCAGTTGTTGGTGATTACACTGATAAATACTACTAGATCAGAATATCAATGCACCCAAAACACAGTGGGAGTATGGTTTAACCGTTGACCCATTGTGGTTTTGTGGACTTTATAGTCTGCTGGGGTGATTGATAACCTATAACTCAGTGGGCTGTATATGATTCTGATCATAGAGGTTGGTTTGAAAGCCTTAACCCTGTGAATGGAGTTTTGGTACTCAGATTCATTCAACCTCTTGTAGAACCACCCGAGTGTCTCAGGCCCAGTGGGAGCAATTGGATCTACACGGAAAAGAGTCAAATGAATAGGAAAGTTTAAACTTTCAGCACAAAGCTGAGTGGTCTAGTGGTGATTCCCTGACAAGTAGAGAGTTAACCAGACCTTGAACTCTCTCACCACTCACTCTTGCAAGATTTTGTTAGAAAGCAGAAAATAGGGGTGATTCCCTGAGACTTTCTTGCCGAAAAACGGAGTCTGGATTCATTCGGAACAGAAGGGTCTTGGTTAGAACAAATGACAGGATGACTGCCGGGGCTTATATCCTTTGTGGATTTAAGAGAACCTCTCGGTCATTTAAAGTCACATGTTTTAAAATATGTGGACTTGACCAGAATATTGATAAGTCTTTTGTAGACTGGATATCAATATTGGTAAAGTAGTAGTATTAGTGTTCATGAATGATAACACTGAAACGGTTGGAAACAACATGTGTGTGCTATCTGAAGTCGGAAACTGACAGGCCAAGATTCTCTGGATGAGAGAATTGGACTATATTCTAAGAATCTAATTCGGTCAGATTCACGAGAATGAGTCATTGGCTATCCCACCTATCTTATTGAATAAGATGACAATGCATATACGTATGAAACATTCATCGAGAGTAGTCCTACCCTACCACTCAGGAATGATTCTCTAAATCTTCGGATAAAGAGAAAATGGGATAGAATCTCTCTTGGATAATGGCAAGTCAGGTTATCACAAGTCAATAGTAATCGAATCTTGGATTCGAGCAATAAGTAGCGGTTTAGTACGTCCTCAAGTATCTTTAGAGAAAGAGGAATCATATGCTTGTATATTCAGGTGCAAACTTGAATATGGTTGACTACACTGATTCTGACTTGTAGTCAGATTAAGGATGATCATTAAGTTGATCTCGGGCTCAGTGTTCACGCATAGTGCTTAGAATTTCCTTTTATAGTCTGGGAGTTATTCCAGGTCTGATAAGCCGATATCACTTCATTGTGAAAATAGTTAAGAGATAGCTTAGAAGGGTCTTCTTAGTCACTAAAAGTCAAAAGCATATTGAGAGAGTAGTACCGCTTTGATTAGATGGACCAAATGACGTTTGATCCTAAAGATCGCCTCGAGCCGACAACCTAACCGATCGATCCGAGTGCTTGAAGGGTACGGCATTGATAGATATGTCTCATATGCTTTTAGAGCAAGTGGGAGAGTGTTGTGAATAAGATGAGAAAGGTGTGCTCTAAAAACAATCGTTGCTTGTCATTTCGTGCAAGTGGGAGATTGTTAGGTGTAGTGCCCGAAAGACAATTTGTGTAATTGTTTTTAATAATGGATGATGAAATTTATCTCACCTTAGTTACTTGCTTTGTGCTTGTAAAGTAATACACCGCTTTGCAAACCCTATGTATATCTGTATGTAACCACTTAACTCAGTGTATGGATTACATATGAGGATTGAGTTAGTGGAGATATGCTTAAACTGTTAGTCCGTGGTGAACTTAATCAGAGCTTTGGGTCTCTTGATTAAAACACCAATAATGCGCCCAGAACACCTTAGGGTGTGATAGTCTTATCCGGACTGTCGGTAGAGGGTACATACGTGGGGCATTTATATATGATGGCATTCATATAGGACTGGACCGATTTAATCTGTATTTCTCGATATAATTCCGTAATCGAGGAATCTTATTAAATCATTAGATGATCATATATGGATCGACCATAATCCTGAGGTGATCACAGGGTGCTGCATGTCCCGGGGTAGTGTTTGATGTGTTAGTTACGGTTCACTTAAATATGTGTTCCAAGCCACTTCTCATTGGCACTATCTCCAGATGAGTGAGTAGTTCTGATTTTCACAGACATGGAATCCATTCATTCCTACGGGAAATAGAGAGATAGTCCCCTTATTTGTTAGCCCTATGAAAATGATCGATGGGCCCAGTTCATGTTAGACTAATTAGCTACTAGTCAGATATGTGAACTAATTGATCACTAGGGGGTTAATGGTAAATAAGGATAAGATATTCTGAGTCGGGTTCACGGAGACTTCCCACTCAGAATGGACAGTCTATGGAGGGTTAATCCGTATGTAGTGATTATATCAATGGACGCTTATTCACTCTAAGGGTTGAGTATAAGTATACATCAATAATCGGTAGAGTTCGGGCCGGGTTTATGGTGGCGTAATCCCGGAATTAATAATTAATGTACTTATTATGTTCGATGAATAATTAATTATTGGAGCTACTGGTTATAGGTCCATGGTCCCCGATGTGGCTTCTGTAATTCGGACTAATAATCTTGTTATTCGGGCCTCAGTGATAATTAATTGAATGGGCTAATTAATTGATATGCATGGATATTATTTAGTTGGGCTAAATAATATAATACACATAAAAGACATTTTATGTGGGCTTAGTGACCCTACAAAGGCGCCAATATTGATGATAATTATAGAGAAATTAGTTTTCTTGGATAATTATTTGACATGTGATTTATCATTTATTTGTTAAATGATAATTCATGGAATATTAGATAATAATATGATTTATCCTAATTTGTTTGGGATGATCATTTTATTTATCTTTTATTTGGAATAAAGGATTAATGTAATAATTATCTCTTAATTATTTAATCCTTGGAGGACAAGGATTACTCTCCTATATAAAGAGAGTTCTCCCAAGCCTTAGTGATTGGCAAATTTCGACCACCACATAAAGAATGAGAGAAAAAAATTAGTTTTCTCTTGTCTAGGGTTTTAGAAGAAGAAAAACTCTAAGTTTTTCTTGGTGTTGCATATCAAGGAGGTTCGTGTAACAAGAAGGGTGTCCACCAACCGCCGTTTGGAGAACACATCGGAAGATCTTGGCTTCTCTTCCTACTATTGGTAACATGATCTTAACCCCCTTGTAGTTGTTAAATCCTTTAATTATGTATTGTAATATATAAATCGTGATCCATCCGCTGCGCGTAGATCTAATTTGTTTAGATCTAAGAACCTGCATCCTTCAGTAAGGATCCTCTTCAGGATTGTCAGAGTCGTAATCCGAAGATGATATATCAATTACTTCGCAAGAAAACTCACCCGGATGATACGTGATGTACTCCTTCAGGTCGTCTTCAGGCTATTGTTTGATTGCTTTCTCCTCTTTTTCCAACCGTTGCTTTATCGCTTCATAATGCTCTCATGCTTCAGATCTAGGATACATGGAAATTGGTGTGATGTTCAAGATGGTTCTAGGCATATTGTTTGGCTTGTTTGCTCTTTGTCAACCTCTGAATGGATCGAATCTCTGAAGTGTTCTGATCACCCTACAAAAAGACCAAATAAAACAAAGAAAATGTTAGCAACTTCCGCTTCAGCTGGGTGTGATCCCAACTGTTTGCTGACCTACTAACTAAAATCAACAGGGAATAACACAGAATAACAGGAACTGTTTATAAATTGATTTTCCAGGCCAAGGTAACTCGAAGATTACCTTCGGGATACCGGCCATGAATTTTTCTAATTCTGGCAGTTTAACATGTGCAAGATTGATACAGAACGACTCAAGACTCAAAATAAAATAAAATAAAATAAAAATGACTTCCTAATTAGAATTAAAATGTTTATATTTAGTAATTGGCCATTGTCCCCGGCAACGGCGCCAAAAATCTTGATCGCGTGTAAATCACTAACTTCGATATTAATAGCAAGAATAATAGGTACATCGTAGTATAGTAAATGCGAGTCTAGGTCGATCCCGCAGAGGCAATGCAACTCATAAGTATAAATGATTCCAACCTAATTAAGAAGCAACATAAAGGCGGTCAGTGACCAACAATAACATAAATGAAAACAAACATGGTATACCTCTCCCTCTCCTCACCGATCTACTAACTTGGATGAGTTAATCGTTATGTATACTTCCCCACATAATTTCCTTAGATTAATCGTGAGCGTTTAATGATTATTATCATATTTATCAGCTACGGGTACAATTCCTACTCCTATCTACTCTGACAATGGCAGCAGACAATCTATACGCAAGCTACCGTCCTTAATTGGTCCATAATAGCCAATACACATAAAGAGCTAGAACTACCGGTATTGAGCGTTACCTCATACCACTAACCTTCCTAGACAGCTGTCGACACTGACCAGCACGTTCCTAGGGTCCATCAATACTATGTCCTAATTAACACTTCACTTGCGGTCCTTCATGTTAATTTACCAATAACGAATACTAGATTGGCCAGACCTATTACTCGTATTAGTTATTACTGCCGATTAACGTAGCTGTAGTGAATCCTAGTTTAGGTTTTCTAAAATATGCCTCGGTAAACAGGTATAGACCACCGGTTTACCGGGGGCGGCTTTTCCTAATTTCTGGATCTACATTGCTCAATACGATTAAAATAAGTAAATTATGGGGTTGTTAAACATGCAGATTAACTAAAACACATAAATACGAACATATCTACCATATTGAAGACAATAAAGGGACGTTCAAAGCTTCATACCTTCAACAATGGAGATCTAGCTCGATCTACTCAAGCTAGAGATGACGGAAGATGGGAGGAAACCAAAAGCAACTCTCCAAAGCTCAAAAAAACTTTATTGCATAATAATTGTAATGTAATTAAAGATTTTGATAATAAACTATGAAGACTTCTGCAATAATCTGATAATGCGGCCTTATATAGATACAATGACCGACTTAAGACTCTAAAACCCTAACCGACTTAGACAATGCGGCATAATGAATTTCATGTTGAATAAGTGACCGGTTTACCGGGACTAACCCTCAGGTTACCGGGCCTTCTGTTCTTCTTTTTCTTCAGCGGGCTTCTTCTTGGACTTCAATCACTCAGCCCAATGCATTCCTTTTGGTCCATATCCGTTCTCCAATGCTCCAGATTCGGAACATCCTATAAAACACGCAAAACCAGACAAAAAAGTACCAAAACATCTGGAAAATAGCATGAATGCAGAATTACGATCCTGGAAACACTCACATAGCATTTAACACATATTCTAAGCAATAAAGTGCCTATATATCCTCTCTTGAGCAGAATTCGGGGTGAATGTAGGTACAATTATTGGTACTATTTAGAGCGTTATCAGCTACGTTGATCGATAGATTTAATTTACATGTTAGTGGCCTGATCAACTATTTTCATGCCTTCATAAAACTAGCATGAAATAAGAATAGTGAAGTGTTAGCTTGGACATTATCTTGATGGGCCCTAGGAACATGTTGATCAGTGTCGACAGCTGTATAGACGGGTTTGCGGTATGAGTTAACGCTCAATATCGATAGCTCTAGTTCTTTATATGTATGAGCTATTACGGACCAATTAAGGAGTGTAGCTTGCGTATAGATTCTCTACTACCATGGTCGAAGTAGATAGGGTTAGGAGTTGTACCCGTTGCTGAACAATAAATTAAAATTCACAAATGGGGATGACTATTGCATGTGTCGGGGGAATAACTAATTACTCATAATTGAACTAATACATTAGAAACTCTGGTTTACGTTCATTTGAGCTAGCATAATATTGTTAGTTGTGGCACCAGTGGCACCAAATTCACTACCATCTAGAGTATAGTTGGTCGTAGACCATTAATTGCGACAAGCTCAATCTTGATATTTAGACGTACTTACGAGTCTCTATGGGATCGACCTTGACTCGCCTGTACTCTATTGCGAGTAAGTTTTTTGCACGCGATCAACATTTTCCGGCGCCGTTGCCGGGGACTCATGTCAAGAATACTTTTATTTAAAATTGAGTGTCTGTATATATTTGAGTATGTTTTATAGTCTATTTATATTGGAGTCGTACAGAGTCAGTTCTGGTAATATCTAAGAAAAATTACTTCCGGTTTACCGAGGGTATTGATAGAAAAATAACTAACCGCTAACTTTAACCGATAGAGTATCGGGTCAATGGTAGTATAGCGGTTTCAAGGTCGAATCCACAGGGAGTAATGTCTAAGTACCAAAGTCGACATAGAACTTAGTTCAGGTCAAAATTATGGTGGAGAGATATTATACTAATGCAAAAGTAAAAGGTATAGCCGAACTATGATCCCACGAGCTACTTTTACCCCTAAGGAAGGACTTAACAGGGAGCGTGTCTTAACCGACCTACCTATCCAATGTAGTTTAACGACATCCACACGTGCCAACTCTTAATTCTAGCGATTAAACTGAGCAACTCGATCTAACCACCCAATGTGAAGTTAATTAATTCTCCCTTTAGAAAATAGATTAACCTAACATGATTACGCTCTAGAGTCGCTCGAACAACGATGACAAACCTCTGTATTTGAAACAGACCTAACAACTAGGCCGAATCTACGCAATGATCCTAAAACCCCTTATCCCACATCTCACCGCAAAATGCATCTATAAGTTCGATGTGTGTGACAGTGAACTAGGTGATCAATCTAATTCAAAGATGTTAAAATAATTTTTAGGACGTGGATTAATCGTTTAAACATAAAATTATGCACTACACTACTCCCAATCTCATCCCCCTTAGGGATTTCGCTCGCTTTCACATAATTCGCCTACACATAAATTTAGCTACTCATGATTATGCAAATAAATGGACTAGAAATTGAAATCATTACCATATAACTTGCAGAAAATCTGATCCAGAAAATACCAACAAGAAAAGCAATCCCAAAGTCGAATCTTTTGTTCTTGGAACGTAAATCTTAGCTATAAAAGTTGTATAGAATCAAAGGATGTTATCTAGGGGATCAAAGGATCAAAGGACGTTGAAACTACACCAAAATCACCCCAAAATCGCCTAAGAGAAGTCTAAAGTCGGCCAAACATGAGTAGGGGCTGAATGAGCTGCGTTTTTATAGAGTAGGTCAAAATCTGATGCTGTCGGTCACGAACGCCCGTTTGGGTCATGTCAAATGCTCGTTTGCCTAGAAAAAATGAAGATATTAGGGTTCCTTCTTCAGTGGACGGGCGTTTGCATTCCTCTGAACGTCCGTCTGGTGAATCATGACTTGAGGGCCAAATGCCCGTCTGGGAACCCTGGGCGCTCGTTTGAGGTATATGAGCTGCTTGAATCCGGCTGAACCTACCCAAATGCCCGTTTGGGGGTCATTTGGACGCCCGTCCAGCTGAAAACCCAACTTTCTGAATGAACTATTAATTCTGTGACGCCCGTTTGAACTGGCTAAACGCCCGTTTGGGGTGGGCTTCCTGCAAACACCCGTTTGAGGTGTGGCAAACGCCCGTTTGCCTTGTCTTCACTCTAAACATGGATTTTCTTCCAATTTCACCCAACTCTTGTGCCACAAACATGTCCTTTAGTCCAAAACATCGCCTTCCAGGTCCTCGAGGCACCTAGGTCCTACAATAAACACACCAACAAAACTCCACGCGTATTTCCGCAAGACAAAAGTGCTCGGAAAAAGAGTCAACTATCGTTAAAAAGGTGGAGTTTACTATCGATATGACAGTTTAACTCCCTGTGCGTATAAATCTCGATATAACTCTCACACTGTTCTATATCTACCCAAAACATGCCAATAAAGTGATAAACAGGGGTTAAACTGTGCACCAAAGTACAGTAAAGTTGACTCCCATCAACCACCCCACACTTAGCCTTTTCTCGTCCTCGAGTAAATTAGGCGCTCTAAAACAGATCATGGGGTCAACTTTACGACATATGCATAGCGCTCACGACATCAAGGCAAAAGTAAAGCAGACACTGAATGTACACCGCTTGACTCTATCTTACCACGAAAACGAAGTGTGTGTGATATAGACCGAGGGCTACACTCAAAATGATCACCGGATTTGAATACCGGCCAAATGACTACACACAGCTCATACCAGGCTAGAATCTCCACTAATCGAGGCAACCCAGGCTAAATACGGTCAAGTAGGAATTGAAGGGTTATAATGTCAAGCTCGGGACGGGGTAAACCGAAAGGAAATTTTGGGACTAGAGAAAGAGAAAAACACGAGTGAACCTAATCATTTCATGCATTCTTGCTTTGAAAACATACCAAACCACACCAAAATTCTTTTGATCTTTGTATACTCTTCGATAAACAACCCCAACTTTAACATCATACTTTCATCTACTCAAAACATCCTCCCTTGACCTTATTTCCAACTTTATTCCCACTTTACTCTTCTTTCTTCTTTTGTTCTCTTTCATTTCTTTTTTCCTCTTTTTTTTCGAACCACAAGCCTCATAATACATTCCTTTAGCTCTTCTCCTTCATATACTAGCTCGTACTCACTAACTCCTCTCGAAACACGCACCGTCTCCCACCCCACACTTGCTTCAGCAAGTGCATCAAAAGCAACGACTAAGTCCACTCGTAGGGTGATCAAAAGAAACGTGACCAATAATTAAGCTCAGGGTAAGGATAATACAGTCTAAGTAACCAAAACGGCTCATTTCGGATGGTGGTCAGACCGTCCTATCAAGGCTTAGAGGGGTTATGAGGGTATAATGTTGGGATTTTAGCTTATTTGGCTCTGGCTAGGTCAAAGAAGCGCCATGACTCTCATCCCGTATCTGGCCTAGGTCAACCTTTCTATTTCGCCTCGAAACTAATGGTATAAGTGTGTATAGCAACCAGACTAAGTATAACCAAGGTCTACGTGCAGTCAAAAGGGTTCGTATCGTGACAAAATAAAATCGCCTTGCACACATTACTCAATTACAAGACATCTACCAAATTCATCGTGAGGAACATGCATATGACGCGGTGTCAAACCGTGACAAGTTTTTAAATTTTAAGCCATGCACTGACATGAAAACGGACATTAGCTAAGCATATCACACTTACCGGCATTAGCTATCATTCGAAACAATACAGCTAAGTCGTAGCCACCCCCCACTTCGAATGAAGCACTACCCACAGTGTGTGAATGAGAGAGAAAATAAGACTTAGCTATAGACGCGGCAGAAAGGCGCTATCGAATAACGCGACAGCCTTGTGGACCCGCAACCCAAAACCCTATCAAAGCAGAAACTATGCAACACATGCACGGGACGTGGTCCACATGCCAAAATATCGAAAAGGATAAGGGGTATAATAGTACAAAGGCCTTATCACGTCAGAAAATTCGATATGCAATTGTAACGCACATAGTGGATTGCTATAGATTTATAAATGACCCAAACGGGTAAAGCACAGAACATCTATGCGTAAAATAAAAACCACAGAGGCGTGACATATAGAAATGATCCAAAATGTGCACATATAAAACCCAAAATCCAAACGAAATTATGAATGTGCCTTAAGGCTTACAACACCCATGAAAAGAGTAGCAACTCAAAACCGACAGTAGCATCAAATAAAAGATAGATCTGTCAAAAGGAATCGACAGCTCCGAAACAATCCTAACACCCGAAATAGACTGGGAAAGGAACAGCATAAAAGAAAGAAAATCACGTCTGGCCGGGTGCTACATCATCACCAGCAGTAGTGGCACCGTCTGTAGTGGCATCAGTGGGAGCTCTGGTCTCAATCTCCTCAGTCTCCTCGTCAGACGACGATGCATCCTCAGCTATAATCTGTGTGATGGCTCACTCAATATCATCCGAAAAGTGGTAGTCCATGTGGCTCGGGGCAAATGCTGCTGGTTCCCTCGGTAGTCGACCCTCACTCATCAGTAGTAGGAGAGTCAGAATGTTATCATGTGTTTGCTTTTGATCCTCCATCCAGTTCCTGAACTGTTAGCCATACTCAACCTCATCCTCACGGAGGGAGAAAAGAAGGAACTGGTGGTGCCTAAGTCGGGGCCGAAGATGAACTGGGCTGATATGGTTCCATACGCTTTAGCTGGGCTAGGGTCTTAACCTTCTCTCTTTGCAACAATCGAGGATTCCTAGGCCGATGATCCCCTTTGTACTCCGGGACCATTGCGTCCTGACATAAGCTATAAATCAGATGGGGGCAAATTAGACAGCGGGTGTAGACCTTCTGGTTCGTGGCCAACTCGTCATAAATGGCCTGTCCCACGTCCACATTCAGTTTAAAATTGAGGGCATACAGCATCCCTTGATCGCTAATATGGAAATGAGTCAGGTTGTTCTTAGGAAGCAACCGGTTCTGAATAAATCGGCATTGGACCATCCAATCCTCACCCCAAGTCGATGTTACCAACTGCTTTCTCACCCCACCATCTCCGACGGTCCATGGCACATCCGGGCAAACCAACAGCCAGAGCTCCTTTAACGGGTCCTCACCCGCATCCTGTTTCGCTTTGATCGCCTCCTTATAATCCAAACCCTCGAAAGGTGCCAGTCCATACTTAGCATTGATCGCCTTGGCACGAAATGGGACTTGGACACCCCGAACCTTAACCAGCTCCGTGTCTAAGCTCGACTCAGAAAAATTTGCATAAAACTCCCACACCAAAGTTGCTTTCACATTCACCTCCGGGGTTGTCATCAAAGCTCCCCACTTCCTATCGGTCAGGTTTTTCACAAAGATCTTATCCACATTATACGCATGGAAGGCTCGCTCTATAAGCATTGTACGGGTCAAGTAGTGTTTGTTATAGACCTCTAAAGCCTTGGAGCTGACAAATCTCCTCTCAAACGGGATCGGGGGTCCTGTTCGGTAAAAACTAGTTTTAAATTTATAAACCGAAACACCCCAAGTATAAGGCTTGTAGTAGAGGGTGTTAACGGGTCGTCCTAAGGGAATCAAATGTTTAACGGATTAAGGTGCAGTTATTATATCGATTATGTCACAAATTATTATCTAAAACTAGGGTTTATGTTAATTGTAAAATAGAAACGAAGAACAGTGACTAAAATAGCAGAAAACAGAAAAATTCAACTAAAGTTCTTGAAATATCTAATCGTAGCAATCACAATTGACACGAACAAATTGGTTTATCAAAGAATTAAAAGAATGGCAAGGCAACTAGAATCCACCAATCAACCAACCAACCCCAACTAGATTGTGAGCTAAAGGTACGATTTTTAGTAATGATCAAATCACGAATTCGATTAAATCTCCTTAATCAATTTCTAGGGTTTCGTTTTCATTCTCAAGCAAAACTAAACTAGCATGCATAACATGGTCATGAGATTGTCTCCAATACTCTACTCAACTAATGATGACGGTTAAAATATACCTATTTATGTCATCAATTATAACCTTAAATCGGAGTCAATTATATATATTTCATATTTAATCACGTGTTTATATTTATTATTTAATGATAAGTGATTATTAATATGATAATTGGTATTTAGCTGTTTTTATTATAAAAGAGCAATTAATTGTGTGATAAATGCTGATTTTGCGTGATCATGATAAATCGGAAGATAATTATCACACAATCGAGAGATCTCAAGATAAAAGAGAAGAAAATCGGAGCATTGAAGAAAAGATTAATCGATCGGACAAACGAGTGAAGTGGGGAACAAGTCGACGGAGCCAAATTGAAAACGCCAGAGAAGGTGGCTCGGTCGACCGAAAGCCATGCCATTCGGTCGACCGAGCGTAACGGTTCGGTCACCCAAGCCTAAGGTGATAAATGCGTGTCAATCTTCTGGATTCTCCCTATGTCGGCTACAACTCCTATATAAACAGCAGCTACGAAATTGAGAAGACACACCACTACAACACAAAACAATTTATGCAATTTAAGTTTTAGTTTTCTTTTCTTTTCTTTATGTTCATACATTGTGGATTCGTCGGATTCTCCGATTAGGGAGCGCATTAAAGAGTGGGAGTCGCTCTCGTCTTCGAGGGTATGACTATTCAATTGTGCAATCTTTATTCGTAGATCTGTTGTGTTTTATTATGGAGTAATTTTATTTGTATTGATTGCGTGATGTAGATTTATTTACGAACCCATGTGCTTAGGTTAGAAACGTTACGAAGTAATCATGATTTGTTCCGGCACAGAACTGTGTTCGGTCGACCTAGACGTGTCACTCGGTCGCCCGAGTGCTGTCATTCGGTCGACCGAGTGTGGTAAGGTGTAGGGCAATATCATGATCGGCTTCGACTACGCCGATTCTCTCGATTGGAATTTAAACGAGCAATTAAACTCGATCAACTTAATTATTCGTCATCATAATTTAACATGAAACTCAAAAAGTGATTGTTACTTAGGATATAGATTGAATCGGCATCTAAGAAGTACGCCTAACCATAGGAATGTTGCTTAGATGAGGTTACGGTTTATACCGGCATCCCTAGTTAAATAATTGTGTCGGGTTATATGAGATGGAGGCATTAAAAAGCGAAGTCACGTAATGGAGGCACGATGATTTAGATGGCCTAACCGAGCTAAATCTACCTTGTGGATGACTCCGTAGTCATAATAATTAATCTTGAACGCTTGTTTTGTCTCGTTATCAATCTAGTTCACATGGGGAGTTATGATCTACTAGCGTAATCAATACTATTTGTCTAGATAATATCAACCGTATTATCCGTGTTTTAGTAGTCTTTGATTTGTCTTTGTGGTATTTTGTGTCTTGTGGTTGTCGCTATTTTATTTACAGCATTTAGTTGGTCGTAGACCGCCTTTCAATTTAAGTCCGATAAAGTAAGTTGTGTTTTATTTGTGCCGAGTCTCTGTGGGATCGACTTCGACTGTGTCCTGGCTATACTACAATTGAACCTAGTTCTCTTGCTAGTGGGTTAGTAGGTCTCGAGTTAATAATTTAACTTGACCTCCATCAAGTTTTTGGCGCCGTTGCCGGGGACTCGAGTCATTAAATTAAGATATAGCTTATTTTGTTAGAATCGATTCGTAAATAACTGTGAATAAGAGTCAGATATATTAAACAAAGGTCATAAATAAAAATATAAATAAAAAAAAAAAAAAAAAAAAAAAAAAAAAAAAGCGTTGAACTACGCCGAACCTCGGCTCTCGATCGACCGAGAATTTGTTTTCTTTTCTGCTTCTATTCTCGTGTCGCTTTACAATATTCTCGCTTCGCTTTATTTACTTTTTCTTTTCTCCAACTTATTTCTGAGTCTGTTTTATTTAGTTAGTTAAAGGCCTAGCCTTTACTAGTGATTAATTGTTTTATTGTTGTTTATTATTTTATAGTACGCTACTCGGAAATCGGAAGGAACCGCTTGAACCTTATAATCTGAGATAGAAAAATTTGCGAGAAGGAATAGAGGAAGTTAGCTAGTGGAACCGCTAAGCAAGGAGAAGAGGATCCAAATCTTGAGGAAAGCGAGCAAGGAGTGGGAGAAGGACATACAACCGATCATTCCGAGCATTCCGAATGCAAACGGAAATGGAAGGCATTCAGAACAATCCAAACCAGTACCTAATCCCGTTATTAATCCCGTTATCAATAATGCCAATAATATGAATGCAAATGTTAATAATGAGAACCAAGCCCTAGTCCAAGGAGCGAGGCGCACTTTGCAAAGTTATGCAACGCCCACTATTGAACAATTCATTCCCATTATCGTAGCACCGCAAGATGTCTTGCGAAGTCTATCACCCTAGGCCTAATGTAATTCAAATGGTGACCAACTATTCCACTTTTCATGGAATCCAAAACGAGGATCCTGGTGTTCACGTGGCGAATTTCTTGGAAATCGTTAGCACAGTGAAACCGCAATTAATCCCGGAGGGAACATTCGCCTTAAGCTTTTCCCTTTCACTTTGAAAGATAAAGCTAAGCAATGGCTTCTCTCTTTAGAGGTCGATCTATCACTACTTGGGAACAATTGTTGCAAAAATTCATGAATAAGTATTTCCCTGGGAAAAACCTTTAAGTTACGCCAAGACATCTTAGGATTTAAGCAACAACCTGGGGAGAGTTTTGATCAAGCTTGGGAGCGCTTCAAGGAAGCTATGAGGAAGTGTCCTCATCATGACATCTCTCTTTGGCTTTTAATGCAAACTTTTACCATGGGTTGAGGGAGACTGAGAAAATAGGGGTAGACGCCTCCAAGAATGGAGCGTTTGTTCTTTATCTCCCGAGGAGGCACAAGGAAAGATGGAACAAATAGCAATGAATAGCCAATGGGAGGCAATGACATAGCTCACTGTGAAGATGGTCACGATATATTCGATGATAGTGCATCTACCAAAATCTTAGAACAACTTTCTGTTATCAATGATAAGGTAGATGGGATGCAAGAGAGGATGACAAGAGTAGAGAAAGGGGCTGGAATCGAGGTAGCACCTCAAGGTGAGAATGCTGGTACTGAAGAAGCCAATTATGTCGGAGGAGGATACAGACCCAATCATAACCATCCTGGATTCCGATATAGTGACATAAATGCAGGAGAAAGGCCTAAACCACCTACCCCTTATGTACCACAGCAGACTAAAACTTTTGGTTGGGAAGTCATGATAGAAAAAGCGAGTAATGTCATTCATGATAATATGGGACAACTTTCAAAATCTATGGCTGAGTTAGCCACTAACTTTAGCCAATATTGTCAGAAGACAGATGCCAAGGTAACCAACCAGGAAGCTCTAGTCCAAAATCTCACGCACCAGGTAGGACAACTAGCTGAGCAAGTCTCAACTAGACCTCCTGGAGGGTTGCCAAGCAACACTGAGAAGAACCCTAAAGATTTGAATGCGATCATGACAAGAAGTGGAAAAGAAGTAACTCCACCATCCTTGCAAGAGAAAGTCACAAAGAATAAGGATGGTGAGCCAAGCAATGAGACTAATATTTCGAATCTTTGCCTGAGCAAAGAGCATATAAAGAACTCTTGCCCTAGAGTTGAACTTTTTGATAATAAGTACCCAATTTTCACTGATGTCGATCCTTCAACTCTACCTTACCCTCCGCCAAAGCCGAAACCTAAGTTTGATAATAAGAGGTATAAGAAGTTCGTGGATATGTTTAGTAAGTTGCAAATCAATATACCCCTAGTTGAAGCACTAGCTGAAATGCCTGAGTACACCAAGTTTTTAAAAGACGCCGTCTCCACTAAAAGGAAACTTCTAGATTTAGAGACCATATGCCTTAATGAGGAGTGCTCACCATTCTTCAACATAAGTTACCCCGAAATGCAAAGATCCGGGAAGTTTTCTCATTCCTCGCACCATAGGTAACGTATGTCTGAACAAAGCTTTGTGTGATCTAGGAGCAAGTGTGAACCTAATGCCACTATCTATTTTTCGGAAACTAGGCATGAAAGATCTTAAGAAGACCTCAATCACACTGCAGTTAGCTGACCGTTCGTCAAGGAACCGTGTGGGGTGGTTGAGGATGTGCTAGTAAGGGTTGAAAAGTTTGTATTCCTCGCCGACTTTGTGGTATTAGATATGGAAGCTAACTACGAAGTGCCATTGATTTTAGGGAGACCTTTCATGGCCACTAGTAGAACGCTAATTGATGTTTACAAAGGCGAGTTGGTTTTAAGAGTGAATGAAGAGAGAGTTGCATTCAATGTCTTTGATACTATGAAGCAACCTGATGATGGAGAAGATGCATGTTTCATGTTGGATTCCATCGATAGGATCGTTCAAGAATTTCAACAACATGAAAGTATCAAGGATTTCTTGGATGCTGTCTTGGAAGAAGAGGATGAAGTCAAGTACATAAGTAGTGAGGAGGAGAAGATGATATGGCCAGGATGTAGTAGAGGAATCCCAAGGCCTGTAGAGGAAGTAAGTGCTGCGGAGATTGAAAGATTCTATCATAGACCAACGTGGCATAAATACTTTGAACTCAAACTCACTGGTCAAAAGCTGAAGACTTCTTTGGAAGAACCTCCCACAAATTTGACTTTAAAACCTCTTCCTGCGAATTTGAAGTATGTATTTCTTCAAGATGAGACTTTGCCGCTAATTATATCTTCATCCTTGACGGACTTACAAGAGGAGAAACTAATGAGAGTTCTGAGAGAGTACCGCGGAGCGTTTGGATGGACCATAGCTGACGTCAAGGGCATTAGTCCTAGCGTGTGTATGCACAAGATCTCCGTGGACCCTGAAAAGAAAGCGGTTGCACAACCTCAGAGGCGTTTAACCCCGCAATTAAAGGACGTGGTTAGGGATGAGGTTATAAAAATGCTAGAAATGGGAATTATATTTCCAATTGCTGATAGCGAATGGGTAAGCCCTATCCACGTAGTTCCCAAGAAGGGAGGATTGACGGTGCAAGCCAATGAGTTGAATGAGTTAATTCCTGTGAGGCTAATCACCGGTCATCGAGTGTGCATAGACTTTAGGAAACTAAATGACGCAACTCGTAAGGACCACTTTCCTCTTCCCTTCATCGATCAAATGCTCGAGAGACTGAGCGGGCATGCTTTCTATTGTTTTCTTGACGGGTATTCGGGATACTATCAAATCCACATCTCACCCGAGGATCGTGAGAAAAACGACATTTACATGCCCATATGGGACATTTGCTTATAATCGAATGCCATTTGATTGTGCAACGCCCGCGACATTTCAACGGTGTATGATGTCACCGCTTATGGACATGGTGGAAGATTTCTTGGAAATCTTTATGGATGATTTCTCCGTATTTGGAGACGATTTTGATTCATGTCTCACACATCTAGCACGAGTGTTGAAGAGATGTGAAGAGACTAATCTTGTGCTTAATCGAGAAGTGTCATTTGATGGTTACGGAAGGTATAGTACTAGGTCACCGCATATCCAAGAACGGTATAGAGGTGGATAGAGCTAAAGTCGAGGTGATCGAGAAACTACCTCCACCTACTAATCTTAAAACTTTGCGAGGTTTTTTAGGCCACGCCGATTTTATCGAGGTTTATCAAGGACTTTTCCTAATCTCTAGACCTCTTACAATTATTGGCCAAGGATGTACCATTCGTGTTTTCTAATGAGTGCATAAAAGCCTTCAACGAAATAAAAGTAGATTGATTATCGCACCCGTCCTAGTCGCACCGATTGGGATCTTCCGCTTGAACTCGATGTGTGATGCAAGTGATACTTCTTTGGCGCCGCTTTTGGGTCAAAGAAAGGATAAGATTTTTAGGCCCATTTATTATGCAAGCCGGACTTTGAATGCTGCCCAAAGAAATTACGCCACAACAGAGAAGGAGCTTTTGGCGTTATCTTTGCTTTTGACAAGTTTAGATCGTGCTTAGTAGGATCTAAAGTCACCAGATGGACTCGACCATGCGGCTCTTAAGTATCTCCTAGCAAAGCAAGATTCAAAGCCGAGATCATTGAGATGGATTCTCTCGCCGCAAGAATTTGACGTAGAAATCCGAGATAAGAAAGGAAGTGAGAACGTGGTGGCCGATCATCCGTCGCTACTACGCTAGAGGATGGTGAGGAATTGCCTGAAATAGAGAATCTTTTCCTGATGAACAACTTTTCTCCATCACCACCATCGGAGGACATGATGATTGTGCTTTGCAGCTTCTTCGCGAATAGAGGTGGTGAAGGAGAAGAAACAACCGTGGTTTAGTTTGTTTGTCAATTATCTCTCCGCAAAGTACCGCCACCGAATCTCACTTTGTCCAAGAAAGGAAAAATTCTTTAAAGATCTTAGACACTATTATTGGGATGAGCCTTATTTGTTTAAGCTAGGATCTCGATAATGTTTTTCAAGATGTGTGCCCGAGGAAGAGTATAATGATATCCTGAAGCATTGTCATTCGTATGAAGTTGGAGGACACTACGGGGAGATAAAATCATGCGCCAAGGTCCTCCAATGCGGTTTTTATTGGCCGACATTGTTTAAGGATGCACACCAATATGCAAGAGGATGTCATGCTTGTCAAATGACAGTAATATTTCTCGGAGGAATGAGATGCCACTCAAGAGTATCTTAGAAGTAGAACTTTTGATGTTTGGGGAATAGATTTCGTTGGGCCCTTCACTTCATCATTATCTAACCGATACATCTTAGTTGTGTTGATTATGTATCCAAATGGGTTGAGGCCATTGCTTCCCTACTAACGATGCTAGGGTTGTGGTTAGATTCTTGAAAAGAATATTTTTACAAGGTTTGGGACGCCGAGGCGATTATAGCGACAATGGTAGTCATTTTTGTAATAAACCTTTGAAAGGTCGATGATTAAGTATGGGGTTCGACATAAGCTAGCAACCGCATATCACCCCTGCACTAGTGGGACAGTAGAAGTCACCAATCGAGAAATCAAGCGTATCCTGGAGAAAATCACAATACAACTAGGAAGGATTGGTCGTTACGCTTAGACGACGCTTTATGGGCATATAGGATCGCATATAAAACCTCGATTGGAATGTCACCGTATAGGATTGTTTTTGGAAAAGCATGTCATCTACCTGTAATCCCGAGCACCGGGCCATGTGGGCAACACGAATGCTAAATTTTGATGAGACGTTGGCGGTGAGAAGAGGATGTTAGAATTAACTCGCTTTGGAGGAGTTTCGCTTAGAGGCATACGAGAATGCCAAAATTTTCAAGGAGCGCACGAAGAAGTTCCATGACAAAAAGATTCTAGATAGGACCTTTCAAGAGGGTGATCTGGTTCTCTGCACAACTCGCGCTTAAGGCTCTTTCGGGCAAGTTAAAATCAAGATGGTGTGGCCCATTTCAAGTACAACGAGTTTTTCCTTCCGAGCGGTGGAATTATTCAATTTCAAAGACGAGTCCAGATTTGTGGTCAATGGACATCGTATTAAGCATTATCACGGGCTGCCGCCAGAGGTCGAGGAGGAAGTCTTGTACCTCGAGGACCCCGTCCTATGAATAAACCATCTTGAGTGAGTCGAGCTAATGACTTTAAATTTAGAACTACTACCTATAACTATCTTTTTGTTTTTCTTTTAATAAAGCAAAGATGCGCCTATCACGGTTTTTTTCATCTCGCCATGTTCCGAGTCTAAGTTCGGAATAACCGAGGTTTTTTCCTTGATAGCCGTCATGTGAGTTTCTTTTTCATTTAGGTTTAAATCCCTTTTGGTCTTGTCCTTGGCGGTATAAAGTAAAGTGGCTTAAACTGTTTTTAGATATCTATATCTAATTACTGCCACATTATTTTATAACTTCCATAGACATGGTATTTGACGATTTCGTGGAGCTTGTTTGTTTATACAGATGTGTCTCTCTCCACGCTGTGCCGATGATTACTCCGATATTGTTCCTTTACTTGGGAGCCGTTTCAGAGAGCTAAGTCTTTCATCTTGAACTCATTTATTTTTGTCATTGAGGACAATGCCATGTTTAAGTGGAGGTGGGGACTTAGCTATATATAGGTATATTGTGCTATATGTTGCGCTCAAGGGAAACGGTACAATCGAGACAATATTGAGCCAAATTTTAAAATTTTTATGGATAAATGCCAAGTTGTTTAACTCGTGCACTTAAACTTGTGAAGTTCTTATACTTAGAATTAATAGGACATGAACCAAGTTGCGTGAGTACGTAGTCATATTATACTTGTGCGATAATTTGTTAGTAGACTTAAGGATATTCATGCCAACAATTGCAAGTAGTTAGGTATTGTTCAATTACTCGACATGTGAATCGCTTAGTACCGCATGAGTTATAATAATTGAAAGAAGTATGTGTACAATGCGTAGATAAGTGGTTATGAGGACCTAATGTCGATATTTGTCGACTAATGTATTCTCGATCTTCTAGCCAACAAGAGCGGAGTAATAAGCTTGGGACGTACACTGTGTTTTGACAATGCAATAAAACACTGGCTTGTAGAAAATTACCAAAGTAGCCTCGCGCTTGTGGTAATATTCGGTGCTATGCATGATCTAAGATAGGAGATACTCATTAAAAGTTTTCTTCCTTGAGATTAGTAGTATTCAAACATATGCAAAAATTGAAAATATTAATTTTTAGAGGCTTCGAGTAGTACTCGGTCTCCAAGTCCAAAAACCCTATAGATACGCTCTTGCTTATTGTTCTAGTGCTTTAACCATTGCGAGGCATAAGAAGTATGAATGCTGATGTTGGCGAATTTAGATATGAAGTCTGCATAAACTCTAAATCAAGCTACATTTATATAAAACCAACGCACATGCACACAATCACTTCGATTCATAGCGAGTAGTGGATAATGTTTATCTTATGAGCATGACTGGTATGAGTTGACTCGGGTTTCTTGTGTAAGTATGAGTTGACCACGTAAAAATGTTGTCTTGGGAATGACTTATTGATGCTTTGTTCGGGACGAAGCAAAGTTTAAGTGGGGGCATTTTGATGACGGTTAAAATATACCTATTTATGTCATCAATTATAACCTTAAATCGGAGTCAATTATATATATTTCATATTTAATCACGTGTTTATATTTATTATTTAATGATAAGTGATTATTAATATGATAATTGGTATTTAGTCAAGCTTTTATTATAAAAGAGCAATTAATTGTGTGATAAATGCTGATTTTGCGAGATCATGATAAATGCGGAAGATAATTATCACACAATCGTGAGATCTCAAGATAAAAGAGAAGAAAATCGGAGCATTGAAGAAAAGATTAATCGACAAGACAAACGAGTGAAGTGGGGAACAAGTCGACGGAGCCAAATTGAAAACGCGTAGAGAAGGTGGCTCGGTCGATCGAAAGCATGCCATTCGGTCGACCGAGCGTAACGGTTCGGTCACCCAAGCCTAAGGTGATAAATGCGTGTCAATCTTCTGGATTCTCCCTATGTCGGCTACAACTCCTATATAAACAGCAGCTACGAAATTGAGAAGACACACCACTACAACACAAAACAATTTATGCAATTTAAGTTTTAGTTTTCTTTTCTTTTCTTTATGTTCGTACATTGTGGATTCGCTGATTCTCCGATTAGGAGCGCATTAAAGAGTGGGAGTCGCTCTCGCCTTCGAGGGTATGACTATTCAATTGTGCAATCTTTATTCGTAGATCTGTTTGTGTTTTATTATGGAGTAATTTTATTTGTATTGATTGCGTGATGTAGATTTATTTACTAACCCATGTGCTTAGGTTAGAAACGTTCACGGCAATCATGATTTGTTCCGACACAGAGCTGTGTTCGGTCGACCTAGACGTGTCACTCGGTCGCCCGAGTGCTGTCATTCGGTCGACCGAGTGTGGTAAGGTGTAGGGCAATATCATGATCGGCTTCGACTACGTCAGATTCTCTGATTTGGAATTTAAACGAGCAATTAAACCTGATCAACTTAATTATTCGTCATCATAATTTAACATGAAACTCAAAAAGTGATTGTTACTTAGGATATAGATTGAATCGGCATCTAAGAAGTACGCCTAACCATAGGAATGTTGCTTAGATGAGGTTACGGTTTATACCGGCATCCCTAGTTAAATAATTGTGTCAGAAGTTATATGAGATGGAGGCATTAAAAAGCGAAGTCACGTAATGGAGGCACGATGATTTAGATGGCCTAACCGAGCTAAATCTACCTTGGGGATGACTCCGTAGTCATAATAATTAATCTTGAACGCTTGTTTTGTCTCGTTATCAATCTAGTTCACATGGGGGAGTTATGATCTACTAGCGTAATCAATACTATTTGTCTAGATAATATCAACCGTATTATCCGTGTTTTAGTAGTCTTTGATTTGTCTTTGTGGTATTTTGTGTCTTGTGGTTGTCGCTATTTTATTTACAAAGATTTAGTTGGTCGTAGACCGCCTTTCAATTTAAGTCCGATAAAGTAAGTTGTGTTTTATTTGTCCGAGTCTCTGTGGGATCGACCTCGACTCTGTCTGGCTATACTACAATTGAACCTAGTTCTCTTGCTAGTGGGTTAGTAGGTCTCGAGTTAATAATTTAACTTGACCTCCATCAACTAATCATGAACAATCTCTTGAATCACAATTAATTGCATCAATTGAAAAGATCAAAGCTTGAACAATATTCTCATATAAATTCAATCAAAAAGATAGTTGCATCGATCTCTCGATTCAAATAAAACATAAACAATATAACAATATCCAATTGATGAAAAATCATAAATTTAACTCACTAAGATATAGCTAAAAATCCTCTAGTTGGTGTGGTTGTTGATTGGTTTCCTCCGTTGTCCCACCGCGAATTGCTTAGCCTTCAATCATCTTTGAACTCCCAAGCAAGATTGAAAGAAAGAAACTCATATTTTTCTTTGTATTTAGTGCGGCTGTTGTCTGTATTTTTCTGTGTAATCTTTTCTGCTCGAATGGTGCTGCTTATATAGGAGTTTCGCCGACATAAGGAAGGATCTAGAAAAACGCGTCGATTTTGCGAATTCGGGCTCGGTCGACCGACTTAAGACACTCGGTCGACCGAATAGCATGGCTCGGTCGACCGAGCCTACCCTTTTACGCGTTTTCACACCGCTGCTTCGTATACCGTGTCCCCCACTTCACTCTTTCGATCCAATCTGATTTATCCTCTCTTCAATGCTCCGATTTTCTTCTTTATTTTGAAATCACTTGATTGAATGAGATTAATCTTCTCCATTAATAATATCCCCATGCATATATTTTAATTTTCTGCAAAATTGTTGTTACACCGAGACATCGAATAATAATAATAATAATAAAATGTGTAACAAAATAACATTTAAACTCAATATTTCCTCATAATTAAATTATAACCCCTCAATAACCATTATAGGAATTTAACGGTTAAAACACGCTTTTCTCATTTATTTCCCTTAAAAATAAGGTAAATTGTTTAGGGATTAAGCCCGAAAATATAGTAAAATATACCCTAAACAACTCCCCCACACTTAGCTTTTTGTTCGTCCCGAACAAAATAATCAAAACTCGAGGGGTCAATATCTGGCGATCCAATATTGATAACTGATAAGGTTAATTTTTGGAAAGTCGAGCTGAGGACTTTAAACTCAGAACTACTTCTTTAAAACCCTGAGGATTTCTTTTTAGGTTTTTAGGTTTTGTTTTCTTTGAGTCAAATAAGAGTAACGTGACATGTGTTGAGGTTTTTTATTTGCCGTGTTTCGATGGCCATTAGGCTAAGGATGTGCAAAACTTTTTTACTCAATATAGATCACGTGAAGTAGAGTTCTAGAGAGAGTCGAGAAATTGCTAAAGAAAAGGAAATTTAGCAATCAACCTTAAGATGGAAGCATTGAGAGAGCTTGAGAATTATTGAAAATATAACAGAGAATGATTGGTGTAAACCGGAACGATTTTGGTCTACTTCCAAAACTTTTTAGAATGGCGATCCGAGTGAAAATCCAAAGTTGTGTGCAATTCGTTCTGCAACTACCCTTATCCTTTTCTTTATACCTTTTGACCCTTCAACCTTTTCTATTCTCTCACCAATCTGCCTCACAATTCACATTTCTAACCATTCTTTCATTCCCTCTCTTTCTCTCCATCTATTTCACTCTCCCACCCTAACCCAATCCCTTAACCAATACCCACCCAAAACACAATTTCTTACCCACCCTTTATCTTTTCTTACCATTCTTATAAATATCTTTTTCTCAACCCATCCTATTCTAAACCTCCATGTTGTTTACAAAATACCCTTTTGTTGCGGAATTAGTAAATTGCTAAGTTTTAATGATTATCTTTCATCATTTTGATTTTTCTGGATCCTCGCTGGGGTAAGTGTAGCTCTGAACCTAGCTAGCTTTTAACAGTTTTTGATTCGATCAAACTACTACTTATCTTTCTACCGGAAGTTTTAAATTTCACTTTTTCCTGACCATTCCGGCACATATAGATGATGAGTTTTGTTCTAAGCTAACACACCGATTTCACCTTCTTGATGACGTTGAGAACTTCTACATCCTAAATTGGGTAATTCGTAATTTCGAGGAGAAGCTACATCTCCCTAAGTTGTTGATATCCAATCAAACATGAAGAGTCTGCGCCTAGTATCTGATTTAATCTTTAGCCAATAGGTCCCCCCAATCTGTTATACCTTAACTAGTTTCTCTTTTACGGTCGATTAAATACCTTATCAATCCAGTAAATCTCATGTTTTCACACATGGGGTAATGCTTTCCGATCTTTGTTTATCCACACGGTTTTCTGCATATTTTTTTGGGGGGATATCGATGAAGACTATAATCTTTTGTTGATTGTTTATTTTTCTTCCTATTTAGTATTTTTCTTTTTGAGTCTATATATATCCTTCTTCTTATTCGTTTTAGAATTCGTGTATGATCGAGTCGTTTTAACTCTTTGGTTTTCCTTGTCATTGGTTGTATACAATAAAGTGGCTTAATTTGTTTTTGGATATTTTATATCTAATTACTGCCACATTATTTTTTAACTTCCGTTGACGTGTTATTAACAGATTCATGGAGTTTCTGTTTGGTTTGCTTTACCAGGATTTTGTTTGCTTCTTCACGACGTGCTTGGATTACTCCTGCATTTTGCATCTTAGTTGAGAGCCGTTTCTAGAGCTAAGTCTTTTTCTTAATATCTCATTTTTATTTGTCATTGGAGACAATGCCATGTTTAAGTGGGGGGTAGGAGACTTAGCTATGATGTGATATGTGTTAAAATTGAATGAAACGGTGAAAAGTTGAAGAAAATTGAAAAATGCCAAATTAATTATCTCGTACCCTTAGAATTGTGAGTTCTTAAAACATTGAAATGATAGGAAGGAACCAAGTTGCATGATTACGTGATCATTTTATACTTATATGAATGTAAATTTAAGGATATTCAGGCCAACTGTTGTAAGTAGTTATTTATTATTCGATTACTCAATTTTGAATCGAATATTATCGCACAAATCATAATAAGTAGAAGAATTATGTGTACATTGAATAGATGATTGGTTATGTAGACTTAGTGTCGATATTTATTTGCTGATGTATTCCTATCTTCTGGCCATCAAAGCGGAGTAATAAGCTTGAGAATTATCTATGTTTTAACAATGCGTTAAACACTGCGCTTGTAGTAACATTACCAAAGTAGCCCAGAGCTTATGGTAATATTTAATACTATTGACTAATCCGTGTAACGCCCCGCTCCCGGACACCGAGTCCTTATCCGGAAATCGAAACGTTCGGCATGCATAATATTAAATAAATAATATTACACGTAAGCCTCTACTAGGTCGTATCAAATGAAAGCAAACGGAAGCTAAAAGACTCGGGTAAATTTTTCCAAACAACCAAGAATAGAAATAAAGAACTAAAGAGGAAATGTAATTTTATTACATCCGAAACGAAACCAAGAATCCAAATCTTTACGAATTTAAAAGTACTAAAAGCAACAACAAGATCCAATAGCGATCCAAGTCTATGAAGTAAATGAAGAGATAAATAATAAACAAGGTCTTCAAGTCCGGCGTCCTAAAACGTCGTCGTCAAAGTCCTCCTTGATGTCTTGACTAACCTGTTCGTCTTCTCTCCCCCAAACACATAAATAAACATGCATTTGAGGTAAGTACATTTGTACAAAGTAAGAAGTAGAAGCTACAACTCAATTAAAGTTATTATTAAAGATTATCTTGGTGAGATCGACTCAATCTAGGGTTCATTCCATGCCCATCGACACGTCATGACTATACGTTTCTAACCTAGCTTATCTTTGTTACACCATTACTCAAGGACACAATGCATGGTTAAAATTCCACCACGAGATATACTTGCCAACTACGGTGATTAGCACCGGTAGTCCCGGGATCTCCCCGGTATGCATATACGCTCGATGGATTTCCTCCACTACCCTTCAGCCTTTTGAGCCAGTAGCATTGTCCACCTTTTATGAACGTATCACATCGCCGATTTGAATCAGTGCCTAACCAAGAATAGATGACGTTTTAGCTTTTACTACACTTATGTAATTATTAATGTGAATTAACTAGTCACCTAAGTGTTTTTCAGAATAATACTCACCTTATCAACTCTACTCCCTCACTTAGACGACTAGACGTCACATCCTATCAATTACACAGACATTGATGAACCCTAGTTCATCAAAGCACAAGCCCTTTCATGTCCTTCCGACGGATCCGAACTTCAACTCCCTTTAAGAGTACATTCGGTGTTTTAACTGAACGAATCAGAAGTCCAATGAAGCTTGTTCATATTTTTAATTAATGTCAACATATCAGGATTAAGGGTTTAAAATAGTGAAAACATGATTATGAAGTCAAAACCGAACTAAGGTGCTAGAATAGTGAAAACAAAGTAAAACAGGCCAGACGCCCGTTTGGAACCCTATGGACGCCCGTCCGTAGTCATACGCCCGTCCACTAACCTTGGACGCCCTTCCGCCAAAAACAGCTACATCCTGAATCAAAAATCTGACCTCAAACGCCCGTCTGCCTAATGCAGACGCCCGTCCGAGTTACTAGGGTCTCAGACGCCCGTCTGCCTAGTGTAGACGCCCGTCCGACTGGGTTTTTCCCCAAAATGCTATAACCTTCACGACTCGATTTCTGAATTGTTTCTAACCTAATTAACATCGATTTCTACTCAGTAAAACGTAGCAAACATATCTAAACATCTATGATCCTTTGATCAACGAAAAAGCACGTCTTTCTTGTATCTACGCATCATAAAACATGATCTAAACTACAATAACAATAATTGGAATTGTAGGAAGAGCCTCTTACCTTTTAAGAAAGCTTAATCCAACTCCAAACTCAGAAAAATAGCAGCAAAACTGATCCTTTTCTCAGAAGAAAATATGTGTGATAAATCCAAACTTAGATTAGATTCAATCATATGCTTCTAAACGACAAAACTACGAATTGATGAGTTTGAACCCATCAAACTCGAAGGTGGGCTGAGTTAGGGCTTACACATACCTTATCAAAGCTCCAACTTTCTACAATCAAAACGTTGCCTTCTTCACAACGATTCCGGTGCTCGACTCTGATCTGAAAACCGTCAAGAATTGAATTAACAACTGATGAAAATTCCCTCAGCCCTAAATCTTGCTCACACACGTAGAAGGTGAACTTTGTAGGTGGAAAATCTGATTAAAAGATTATGGGGCTGATTAGGTTGATTTTCCCTTAAATAGGAAGAATCCCATAATTACCTAATTTCCATGATTTTCCATAATCACCCTTATTAAATCAGATTTTCTTCCTTAAATATTTATATATATATATCTCGAAAATACATATATAGATATCCAAATTATTAACTCCGAATAAAAGGAACCGAACCCAATATTTCATTTTCGTAAAATGACACGTCTGCCCTTTCCCGAAAATGGGAATATTACATTCTTCCCCCCTTAAAGGAGTTTCATCCTCGAAACTTAAAATATACCTGGTAAGTCCATAAAATCTGGGAACTCGCTGATCATATCATCCTCAACTTCCCAAGCATCCGGTGAATGATTGCTCCATTGCACCAGGACCAAAGGAATCAACCGTCTCTTAATCATCCATTCTTTCCGGTCCAAAATTCTGATCGGTGCCTCATCATACGAAAGATTATCTTGGAGAATCTCCGGATCAACTGTAGTCTCAACATCCGTTTTGGTCAAACACTTCTTCAACATCGAGACAAGAAACACATTGTGGACTCTTGACATGGATTCCGGTAACTTGAGTTTGTAAGCCAAAGGTCCAATTCTTTCTAGAATCTCAAAAGGTCCAACATACCTCTGACTTAGCTTTCCCTTTTGTCCAAAACGTTTCACTCCCTTCATTGGTGAAGCTCATAGATAAACTCTTTCACCAACTTCAAACTCTAAAGGCCTTCTTCTAACATCTGCCCAACTCTTCTGTCTGTCTTGAGCCGCCTTCAAATTCTTCTTAACCAACTGAACTCTTTCTTTAGCTTGCTCAACCAATTCCAGCCCGGTGATTTGTCTTTCCCCAACTTCATTCCAAAACAGTGGCATCCTACATCTTCTTCCATACAAAGCTTCAAACGGTGGCATGCCTATACTTGCATGATAACTGTTGTTATAGGAAAACTCCGCTACCGGTAGGTAATCATCCCATGATCCACCTACTTCCACAATACAATCTCTCAACATATCTTCAAGTGTTTGAATAGTCCTCTCTTGACTGTTCATCTGTCTGAGGATGGAAGGTCGTACTCAAATCCAACATGGTTCCAAAGGCTGCTTGTAAACCTTTCCAAAATCGACTGACGAACCTCGAATCACGATCCGAAACTATCAAGATATGTACCCCATGTAACTTCACTATATTATCCAAGTATAGTGTCGTCATCTTCTTTAAGGGCATATCAACTTTATACGGTAAGAAATGAGCGGATTTGGTCAATCTATCCACAATCACCCAAATCGCATCATTGCCGCCTCTCGTCTTTGGTAAACCGGTGATAAAATCCATAGTGATCTTTTCCCACTTCCATTCCGGGATATCCAAAGGCTTAAGCATTCCTCCTGGTCTTCTATGTTCTGCTTTAAACTTCTGACAAACGTCACACTCTGCGACAAACATGGCTATCTCCAGTTTCATCGAGGGCCACCAAAACCTTTCCTTCAAGTCTCTGTATATTTTAGTAGCTCCCGGATGAACTGCAAAGGCGATCTTATATGACTCTCCCATGACTCTCTGTCTTAAATCACCAACATTGGGCACACACAAACGATCCTGGTACCAAAGGTTTCCATTCTTGTCCAAGACATAGCCAACCGTAGGCTTTTCTCTTGCAACTCGCTTCAAGTCAACCAAAACTGGGTCTTCATCTTGCTTCTCCCGAATATCATCCATCAACTCAGACCTAGCTAACAACGGTGCCACAAACTTCCGGTCTTCAATCTGATCAAAGCTTCGGATTCTCAACCCATCTAATCTTTCTGCCACAACTTCAACACTTGAAACCGCAAACACTAGCTTTCTACTTAAAGCGTCGGCTACTACATTTGCTTTACCCGGATGGTACTGAATATCCAAGTCATAATCCTTGACAAACTCTTACCATCTCCTTTTTCTCATATTCAGATTCTCTTGGGTAAAGAAATACTTCAAGCTCTTGTGATCGGTGAAGATCCTGGCCTTAACTCCATACAAATAGTGCCTCCAAATCTTCAAGGCAAACACTACTGCTGCCAACTCTAAGTCATGTGTTGGATAATTCTTCTCATGAACCTTCAACTGTCTAGATGCATAAGCGATCACCTTACCTCCTTGCATCAACACACAACCCAAACCTTGTCCCGAAGCATCCGTGTAAACGTCATAATTATCAAAGATCTCCGGAACTGCCAAAACTGGGGATGTAGTCAACTTCTTCTTCAACGTCTGGAAAGCCTCTTCACACTCACTAGTCCACTCGAACTTTACATTCTTTTGAGTGAGCCGGGTAAGTGGTGTAGCTATCTTCGAGAAGTCTTGTACAAACTTCCTATAATAGCCAGCCAAACCGAGAAAGCTTCTAACCTTTGAAACGGTAGTCGGTCTGGACCACTTCTCAACTGCTTCAATCTTTGCGGGATCAACCTTAATGCCATCTCCAGAAATGACATGACCCAAGAAACTGACATGCTTCAACCAAAAATCACACTTTGAGAACTTGGCATACAACTGGTTCTTCTTCAAAGTATCCAACACTATCCTTAAGTGTCCTTCATGTTCTTTCTCATCCTTAGACTACACAAGGATGTCGTCTATGAATACTATCACAAACTTATCCAAAAATGGCATGAAAACACGCTGCATTAAATCCATAAATGCAGATGGAGCATTAGTGAGTCCAAAAGGCATGACCAAGAACTCATAATGTCCATACCTCATACTAAAAGCCGTCTTTGGTATATCTGCTACCTTGATCTTCAACTGGTGGTATCCTGATCTATGATCAATCTTAGAAAACACTCTCTTGCCTTGAAACTGGTTAAACAAATCATAAATCCTTGGCAAAGGGTACTTATTCTTAAAGGTGAGATTGTGCAGCGCTCTGTAATCTATGCACATTCTCATGCTACCATCTTTCTTCTTAACAAACAACACTAGGGCTCCCCAAGGCGAGGTACTAGGCTGAATTATATTCCTCTCAAGCATATCCTTAAGCTGTGCTTTTAACTCTTTCAATTCAGCCGGTGCCATTCTATAGGGTGCCATAGCAACTGGCGCCGCTCCGGTTACCAACTTAATCTCAAACTCAATCTCTCTATCCGGCATGTTTCCCAGTAACTCTTCTGGAAACACTTCAGGGTACTCTCTCACCACAGGGGTTTCCTCTAACTCAGGCTTTACTTGTTCCACATCCACTGCGTGCAACAAGTAGCCTTCACAACCTTTCCGACAAGCTCTTACAGCCTTAACCGCTGAAATTATAGGGTGAGGCTTCTTACTGGGCTTATAAACATTCCCCTGATAAGTCTTATCTAATTTTCCGGTATCTTAAAGGTCACTCTCTTTTCTCTACAATCCAAATGGACAAAATTCTCGGATAGCCAATCTATTCCAAGAATTACATCAAAATCTGAAAAGTCCAAAACAGTAAAGTCACTCTTGCAACGATACGTTCCAACTCGAACATCTACTTGTGGCATCAGCTTGGTTACCTTAGTCACTCTCCCTAAAGGTGTTGTGATCTCCAAGGTGTTTCTTAAAGGTTCCATTGGTATGTTAAGATTCTTAGCTACCTTAATTGACACAAAAGTGTTAGACGCTCCCATATCAAACAATGCCGTAACTGCTAAGTTTTCTAATATTATTGTACCTATAATGTGAATTCATTTATTTAAATATAGTACAACATGATTTAAATTGTGCCACAAAGTACTCTAATAAATTACAATAAACAAAAAGGTACCTGAAATAACATTATCGTCTGGTTCCGCTACCTCAGCATCCACTGCAAAGACTCGAACTGGGCGACTCGGGCCGCTTTTTCCACTTCCTTGCCACGGAATATTCGAACTCCCCTTCGTTGGACACATCTTGGCAAAATGTCCTAGATCTCCACAGTAGTAGCATCCTAGCCTTACACTCACCTGAGTGATTCCTGTTGCACTTATAGCATAAAGGTGCTCCGGTTAGAGGTTTACTCGCTGCAGGGGCTGTTGTCTTCTTGAAATTTTGTTGCGGTGCTCCCCGGCTATTGCCCTGGCTTGTTCCAAAATTTCTCTTATTCCCAATAACCATTGTGGCCTTCTTTCTGAAGGTCTCAAACTCTAATGCCTTGTTCAACAACTCGGCCATATTCTTAGCTGTGAAACCTAACATGCCAGACTGTATCTGATACGTTAACCCTTCCTTGTATAGGGCCATCTTCCTCTCTTCTACCTTCATCAACTCAGGGTAGAATCTTCCCAACTCGTTAAACTTATTGGTATTTTGCGATACTGTCATGTAGTTACCTTGCTTAAACTTTAAGAACGGCTTGCCATGTCTCGCTGCCTTGTCATTGAAAATACTCATTATAGAACATTGCCTTAAAGCTTTCCCAATCTGTCACTTTCCGTTCTTTGCTCAGACGCATCGATCCAAGCTTCAGCTGTACCGAAAAGAAACCCAACTGCTAACTGTGCCATCTCGGTCTCGGGAACATTGATGTTCCTACAAGCTTTCTCAAAGCTTCTCAACCATTCTTCTGCCTTCGAATGCTCCACATTTCTAAAGAAGTCTTGAACTTTGTTCCTCCTTAATCTCGTATACCAGTGAATTGGTGGTTCTTGCTCGAAAACCGGCCTAGCTGGTGGAGATTGCGGATAAACTGGAGGGTATCCAAAAGGTATCCCTTGCTGTTGGTACTGGTATTGGTGGAAACCGTAGGGTGGATAACCATAGCCCTGCTGGTGATCAAAACGGGGTGAAGGAGGTACAGTAGGTCGAGGAGTATGACCCACTGGAGGAGGGTAAAAGGTCTGATGCTGCTGATGATGGAAAACTGGTGGCGAGGGGTGGCTCACCGGTGGAGGGTAAACACTCACTGTAGGTGGATAAATGCTAGTTGCTCGGGGTACGTAGACTGGTGGAATGTCTCCCACTACAGTGACTCATATCGGTGCTTCTCCTAGTTCTCCGTAGATGTTGTTATACCTCGGTGGAGGGTAGCTCACTGGTGGCGGAACTAAACCCTCTGGAACATCACTTATCAATGAAAATTGACCCGAACTTCCCACATGCCATTGTGGGCATTGCACCTGATGAGGTCGCGGTGACAAGCCCTGCTGAGACCTTGGTGTAGGGGTTGCAGTATGAGGGGGTGGAGTGGGGATCGGATGGGGTGAAGGATTCTGCCTCACGAAACCGCCTCTAACAATTGCTGTAGGACTCTCTCGTCGAACTCCTGATGCTTTAGCACCTGCTCCATTTCTCGTGAACACCATCCTGATGATCAAAGAAAACTAGAATGTTACTAAAAGATCTAAATAAAAACATATCTTAAAAGAAGGGAAGCCTAAAAGACGCTTTCTCTGATACCAACTGTAACGCTCCGCTCCCGGACACCGAATCCTTATCCGGAAATCGAAACGTTCAGCACGCATAATATTAAATAAATAATATTACATGTAAGCCTCTACTACGTCGTATCAAATGAAAGCAAATGGAAGCTAAAAGACTCGGGTAAATTTTTCCAAACAACCAAGAATAGAAATAAAGAACTAAAGAGGAAATGTAATTTTATTACATCCGAAACGAAACCAACGAATCCAAATCTTTACGAGTTTAAAAGTACTAAAAGCGACAACAAGATCCAATAGCGATCCAAGTCTATGAAGTAAATGAAGTGATAAATAATAAAGAAGGTCTCAAGTCCGGCGTCCTCAAACGTCGTCATCAAAGTCCTCCTCGATGTCTTGACTAACCTGTTCGTCTTCTCTCCCCCAAACACATAAATAAACATGCATTTGAGGTAAGTACATTTGTACAAAGTAAGAAGTAGAAGCTACAACTCAATTAAAGTTATTATTAAAGATTATCTTGGTGAGATCGACTCAATCTAGGGTTCATTCCATGCCCATCGACACGTCATGACTATATGTTTCTAACCTAGCTTATCTTTGTTACACCATTACTCAAGGACACAATGCATGGTGAAAATTCCTCCACGAGATATACTTTCCAACTACGGTGATTAGCACCGGTAGTCCCGGGATCTCCCCGGTATGCATATACGCTCGATGGATTTCCTCCACTACCCTTCAGCCTTTTGAGCCAGTACCATTGTCCACCTTTTATGAACGTATCACATCGCCGATTTGAATCAGTGCCTAACCAAGAATAGATGACGTTTTAGCTTTTACTACACTTATGTAATTATTAATGTGAATTAACTAGTCACCTAAGTGTTTTCAGAATAATACTCACCTTATCAACTCTACTCCCTCACTTAGACGACTAGACGTCACATCCTATCAATTACACAGACATTGATGAACCCTAGTTCATCAAAGCACAAGCCCTTTCATGTCCTTCCGACGGATCCGAACTTCAACTCCCTTTAAGAGTACATTCGGTGTTTTAACTGAACGAATCAGAAGTCCAATCGAAGCTTGTTCATATTTTTAATTAATGTCAACATATCAGGATTAAGGGTTTAAAATAGTGAAAACATGATTATGAAGTCAAAACCGAACTAAGGTGCTAGAATAGTGAAAACAAAGTAAAACAGGCCAGACGCCCGTTTGAACCCTATGGAAGCCCGTCCGTAGTCAGACGCCCGTCCACTAACCTTGGACTCCCGTCCGCCAAAAATAGCTACATCCTGAATCAAAAATCTGACCTCAAACGCCCGTGTGCCTTATGCAGACGCCCGTCCGAGTTACTAGGGTCTCAGACGCCCGTCTGCCTAGTGTAGACGCCCGTCCGACTGGGTTTTTCCCCAAAACGCTATAACCTTCACGACTTGATTTCTGAATTGTTTCTAACCTAATTAACATCGATTTCTACTCAGTAAAACGTAGCAAACATATCTAAACATCTATGATCCTTTGATCAACGAAAAAGCATGTCTTTCTTGTATCTACGCATCATAAAACATGATCTAAACTACAATAACAATAATTGGAATTGTAGGAAGAGCCTCTTGCCTTTTAAGCAAGCTTAATCCAACTCCAAACTCAGAAAAACAACAACAAAACTGATCTTTTTCTGCAGGAAAACATGTGTGATAAATCCAAACTAAGATTACATTCAATCACACGCTTCTAAACGACAAAACTACGAATTGATGTGTTTGAACCCATCAAACTTGAAGGTGGGCTGAATTAGGGCTTACACATACCTTATCAAAGCTCCAACTTCTGCAATCAAAACGTTGCCTTCTTCACAACGATTCCGGTGCTCGACTCTGATCTGAAAACCGTCAAGAATTGAATTAACAACTGATGAAAATTCCCTCAGCCCTAAATCTTGCTCACACACGCAGAAGGTGAACTTTGGAGGTGGAAATTTTGATTAAAAGATTATGGGGCTGATTAGGTTGATTTTCCCTTAAATAGGAAGAATCCCATAATTACCTAATTTCCATGATTTTCCATAATCACCCTTATTAAATCAGATTTTCTTCCTTAAATATTTATATATATATATATATCTCGAAAATACATATATACATATCCAAATTATTAACTCCGAATAAAAGGAACCGAACCAAATATTTCGTTTTCGCAAAATGACACGTCTGCCCTTTCCCAAAAATCGGAATATTACATTCTTCCCCCCTTAAAGGTGTTTCGTCCTCGAAACTTAGAATATACCTGGTAAGTCCATAAAATCTGGGAACTCGCTGATCATATTGTCCTCAACTTCCCAAGTAGCTTCATCCGGTGAATGATTGCTCCATTGCACCAGGACCAAAGGAATCAACCGTCTCTTAATCATCCTTTCTTTCCGGTCCAAAATTCTGATCGGTGTCTCATCATACGAAAGATTATCTTGGAGAATCTCCGGATCAACTGTTGTCTCAACATCCGTTTTGGTCAAACACTTCTTCAACATCGAGACATGAAACACATTGTGGACTCTTGACATGGATTCCGGTAACTTGAGTTTGTAAGCCAAAGGTCCAATTCTTTCTAGAATCTCAAAAGGTCCAACATACCTCGGACTTAGCTTTCCATTTTGTCCAAAACGTTTCACTCCCTTCATTGGTGAAGCTCGTAGATAAACTCTTTCACCAACTTCAAACTCTAAAGGCCTTCTTCTAACATCTGCCCAACTCTTCTGTCTGTCTTGAGCCGCCTTCAAATTCTTCTTAACCAACTGAACTCTTTCTTTAACTTGCTCAACCAATTCCGGCCCGGTGATTTGTCTTTCCCCGAATTCATCCTAAAATAGTGGCATCCTACATCTTCTTCCATACAATGCTTCAAACGGTGGCATGCCTATACTTGCATGATAACTGTTGTTATAGGCAAACTCCGCTACCGGTAGGTAATCATCCCATCATCCACCTACTTCCACAATACAAGCTCTCAACATATCTTCAAGTGTTTGAATAGTCCTCTCTGACTGTCCATCTGTCTGAGGATGGAAGGCCGTACTCAAATCCAACTCGGTTCCCAAGGCTGCTTGTAAACCTTTCCAAAATCGACTGACGAACCTCGAATCACGATCCGAAATTCTCTCTCTGCGTTCTGTCCAATCCATCTTTTCCCTCTTGAAACAGACTGTGAGCTAATCATCGGCTCAGGGTCTTTCCTATCATGACTAACCATAACTTTGACATCGTCCTCTAAAGCGAACATCTCAATCATCGGTCCATATGGCAACTACTCACGCTCAGATATGGCGGCAAGCTCATGAATACGGCTTATACGCAACTGCTCACGCTCAGATATGGCGGCAACCTCATGAATACGGCTGTGCATCAGGAGACTGATGTTGACTAGAGATCCCTGCCAGGTAGAACATCAACTCTGCCCTTTTCGGTGTGAAAGACACCGTATGCTTGGTCATCAGAAGTCGAGCACAAACAAATCTATTGACCACCTTCCTATCCTAGGATAACTCATTTTTTAGGAAGATGGTAGGGGCGCCCGCAGGATTGCGCTTTGACTGCACCCCAAAGAAATCAGCATTCATATCCATCATTTCTATATCTTCAACATTGCTTGAGTATGTGTACTCTTCTGGGCCCACCGGTGGATTGCGAACCCCAAAATGAGCATTGATCTGCTCAATCAAAAAGTCAATCTTAACCACACAGACCATCACAAATGTGACTCCATGGTTATGCGAAACATAAGCATAAAACTCTCTTACCACCGTGGCGTTGAACCGTGTCGGTACCTCAGCCATATCCAAAATGTCATGTATTTATAAGGCTCGTGGCAAGATTGAACCCTAATCATCCAACTCTACGCCTCATTCTTGAGCAACAGGTCTTCCGTTTCAATGCCCTCGGAACTAATCATAGATCTCTAATGAATGAAATTGCTCAACCTCATCTATCAAGGGGTTAGCATCTCCATAAATACTCTGATACCCACTAGGATGAAGGACAGAACGGCTCTCTTAGGAACTAAAGATAATGCTTATTCTGGATAAACTACCATGGGTAAACTGGCAGAGGAGCTCGATTTACCGGCCTAATTTTTATGGGTTTTTGACTGGGACAGTGCTTCTGATAATAGAAGATGAAGAACTGCAGCTCTTAACTAGCACAACAACACTAATCAACACATGAATGGATAAAATGATATGAGTGGTTTGGTTGTTCAAATGGGAGAAAATAGGTTCGGGCTTGGTGGAGATGTGGTGGTGATAGGGGTGGTGATGATGGCTGAATTTTCTAAAAGAAGACGAATTGGAATAATTTTGGTGATTTGAGAAGAATATGGTAGATGAGAATGATGATAATGGTGGTGGAAGAGTGGTTTAAATAAGAGAAATGATGAGAAGGTGGAATGATTTGAAGGGATAGTGGGTAGAGGAGTAATTAGGGTGAGGGATTTGAGGGGGGTGATTGATGGGATTCAGGTGGAGTTATGGTAGAGTGTGGGAAAGGATGAAAATTTTGAAAAGAGGGAAAATTGGACGGTTTTCTACTGACTGGTGATGTCTGATGCATCATGTGTCCTCCACTTGTCTCTAAAAATTCAGCTTTTTCATCCGACATTCAGAAAACTGAAAATCTTAGCTCGGTAAACCGGAGGTAACCCTCGGTTTACCAGGGCTTCTTTTCCCCAGATGTCTCTTACTCCTTTTGTTGCTATTTCCGACTCAATCCTAACCTACTTAACTATAATCCACAACGAGTAAAAAAAACCTTCCCAAGAACCATCGGTTTCAAGCCTAAGGGTGCGGTAGGTTGAAAAAAAGCTCGTCCCTTCATCTAGATACTTTTATTCATTCATAATCTACCTAAGGGTTTAAGAGAATAGTTCTGAGTTTATAGTCGCCAGCTCGACTTTCTCCAGATCTTCGATCATTCAGGGGTTGGCGCTTTAACTCACCAAACTTTTGCTCCAGAGGTTTGTATCTTTACAGAACATTTTTTAGCTCTCTTCTAGCATGCCTCTCAAACTCTTAGCTTGCGTACTAGGTCTGCCTCTGCATCGAGATTTGATCAAGATGCCCGAGGATTCCACATTTCTTACTTTAGGACCAAATCGTTCACTACGCAATATGGAAGGACTAGCTTCCATGAGCGTCTTGTTGTGGTCTTTCTCTTTGTTCTCCCTAAGCATTAATCTAATGAATTCCTGCTCACCGGTTTCTACTACAACCTCTCGATGCTTATGCCATTCATTCTCTATCTCCACAATTTCCACCATTCCTGAATCATACATCATCTTGCAACTTTCCGGCCTATTATCTACGGGGTCTAAGATTTTGAAAGATATTGCATCATTATTCAACTTCAAAGTGATCTCCACTTTATCAAAAACCATGACTACTCTGCTTGTCGCTAAGAAAGGTCTTCCTAACAAAATGGGGCACTTGGGTCCTCTGGTACTTCTATAACCGTGAAATCAATTGGAAATGTGAACCCTCATGCCTTTATCATGCACTTCCTGAGCAAACCGGCAGGCATATCTCTAGTCCTATCGACAAAAGCCATGGTTCGGGTTTGATTCATAATGGCCGGAAGCTTAATCTTTTAGTAGAGTGAAATAGGTAGAATGTTGCAACTCGAGCCGGAGTCACGGAGACCTAATCCTACTGATATACCATTGACAGAGATTAGGAGTCGGAATGTGCCAGGGTCTCCTAACTTCACCACGGTGTCTGAGTCTGGGTAATCCTCAGGATCAGAGAACATCGTGTCGGGATCCTCTTCAGGATCATCAGAATCATAATCTGAAGAATATATTTCAATTAGCGCTATCAGGAACTCACCTGGACGATACGTGTTGTACTCCTATAAGTTCTCTTCAGGGTCTTGCTTGATTGCTTCTTTCTCTTTTTCCACCCGCTTATTACCACTTCCTATTTCTCTCTAACTATGGATCCAGGATACATGGAAATTGGCGTGACGTTCAATATTGTCCGAGGCATATTGCTTGACTTGTTTGCTCTTCTTCAACTCCGGTTTGATCGAATCTTTGAAGTGTCCTGATTTTCCTTTGAAAGAGACAAAATAAAACAAAGAAAAGGTTAGCAACTTCCGCATCAGTTAGGTATGCTCCCAACTGTTGTAGACCTACTAACCAAAATCAACTGGGAATAACACAGAAAAACTAAGGCTGTTTAGAATTCGATTTCCCAGGGCTCGGTAAATCGGGGGTAACCCTCGGTAAACTGAGCCTAGAATTTCTTATTCTGGTAGACTAACAGGTGCAGGTTTTATCCAGAACGACTCAAGACTCAAAATAAAATAAAATAAAAACAACTTCTTAATCAGAATAAAAACGTTTATCTTTAAAATTGGCCATTGTCCCCAGCAATGGCGCCAAAAACCTTGATCGCGTGTAAGTCACTAACGTCGATATTACTAACAAGAATACTAGGTACATCGTGGTATAGTAAATGTGAGTCAAGGTCGATCCCACAGAACTAGATTTGCCGATATCGAGCGCTGACTCATACCGCTAACCTACCTAGACAGCTGTCGACACTGATCAGCACGTTTCTAGTGTCCAAACAAACACTTCACAATTCATATTTCATGCTAGTTTTATGATTACAAAACATATTGGCCATATCTAACCTACTGTTAATTAATTATGTCGATCAACGTAGCTGTAGTGAATCCTAATTTTAGGTTTTCAAAATATTGCCTCGGTAAACCGGTATTGACCACCGGTTTACCGGGGTCAGCTTTTCCTATTCATGGATCTACATTGCTCAATTACGATTAATCTAAGTAAATCATGGGGTCTTCAAACATGCAGATTAACTAAATCATATAAATACGAAAAGATCTACCGTATTGAAGACAAAAGGAACATTCAAAGCTTCATACCTTCAACAATGGAGATCTAGATCGATCTACTCATGCTAGAGATGGTAGAGAAAAGGAGAAAACCATAAACAACTCCTCAAAAGCTTAGAAAAAATTTATTTCATCAAATTGTATAATGTATATAATGTAATATGCAAAACTTATGAAAACTATAAAATAACCTGTTAATGCGGCCTTATATAGATACAATCACCGACTTATGTGTCATAGAAACCCTAACCGACCTAGTAGAGGTGGAAGAATCGATTTTGTGTCCAACTAGCCCTCGGTTTACTGGCCCTAGCCCTCGGTAAACCGGGCCGACTTTTCCTTTTTTTCTTCACCAGATTCACTTGACCCAACATGCTCCTTTTGGTCCAGATCCATTATCCAATGCTCCAAATTAGGTACATCATATAAAACATAGAAAACAAGACAAAACAGTAGCAAATCATCGGAAAAATAACATAGATGCAGAATTACGATCCTGGAAACATACACATAGCATTTAACACATATTCCACACAATAACGAGCCTATCTATCCTCTCTTGAGCAGAATTCGGGATGAATAAATGTATAATTATTGGTACAATTTAAGGCGTTATCAGATTATCAAAGTAATGAAATCTGACAATGGTGCAAAATTTCAACTCACTGACTTTTATGCTCAGCAAGTTATCATACATCAGACATCCTGTGTAAGTACACCTAAGCAAAATGGTCTTGTTGAAAGGAAACATCAGCACTTTCTGAATGTTGCAAGAGGTTTGAGGTTCCAGAGTAATCTTAAAATTTATGTTCCTAGAGCCAACTGAGAAGAGATAGAGGAGAGTTCACTGATGAAGAAATTGAACTGATTGCAAAGTTCTCAGAGCCAACTGAGAAAAGACTGGCCCTAGGCTCTCATATGTATAGTGTTTTGAAAGGTCTACCTGCTCAAGAAGGAGTATCAAGGGAACAAGCCTTAGAGACATTTCTGCATTTGCAAAAGGTTCTTTTGCACTACTGGAACAAACTGGGTAAATGGGAAAGAAATGGAATTTTAGATAAAGTCTCAGATGAAGTTGAAAAGACTGATCCTGAGTTTCTTCAGAACTTACTGAAGGCAGCCACCAGTGAAAGACTGAGGAGATCTGTTTTGGTGTTTGCCGTGTTATTCGAAAGCAAGTTTTTCAGCAAACACAGTCATGATTCATGGAACATTTGGGTGAATATCCATGGAATTGAGAGCACAAAAACCAACTCAGCCATGAAAGAAGATGCTGAGATCTTTGACACCAAGTAAAGTGAAGTTGGTCAAGAGATAGGAAAAGAAACTGAAACTTAATTTCTTTTCATGTGTATGTATTATATTACTCTGTAACTCAGTTATCAATAAAATCTCAGTTTCTCAGTTCTTTGTGTTCTTTACTTTGTTTTGTCTTTATCTTTTTGCATTTCTCTTAAGGAGGGTATTGACATCAACAAAATGGGGGAATTGTTGGAAATAAAATTTATGTTTTGATGATGATTCATCATGTTTGTTTAATTATTATACTTAACCCCATTGATGAAGTGTCATAACTAGATGTTGTTGTGCAAAGCAAAAAGATATCTAGAAATCAATGTATAGGATTTAATAGAGTCTGATATTTGTATAAGTTAAACCAGACAAGAACTGTAATAGATCTAGGATCAGAACTGAGAAAATGAGAAACTGGTTTATTGAACTGAGTTCATAACTGGAGCACACCAACTAAAGACTGAAGGATCAGACTCAGTTATAGAGGTAGAACTGAAGAAGGTCAAGAAAAGCTGAAGATAAATTTTACCGTTATAAAGCAGCCAATAAAATTAGCTGAACAGAATTGTCAGAAAGGAAACTGACATTCATCAGAATAAGCCAGACCACCAACGGATACAAGAATTCAAGTTCTAACGTTTTATTTAGCTAACTGTTGAAGAAACCCCTATAAATAGTCTACTTCTACCATTAGAAGAAGTGTGGAATTCTAAGAACTAATCTAGTCAAGAAAGATTTTACTAAGGGGAAAGTAAATCAAAAGAATTCCTGCTAAGCACCTTATTGCAAGATCAAGAAATCTTCAAGTGTTCATAAGCTTTTAAAGAAAGATCAAGAACAATCATTTGAAGAAAACAGAGCTGAGTACATATCATATACGTCTAGAAGAATATGCTTTAAACATAATTGAATGATAGTTATTGATTCAAGTCTCAACTTTGATTCTATCAAAGGTTTAGACGGTGAAACACCAAGAAGGTGTGAAAGATAGTTGAGTGCAGTCAGGAAGACTGTGTTTGTGTTGAGATGTTGAAGGCAATTCAACCCTCTAAGGACCAGTGTAGCAAGCTTGGTTCAAACAGCAATTCTACCTGTTGAAGACTGAAGCTGGAAGATTGTGAAGCTAAGGATTAGTGAAGGACAATCAAGTGTTTAGAATTTACTTTGTGTCTTGTAACTGTAAACCTCAAGAACTTAGTGGATTTGGCCTTCTACATCACAGGGGAAGAGAGGACTGACAGGATTACACCATCTAGAAGCTATATAATTCTTGTCTTAACTTACTGAATCTAAGTATACAATACATCACACTCAGCAAACACAAGAAACTGAGTCAGCACTACATTGTATTATATTTAGACAAACTGATAAACTCAAGTTTTATTTACAGGCTTAATTTAATCCGCTGCCGGTTAACTAAGTTCAGTATAAGTCAGCACTGACTTATACTCAGCTGAGTTATCTTAACTCCACACAAGTTTAAGGTTAAACTTAATCGGTACAAGATTCAGTTTTTTGTTAGGTTTTTTGGGACAAGTTTATTCACCCTCCCCCCCCCCCTCTAAACTTGTGTAAGCCTTTCTAAGGGACCAACAAATTGGTATCGGAGCAAGTCTTCTACTCTGAAGAGATCTCCGATTGAGCTTTTATCATTTTGGTTGTTCGAGATAACTGACCATCTGTTATTTCCAATACCAACAGATTGGTATCAGAGTAGTGCTTCTGTTCCGAAGAGATCCATACGATGAATCTCTTTATCAGTTTATTTGTTCTCTCCTTCAAATTTTCAAAACCTGCATCATGGAGTCACACAATCATTTTAGAAATATGTTCAGTTTGCTCATTTTTTAGATTTGATGAATATAAAACTAAATTTCAGGCTCTTGTTGCTGAAACTCAGGAAAACCTGATTGAGACATTCATTGATTAACCATCCCTTACAAACAATGAAGATAATGCTGAAATGCTACCCATAAGATTTGGAGGAAATGGTCATTGTGAAAGTGATGAAGAAATCATATTCTTTGGAACTGACCTAACAAACAACATTGTTGGATTTGATAGGAAAGCAGATACTAGAAGATGAAGAAGCTAGAACTGAAAATTTATTTATCAGACATCATGAGGTAAGTGCTTCTACATCAAATTGCCATAATGCCATGAACAATCATAGAAATAAAGATCTCAACAATGACTTGGACATACTCATAAAATTATTAGAGGAAATTCAAAATAATTATGAGAATGTTAAAAATGGAAAAGATTTGTTGAAAGCTGAAGTTCTAAGATTGAATGCTGAAATCAACCTCATGAAGTCTAACAATGGAGCTAAGGAAAATTGCTCAACTGATGAACTGACAGAAGTAATAAACATCACAGAATCATTAGTAGATCCATCCTCCAGTGTTCAGTTCAAACCAGGTAAACCATTTGGAGACAAAACTGGTTTAGGATTTTACAGTCAGCAAAATTCTAAGTTCAGGCCTAGTACAGTTGCACCTAAGTTTGTAGATGCACAAAAGTCAAGAACTCAGAAAACTGACAATATTGTTATAACTGAAAATTACTCAGCACATCCTCGACCTAAAATTGACACAACTATAAAATCAGTCAGTGGCAAACAGCAAACTAAAAGATATTATAGAAAGTATAAGAGGACTGAAAAAGGCACAATGGATCAGAGATCAGTTAAAAGAACATTCAAGTCTCATCCATCAAGGGATGAAAATAATTCATGTTGGAAATAAAATTTATGTTTTGATGATGATTCATCACTTATTTAGTCTTGATTCTAAACCCCCATTGATGAAGTGTCAAAACTAGCTGTTATAGTGCAAAGCAAAAAGATGTCTAGATATTAATGTATATGATTTTATAGAGTCTGGTATTTGTATAGGTTAAATCAGACAAGCACTATAATAGTTCTAGGCCGGGAACTGAGAATGTATGAAACTGAGATTTAGTTAAACTGAGATTCAACGTAAAACTGAAGAAGATAAGTTCGCTGAGGGACACAGACTCAGTTGGCTTATCTAGAAGATTGAAGAATTGAGGGTCACAGACTCAGTTACAGAAGACTGAAGAACTGAGGGTTCAAACTCAGTTATGAATATTACAAGTCGAGACTGTAAAGTTAGACTTCAGGCAAAATTGTGGTGACCTGAACTGACTTTATGGATCTTGTATGAAGACCCAAGAATCATAAGGATAATGAATTCTTGGAAGATAATTTGTTATGGTGTACTCTGATTAAGTCAATCATAATCAGATGAAAAACTGGAGTACTGATATTTGAAGGAGAGTAAAATCTCAGTTAATGCTCCAATTCAGTTAAGAAACTAACACTTGATAAAATCAGTGTAAGACTGACAAGGAAACTCTGTTTTACATGTCAGTCATCCGATAAACTGATAGTACAGTCGAACGTTACAAAGGAAGCAATTCTATTGGATGAAATACTGACATAGCAGAACGGGCACAAAATATAGCCGTTACGAGATGCAAGCAGGATAAACGTTAGACAAACCCCTAT
This sequence comes from Gentiana macrophylla, assembly GCA_026214975.1. NCBI lineage: Eukaryota > Viridiplantae > Streptophyta > Magnoliopsida > Gentianales > Gentianaceae > Gentiana > Gentiana macrophylla. Next base: position 58,705,212 of record CM047807.1, on the reverse strand, counting down.
AAATAGACTACCCTTACAACAACCAAAACAGAGCAGGAAAAATAACAAGAATCTATCTAGTCAAGAAAGATCAAATTAAGGGGGAAAGCCAATTTCAAAAGAATTCCTGCCAAGTGCTTAATTGCAAAATCAAGAAGTTTCTTCAAGAGTTTACGAGCTTTCAAACAGAATCAAGATCTATTATTTGAAGAAACAAAGAGCCGTGCATAACTTACTTATCTACAAGAAAAAATCAGATCACAATTGAATCATAGTTATTGATTCAAGTCTCAACATTGATTTCATCTAAGGTTTAGACTGTGAAACACCAAGAAGGTGTGAAGGACAGTTGAGTACAATCAGGAAGATTGTGGTTGTGATGAGCTGGTGAAGAGGCAATTCAACCTTCCAAGGACCAGTGTTTCAAACAATTGAAGAGCAGCAATTCTACCTGTTCTACAAGTGTTTTGATAGTGAAGCTAGGGATTAGTCAAGGACTATCAGTTTAGGACTCTTTGTAACCGGGCCATCTCAAAGAAGTTCTAGTGGAATTTTCCTCCGCATCACAGGGGAAGAGAGGACGTACAAGATTACACCACAAGGAACCTCTGTAAATCTTGCTTATTTACTTTACGCATTCATTTATTTCATAACAGTTATAAATATCTGTTTGTTAATATAAAGGCTAGTTTTATCCGCTGTCAGTTAACTAGACTAAGAATAAGTCAGTCCTGACTTATACTCAGTTGAGTTAGCTGAACTCCGCACAAGTTAAGGGACATGAACAAAACTGAATTAAGCTTCAGTTTGAGTTCAGGAAAAACTCAGTTCCTGGAGTACTTTCAGTTTTGGGAAAGTTTTTGGTGACAATTTTATTCACCCCCCCACTCTAAACTTGTGTTTGCCTTTCCAATGGACCAACAGAGCGAATTTAAGTATCGATTGTTTATTCAAAGCAAGCTGTATCAGAGCATGCTTCCTGTTTTGGAGAGATCCGTAACTGAATTTAAGTATCGATTGTTTATTCAAAGCAATCGTTAACCTCAATATAAATGTATAACAGAGTGTGGTCGACAGCTTTTCTTCCTCAAGCAAACATACAAATATCCATTCAGATAAATCTAATGACTTTCCTAGGTATAGTAGTAATGTGATTCCACACAAAGTTCTCCCGTATTTATTAGGATAATCCCTAAAGCATATCATTCACTTTATATCTGGGATAGTCATAAGATAACTAAGTTTTTAACCACATTTAAAATTTTTATTTTTATTTTTATTTTTTCTCTTTTTTTTTTTCTTTTGATGAACTTAATTTCACATGTGTAGCATATGCCTTCATTCCCAATGGGAGGACGCTTCGTGATAACACCCTAGTCGACTACTATCATCGAGCGATCGAGTCAAACCTCATAGTGATATGGGACGTTTATTGATAACGCCTACTACCGCACTCAAATCATTGTAGCTACAACCAACCTATAGTATATATATATTTCATCTTATTTTGGTATTTTTCTTTTTTATTCCACTTATTGGCATCGGAGCAAAGAGCTTCCTGCTTGAGAGAGATCTCAACTGTGAATTCCGAGTTGTATTGGCTTCAAAGCTTGGTTATCCACATCCGAATCGTCATTTAAGTATTTGTTGATTCAAAGCACCACATTCCACATAGTTGAACTAATACATGTCACACATTATTTTTGAAATTTAATGTACTAGATCATGATATATGATGTGTGACAAAGTATTAACTCGAGTCTTTTGTACCTGAGCAAAGGCTTCGCTTCATCAATTGAATATTTCCGTGAATCGACTTAAGTATCGCTGAATGACCAAAGAATCATCTTATTTCCGATACCAATAATTGGTATCGGAGCAGTTTCTCCTTTTGTAGGTGATCCAGTATCATTCCATTCGCTTAATGTAACTGACCATCAGTTATTTCTGATACCTACAATTGGTATCGAAGCATCCAATTGTTGAAGACCCCTTATTATATCAGTATTAGAAGTACCTTATTGTGATTAAATGGATACATATAGAATTAGAAGCTGGCTGAACAACCCCCTGACTGACAATTTGCAAAATGTTGTTTATGATTTTCAGGATCAAGTGTTTGAAAGATTCAGTACTACAAGTTCTCACACAAATCCTGAACCTCATTTCAGTTATGATGAAGATATTGACTTTAACGCATATAAAGATGAATTAAGAGGATTTCCATCCCTAAGTGATCTTTCAGAAGAAGCAGAAAAAGAGTTGCTACGAGTAACTGATTATATAGAAGAAACACTGACTAAAGATCCACCCAACGCAAGGGCCAAAGATGATGTTTTACCCACAAGTTATGGAGGTGAAAGTGATGAGGAAATCATACTGCTAGGAGCAGCACATGCAAAAGTTAATGAAAAAGGGAAGCAAATTTAAATTGATGATGATTCCTCGACATAAAATTTATCTATCCAAAATCCAGAGGTAATTGCATCTACATCCAAAACTCACATTGCAATAAACAATCAGAAAAATGAAGATTTCAATGAAACCTTGAACATACTCATAAAGGAATTAGAGGTAATTCAAAAGAATTATGAGAATGTCAAAAAGGAGAAAAAGTTATTGAAAACTGAAATTTCGAGATTGAATGCAGAGATCATTAATTAAAGCTAATAATGGAATTAAGGAAATTCGACCAACTGGTGAATTGACAAAAGTAATAAACATCACAGAATCATCAGTTGATCCAATTCCCGGTATTCAGTTCAAACCTGGAAAACAGTTTGGAGACAGATCTGGTTTAGGGTTTGATAATCAGAATAATTCTAAGTTCAGACCAAGTTCAGTTGCATTAAAATTTGTGACTACACAATGGTCAGGATCTCAGAAAACTGATAAAGTTTTTAGAACTGATACAAACTCAGCACAGCCCAATGAACAAACTGAGAAAATGAAAAAATCAGTCGGTAAAATGCACCAAGCCAACAGATTTTACAGGAAGACTCAGAAGGCTGAAAAAGGCAAAACTGATCAGAGATCAGTAAGAAAAATCTTCAAGTCATATCCATCCAAGAATGAAGATCATTCATGGAATGATAAACTCAGAAAGAAAGGAAGATTAATTCCCAATGATAAAGATTGGAATGAACCTTCACAGCAGTTTCACAAATTGAACAAAGCAAAAACTATCTGGACAAAACAAGAAAAGTTTGTGAAAACTGATTTTACTCAATCAAAATATCTAGAGAGGTGTAAAGTTACATCATCAAAAACTAATCAGCTAGGACTCAAACAGATATGGGTACCAAAAATTTCTTAATTTGTTTTGCAGGAAATTATTGGTGACTGAAAACCGAAAAATTGAGTTTTGTTCACAACTGAGTTTTTGAATTCAGCATAAAGACAAGACTGAACGTATACAGCTGTAGATACACCTCATCTACCCTACTTACTACAGTCTAGCTACAGATGTCAAGAAAAGATGTGGTCCTTCTAAATCTAAACCATCCATATTTTCCACACATCCATCTTTTCGCAATCTCAAAACATTTATCACGAGACGTTTTGTGTCCCACCCTATTCTTAACTACCTTTCCTACAAATTATAAATAACTCACAATATTCTTTTATAATTCTTTACACTCGCATTTTGAATTTACTCTCTGAATCTTCAATTTTTCAAAATTCTAAATCAAATCCAGAAAACAATGGATCTCACTCATGTTGAACCCGGAATGATCATATCTCTTGACCAGTTTATTGCAAAATACCCTGATCAAACTCTAGCCAAAACAATTGCAGCAAAACTTCAGAAAATCAAAGGATTGGATGTTGTATTCAACAACGATCTGAAAAGTGTATGTCTGAAAGCATTGGATACTTCTATGAATTTGGAAGTACAGCTATAGAAGGAGAGAGCACACACACTTTTACCACTACTATCAATGGTAAGCAGATCAAGGTTACTGAAAACCTAATTGCAGAAATTTTTGTGTTTGACAAATCTGGAGGAACATCAGCCATCTAGTTGACCAAAGAACAAAAGGAAAAACTATGGAAAGATATAGCAATTGATGCAGAATCCATACTTTCACAGACCGGGAGCACAAAATTACTTAAACCGGAATTCAATTTTCTGACCAAGATGTTAGCAAAATGAATAATTGGAAATGCAGGAAACTTTAGCAATCTATCTGGAGCAAAATTGGATTTGCTATATATGATTTGGTTTAAAGAAATTTTTAATTGGGAAAGATATTTATTTGATCAAATAGTGGCACAATCAATTGACACACCCAAGAAGAAAATTGTTGTCAAGAAAGGTCGATTTTATCACAAAAAGACTCTTGCATTAACAGTCCAAAGAATACTCGATCATTTTGGAATTGCTGAAGGTTCTGTAAGTGAACCCAAAAAGAATAAAAGCATAAAGATGAAGAAAGTCATAACTGGAGATGAAGCCTTAGAACAAGTTGAAGAACTGTGTAAAAGAAGGAAACAGTTGGAAGATTCAAAGAAAAGGAAAATCGATCAAGCTCTCAAAAAATCGAGTAGAAGTGTCACCAACACAAGTAATCAGAACTGAAATTGTTGAATGGTCAGCACCAGTAGTGATAACTGAAGTTACTCCCACCGAATCTATTTCGGTTTGCCGTAATCAAGCTTTACTCTACTCAAGAACCGGCCACATTCACAGGAAGTTGAAATGACAAAGGAAACTGAAGTTGTCAACAAAGAACAGAATGTTGAAACCGAATTACAGAAAGAAGCTGAGACTCAAGGGGAACAGACCCTGAGAATTGGACTTGATGATGAAGAATCTGACAGTGATGAACGATTGGTTGAAAAAACAACATTGGACATGCTTTCGTTACTTTCAAAATCCAGATCCACCCCTCAAAGATCCTTTTCCAGATTAGAACTTGAAGAATCAATCAAAGGATTTTCAGCTTCTCAATCTGTGGAAAAATAAGCCAAAGTAGACTTAAGATCAACAAAAGTCATTAACTTGGATGAGCAAGTCAATGAAGAAGAACTCATTGAACGATCAGTGAAAGAAGTTCCAATTACTGAATTGGAACCTAAGCCTGCTGAAAAACAAGTTGCTGAAGAACATGTAAGTGAGAAAGTTTTGGAAACTGAGCCAACAATCTCAGTCTCAGTCATTGAAAAAGAGTAATCCCAAACACTACTGAAGGAGGAACCAGTAGAACTGATCTTATGCAAACTAAAGATGTTATTCTGGAAGATGACCAGGAGATCACAAGAGAATCAGAGGAAATTGTCACACAATCCTCAACTGATCATGGAGAACTTTTGATAGCTGATTATAAGCGACTGCGCAGATATCGAACTTGGAAATTCAGTTCCATTACCAATCAAAGAAGTCAACAAGCAGAAATGGAAGTTATCGAAAAATGGGTATTTGATCTATACAACATTACAAATCTATCGGAGATAATCAATTCTGATGAATTCATGAATCATGGATATGCACTTATCAGAAATAGTTATTGGAAGGAAGCCACAACTGGTGGAAGTTCAAAAAAGAATGATGATGATGATTCTCAGGAAGATCCCAACTTACAAAAAGGGCTTCTTTCCTCTCTACAAGAAAAAGAAACTGCAACAGAACAGATTATTGATGATGATTCTGAAGAAAGCAATGGATGTTCCAGTTCTGAAACTATGTCTGATGCACAACAAGAAGAAAAAGAAGGTTATAAATCCCCAACAGACAAGTCTTTGCTAGAAATAGCAAGAACAGTGGCAAACATGGCTGGAGAAGAATCAAATAAAGAATTTAATGTTCAATTATCACCCGCAAGAGATTTTGGTAAATCAAACTTGGAAGAAGCTAGGAAACAATCCAAAGAAAGAAGAAGATCGGCAGAATATAGAGAAAAACTGAAGCAAGTTGTCTCAAAGAGGTTCTAGTGAAGAGCAGCAATTCAATCCTCCAAGGACCAGTGTTTCAAACAATTGAAGAGCAGCAATTCTAACTGTTCTACAAGTGTTTAGATAGTGAAGCTAGGGATTAGTCAAAGACTATCAGTTTAGGACTCTTTGTAACCGGGCCATCTCAAAGAGGTTCTAGTGGAATTTTCCTCCGCATCACAGGGGATGAGAGGACGTACAGGATTACACCACCTGGAACCTCTATAACTCTTGCTTATTTACTTTACGCATCCATTTATTTAGCAACAGTTATAATTATCTATTTGTTAATATAATGGCTAGTTTTATCCGCTGCCAGTTAACTAGACTAAGAATAACTCAGTCTTGACTTATACTCAATTGAGTTAGCTGAACTCCGCACAAGTTAAGGGACAGGACCAAAACTGAATTAAGCTTCAGTTTGAGTTCAGGAAAAACTCAGTTCTTGGAGTACTTTCAGTTTTGGGAAAGTTTTTGGTGACAAGTTTATTCACCCTCCCCCCCCCCTCTAAACTTGTGTTAGCCTTTCCAAGGGACCAACAATTCATGAAATACTAGATTCAGGGGGAAAGGAAGACTTTTTCCCACTGATGAAGACTGGAATGGATCTATGACTACTCAGTTTCACAAACTCCCTAATAAAAAGACGTTCGAGTCAAGAAGGCAGAATTTTGTGAAAATTGACCATACTCAGCCGAAAAATCAATATAGGTATAAGGTTAAAACTGATAAGTCATTTAAAACTTACATAAATACAAACACTAATCAAAAAGGACCCAAACAGTTATGGGTACCAAAGACTAGTTAATTTGTTTTGCAGGAGAAAGTTAAATGAATTTTGAAACTGATCTAAAAGACAACAGAGTCAAATCATTGGATAAGATCAAAGATGGACCTTTACAACTGGAGATACACCGTATCTATCTTATTTAATGATACAAGCTCCGGATGATAGAGAAGTTGTGACCTACACTCATCTCAGCTGTTTATCCTTTTCACTCATCACACTTTTTTTCCATATCTCCACGCAAGACATGATTTATGACGAGACTATTTTAAAACCCACTCAAATTTTCTAACAACCAAATCTATCACTTATAAACACTCTTGTTTCATACCTGAGATCCTTTACACTCATTTTTCTCTTCATATCCATCTAACTTGAAAGAATTTTTCTCCATCTTCAAATTCTCCAATAATCTGAAATAATGGCTCTTACTAAAGTTGAACCCGGAATGGTCATTTCACTTGATCAATTTGTTGCAAGATATACAGATTAGACTCTTGCCAAGGAAATTGCAAAAAAAAATTCAGGAAAATCAAAGGATTAGAGCAAGTGTTCAATATTAATCTGAAGAGTGTTTGTACTCACTTTTATCACTCGAGTCAATGGAAAAGAGATTAAGGTTACAAAGAACCTAATACCGGACTTATTTGGTTTTGAAAAATCTGGATTTACCTCTATTCTTAAAATATCTAAAGAACAAAAAGAGAAACTTTGGAAAGATATTGCAATCATAGGAGATTCAGTGTATCACTGTCTGGATCAACAAGTCTACTCAAAGCTGAATTCAATTTCTTGACCAAGTTGCTAGCGAATTGCGTAATTGGGAACGCAGGGAACTTCAGTAATCTCTCCGGCACAAAATTGGACATGTTGTATGTTATATGGTTTGGAGAAGATTTTGATTGGCAGAGATATATCTTTGATCAACTGGTAGCACAATCTTTTGATGTTTCCAAGAAGAAAAATGTAGAAAAGAAAGGGAGATTTTATCGCAAGAAGACCCTTGCTATACTAGTTCAAAGGATTATTGACCATTTTGGAATTGCAAAGAGAAAGGAAACTACGATTGTTGATGGTAAAATTGAAGTCAAAGAAGAGAAATCCAAGAAAAGAGAAACTGAAGGTTATGAAGCTGAGTCTAAGAAGAAGAGAAAAAAATCTACTAAGAAAGTTGAAACTACAGCTGAGGCACTGGAACATCTTGAGAGACTAACCGAAAGGAAAAGAAAATTGGAAAAAGTCACAATAGGACAAGTTACTGAGAAAGCAGTAGAGGCTTCACCAGCAAAGTCAGTCACCTCAGTTGCTGAAAGCTAGGGAAAGAAAACCAGGACTGAGGAAACCCTCACCAAACAAATTATTGCTAAAATAGAACATGTTGCTGAGGAAGTACCTTTTCAAGAATCAACAAAAGAATATCAAGAAGTTGTTCATTCAATACCAGAAACTGATACTCAGGGGGAACAAACCATGAGAGCTGAAGTTGATGAGGATGGAACTAATAATGATGAGGAACTGGTTGGACCTGGTGTAATCGCAATGCTCAATTTGATATCTTTATCAAGATCTATACCACAAAAATCGGCATCTCGAATTGAATATGAAGAATTTATCAAGGAACTGACAGCTTCTCAATCATAAGAAAGAGAAGTTGTTGAAGTTGATTCGAGACCAGCACAAGTCATCACTCTAGATGAGCTTGTTGATGATGTTGAGAAGGAAAAAGAACCAGTTACGGAACTGGTAACTTAACCTATCACTGAATCTATTACTACTGAGCCATAGGAAAGTGAATCGAAGAAGGATTCTGATCAAGTTGTTGAACCTATAACTGAAGCTGAACCTATCACTATTACAGAATCCCTACCAGATGTTGTAGCTGAAGAAAAACTGGAAACTGAACAAGCTGCCACAATTTCTGAAATTGTCACTGAATCGTCAATCATCCCAGTTGTTGCTGATGGGGAAGCCAGCAAAACAGAAGCGGAAAAATCTACAATAGAAACTTAAGATATTGATCCAAGTATCAACATTGGGAAACTGATTGAAGATGATAGTAGAATACTAGATGATTATCAGTATTGGAAGTTCAGCTCCATTACAAATTAAAGAAGCCGATTTACAGAAACGGAAAGAACTGAAAATTGGGTTTTTGAGCTTTTCGACATCACTCATCTATCCCAACTGCTTAGATCTGAAGAATTTCTTATGACTGGTTACTCACTCATAAGAAACAGATACTGGGAAAGATATGCCAAGAAGGGAGACTAAAAGACTAAGAAAGGTGATGATGATGAAGATGATTCTCAGGGAGATCCTGGTTTATAGAAAGAGATTCTCGCATCTCTACAAGAAAAGGATGAAGCAAAGGATGTTGTTGAAGAAGGATCATCTGAAGGAAGTTTAGATGATAGTGAAGAAACTGAAACTGACTCTGATGGACAGTCTGAAGATCAAGAAAAGGAAGGTTATCAGTCTCAAACTGATAAAAATATTCTGGAAATAGCATTAGCTGATGCTGACCAAGCTAAAGCTGATGTTGTTAAATCACCTGCAATGGAGGCTGTTTCAGAAAAAGAAATAGAGAAGACTGAGAACTTCAAAGATACACTGAAACAGGTTGCTTCCTCTCCACTTAAAGAATTAGAGACATCTGAGAATGTTGTGAGCAAATCTCGGACTGGAGCTGACAACGGAAAAACTGAAGGAAAGAAAGCTGAAACCGAAGATGACGTTCCTACACAAGCTGATACTATCAGATTCTACTTCAATGAGCTTGTGCGGATTTAGAAAGATGATTTAAGTGTGTTTGGGAAAGTCTTGAAGTCAATGGAAGAAAGCAAAACTGGAAGAACCAACATGGAGAAGAAGCTGAACAGCATCAAGTTGGATTATCATGATACTCTTATCGCCATCAGAAAAACAACCATTGAATCTGAGGCAAGAAAAACTGAGAATCAAGGAAATTTGAAAGATATTCTCAACAATGTGGTTGATAGACTTATTCTACTAGAGAATTCAATGAAAGACCCAGTTGTAGCACAAATCATATTGGCATCAAACTAGCAACACCTGAACTCTTACATCAGGAGCTTGAGCAACAAAGATGATGTCAATAAGGGGGAAAGTTTGGACATTTTAAAAGTCAATGCAACTGATATGCCTCAAGTTCTCGAATGTATTGATGAGAAACTGGTTGAGCTGAAGAAAGCTAAAGGAGAGTTCACTGATGAAGAAATTGAACTGATTGCAAAGTTCTCATAGAGCCAACTGAGAAAAGACTGGCCCTAGACTCTCATATGTATAATGTTTTCAAAGGTCTACCTGCTCAAGATGGAGTATCAAGGGAACAAGCCTTAGAGACATTTCTGCATATGCAAAAGGTTCTTTTGCACTACTAGAACAAACTGGGTAAATGGGACTGACTTATGCCCATTTATATAAAACTTGAGTTTATCAGTTAGTCTAAATAAAATGCAAATATGTGTTGACTCAGTTTTTTATGTTTGCTGAGTGTGTGATCTTGATGCAATAAAAATCATAAAGCTATATATAAATTCATAAAGTAAATAAGTAAATGAGACAGAATTTATAGAGGTTTTCAGGTGGTGTAATCCTGTTAATTCTCTCTTCCCATGTGATGTGGAGGAAAATTCCACTAGAACTCTTTGAGGTGGCCTTGTTACAAAAGTCCTAAACTGATTGTCCCTGACTAATCCCTAACTTCACTATCTAAACAACTACAGAACCGGTAGAATTGCTGCCCTGCAACTGCTTGCACCACTGGCCTTTGAAGGGTAGTATTGCCCCTACACTAGCTCATCACAAACACAGTCTTCCTGATTGCAGCTCAACTGTCCTTCACACCTTCTTGGTGTTTCACAGTCTAATGCCTTTAATAAATCAAAGATGAGATTTGAATAAATAACAATGATTCAACTTGTGATTTGAGCTTCTTCTTCTTGATATGTATGATATGCTCAAGCTCTGTTTTTATTCATGTGTTCGATGTTTCATTGAATGTTAGAAAACACTTTGAAGATTTCTTGATCTTAAAATAAAGCTGGAGTTCTTTTGATTCACTTTCCCTCTTGGTAGAATCTTGCTAGATGAAATTATTCTCAGAACTCCGCACCTCTTCTTGAGGTACAAGTGATCTATTTATAGGGATTTCTCCAATGTTTGAATAGTTTGAACGTTTGAGTTTGAATTCTTGTATCCCTTGGTGGTCCTGCATATCCTGAATAATGTCAGTGTCCTTTCTAACATTTCTGAGTGTCCAATAAAATAGCTTTCATTATAACGGTCATATGTTTCTTCAGTTTTTATACTTTCAGCTTGAAACTGATTTTCTGTGATCTAGTCAATTTCTAGCTTTAAGAGCATTAACAGAGTTTTTACTCTTCTTCAAAAACTCAACACTCCATTCTTCATCTGATTCTAATTGATTTAATCAAAGTACAACATTCCATATAACTAATCCAAGGTATCATTGTCCTTATGTATCTTAGGTATCAATGTCTTCTTGTACAAAGACCTAAACAAGATCCATAAAGTCAGTTCAAGTCATCCCAATCTTGCCTTAAATCTAACTTTACAGTCTCAGCTTTAACCTCCATAAACTGAGTTTGAACCCTCAGTTCTTAAATCATCAATAAGTGAGTCTGTGTCCCTTAGTTCTTCATCCACTGATTTTGTTCCCTCAGTTCTTCAACTTTTAGATAAGTCAACTGAGTCTGTGTCCCTCAGCGAACTTACCTTCTTCAGTTTTTCAGTTGGTGTGCTCTGAGTCAGCTTCAAAATCTTTAGTTGTAAACTCAGTTGTCTTAGTCTCATCAAGTCAGTTACTCATTTTCTCAGTTCTGATCCTAGAACTATTACAGTGCTTGTCTGATTTACTTATAGAAATATCAGACTCTATTAAAATCCTATACATTGATATCTAGACATCTTTTTGCTTTGCACTATAATAGCTATTTATGAAACTTCATCAATGGGGTTAAAAAAAATTAAATAACTGATGAATCATCATCAAAACATAAATTTTATTTCCAACAGAAATAGTTGATCTACCCCTAGGCAAGAAACCCATTGGGTGAAAATGGGTGTACAGAATCAAATACAACCCTGATGGTTCAATAGAGAGATATAAAGCTAGACTAGTAACAAAAGGCTACTCTCAAACATATTAGATTTATTATCAAGAAACTTTCTCACCTGTTGTCAAAATCATTACAGTTAGAGCTTTACTTGCAGCTGCAGCAACCAATAATTGGCATCTACATTAGATGGGTGTCAACACTGCCTTTTTACATGGAGATTTCCATGAAGAAGTGTATATACAGTTATCTCCAGGTTGTGCAACAACTAAACCAAATCAAGTTTGCAGACTTACTGTCACGGATTTTATCTAACAAAACAAACAAGTAATAAATTTATAAATCCGGTATTTCCCAAGTGTAGGGATCGTAGTATAGCGATTAATACCGGAGTCGATCACAGGGAATCGGGGTATCTAGTTCATTAATTTTCCTAAGGTTGATACAATTATTCCTAAACCTAAACTAAAACGGAAAATAAACTGGACAGAGGATTGTCAGTCCAAAGCCAGGAAAATATCGTTACGAACAAAAGCAAATAAAATAAAACTACAGCTAAGAAAACAATAAAACTAACTATCATGATAATGACTGAAGCAAATCAACATAGAACATACATGATCCACCATCCCGCAACCCTTAGTTCTTCCCTAGATTATCTTATGATGATTCAATCACAGTTGTGGTTCACCTAATCAAAGGTATGAATTCCTACTTCCGTAAGCAATCCGTCTATCAATCTCATCATCTTCCGATCTATAGAGATTAACGCTCTCAAAACAAGGTGCAAGATTTATTAGATCTAACAACCTAGAAATCTAACCTATCAACTTCCGTTATGTCAAGGTTAAAAGTCTAATCTTTCCTATGGTGATCTAAGGTTTACACCGATTTCCATCATACGGTAAACATCAAATAGCAATACATCTTCCGATATCGATTGCATAAACAAATAAACAAAGGAAAGAAACAAACTTTAAATTAAAATCACAAAATATCCAAAGGAAGAAATCAAATACGCTGCTGGAAAAAGTTGCTCATGCTCGCTTCCAAGTTCACGAATCAGAGCCAAAGCCACCATGAATCGAACAAGAATAGAAAACGAAAACAAAAACCTAACTAATCCGCAACCCCAGCCTCCCCAAAGGGGCTGGGGCCGCCTAGGGTTTTCTTCTTATGAATATATATCAATAAGAGTCAATAATGTGTGTCTTAGGGTTGAGATTGCGCTGCTATTTATAGGAAAAATAGGTCGGCTGCTGCTATGTCGGTGTTGGACGCCCGTCCAGACCTTCTGGACGCCAGTCTGGTGCCTCTGGACGCTCGTTCACTATGGCGTCCAAACTCTCTGAATCAAAAACTCCTCCTGGATGCCAGTCCACTTATTTGGACGCCAATCCACTCTGGACGCTAGTTCAGTCCCTTTTTCTTCCAAATTCATCTTGATCTTCATTCCAACTTCATCTCTATCTCTTTCCTTCCATGCAAATCATCACTTGAACATCTTTTAAGCTCCTTTCACCTCATGCAAGCGTACCTACATCACGATAAAAACATGCAAAAATGTAACATCTTACATCTAAAGATATTTATCCAATAAAATCACATAATTAGCTCGATTTTGCACTTTAATACTTCTAAAACTCATTTGCTCAATATTTCAATATAAAGCTCGATTTCTATGAAAATTATACACATATGGGGAAAATTGATATAAAATATATCCTTATAAAACGTACAAAATCACCCTTAACACTTACTAAGTCATTGAATGGCCTCAAGCAAGCCAGCAGGCAATGGAATTGCAAGTTGACTGAATTTTTGGATGTTCAAGGATTCATTCAATCCAAAAATGACCACAGTTAATTTACAAAAGGGTCATGACAGTTCTTTATTGCTTTGTTGGTCTATGTTGATGACATCATAGCATCAAGCCCTTGTGAAGAGTTGATTCAACAAGTAAAGGATGCTCTACATCAGAAGTTCACCATCAAACTGAGGGATGTAGGATCTTAGATCTAAACGGGTTAGATCTACGCGCAGCGGATGGATCACGACTTATACATCACAATACATAGTTAAAGGACTTAAACTACTACAAGGGGGTTAAGTTTATCTTACCAATAGTAGGAAGAAAAGCTTTAATCTTAGGATGAGAAGCCTTGATCTTCCAATGTGTTCTCCAAACGGTGGTTGGTGGACACCGATTCTTGGAATTGGAACCTCCTTGATATGTAACCGAGAAAAACCCTAAGTTTTTCTCCAACCGGGTGGAGCTAAGGATCGAACTCCTTAGCCTTTTTTATCTATGAATTGCGTGCCTTTCACCTCTCATAGGGCTCAAGGAGAACTCTCTTTTTATAGGCAAAATCCAAGAGAGAAAACCTATACCCAATCGGTTTAACAAAATAAAAGAGATAATTCTAATTATTATTATCCAATAAAAATAAGAGATAATTATAATCTTATAATAAGAAAATATAATTATCCTTATAGTTAAGAGATAAATAATAAATAAATTATTTTCTTTTATTTATCCAATTAATTATTTAACAAATAAATAACTAATTACACAATATGTCATTATCCAAGAAAACTAATTTCTTGGAAAATCCAAGACATATTGGCACCACACTAAGCCCACCAGGCCCACATAAAATGTCTTTTCTGTGTATTATATTATTTAGCCCAACTTAGTAATATCCATGCATATCAATTAATTAGCTCAGCCAATTAATTATCGCTGAGGCCCAAATAACAAGATTATTAGTCCGAATTACGTAAGCCACATCGGGACCATGGACTCTATAACCGTGAGCTCCAATAATTAATTATTCATCGAATGTAATAAGTACATTAATTATTATTTCCGGGATTACGCCACCATAAACCCGGCCCGAACTCTACCGATTATAGATGTATACTTATACTCAACCCATGTGAGTGAATAAGCGTCCATTGATATAATCACTACATACGGATTAACCCTCCATAGATCGTCCATTCTCGAGTGGGAAGTCTCTGTGAACCCGACTCGTAATATCTTATCCTTATTTACCATTAACCCCTGATGATCAATTAGTATGCTTATCCGACTAGTAGCTAATTAGTCAAATGCGAAACTCCCGGATCGATCACTTTCTTAGGGCTAACAAATAAGGGGTCGTCTCTCTACTTCCCACAGAAGGAATGGATTCCATGTCTCAGAAAAAATCGAACTACTCACTCATCGTGAGATAGTGTCAATGAGAAGTGGCTTGGAACACATATCTAAGTGAACCGTAACTAACACATCAAACACTACCCCGAGACAAGCAAACACTCGCGATCACCTCGAGATTAAGGTTGATCCATATATGATCATCTAATGATTTAATAAGATTTCTCGATTACGGAATTATATCGAAAATTCAGATTAAATCGGTCCATCTATATGAATGCCATCATATAAATGCCCCACGTAGGTACCTCTCACCGACAAATCCGGATAAGACCACACACCATAAGGTGTTCTCAAGCATTATTGGTGTCTTAATCAAGAGACCCTAAACTCGATTAAGTTCACCACGGACTAACTGATTTAAGCATATCACCACTAACTCAATCCTCACGTGTAATCCATATACTGAGTTAAGTGGTTACATACAGATATACTTAGGGTTTGCAGTAGTGTATTACTTTACAAGCACAAAGCAAGTAATAAGGTGAGATAAATTCTGTCATTCATTATTAAAAACAATTACACAAATTGTCTTTCGGGCACTACACCTAACACAAACATCTTGGAAAATCGAGATATTTCCTAGGCATTGAGGCTGCTAGATATCCAAAGGGTATATCCATTTCACAAAGGAAATAACACTTAATCTCCTTGAAGAATATGATATTTTGGGAGCCAAACCTGCTAATACACTTATGGAGTCTCAGAAGACTTTACAACATGGTGATTAACCATTTTTAGAAGACAACACTGCATGCACATCACTAATGGGTAAATTGATTTATCTCACACTTACCAGTCCATATATTTCTTTTGCATTACAAAAACTATGTCAATTTCTGGACACTCCAACTGAAAATCATATGAAGGCAGCTTACAGGCTATTGAGGTATTTGAAGACTAACACTGGTCAAGGAATCCTATATCCAGCAGACAACAACCTTGTACTCAAAGGTTTTACAGACAGTTTTTGGGCTGGTTGTCCTGAAACAAGAAGATCAGTATCAGGTTATATGATGCTTCTAGGAGAAGCTCAAATCTCCTAGAAGGCCAAGAAAAAAACAACAATAGCTAGAAGCTCCTTTGAGGTTGAATAGAGGGCAATGGCAAATGCAATTTGTGAAATTCAGTGGCTGATTTATATATTACAATATTTGCAAGTTCCAGTTTAGTTGCCTACTTTGTTATTTTATGACAATGCCAGTGCAATGCACATTGCTCATAATCTTGTCTTTCATGAAAGAACAAAACACATTGAAATTTACTATCATGTTGTGAGAGACAAAGTCAAATAACGACTTGTCAAGCTTCTCCCAGTCAACACAAAAGAACAAGTAGCTGATATTCTCACCAAGGCCTTGGATGCACCTATTTTCTCCTGCCTAGTAGACAAATTGAGATTTTCAAAGTTCTTCCAGAATTCAAGTAGCTGAAGGGAATGTTGAGTGCAAGCAGTTCATGTGCCACTCTCAGCTTGAGGGGGTGTTACAGTATAAAGGCTGAAGGGAATGCTGAGTGCAATCAACTTATGTACTCTGTTGATAATGAGAAGACACTAGCAGCCTGCTTGATAGTATGGAAGCACAACAGCCTGTTGATCAATTTAGTATGATGTAATCTAGAAAATGCCTATTCTGTTATATTTTATTATAACCGTTTGTAATTTACTTCTAACTGATTCATAAGGTGTATGAAGCTATATATACCCCATGATCAGCTACATTGTAACTTAACTTGTAACTTTTACTTGATCAATAAGAATTCTGCATTTTATTTTGAGTTTATAATTATATAAACTTCATCACTAGACGTCTAGCAGATGGCTGCAAATATTTAGGATTGATGACCTTCCTAAATCCACCAATCAAAAGAGTATGCTATGTGAATCTGATATCATTCTGGCGCAATGCAAAATTTGTTCCTAGAAGGAAGGGCACACCGGAATCTATCACCACAACTGTGAACAAAAGAGACTTATTCATCACGCAGGGACTCCTCAGACATTACCTCAAACTCTCCAACACTGGATAAGCACACACACAGGATGTGGAAATCGACATTGATGCATTTTGGCTGGAAATCTAACAGAATGCTACTTCTTAGAACAAAAGGCTTAACTGCAACATTTCCGAACTCAAAAATCTGTTTGCCGAATTTGTCATCTTATAATGAAAAATATAGATGGAAAACTTGGATCGATGCATGGGATGACGGAAGTCAGAGCACGATTGATGGCTATCATCTATGAAGGGAAGAACTGCAACTGGGCCACCTTCTTATTGAATAGACTCAAAGAGTTGATTAAAGCAGAAATAGATGTTGGGAAATTAGTAGCAAAGAAAAGGGAACAAAAGAAGGTGATTTTTGGGTCGGAAAATCTTTTCGCATTCCACTTCAACACTTGTTGGACTGTATGAATTGCAACCCATTCACTTGCACAAGCTACTTGATGAAAAAGTAATGTTCACCTATTTTAAGAAAACAAGAAAGTTGCAGACTAGAACGGGGCGGAAAAGAAAGCAAATTGAGAGCAGCAGTTCTGGGTTCAGAAGAAGAACCAAATCTCAAACCAAAAAATCCCAACTCAGGCCAAGCAATGAGGAAAGACCTCTGGTGATAAGTGAAGAAGAAGAAGATCCAGAGGAAGAAGTTCATCACCTATCTTATGCAGAAGAGGAAAATAATAAGGAGGCTTACTATCTTACTCCTGATGAAGAGGAGGACAAAGCAGGTGATAGAGAGGAAGAACGAAAAGAAGGAGAGGAAGAAGAAAATATTGATCATCACACTGATGATCAAGAATAAAAGGAGGATTCTGAGGATAATTTGACACTCCAGGATATTATTCAAATGAGTAAGACTGTCAGTGAACTACAACTGAGAGGACCAGATAAGAGAATACAACCAGCAGACTCAACAAGGACCCCCAGCATTGATCAAGAGGGAATGACAGTTGAGGAACTGAAGTTGTAGCAGATGTAGATGAAGCAATGTCTCAACCAGGACTTAGAGAATCAGGCTACCCTCAACAATCTCTATCTGACATGGAGATTGAAAACGCGCAAGGAGAAGAAGACTCTGATGAGGCTTCTGCACAACATACCAATAACCATCCATACTGATCTTTTCATCTGGATATCAACCATCTGATTCTGGACATGGAAAAGCAAACTCTCAGCACGAAAAATCACCAAACAGCAATTAAAAGTCGCTATACCTCCATGGAGCAAAAGATTGAGGCTTTGCTTATCCATATTGAAGTTCAAGATGCGGTGAAAGAAAATAAAAGTGATCTACTAAGTCAACTGAATTCACTGATAACACTAAGTCAACTGAATTCACTGATAACACAGCATGTCCCTACAAATCTGGAGCATCTAGCAAGTGCAGTTGATGATAGGTTCAACCCCTTAGTTGACACACTAGAAGTTCACTCTCAATAAATTCAAGACATTGACAGCAGTTTGGATCATGCCATTAAGCAGCTTGACACTATCATAACAGTGTCTGAGGCCACCAACAAGATTTTTGAAGAAAAGCATGATGCTACCAAAATAGGGGAAGGTGGTGATAAGCATGGAAGCTCAAAAGGTAAGGGCAGTGAAAGGACAAGTAAAGGCATCAAATTTTTAGAGATAAACTAGACTGTAATAACCTTCTCTTTGTTGCCCTTTTTACAATCTTATGAGGGTTTCCACATCATCAAAAAAAGGGAAATTGTTAGGAACATTTTATGTGTTTTGATGATGGCCATACTAGCTGTTATAGGAAGCCTGAAATAAGTTAGTAATATATGTATAAGGCTTTACTTAGAGTCTTACATGTTGTATAAGTTCACTCAGACAAGTATTGTATTAGACTGGTAGGATGGCTCAGTAAAAGACTGAAGACAAGCTAAGTGAAGGTAGCCAAATACCAGCAGAGTAAAGTGAAGACTTATGGACTGACATATAACTAAGGAAGTCTGTGATGACATTGGATAAGTCAAAAATATATTAAACGTGTTGGAATCAATTCTATTAATACGGTGTAAACTGATCTCCCTTACAAGGATCAGGGAAGTACAACCATACATTGGACATCAAGAATCAATGTAGAAGGAAAAATAGCAAATCGGCTAAGTGAAGGTTTTGTCGGCTGACTATAGGAATATAAGTGAAGAGTATCTCAATGGCGAAGTGATGAACAGAACTTCCATGTGAGTCAAAATCGATACTCATGATATCTGCTATATAGTTAAATCGAAGATCAAGCAATTAAAGCAGAATCAATCATGGCCGAATTTTATGATAAACGTTTGAAGAAAATCCAGATCGCCAAAATCAAGGAGGATTAAATCAAGGATGATTCTGAAAATTAAATAGCCAACGGACGAATATTTCGAATACAGGAAATCAAGGCTATAAATAGAAGGCATTGACATAAAGAGAAAAAAAAAGAATGAGAATAGACTAAAATGTGTAGAACCTCTGTCAAAATCACAAGCCTTCATTATGTACTAAAACGATACGTCTAGTAAATAAAACCAGATAACAGAGCATCAAATCTACATCAAGTACTAATTATGATCATCTCTCTATGAATTCAATTCACACCCAACTGAAGCAATTGAATCAGATTATCTGAGAAGGAATTGCAACCTGCTGAAGGATTTGTTCTGAAGGAGCAGTGTGGGAGACTGAGTCACTAAAATTTTTGTAGCCAGGGAGAGATAGTCTAGAGATTGTGAAGCTTGTGTAGCCAAGGACAATCATAACTATTGTATTGGTGAAAGACAACACTGGATTCCTCCAATAATCACAGGAGAAGAGTGGATTAAGGGATTACGCCACCCTGAACCACTATAAACCTTTGTGTTCATTTACTTATTGCACTTTACTTTAGAACATTTCTTTACTACACTTTACTTAATTATATCCTGTGTATGCTTAAACCACTTTGAA
This sequence comes from Gentiana macrophylla, assembly GCA_026214975.1. Lineage (NCBI taxonomy): Eukaryota > Viridiplantae > Streptophyta > Magnoliopsida > Gentianales > Gentianaceae > Gentiana > Gentiana macrophylla. The sequence continues at coordinate 58,685,250 of CM047807.1, read as the reverse complement.
ACAACTTTTTACAAAGGGCTTATCCGCTGCCCAAAAGTTTCTAAAATATGAAAAGTTTTTGAAAATCCAATGTAGTCATTCACGCCCCTCTGACTATATTCTCACCATTCTATGGGACAAAAATTTTCCAAGTCAGGAAAATAACAAAATTAAAACCACAATAGAAAAGAAAATACTAAAAGAAATCTAGGACGAGGCTACTAATCAGAGTTCATTTTTTCGTAGTCTTCGTCAACAGGAGGCGGTGGAGCAGAAGAATAGCCTGCCCCTGAAGAAGATATACCATGACAGAAGATGAGTAATGAAAATTTTGTGCAACATACTCATTTGAATAGAAGGTAGTGAGGAAATTGTTGGCACCGAAGTCCCACTTCACATCATAGTATTCAGCAATAAGCATCAAGCGCTCCAAATCATGCTCTCTAGTGGCAGCAGTGAACACCTCTTCATGATGTGGGGCATTTTCTATGCCATAGAGGGCATTGATATTCTCAATAGAGAAATCACTGTGGACCCCTTGAACAATAGCTATGTGCATAGAATTCACGAACAATGGTGGCTTTGAATGTAGAGAGATTAAAGCCAGGTCCACGATACCATGGTGCTGAAATACACATGGTTTGATGTCACCACAATCACTGAGGTGCAGGCCTCTTTCCCTAAAAACCGGCCATGCTTTCCAATAAGTCCGAAACAACTCATAGATAGCAATAGAGGCAAACAGGTCGACACCATTTATAGTGAGAATGGCGTTGCCCTAAACTCTCTATATACCTCCTCTATGTCTCGGTATAGGGGTTCCTCTACAAGCCATGAATTCCTCTAAGCTGGGTTCTGTATCTGCTGAAAACCGATCTCTCCACCGCGACAGGAAGGCTCGTTGCTTCCTAAGTTTTGGCTTTTCTGGTGTCTGAATTCTGGGAGCTATCTGCATCTCCTTATGAATGGCAATGAAATCGGGATACAAAAATAAAAAATTGACAATGGCAATTTGGGCAAAATTTTGGATTTTGGGTTATGAAAATGGTGGGTATATGGTGGTTGTTTAGTGGTGGTTTAGATATGGTGGTGATGTTGGCCGAAATTATTGAAGAATAAATTTTAGTTGATGACGGAAAATGATGAATGTAAAGGGTGGTTTATATAGGAAAATGATAGGATAATTTTGAATTTTAAAAATGTTTGAATTTGAAAAGGTTGTATGGAAGAGGTGGAAGAATTAATGGTGGGTGAGTGGATTGAGGAGGGATTTGATGGGATTGAGATGAATGGTGGAGTAATGGGGAAGAGGAAAAATTGAGTAGTGGAAAGGTGAGATGGGATGGATGACTGCCCCTATCAGATTTTTGATGCATCGCGTGGGGTCCACGCGCCATCCTGAGTTCCCCGAATTTAATCAAACCTCGGTACAGCTTCACTTCTCATCTAATCCTAGACAATTTCTCAATCCATAACCGGCTCCTCAAAGGCTATGTCCTTTCCTTCTTATATTCTCTTTCCAACTCTTCTAACCTACTTCACTGGATTGCCAAGAAGAAAAAAAAAACCATCCCACCATCCCTTAGTGTGAATCTTCGGGATGCGGTAGTATGGAAAAAAGCTCGTCATTCACTCTAGCTAATTTTATTCGACTCTTTACAACCTAAGGGTAAGAAGTAGTGTTGAGTTTAAAGTCGCCAGCTCGACTTTCTTTCGCCTCCTACTCAGTCAGATTTTTGGGTCTTCACCAACCAAACTTGCACTCGGGAGGCCTTCACTGAGACGTGTCTTCCTTCTTTTCCTATCCATGCTTTCCCTGGGCTTTTAATGCCCAAGTAGAAGCATTCTTCATTTCTATCCAGACGCGCTTCTTCTCAAACCTCCTTAGTAAAACCTTGAGCTTTCAGCCCTGCACTCTTGGCCTTCTTTCCCAGTGCATTTGGCTTCTTCCCTCTACTTTTGGATTTACTCTTGTTGTCCATAGAATTCACTTTTTCAACTTTTGACTTCAAATCTTCACTATGCTGGGCGATCTCATCCTTTACACGTATTGTCATGAATCTTCTCGTCTTTTTCTCGAAGTAGAACCGTAAAAAATTCCTGCTCTCTGGTTTCTACTATCACATTCTTTCTTATCTCGAATGTCCTCTATCTCTACGACATTAATTTCTTCAGAACTTGAGCTAACGCGGTACTGTCCTGGTCAATTTGAGAGCGGTTCCAGGATCGTATAAGTTTTAGCATCGTTATTGACCTTAAGCATGATTTACAGCATCCCGTGGATGCGGGTTTATCGCGGTCCCGGAAGTTGTTACCCTTTTTCTAGTCGTAAACTGTTGAGGATTGATACAGAATAGACTCTAGACTCTAAATTAAAGCAACAAACAGAAAAGGAAAAATTCTTAATTAGATTTAATGAACTATTAACTATATTGGCCATTGTCCCCGGAAACGGCGCCAAAAACTTGATCTGCGTGTAAGCCACCAATACACAAAATACTAGCAAGAGTACTAGGTCAATCATAGTATAGTAGGTGCGAGTCAAGGTCGATTCCACAGAGACAATTCAACCAAGATAATAACTCTTAACCCTAACCGAGAAGACAAATGGCAGTCCTTAGACCAACATAAGAAAAGAAAAGCAAGTGGTGTCTCTCGCCTCTCCGATCTCCTAACTCGACATAATTAATCCTTGTGTCTACTTTTCCTCGTAATTTCATCGTTTAACAATAACGTGTTTTAATTCAGTTTTAAGCTACGGGTGAAATCTCCTAATCTTATCTACTTCAATTGAAAGGACAGTAGATGTATATGTGCAGTTAACCTCCTTCGTTGATTGTATTAACCTACACGCAATAAGTTTTAGAAAGTGCCGGCTCAAGACCGAGAACCTCCGGAAGCAGCTATCGTGGATTGACTAGAACATTCCGAGGGATTGACCAGACTATGTCCAAACTAAACACTTTATTGTCCTTCATGTTAATTTACTATGTATGAATACTAGATTGGCCACATCTAAATAATCGCTAATTAAACCTATCGATCAACATAGATAACGCTGAATCTTCATATTAGGGTGACCTAAAAGATGTCCCGTGGCTGTGATATAGACCGTCGCTGCCACGGCGGCAGTGGTTCCTAATTATGAAATCCACATCCTTCTGTTCTGGTTATTCTAGCTAATTATGATTCGTTTAGACATGCAGATTAATTACAACACGTTAATCTAACTTAATCTACCATGATTAATATATTAGGGAACGTTCAAAGATTATTACCTCTATCAATGACTGATCTAGCTTGATCAACTCAAGCTAGTTGATGGATTGGAGGAGATAACTGTTAAGGGTGATTTTATATGATTTATAACGTTATATTTTATAATGATTTCCCCCATATTCATATAATTTGCGTAGAAATTAAGGGTTTAATCGAATTATTGAACAAGTGAGGTTTTAAATGGTTTATTCGCGAAATTAGTTGAATTATGCGTTTTATTGTTGATTTCATGTTTATTTGGATATTATTACATTTTGCGATGTTTTTGATGCCTTGTAGATAGACAATATGGATGTTAAAGAGGTTTAAAAGATGTTTTCATTGAGGTTTTATATGAAAGGAAGGATGAAGAAGGAGTTGATTCAAGAATTCAATCACATTGGAGGCAAAATCAGGCTGGACTGGCGTCTGATATGAGTGGACTAGCGTCCATATGATGTTAAATTGAACAGGTTTGGATCAAAATTAGTGGACGAGCGTTCAAAATAAAGGAGGACGGGCGTCTGACCCAGCTCGGCCCGACTCGAAGTTTTTATGCAGAGTGGATCAAGCGCCTGCACCTATGGACGGGCGTCCACGGCACCGCCTCAGCGAAACCGACCTAAAAAACTATATAAGGACGCGTTATTTTCAACCCTAAGCACCACAATTCGATCCCTGGCCGCCCCAGCCCTTTGGGGGCGCCCTAGCTGCGTTTTCCCACCATCATAAACATCTTTTTATCTTCTTTTTATTCATATGATTTGTATTCCAACGATGAGCTAAGGCTAAGCCTAGAACGAGCTCTGTGAAGCCAATTCTCAGCAGCGTTTTGATTTCGAATCTTGGATGGTTTTGTGAGTTTTAAATAGAGTTTGTATCTTTATTATGCTTTTATATTGTTATGCAATTATATCGATGGATTATTGCTATTTGATGTTTAGTGTTGATGAGAATCGTTGTTAGACTTAGATCACCGTAGTAAAGATTAGATTTTTAACCTAAAAATAACGAGAGTTGATTAGGTTGAATTTCTAGGTTGCTAGATTGAGAAATCTTACACCTTGTTTTGGAAGCGTTAATCTTTAAGGTCGAAAGATAGAAGATTAATAGGCGAATTATCTACGAGAGTAGGAATTCATACCTTTGATAGGTGAACCACATCTTTATTAAACCTTCACTAAACGATCTAGGGTAGAAATTGAGTGTTGCGAGATAGGTGGATCATTGCTTGTTCTTCGCTAAAATTAATTGAAATCATCTTTGTGCCTTGTTCTTCATTGTTATCTTAGAAGTTTATTTTCTTTTTAGTTTATAGATTAGAGTTATTTTCGTTCGCAATTATCTTTCCTGGCTTTGGACTGACAATCCTCATCCAATCAGTATTTTATCGTTTTTAGTTTCGTTTTAGTAGTAACAATCTTAGGAAAATTAATGAACTAGATACCCCGATTCCCTGTGACCGACTCCGGTATTAATCGCTATACTACGATCCCTACACTTGGGGAATACCGGATTTATAAATTTTATTACTTGTTGTTTTCATAGATAAAATCCGTGACAAGTTTTTGGCGCCATTGCCGGGGAATCGGTGCGGTTGTCCAGTTCATTATTAATTTTTCTATTTTTGTTACAACTTTTTCATAGGTAGATTATAGTTTAGGTTATTAGGGTGTTCGTAGTTAACTTTACAGCTTATCAATTTCCCTAGGTTTAGTTTATTTTTCTTCCTTTAGTTTCTCGCTTCTTGTGTCTGCATCTGTTTCCCGCTTTTCGCACTCAAACGGGCGCCTTGACTAGTAGACGCCCGTCTGCCTGGAAATCGATACTCGCTTTGTTTTATCTCTACCGACGAAGCGCCTGGATTGCCAAACGCCCGTCCACTTCAACTCAGCAGACGTCCGTCCCACTCATCCGGCGCCCGCCTTGACTAGTTTTATTGATTTTTTTGTTTTTTCACGAATTTTTCGTAGATAGGTTTTTGCTTCGCCCTTGCCGCTTTCTACATTGATTCGGGACATCCGAGGTTGAATTATCTCGACTCCACGCTTTGTACGATCGAACTTTTGGACAAAAGGAATCGCTTTAGCACTCGTTAGTATTTTGGCCGTAACTTTTGGCTCGAGTGTCCGCTTGGCGCAGACCCCAATTCGAAAGCTCGCCCGACGCCGACGACGCGTGGTGAACAGCCGTAAGCCGCTCGATGCCGCTTTTGAGGTCAAAATCCACTGTTTTCCTTCCATTTTGGGCTCGTAAGATTTCAACACGTTTTCTCCTTTTTCCGTTTCGCTTTTCTGCTTTAAATTTTTCGTAGGTAGATTTCTTTTTCGCTTCCGCTTATTTTTCTGCTTTTTATCTTTCTAAAAACAAATTAAAAAAGCAAAAAAATGTCATCAACTAGGATTATGCAAGATCGAACGCCATGTCGAAACAAACAGATGGAAGCTCTTCAAATGTCGCTTAATCCTATGAATCGGGCCCGTTTTTTCCACGTAACTCACAAGTTCTCGCTCGTGGAAGATGTTGTCGACATGGCCATGTTGGCTGGCCGTCAAAAATTCATTCCCCTCCTCAGCGTGTCGAGTCAATTCTTTCCGAATCGTGAAATCTCAATCTAGTCACATGTCGAAATTGTGACAACGTGGGACACATCGCTTTGCTCGTTCTATCTATGAGTGGACAGCATTTGAAGTAAATGCTTTCTATGGCCAAAGAATATCGAGATTTAATAATCGGTTCCACGCCAAGCGCTTTCGTGATCGTGGTTTCAATTCTCGTAATCCAAATTTCTATCAAAACCCGAACTTCAGTCAGAACCAAAATATCAATTTTTCCAATCAAAATCAATGGTTCAATCAGAACATTCCCGATACTATGTTTCAAAGTCAGTCTAGCCAATCTTTCCCATAGAACTTTCAGAACTATCAAGGCCCTTCTCAATCGGACGATCTTGAAGCTGAATTGGAGGAGCAAAACAGGACACTCAAGAATCTTGAGAGACGGCTCAGGCAAATGGCTCAAGACCAAGGCATTGTCCTAGCTCCAACACTTCCTTATGATAGAGAAGAGGACAATGCCATGAACTTAGGATCCGGCATTCAATTCAGTGGTCCCCCAAAAGTAGAAGTGTCTAGTTCATCTGTCTTTGGATCCGATGCTCGATACCTCAACTGATGAGAATTCTCACGGACATGGATTTAAGAACGCTCAAGTGAGATGTTCAGTATTGTGGTGGAAACCATTATGAGGCTCGGTCAGCGGTGGAGGTAATTCACCCCACCAATGGAATACTAATAGCAATTATGATGCAAGTTATGAGAATCCACTTCAATCTAACTATGCATCCACATACAATGGTGGAGAAGAGGCTAGTGCTATGAATGTAAGGTCCGACACTCAACTTAGTGGTTTCCCTGTTCTGGATGAGAATACTCAGGTGGCTGATCCCCTGGGAAATAAAGAATTTAGTGGAAGTCGGGAGGCTGATCTCCTGACTGGTAAGGAAGGTGGAAACGGCAGTAGATGATCACATGTCTAGAATGAAGGATGAAGAAGTCAAAGAACCTGAAAGGATAGACCTTTACCCGCCTCTCGTAATGTTATGCATCTAGACAAGTGCACTCCTAAAAATCCTTGGTATGCTTCTATCGTCAACTTCTTACATTCCCGAGATTTAGATCCGCAATTGTCTTATCGGAAAAGAAGAAATTCTTCTCGGATATGAAAACATTCGTTTGGGATGAACCTTACCTCTTCAAGATTGGTAAAGATGGTTTGCTGAGAAGATGTGTTCCAGAATCTGAGCAACGTGATATTATTGAGCAATGCCACAGTGGACCCACTGGCGGTCACTTTGGTCCTTGGAAAACCGTTGCTAAGATATTCCAATCCGGTTTCTATTGGCCTACGATCTTTAAAGATACAGAAGCTTTCTGTAAAGCTTGTGATAGGTGTCAAAGAACCGGACTCTGACACGGCGTTTCGACATGCCTTTGAAACCCATTCTAGAATGCGAGGTCTTTGATGTATGGGGTATCGATTTTATGGGACCATTCCCATCATCTTGTGGAAACAAATACATCTTAGTCTGCGTGGACTATGTATCGAAATGGGTGGAGGCTCAAGCCACGACTCACAATGATCATAAGACGGTCATGAAGTTTTTAAAGAAAAACATCTTCGTGAGATTCGGGTGTCCACGCGCCTTGATTAGTGATGAAGGGACACATTTTTGCTACCGACCCCTGGAGAAAGTTCTTGAGAAATATGGTGTCCGGCATAAAATTGGCACACCATACCATCCTATGACTAGTGGTCAGGTTGAAAGAAGCAACCAAAGTTTAAAGAAGATCCTGGAAAAATCGTATGATCATAGAAAAGACTGAGTCTAAAGTTGGATGATGTCTTGTGTGGGCATATCGAACTGCCTATAAGGCCCCCATGGGTACATCACCCTATCAGATGGTGTATGGAAAATCATGCCACTTGCCAATCGAATTAGAGCATAAAGCGTATTGGGCCATTAAGTTTTTAAACTTCGATTCCAAATCTTGTGGAAAACATCGATTGCAGCAGTTACATGAGTTAGACGAATTTAGACTCCAGGCCTACGAAAGCGCCAGGATAAATAAGGAAAAGACAAAACTCCTTCACGATGCCAAAATCAAGAAGCGAGAATTTCAAGTTGGGGAACAAGTTTTACTATACAATTCCAGGTTACATCTATTCCCTGGTAAGCTGAGGACACGATGGTCCGGTCCCTTTGAAATTCTCTAAATCATTCCTAGAGGTGTTTTAGAACTAAGAGGTCATGGTGACCAGCCGTTCAGAGTGAATGGTCAAAGGTGTAAGCATTATATCGGTCAACCCAAAGAGAAGCCTTTGATTGTTCACTTCCTCGACATCCTCGGGTGTGGTACTCCTGAAGTCAATGAGCTTGACGAGTTTTCGCCCGATTTGTTTTCTGAGAATGACGGCAGTGGTCCAGTAGAGGAAGTTATGGCTGGTAGTTGGGATATGGAAGAGTTTAAACGGGAGGCATAGATGAAGAGAATATTGAAGAAGAAGAAGAAGTCTGCAATGGGGAAGATTAAGAATGTTTGGAAAGCGGTAAAGAACCTGACCCCATGTGTGAGATGTTGTTTCAGAGCCACACTAATGACCGAGCTTACACGTAGTGGCCGGAAGGCAGATTAAGTGGCTTTGATCCAGTGAATAGTACATGTGTCTAGCCAAAGACACTAAAGAAAGGCGCTTGTTGGGAGGCAACCCAATAATAAGAATAGTTTTTTTTTATTTATTATTATTTTGGATTATTTTGTTTTTTGTTGAATAAGGGGGGCTAGTTTTGTCTTGTGCCGTCTAGGTTATTGGAGTTGGTTTTTGTGGCCAGGTAACTTGCATGAGCTGAATTTGAAAAAATCCATGTGATTCCTTCCTTCCTGCCGATGTTACATTTGTGCACTACTTTTCACATAGATTCGGTTTTTGTCAATTTTTGCATTGCTTGTGCTTTGTTTCAGGATAATGCCTTGTCTATCATCTTTTGTGCCCCTACCCCCGAGGTCCGGTTTGTTTTGTTTTTCATGTGTGCAGGGTACTAGCGATAGCGATGGTGCGCTTTTAGATGAAGCCGCCCGGTGGATGGTCCACAGCCATCGATTTCTTCAAGCATTTTGGATCTCGACTCATGACCACTTCCAACTGCCTCCTTCGAACTCCAATCGCCTAAGTTTTTCTTATTCTCACACAACATACGAGGACATGTTGTTATTTAAGTGTGGGGAGGGATTGGTTGTACCTACAAAATGCGCTTAATTTATTATGCTTATTATGCTTACCACCATTCTTAAAACATTCAAAAAAAAATTTCAATTTTTGATTAAAAACATCCGTCCTGAGCATGATTTTAGTTGGCTTACTTACTTGTTATATTCCCATACTTGTGCTGGTTGACTAGTATTTTTGCATAGACCTTTGATTAATAAGCCTTTACTCGAATTCTTTTCACGTAAGCCTCTTCGATGACGAGCTGAACTTAGGAACTGTACTCATTTAAGCTGATAATGTTTGATTCTGGTTATCAGACCGTTCGCTTAGTGCTAATGTCATGGAAATTGTAATATGTGCGTAGTTGGAATTGAAGTAGGAAGTATCGTGAATATACCAAAGCCTGAATGTGATAAGTGAAACGTAACTACTGTGCTTTGGGAAAGTTGTTTTAAGAAAAATATGATGAGTTGAAATTGGGTGTGTCGGAAGCTGGTCGATGATTGGAGTGAGGTAGGGCGTATCTCGAATGTCCTATACCACTATGATGACCAAAAGCTCACGAAAGTTAGGAAGAGCTGCCTTATGATTGAAGTAAGGTAGGGTATTATCTCGAAATGTCCTATTCTACTATGAGGGCAATGGCTTATCCTAATGTGTGTTTAAAGTGAATAAGTTAAATCGACTAAGATATCGTTACGAAATTGAATATAAGACTTAGTTATCGCCTACCTTATCCCCAGTATAGGCCAAGGTATATGTTGTAGGGAATATCCTCTGGGTACAACTGAAAAGATTTCGAAAACATATGTATTACTCTATTCATGACGTGAGTAGTTTTGTAGGGCGTATGTATAGTCAGGGTGATTCATTATCTGTCTTTAATGGGTATTGGTTGGTTAGCTTGATTTTAATTGTCAAGTGTGGAATCGGTGGAAGTTGAAGAAGGCTTTGCACACACTACATATTCGAGTAATCGTTTATTGCATGGGATGTATGTTATTGATGCTAGTCGACCGGTTGTGATTTGATATATGGGAGTGTATGTGATTCAATGTTTGAGTAAGCCTTGGTTTTCTTGTTTTGTTTTGCTCGGGACGAGCAAAAGCTAAGTGTGGGGGAGTTGTTAAGGGTGATTTTATATGATTTATAACGTTATATTTTATAATGATTTCCCCCATATTCATATAATTTGCATAGAAATTAAGGGTTTAATCGAATTATTGAGCAAGTGAGGTTTTAAATGGTTTATTCGCGAAATTAGTTGAATTATGCGTTTTATTGTTGATTTCATGTTTATTTGGATATTATTACATTTTGCGATGTTTTTGATGCCTTGTAGATATACAAATGTGGATGTTAAAGAGGTTTAAAAGATGTTTTCATTGAGGTTTTATATGAAAGGAAGGATGAAGAAGGAGTTGATTCAAGAATTCAATCACATTAGAGGCAAAATCAGTCGGATCAAGCGCCCGTATTCATCAAATCAAGCGTCGTGTGAGCTAGAGTGAATCAAGGCTCGATATGAGTGGACTAGCGTCCATATGATGTTAAATTGAACAGTTTGGATCAAAATCGGTGGGCGAGCGCTTCAAAATAAAGGAGGACGGGCGTCTCGACCCGGCTCGGCCCGACTCAAGTTTTATGCAGAGTGGATCAAGCGCCTGCACCACTATGGACGGGCGTCCACGGCACCGCCTCAGCGAAACCGACCTAAAAAACTATATAAGGACGCGTTATTTTCAACCCTAAGCACCACAATTCGATCCTGGCCGCCTGAAACCCTTTGGGGCGCCCTAGCTGCGTTTTCCCACCATCATAAACATCTTTTATCTTCTTTTTATTCATATGATTTGTATTCCAACGATGAGCTAAGGCTAAGCCTAGAACGAGCTCTGTGAAGCCAATTCTCAGCAGCGTTTTGATTTCGAATCTTGGATGGTTTTGTGAGTTTTAAATAAAGTTTGTATCTTTATTATGCTTTTATATTGTTATGCAATTATATCGATGGATTATTGCTATTTGATGTTTAGTGTTGATGAGAATCGTTGTTAGACTTAGATCACCGTAGTAAAGATTAGATTTTTAACCTAAAAATAACGAGAGTTGATTAGGTTGAATTTCTAGGTTGCTAGATTGAGAAATCTTACACCTTGTTTTGGAAGCGTTAATCTTTAAGGTCGAAAGATAGAAGATTAATAGGCGAATTATCTACGAGAGTAGGAATTCATACCTTTGATAGGTGAACCACATCTTTATTAAACCTTCACTAAACGATCTAGGGTAGAAATTGAGTGTTGCGAGATAGGTGGATCATTGCTTGTTCTTCGCTAAAATTAATTGAAATCATCTTTGTGCCTTGTTCTTCGTTGTTATCTTAGAAGTTTATTTTCTTTTTAGTTTATAGATTAGAGTTATTTTCGTTCGCAATTATCTTTCCTAGCTTTGGACTGACAATCCTCTGTCCAGTGTATTTTATCGTTTTTAGTTTCGTTTTAGTAGTAACAATCTTAGGAAAATTAATGAACTAGATACCCCGATTCCCTGTGACCGACTCCGGTATTAATCGCTATACTACGATCCCTACACTTGGGGAATACTGGATTTATAAATTTTATTACTTGTTGTTTTCATAGATAAAATCCGTGACAATAACCAAGCAACCGAACTCAAAAGAAAATCACAAACTCTTCATTTCATAGAAAGTATATAATAGTTGTGATAGATTAAGTATTTAAGAGTATATGTTACAAGAGATTGGTACAACCTTTATATAGAGCTGTACACTGACCTAAAAACCTAGACCTAACCGACTACATACAAAATACGGTTGTTCTGATTTCGTGCTGTCCAAGCTGCCACGTCTGCGGCTAGGGTTTCCGCGGCGATAGGCCTTTTTTTCCTTCTTTCCGGCCCATCAGACTTCATATAGAATTTTCCTGACCTGAGCCCATTGTCTTCTCTATAAACTAGATCCAGTCCGTTCAAGGCTCCATAATTTTGGAACCGACAAAACGAGACAAAACAGTACCAAATATCAGGATAAAATATAAAGATGCAGAATTATAGATCAAGGAACCGACACTAGGAAATTGACACATAATTCATACAATAATCTAACCATCGACTCATCATTTGAGCATAATTTAGGATAGATAAAGGTATTTTTATTGTACTAATTATGGTGCGATAAACTACCCCCATATAGCTTTTGGTCATCCCAAACAAAAAGGCAAAAGAAAATGAACCCCGGACCAATATACAAGTTGATTTAGAACAACTATGTATCATATGCCGAGATAAGACCCATGATGACTTATATCCATAAGCAATACATTAAACACTTTTCAATTCATGAACCAGTGTGTGTGTGTGTGTGTGCGGTAACCTTCAGACCACAGTAACTTAGACATACTTTTGTTATTCCAACTTATAATCTAACTAGTATCCTCAAGAATGTTCGGTCCTTTATGAAATTTTTCCTTTAGATTTTTATTTTTATTGCATAGGTCAAGTCAACTGGGCAAGGTGGACCGGGAACCGAGTACTACTCAAAGGTACATGTTTATCAGTCTATTTATTATGCGAGGGTCATGTGTCTTATGCTCTGAGTTTGCTTCCCTCTTGCCAAAGAGAAAGAAATAGCATATATATATATATATGATAATCATTTTTCTTCATATCTCTTTTATCGGCAGGTAAACACTCAAAAATCTATCTATCCTCACAGTCTACACTTTGATAATCTACTGAGTCCTTTTTTCCATAGCCCTTATAATATTCATAACTTGACCTAAATGGCCATAGGTAGAACAAGCTGAGATAACAAGGGTCAACACAAGTCAAAATAATAATCATCCAACTACATACAGTGAATCGTGGGTTATATGTGCCTAAAAAGGCGGTTCATGAAAAGAAAAAGCGGTTAATACGCTACTACTTCAAAAGTGGCACGACTTTTTTTCCGTTTATGAAACAAAGCGAAATTAATTAGCTTCAAGATGTCAAAGATATCATATCCTTGCGATCATGTTGGAGACTAACTCGAAAAGACTAAGTTGTGAAAAATGCATCGAAAAAAATCGTGACAAGTCAAAAAAATTGATGAAATAAATTGTCAAAAAGCCAAGTGACGTTCCTACCCCCACTTAATCGAAGCATTGTCCTCAATGATGAGAAGATTAAAAATGAAAAGGAACTGAGCTTGTTAAGCATGAAATGAGAGGAATGAATCCGTATTGAACACGTCTTGGGCTTAATGTCATCGAAAGTCTGCTAAATATCTGCTCGAAAATATAACATACAAAACATGGTGAGCACACGAAGTAACACGAGGAAATATAAAATGGTAGTAAGCATAAAAAAGTGCAAACAATTTAAGCCATTCCAAAACATATATATATATATATTGAAAAATATAAAGCCATAGTTTGCAAAGTCGGGAAAATAAAAAAATGAAAAACAACAATGGAAAAGAAAATACTATAAAAAATTATTGGATAAGGCTATGGATCAGAGTCAATGTCCTCGAAGTCTTCATCAACAGGAGGTGGTGGAGAAGAAGAAGGGCCGGCACCCGAAGAAGATGTACCATGCCTAGAGGCTCTTGGTGGTGGGGCATAAGGTGGAATATTAAGATGCGCCATCATATGAGTTAGCAATCCTCGCATATCTGTTAACTTTGTAGTCACCGTGGCCTGAAAATCGTGCTGAGGCCTATCACGTCCTTGTGTTGGTATCACTGGCCGTCTTTTTCGCCTTCCTGTGACTGTAACTGCCTCGCTGTCAAGAATGGGCAGTGGCTCAACTCTGTCACCAGCAGCTAGAACTGGGCACTCTGCTGCCATCGCCAACGCATCAATTAGGTTGCCATATGGAAAAAGCTCTCTCCAAGTCTCGACAACCTGTTGAATCCTATCATGCATCAACAGACCAATGATCACATCATTCTCGATATCGAGATAGTACATGAGCTCATCATGCCGACAAGTCACTGTGTCTGCATGAGCATTGGGCTAAAGATGAGTAATGAAAAATATGTGCAACATACGAGCGTCCCAAGCCAGCTTTGAATAGAATGTAGTGGGAAATTGTTGGCACCAAAGTGCCACTACACATCATAGTATTCAACAATAAGCATCAAGCGTTCCAAATCGCGCTCACTAGTGGCAGTGGTGCACACCTCTTCATGATGTGGGTAATTTTCTATGCCATAGCGGGCATTGATATTCTCAATAGAGAAATCAATGTGGTCCCCTCGAGCAATAGCTAGGTGAGACTCGGGGTTGGCCAATACATATGCATAGAATTCACGAACAATGGTGTCGTTGGATGTAGAATGGATTAAAGCCATGTCCACGCTACGATGGTGTTAGAGAACATGTGGTATGATGTTACCACAATCATTGAGGTCGATGCCACTTTCCCTAGAAACTTGCCATGCGTTCCAATTAGTCCAAAACGAGTCAAAGATAGCAACAAAGGATAACTGGTTGACTCCATTTATAGTGGCAATGGAGTCACCCTGAACTCTCTAGTTACCTCCTCTACGTCTCGGGATGGGGTTGCTCTACCATCAATGAAATCCTCTGAACTGGGTTTTGTATCTGCTGAAAACTGATCTCACCGCCGTGATGGGTAGTCTCGCTGCTTCCTAAGTTTTGGTTTTTCTGGTTTATGAATTCTGGGAGCTTTCTGCAACTCCTTATAAATGGCAATGAAATCGAGATGCAAAAATCAAAAATTGACAGTGGCAATTTAAGGAAAAGGTGGGATATTGGGTTATGAAAATGATGGGTAAGTGGAGGTTGTTTTGTGGTAGTTTAGAGATGGTGGTGGTGTTAGCCAAAAAAATTTAAGAAGAAGAAATTTTAGTTGATGATGGAAAATGATGAACGTAAAGAGTGGTTTATATAGGAAAATGATATGATAAATTTGAATTTTGAAAAGGTTTGAATTTGAAACGGTTGTATGGAAGAGGGGGAAGGATTAATGGCGGGTGAGTGGATTGAGGGAGGATTTGATGGGATTGAGGTGAATGGTGGAGAATGTGTAATGGGGAAGTGGAAAAGGTGGAGTAGTGGAAGTTGAGATGGGACTGCCGACTGCCCCCATCAAATTTCTGATACAGCACGTAGGGTCCACGCGCCATCCTCAGTTCCCAGAATTTAATCAAACCTCGGGGAATGGGTTCCATATTTCGTGTGGATGTGTGAGGAACTCTCACTGCTGCATGAGGATTCCCTTTCCAGATCCCTTAAAACTTCAGAACAGCTTCACTTCTTATCTAATCCTTGACAATTTCTCAATCTATAACTGACTCATTAATGGCTAAGTCCTTTTCTTCTTATATACTCTTTCCGACTCTTCTAACATACTTCACCGGATTTCCCAACAAGTAAAAATACTTTCCCACCATCCCTTAGTATTATTCGGGATGTAGTAGCATGAAAAAAAGCTTGTCCTTCACTCCAGCTACTTTTATTCGACTCTTTACAACCTAAAGGGTAAGAAGTAGTTCTGAGTTTAGAGTCTCCAGCTCGACTTTCTTTCGACTCCTACTCTGTCAGAATTTCGGGTCTTCACCCACCAAACTTGCACTCGAGAGGCCTTCACCGAGACACGTCTTCCTTCTTTATCTATCCATGCTTTCCCTGGGCTTTTTATGCCCAAGTAGAAGCATTCTTCATTTTTATCCAGAAGCGCTTCTTCCTGAACCGCCTTAGTAAAACCTTGAGCTCTCAGCCCTGCACTCTTGGCCTTCTTTACCAGTGCATTCGGTTTCTTCCGTCAACTTCAGGATTTACACTTGTTGTCCATATAATTTACTTTTTCAACTTTTGACTTCAAATCTTTAATACGCTGGGCGATCTCATCCCTATGCGTATTGTTGTGAATCTTCTCATCTTTTTCTTGAAGTAGAACCATCATAAATTCCTGCTCTCTGGTTTTTACTACCATTTTCTTCTTCTTATCTTCAATGTCCTCTATCTCTACGACCTTAACTTCTTCCGAACTCGAGCTAACGCAGTACTGTTCTGGTTAATTTGGGAGCGGTTCTATGATCATATAAGTTTTAGCATCGTTATTGACCCTAAGCATGATTTCACCATTATCGTAGTCCGTGATGGCTCGACTAGTGGATAAGAATGGACGCCCTAACAAAACATTATCACTAGGATCATTGGGAATATCCAAGACTACAAAGACAGTTGGGAAGACAAAAGTCCTCACTCTGAGCTCACAGTCTCTCATCTTGCCAGTGATCATATCGACCTCATGATCGATAAAACGCATACTTCGTACCTCATCCATCTCGAACTCTTATTTTGCATGTTTACAAACTGAGAGTGGGAGAATATTACAACTAGAGCCAGAATCGCACATCACTAATCCTAAAGATACTCCTTTAATTGACATTGGGAGTCTAAAGGTTCCAGGGTCTCCTAACTTGACTATAGTGTCCGAGTCAAGGTAATCCTCTGACTCGAGAAACATGGTGTCAGGATCTTCCTCAGGATCAAAATCAGTAGAAGATATATCAATTAACTCAATAGGAAACTCACCTGGGCGATAGCTCTTGTATTCTTTCTCAGCTCAGGCTGCTTCCTTTCCCAGTTCCCCTCTCTTCTTGCCCGCTTCGTATTGCTCCCGTACCTTTGAGCCTGGGTACATAGAGATTGGAACGATGTTGAAAACAGTTCGTGGCATGGTTCTAGTTGACTTTGGATCCTTAAGATCTTTCTGGGTTGATATCAAAAGCATTCCGTATTCCTTCAAGATAGATGAAACAAAACAAAAACATTGTTAGTAATTTCTCGCTTCAGCTGGGTTCAGACCCAACTACATTGGACTTACTAACTAAAAACATACAGGGGTGAACATAGAAAAACAGAGTAGTGATCAGAAACTGAGTTACAATATCCCGTGGTTGCGGCAAGGTATGTCGCGTTCCCAGAAGCAGTTTCCCTTTTCTGATCGTAAACTACTCAGGATTGATACAGAAAAGACTCTGGACTCTAAATTAAAGCAACAAATAAAAAACAAAAAAAATTCTTAATTAGATTTAATGAACTATTATCTATATTGGTCATTGTCCCCAACAACGGCGCCGAAAACTTGATCCAAGTGTAATCCACCAACACGCACGAAATACTATGAACAGTACTAGGTCAATCATAGTATAGTAGGTGCAAGTCAAGGTCGATCCCACAGAGACAATTCAACACCTATAATAACTCTTAAACCTAACCAAGAAGACAAATAGCGGTCCCTAAACCAACATAAGAACATAAAAGTAATTGGTGTATCTTTCCTCTCCGATCTCCTAACTCGGCGTAATTAATCCTTGTGTCTACTTTTCCTCACGATTTCCTAGCTTAACCAGAACGTGTTTTAATTCAGTTTTATGCTACTGGTGCAATATCCTAATCTTTTCTACTTCCATTGAAAGGACAGTAGATGTCTTTGTGCAGTTAAACTCCTTCGTTGGTTGTATTAACCCACACGCAATAAGTTTTAGAAAGTGCCGGTTCAAAACCGAGAACCTCCCTAAGCAGCTACCGTGGATGGACTAGCACGTTTCTAGGGATTGATCCAAACTATGTCCAAACTAACACTTCACTTTATCATCCTTCTTGTTAATTTACGATGTACGAATACAAGATTGGCTAGATCCAAATAATCGCTAATTAAACCCGTCGATCAACGTAGCTGACGCTAAATCTTAAGTTCAGGGTGACCTAAAATGTTTCCCGCAGCTGCGATATAGACGGTTTCTGCCCTGGCGGTGGTGGTTCCTAATGCTAAAATCTGCATTGTTTTGTTTTGGTTTTTGTAGCTAATTATGACTCATTTAGACATGCAGATCAATTACAACACGTTAATCTAACTTAATCAACCATGATTAAAATACAAAGGAACATTCAAAGCTTCATATCTCTATCAATGGCGGATCTAGCTTGATCAACTCAAGCTTGTTGATGGATTGGAAGAGTTAACCAAGGAAACGAACTCAAAAGAAAATCATGAACTCTTTATTTCATAGAAAGTATGTGATAGTTGTGACATATTAAGTATTTAAGAGTATATGTTACAAGAGCTGGTACAACCTTTATATAGAGCCGTAAACCGGCCTAAAAACCTTGACCTAATCGACATAATACAAAATACGGCTCTTCTGATTTCGTGTTGTCCAAGCTGCTGTGGCTGCGGCTAGGGTTTCCGCGGTCTCTAGCCTTTTTTCCTTCTTTTCGGCCCAGAACACTTGTTGGTCCTGTGAAAAAGCTGACACAAGTTTATAAGGAGGGGGGGAGGGGAGGGGGGGGGGGGGGAATAAAGTTGTCACCTAAAGCTTAAACTTAAAATGAAGTTGGGTGCGTACGCCACTCGTCAGAGGAAGCGGAGCTGTGCCACACAATTTTCATTTCTAAAAATTAAAAGAACAAGAAAAACTCAAAAAAAAATTGTTGGGTGTAGGCATATTGTAGATTTTTCAAAGTAAAGCCATCAATATCACTGCGCAAGTCATGAAACAAAAACCCTAGAGATCTACATCATAAATACAGCTGGAAATTTTACTATCTAGCTATGGACTTTGAAGCATTTTAGGTTCGGAAACAGTTGAAGCAGCTCCTCTCGTGTGCGTCTCTACAAGTACAAAATAAACGAGTTAAGCACAAACATTACATGTATCGATAAATAGACACAAAAGAAAGCATTTCAATTGATGGAGAACACAAACTTTTATGCCAATGCATCCATTAACATCAAGGGTTGTTAACGTCCTTGAGCAGCTCGTTGAAAGAACTTCCAGACACTTGTCGCTCACCCCAACAATCCCAAACAAGCTGCATCACATATATATACATTAATGTTGAAGCAAAAGAAAAGGGAATACTTAACCATACCACTGAGAAAAAAACAACGATTACAGTGTCACCACATTTGTAGACTCAACGATAACATATGTTGGGTATATTTCCAGAAAAGAATCAAGTTGAAGATAAAGATAGACAGAAAACAAACATCATGTATGTTTTGTATCTGATTTCACCTCAAGAATTCAAGAGAAGTGCAGCTTTGAGCAATTGCTATTACACCAACATCAGTGACACGGACACACCTACATAAATGATAATCAGGGATGATGCAAGAACATCGCATCACACATGCTTTTTAGTTTATTTAATTGTAAAGAAGCAAAGATGGCGACTACAATTCACATACCATGTCAAGTTGAGCGAGGCTAGCTTTTTACACATGGCTATCTGATAAACCCCATCATCTGAGAGGTTCTAGTAGACAGTATCAGCAAAACAAAAAAAAAAAATTCAAAAACTAGTTATCATAATATGATTTATATAATGCAAATGATAGATGCAACAAGTGAATTTTCCTGTATTAAGATTTTACCTGAGCACCACACAGATCTAAGTGTTTAAGATGGGTCAAGAAAGATATTTTCTTGTATGCTTCATCTGTCAAGCTACAAAATAAATTATGAACAGACCTAAGAATCATAACCACCACATATTATTCAAGAACCGATCAATTGCAAGGAACCGTTTTTCATGATGGTTTTCACAAAAAAGAATTGAACAATCTAAAAACTTGCTTTTCCAATATCCCAAAAGCTAGGCATATTATTCCGATTCTTCCCACCAAATACATGTTTTCCTTTAGATATCGAACCATAAAGAAACACACCTTGAAAGGGCATACAAATTCAAACCCTCAAGAGAAGAGCACTTGAGCAAAATCTGTTTTAAACCATCGTCCGTTATCTTCACACACCTATAGGCAATCCACCCTTAACAAGTTCAGCATTTCTTTGCGGTTACAATGCCTCATAAATAGACCAAATTGAATATCGATAAATTAATAGGATGAAACGGGAATTTAGAAGGTCAGTATGGACGTAAGAATCTTTAATCTGTATCTGTCATGTTCATCATTATGTTCTCCAAGGTACTTCAGAAGGAAAGTTATCAATGGTGTTTTAATGAACACAAATTCATACCTTGTAAGGTTTATCTCTACTAAATCCAGAAAGTTCTGGGAAATTAACCGCAAACTATGGTCTGTAATGCTCTGCAATGATGACATCAAAAATACTGAGACAACAATAAAGATAGGTACGAAAATTGGAAAACCCAACACAGTTTACAAGATCTGCATACCGATATTATTTTTCCATTAACAATCATAAAATGATGTCATAAGGATATTACTAATACCTCAAACTGGAAAGTGTGGGACATTGACAAGGTTTGAGATGAACCAATATTTGACGATGCTTTAGTGCAATCGAAATATTGATCAGATCAATGTGATTAAAGAAAAATTATAAAGACCATATTCTGGAAGGAAAAAAAACTAAAATTAGTTACTTGTCTGCGTATCATCAAAAAAGTAAAAGCCACGAATGATTACCAATTATTGAATATACGAGCCCATCCTCTGAAGCCCTCTCCTGGCTTAATGGGCTCATATCTTCATCAATTTTTGTTGGCCTCGTCGTGGATCAAAAAAAGAAGATACAACCTCATTAAGCAGGCAGAGAGGGTTTCAGAAGATGCACAGGCAAGATATCAATATCTCACTGTTCAGGATATGAGAATTTGTTGTGTTTAAAATTAAAGCATAATAATGCTCTATGTTAATCTTAAGAATTGAAAGAAGTGATTTTTTATACAATATTTAGGTTATGCTCATTATTCATGCAATTCAGAGAGCTTTGTTGGACTAGCAACAACTTCATACCAAAATTATTGTATTTTTTGTGCGTGAAAAAAGAAGTTGCAAACCACCAAAACTACAAATAAATCCCACCTAGAAACAGACCGAAAAAGAATTACAAATGTGTACACAACAAAACCATAGAATGCGAAAAGATACGGTCTGAGTCACATTTGGAAAAGGAAAACTTAACAAACTCTTAAACTTCAGACATTCCAGCTGCTATAGAAGAGAACTTGGAGATAAGACGGCTTATAGAAGGAAGGAATAGAATATGTTGCCAATCACTTCTAATTCTTTTATTTCTTCTACATAACATAGAACGTCTTTTTTTTTCCATTATATTTTCTACCATTTTTCGTCTTTATTACCTGTCTGATATTTTCCTGCTTGATTCAACTAGCACTCAAGAAGGGAAAAGGCTATAACCAAAATCGCATACAGAGTGAAATGGAAAAACAAATGTAGTGGTACGCATACAAACTGAGGAATGATTTGGCTACAGCACGTTTTTACACCATCGATCATACATAGTGTAGGACCCATTAAATGACATGGGTCCCATTATGATCAGTAAAAGTGTGTTGTGGCACATGATATG
Source organism: Gentiana macrophylla (assembly GCA_026214975.1). Lineage (NCBI taxonomy): Eukaryota > Viridiplantae > Streptophyta > Magnoliopsida > Gentianales > Gentianaceae > Gentiana > Gentiana macrophylla. The sequence continues at coordinate 58,663,904 of CM047807.1, read as the reverse complement.
GCTCAATTGTTCTGGCTCTTGGACTACTCAAATTACAGAACAATCCACATGAAGAAAGCTCATACAGATGCAGGCTATCATAAACGGAGTAGCAACAAAATAAATTATTGCAAGGAATTTATATACCTTGCATCCACTCAAGTTCAAGTCCATAATAAGTTTGCAATTCTTCACCAAATAATTTATACCAGCATCTGTCACCCTGAATGATTAAGGATAACTAGCATTGGTTTACGCAGGTATTGATTAAATGAGTTTATTTTAAGCATAAAACACGCCGACATAACAACCATGGTGAAAACAAAAACTCAGGAAATTGGAAATTGACCTAACATTCCAGTATATGGAGAAAGTCTTTAGCTTTGGTGATACACTTGTAATTGCACCAACTCCTTCATCAGAGATCTTCTGACAACTATTTAAGTTCAAAGATTCTAAATTCGACAGGGATCCTGCATACTACAATAAAAAATAATTAAAACATACCATGAGCTGTGGACCAATACCTATGCATATGACACCTAAGAACATCCACAGAGCTATAAATAGGTTCTTGGCTTCAACTTCATATAACTATGAGAGTTGTCTTTACAAGTGCACGAATATATAGAATGAATATCCAGTCAAAACTGAGAAACAGACAAGTGAACGGAATCAATATCCATTTCATTCCTAGAATTATTAACACACGCCATAAGGTCAAACTATAACATTATCAATGATCAAAATCAGATATTGGATTTGTAGCTATGAGATCAATGTCCACGTATGTTTACTAAACAAAAACTATTGAACAAAATATAAGCAAAAAAAAAAAAAAAAACTATCACATTTAACTTCAACTATTAACAGAAATCCTAAAACAAAAAATATTGACAAAACATAAGCAAAAACAAAATACACTGAACTTTATGTAGTAAGAAAAGTCCCAAAACGAGGGATTAGGATGACGGATGACCCAAAAACTACTAACACAAATCCCAAAACAGGGGAGTAGTAGGATGACAGATGACTCAAAGTGAAGTGCTTGGAACGATGACGTAGCAACCATACATGGAATCTTCACAGCTAATAAACCCTGAATTCCAAAAAATAACCCCGTCTAAAAAAAAGGGCATTACCTTGTTTTTGACATATTGAAGATGCTTATCTTCGATATCTTGTGAAAACTCAAGAATCAAATGCTTCAAATGGAGATATCTTGGCTGAGAAACAATTATTTAACAGAAAACAAAGGTCAACATACATTCATCAGACACTGTTTTAGCATTGTCGACCCAAATACACAAACTCGCATTGTAATTTAAGAATGTGAATAGCCATCACCATCCCAGCAGTACAAATTTCTTCGTCATCTATGTTCTTCAATTCATAAACTCGAGAAATACTCACCAAAGCAAGAGCAGCTACAAGGCGATCCCCGGCATTATTCATTTCATGAAAATCAAGAACCTGCCGGTGAATAATTATAATAAATTACTAAAGAAAAAAACAATTCAACAACTCAAGATACTAAATTACTGAGTAAAAAAAAAAATAAAAAATTCAATCATCATCCAGGTTAACGCTAGGATGGGTAAATAGAAGCTAACCAGCCAAAGAGACGGATGGGAAGTGAGGTTGGAATGAACCCACGGGCTAACTAGTAAGAGGGAAACGAGGTCTCTTTGAGGAAGTTTGACGCAAGTACACACAATCCTCATCGCCTTTGGAACTGTTTCTCTGTTCCATAAACATACGCCGGCGGCCTCTTCTTCTGCCGCTACATCTGATTCTCTATTCGCCATGTGTATCCAAATGCTTTAGTACAATCGAGGCTGCAACTTCTTTTTTGAAGACGAAGCTGCAACTTCTGCTGAATGGGAATATAACAGAAAGTTAGGGGTGAGAAAAACATTTTACCAGAATTCGGGCCTTTTTTTTATGCAAAATACATTTGCCCTAATAGAATTGTTTTTTAATATTTTTTTATTTCTTTTCCCAGACACTGGCCAGATAAAATTCATCGTGAAATTTTTTATTTTTTATAAGTGATGTTAATGACAAGTTTTATAATACAAATGCTTTAGAAATGTGGTATCAAGTGGTAACATTATAATCTTTTATTTATAACATTTTACACGTGATAAAAATAAATTATATGAGAGAGATTAAAAAGAAATGACTATAATGTATATCACTTGATACAATCGTCATACAATCGTTGCATTATAAAATGTTTTGAAAGTTCATAGTGTTTTTCAGAGAAAAAGCGATAATATACAATAAAATTGCTTCAATAAGTTTTAGTTGAAATTGAAAAGGGGGCATATATTTCTTTTTTTAAGGGATAAAAGCACTTTATGAAGCCGTCAAAACAAGCATTTACGACTTGAGGAGGGGGTGTGGTTCCCGAAATACTTGACCCTTTGCGGACAAACATACTTGGGCTAAAAGATGTGATGACATACTGCCATTACGTTTAATGAAAGAAAACGAGCAAGAACGAAAGGCCTTGGATATACTTAAGCAGTCTATACTAGGCAAGTAAGCAAGGATGAATCATTCGTGGGAGCTTCTAATCTCTGAATGCAAGACAATGAGTCAATTTCAATCGCCACTAATATGATTCCTATTGAAGAAGCAGTGAAAGGGATTGTTGGATGGCCGTGAGCTTGAGTGATTTCACGTCAAGATGTCCCATAATTCTTTGGGACAAGGCATGCTTGAGCGTTCCGGTGTGATCTCAGATGTTGACTCCAATTGTTGAGGAGTCGGTGGAGCACGCAAGACCATTGTTACATTTAAAGCCGGACGGTGGTGGTGACCAATATGAGGGCCAAGTCGGTGGAACCTGGCTAGATAAAGGGGAGTTAGCCACGAGGATGGATTCCTTAGCTTCTTGTTTCGCATTTGATAATATCTTACTAACACTTGGCGGTTTATTGTTGAAAATCCATGCACAACGAGCATTCTATATGTGCCATAAGATGGCCATAGTAGTGGCCATTCTTTTCGTATCGACATTGCGTAACAGGTAGTAAATGATGTTACAATATATAGGAATGTTGGATGCAAGAGGATGTGTCATATATTCAACGCAGCTTAACACTCAGTCAAACTAGAGATTGGTGACCGCATTCATTTCGAGATAAAGGAAGATCCAACATACTCGATTCGGTGACTTAGTTTTCAGTATACTATATTCTGTTGTAACTTCCATTATGTTATAATTGAATGTAACCGTTGTAATGAATATACACTATAATTAAATACTTCTTGATCAGCAACATTGTAATAAACTTGTTCGTTATTTTGATCAATAAGATTTCCACATTATATTTTCTCTTTGTGTTTCAATTTAAACATTATATCAGATCATTTTGTGCTCTGAATGTGCTAACTCTGATGTTTAGCAGAAGAAACATGAGAGTTTTCTTCAAGATTTTGTTGTAATAATATATTCTTAAGAGTTTTTCTATTATTTTTCTTCTTTGTACTAGAGTTAGAATCATTTCTTGATCAATTCTTGATAAATTTTTTCAGTATATTCTATAAATTTTTGGGATTGGACATTGTTCTTTAAATCCATTTCATAAAGATGATGGTAGTCTTTTATGCTCACCCCAATGAGAATCCTTCATTAGTATTGGTTCAACCATTGATGAATGGCAAGAATTATCATCCATGCAAGATGTCCATAGAGATGGTGATGATTACAAAGAACAAGTTCGGGTTTGTTGATGTTTCAATCAAAAAGCCAGATGTAAGTGCAGCTGATTTCCAAGTTTGGAGGCAATTTGACACAATGGTCAGAACCTGGATCTTGAATGCATTTTAGAATACAATTTCTCATAGTTTGATGTATTTGAAGAGTGTTGAAGCTATGTGGAAGAATCTAGCTTAAAGATTTGAAAGTGTTGATGCTTTCAGATTATCAGACATCTCGAGGATATGAATTCAATAAAACAAGGAGATTATTTATTGAATCAATATTTCATAAAGATGATGGTACTTTTGGAAGAAATCAAGACTATCGGGCCAATTCCAGTTTGCAAGTGTGAACCTCAATTCCATTGTGATGCCATACAAATTATGTTGGATAACATGGAAACAGAACATATGATGAATTTCTTGAAAGTTTGGAGGCAATTTGACACAATGGTCAGAACCTGGATCTTGAATGCATTTTAGAATACAATTTCTCATAGTTTGATGTATTTGAAGAGTGTTGAAGCTATGTGGAAGAATCTAGCTTAAAGATTTGAAAGTGTTGATGCTTTCAGATTATCAGACATCTCGAGGATATGAATTCAATAAAACAAGGAGATTATTTATTGAATCAATATTTCATAAAGATGATGGTACTTTTGGAAGAAATCAAGACTATCGGGCCAATTCCAGTTTGCAAGTGTGAACCTCAATTCCATTGTGATGCCATACAAATTATGTTGGATAACATGGAAACAGAACATATGATGAATTTCTTGAAAGGATTGAGGGATGAATATGAGCCAGTGGTGTCTTACGGCATGTTAATGATGTCTTTCCCTGAAATTCAAGATTCCTTTGCAATGGCCATTAAGTTTGAGAGCAGAAGACCCGTATAGACAATAAGGCAAGAAATCAGGATTCTTCTATCTTGATGGCTCAGAAATTCAGGAATGAAAGAGGTCATCAGATTGGGGATAGATCCAGACAGTTTAGCATAGCTAATCTGTTAGAAATAAATTTAAGTTTTGATGATGAAGCCTTGATGATGAGTGCCAGACTAGTTGTTATAGACGCAAGCAAAAAGATGTATTGTGCTATAGGTTTACTAGAGTATGATATTTGTGTAGGTTTAATCAGACAAGCACTGTAATAGAAATCATATAGGTTATAGTTGAGTCCAGGATATCATGTTGAATATCCAGGCACAAAGCTGAATCAATCTATCAACTGAGGGTTCAAACTCAGTTGATCATTCCAGAAAGCTGAAGGGTTGGAGGATTGGGGGATCAAACTCAGTTTATGAAGATTGAAGACTGAAGACTAAAGGTAGAGGGTTCAAACTCAGTAATGAAGACTAAGCCGAGGCTATAAAGTTAGACTTCAAGTATGTCTGTGATGGTCTGGACTAGATTTATAGTCATTGTATTTGAAGGTTTGAGATTCAAAGGACATGTGATGAAGTATTTCAATTAATCTTAAAAGTGGTGTACTCTGCCCATATCAATTATGATCAGATGAATAGAATATGATGATCAAATCAAATAGATCAGCAAGATGGAGTTAGTTGAATGAAGACTGAGAAATACTCAGCTGAGCAACATGCAAGTCACCATAGCTGCAGAGCATGTAGGTTGAAGTGTTGAGTATTTCAAAGTACTGAGTATACTGATCAACCTACAAGAAACAATCAAAGGATTATAAACTTTTAGCAGAAATCAATGGAAAAGTACAAATAATGGTTACATTGTACAAAGCTTCAAAGGTGTAAGAATTCCACTGGTTGATAGCCTATCATTGTCAAGAAGACACTGACACTGACAAAAAACATACAGTAGAGGATGTCGACATTGTTTTCAGAAAAATCCAACAACGACAAATTGAATTCAAAATTTGAAGGTTGGATTTCTACCTATAAATAGAGGACTTGGCATCCAAAAGAGGTGGTGGTGTTGATGCAGTGTGTGAATATAGTGTGAAAAATCAAGAGAAAGAAATATCAAAAAGATTAAGTTTACACTGTTGAGTTAAGCAATCTTCTAAAGTACTATAATGCAAGATCCAGAAATCTTCAAGTGCCACAATCTTTCAAGTATGATCATGCATTTCAAAACATGAAGAACTTAAGCATTTGAGTTAATCATATTCATCCATATCAAATCTAAAAAAGAATCACTTTCTTGAATCAACGTTAACTTTGTTATCAACAAAAGGGTTTTGGATAGTGAAGCATTTGTTGGTTGTGAAGGGCTATTGGAGCAGCTGAATCAGGGTGTCTGAGAATGAGCTGTATATGGTGGAGTTGTTGATGAAGCAATCTTACCCTCGAACAAGCTAAGTGAAGTAGTGATAACACGCTATTTAATACCTTAAACTATACCTTAATTTACCCCAAAATATGCTCGATAGAGGAAAGAGAGTATGTATATCGTGTGAAATACGTGTTAAATGCGTAGTGCGTGTTCCTTGGTTAGTGATTCTGCATTTGTATGATTATCTCATAGATTTGGTAATGTTATACCTTGTTTTATGTGCTTTTCAAGTGTACCTCATCCCTTGAGCAAGTAAGGCTTGGATCTGGACTAAGAGAAATACATTGGGCCAAGTTAAGGAAGTCCAGGAAGAGACCTGCCAATAAAGACAGTAAAAGTAGGCCCGATTAGTCGAAGCCCACCACCGCCTTATTGATCGAACATTTCTAGATGTCAAATCTTACCGGCAGTGTACCGGGTCAATTGTAGTCTAGTCTAGTGGTCAAGGTCGTATCCACGAGGATTGTCAGGTCAAACACCGACAAGCTATTATTATCTTGATCTAAGTCACAACAATACAAGTAAAAGTATCTAATAATCTACTACAACAAAAGGTGAAAAAATGATTAAAAAAAAACCTAGCCAAGACAATGCAATGATCATGAAAATCTCTACTAGTATCATGGGAAAGAACTACCTACCAACCTTCCAATAGTGTTCAAGTGTGTGTTATCGGTTCACTCCTAAGCTAGCAATTTTCCCTCATACGAGTGTATGAAATTGCTCTATGTCTCCTCTTTGGTCTAAGAATCCCAGACCTAATGATTCAACATGATTAAGTTCTCGAGTGTAATGAATGAACAACAACCCAGGGATAAGAAATCGAGTTCCACTTAAGGTCGATTTTACCTTCCGGTTTTCCTATCCCTTCTCCCACACCAAGCATCTCCTTTCGGTCTCAACTAAGTGTGTATGTTTGTCTGTGTGTGCAAGTGCTGGGTGATAAATCCAACACAAACAAGAAATACAATGAAAATAGGAAAATATAACAACAAGACATGAAGCTATGAAATATGAACTAACATTCCCAATCAACCAATAAAGATTAAACTATCACAACTACATTATCTTAGCTAGTAAAGAACAAGCCACACATTACTATGAAATCCACAATGTCACTTAGGGATTTCATAGATTTGAACATAAACTATTCAAGTAAAGGAAAAGAATTTACCCAACCCAAAGTGATGACACTTCAAGAAGAGAACTTGCATTGACATCAAAAGAGTAGCTACAATGGAGTACAACACCAAAGTTGTGAGTTTTCATCTAAGAAAGCTTGAATGAAAAGAGCAACAACAAGAATCTTTAATGTTTACAAGAGTAATTAATGCTAATCTATTGTTAATGTTGGGGCTAGAAGATCCCTTGAAGAGTGTCTTCAAGCCTTGGTGGTGTTGGGGAATAAGATGGAATGGAAGGTTGTGATAAAAAGATCCAAAATAGAGTTTTTATGCTGAAAAATCTGTTTCTTCGACGTTTGGCGTGCGCCATTATAGGTTTGGCGTGCGCCATTATAGGTTTGGCGTGCGCCATTATAGGTTTGGCGTGCGCCATTATAGGTTTGGCGTGCATCAATTGTGAAGAGAAACTCTCTGTATAGCTACAGTGACGTTTTGGTGCACGCCACTTATAGTGTCGTGCACCAACTGTTCACAGTAGTTCAAAAAATAGCCATAACTTGAGTTGTAGAGCTCCGATTGATGCGATTCAAGATGTGTTGGAAAGCTCGTTTCCCGATCTACAACTATAATTAAAATGTATTCTCCAGAAAATGCCTCGAAGGGGGTCAAATGTATGTTGAAGATAGGCTATGGTAGAAGCACTTCTGGCAAATGAACCGTTTGAACTCGTAGGCTTCCGGAATACTCTTCTATCCCTCAAAAGGCATGTTAATGCTAAACATATGGCATCAATCGGGGTCTTGGTCAACCTGTAATCTTGCAATAAATCACCAAAATACCAAGCGTAAACCCGACACTACGCTCTGGTCACTATAACCAGTACAAAACCAATCAAGACATGACATTTTATATAATAAATGCTATCTACACATTTGGGTGTAACTAAGAAAATAATGACTCGAATTGATACGAGAACATCAATAAATGCATGAGAAATGGGGATAAAACATCGTGAAATGCATCATCTAGTTGGCTTACATCAACAACTTCCCACTTAGCTTTTGCTCGTCCTCGAGCAAATAAAGTGACAAAACAACTCAAGTCAAGAGATAGGGTCATACAACATCAAGAAGGAAGAGCTCAACTAGATTATGCAACCAATCGTACCTATAACCACATGTTAACCGGAATATAAGAAAGCAGTGGAGTGTGTGTGTGAATACTCCTCACATTGTTACCAAGCAATCAATTATGAAAAAATGCATGCAAGACTTATTAGGTGCAATCCATAGCCTTAATAATGATACAAATCTCCACTAATCGAGGCATTCGGAGTCAATAAGTAAGATCAGGTAGGACTTGCAAGCTTGTAATGTTAGGCCCTGGTAGTTGTCTAAGCGAAGGGTAAAAAGGATATATCAAAGAGAACAAGCAAGATAGAAAACCTCTACACCTTCACTTCCAAGAAAAGGTCGAATTGGTATCTCTTCTTCTTTTGCAAAAAAATCGTCGAGGTGGCCACCTTAACAAGAAACAAATGGAATAAGAAACAACGCTTTAAATCAACACAATTTCCCAAAGGTTGAGTCACTTGAACTTGATACACTTGTCATTCGAAATTGCTTCAAGACTCACCATTTACTGAACTTTATTCACAACTTTATTGAACTTTATTGCTTTTTGGAAACTTTTAGGATTTTTTGATCGTTTTTGTTGGAAATAATATTTGTGTTTTGATGATGATTTGTCACGTAATTAATAAGATCACTTATAACCCATGATGATGAAGAGAAGAAGCAAGAAACAGTCTAGAGAAAAATGTATAAGTTTTATCTAGAGTCTGAACCTTGTATAGGTTATTTCAGACAAGCATTGTAATAGATAGAAACTAGGCAAACAGCTGAGTCGCAACAAGAAAACTAAGTTTATATATGAAGAACTGAGGAAGCAGACTCAGTTATGCAAGAACTGAAAAAGATAAGCTCGAGAGGACACAGACTCAGCTTGGCCTATCTAAGAAGATCAAGAACCGAGGACACAGACTCGCTTGTTGAAGATCAAGAACCGAGGTGGCAAACTCAGTTAGAAGCTGATTAAGCCGTGACTATAAATCAGGATTCAGGCAAATCTGTGGTGACCTAAAACTGAACTATAGATCATGTAAAGCTGAATAATCTTAAGGACAAAGATTATCAGTTATCAGGAGAAGAAGGAAGTTGAATGGTGTACTCCGACTTAGTCAATAAAAGTCGGATGTCAATAATACAAGGTACTCAGTTTTGAAGAAGAGTAGAAAACTGAGTTAAGACCTTGTTGAATTTGAACTGACAAAACGACAAAAGGTCGTACATATGAACGTTGGCTAAACGACAAATGTAATGGCTACAAGAGCTAGTTGACCGTTACATCACCCCTATAAATACACAGAGAAAAATGATTGAATCAGAGGATCGGAGATGTTTTAAAAAGCACATATCTAAAGATCTAGATCCAGAAAATCAGATTTCATATCTAGAAGAAGGGAAGCCAACAGAATTGCCTTGGAGATTTAGAAGAAAGATCCAGTAACCCATTAAGGGGGAAGAAGGCATCTTGGAGCTACAACGCTATATCCAGAAGAATCAGACAGCTCACTGAATTAATCTTTTGATTAATTCTAAACCTAACCTTTGTGAAAAAGGGTTAGCCGTGCATAGTTTGGGGAGAGCAACTTGGTTGCCATAGCTGTTGGTGCAGTCTGCGGACTGTGCGTATGTCAGTGGTGAGCTGGTGAAAGAGTCATTCCACCTCCGAAGGGTCAGTGCACAGAATGAAGGGAGCAATCCTACCTTTCTTCATTATGTGTAGACAGTGAAACTAGGGTGTCGTGAAGGACTGTCATTAGGCTAGGATTTTGTAACGGTTATCTCAAGATTCTAGTGATACCTCCTACACCACAGGAGAATGGGAGACGTACGGGATTACACCACCCGGAACTTCCATAAACAAATCTTGTGTTGATTTATTTTATGCTTTTACATTTGTGCTGTGATTGTTTTAAATATTGTATAATCACTTTTCACTCAGCAAAACACTAGACACTGAGTTAGCACCATACTGATACATAGGAGGTTCAGATCTTTATTGACACATCTATTGCACTTAAGGCTAATTCTATCCGCTGCCAGTTAACTTGACTAAGAATAAGTCAGTATTGACTTATACTCAGTTGAGTTAGCTGAACTCCACACAAGTTAAGTGACAGGAACAAAACTGAACTGAGCGTCAGTTTAAGTTTCAGAGAAACTGAGTTCCTGGGGTATTTTCAGTTTTGGGAAAGTTTTTGGTGACAAGTTTATTCACCCCCCCCCCCTCTAAACTTGTGTTAGCCTTTCCAACGGACCAACAATTGGTATCGGAGCAAAGCTTTCGCTTTGAAGAGATCCATTCATCGAATATCGATGACGCTTTGTTTGCTTGAAGTAATCGGCCATCGCTTATTTCCGATACACACCATTGTTGAAAGCCCTCATCAGTGACGCTTATAAAAGCACTTAGTTTGATTTCAATGGTAACATCCAGAATTAAAAGTTGGCTTATTCACCCCCTGACTTATTGTTTGCAAAATGTATCTGATTTTCAGGATCAATTATCTAAGAGGTTCAGTGCGACAAATTTGCATACAAATCCAGAACTTCAACTAAGTGATGATGTGGATACGAACTTCAATGTTTATATAAACAAATCTAGAGGAGTTCCATCACTAAGAGATCTCTCAGAAGAAGAAGAAAAGAAGTTGTTGCAAGATACTATTGATATAGAAGATTCATTAGAGCAACAAAAGAATGTACATTCAAATCTTAAAACTGTATCAAACCATCAAGAAAAGGTACATTCTTCTACTCAGTTATCATTCGCTGAACTCAGTAAGAGAAACTCTGAACTTGTCAAGTTAACCGAAAAACTCACATTGGAATTAAGATTAAAAGACATAGAACTTGGCAAAGCAAAAGATTGGAATGAGTTTCTTGAAACTGAGATGTCAAATCTTGCTGAAAGATTAATGTCTAGTAGATTTGACAAAAGCAATGATGATTACTCACCCCTACCCAGTCTTAAGATTTCAAAGAGTATAAACTCTAGACACCAAGATATTGGAAGACCTAGTGGATTACACAAAGAAATTAAAGATGTAAAATCTAAAAGAATCCTTGTGAAATCAACTAAGGTTGAGCGTAATGGTTTATCTAGAAAAGAGTTGAGAAGGCTTAATTCTCTCAACCAAGAAACTGATAGTTATACTAATCCAGCCGGACCCAAGAAGATATGGGTCCCGAAGAAAACTTAAAACTGTTTTGCAGGAAAAGTCAGGTTTTATTGCAAAATCCTCAGAAAAACTGACTTCTACACAAAGCTGAAAATGCAAAAGCTGATGAAGGACAAATTGGTCAAAAGTAGAAAACTTTCCAGCTACCATCTGTCGTTTGGGCTGACATGACAAATCACTTATAGCCACGTGTCAATCAGGGAGAATAAGTAGATGTACATCCCTACAAATCACATTGATTGCGACACGACTCTTATTTGAAAAAGATTGGAAGACTAAGAAACGCAATCTTGACGAAATCCTATTCAATCAATTTCAAAAACATTCAAGTTCTATCAAGATTTCCTAAATCAGAAAATCATGGAGCAATACAACATTGATGAATCACCACAAGTCTAGACGATTTCTGTCAAAAATTTTCAAACTGCACTCTGTCAACTCAGATTGTGAGCAAAATCAAAAAGATTCGAGGACTCGAGAATCTGATTGATACAAAGGTCGATGCTCTATGCCCAGAAACCATCAAAGATTTCTACAGAAATGCCGTAATCACCGATGATGGAAAGAGTTTCAGGACAACGGTTCAAGACACACAACAAGAAAAACAGGTTTTAATGACGGGAATTCCTGCCATTATATGTCATTTTCTTGTCATTAAATACTTTTAATGACGAGAAATCCCCATTATTCCCCCCTCATAGTTGCCCTTCTAGTTAAAGCATTCAATGACGAGAAACCTAACCGGCAGTGTACCGGGTCAAATTGTAGTGCTAGTCTGGTGAGTCAGGTCGTATTCCTCAGGGAAAACATGGTAACTCTTTTAAGTGGGGTTAAACACCAAGAAGCTATTATTAACTCGATCTAAGTCGCAGGTTTATCATTTTCCTCGGGTTAGATTATGTTAGATCAGTTAGATTAGTTAGTATTGTTAGAGTTAGATGTTAGTAAAGCAGTAAAATAAAACAAATAAATACTAATATAATATATAAATATATTTTTGGATCTAGCCAAGAATACTTCTTCAATCAATATCTTTTAGTAGAAATAAATGAGACAGATCTTCCTTTATTCAAGGTGTAAATTATGTATGAATCGGTGTACTCTAAGCTAGACAACTCCTCCTCACACGAGCGTATGAAATTGTCATATGTCCATTGCATCACCCAAGGTCCACAATCATTACGGTTTTTCCGAACAGGTCCGAGTACAAATCTACCTTTAGATAAAAAGGAGTCATTCCGTTCACAAAACAATCAATTTTATTTAAAAGGCTCCGGTTGTCAAAGCCGGACGATTCAACTTTCCGGTTTAAGTTTCAATTAAACTGATGATTTAACATTATTACGATCTCGAGTACAAATGTCAATAAAATTTATCTTTCCCAAGACAAATCCGCCCCGGTAGAAATCGGGTTCCGTTGTCACGCTTTCACTCGCCAATTTTACCCTCCGGTCTTTCAATTTTAACGTTTCATTAAGCGCAGAAAGAAAAGAGATTCATCATAATTGATTTTAATCATTATTACCGAGTCGATCATTCATTTTACCAAAAGATTAACTAATTGATTCATATCTTGGCTAGATATATTTTTAGTTTAATATCATATATAAATAGAAATAGAAATAATAAACATAACAATTTTAGAATATATTACCGTTATATGACTATCGAATCGGGTCGTTTCCACGGATCTAACATGCCAAAGCTTCAAATCAACAATCTTCGATAATTATTCCGCCATTACAACGATACTATAACCATTTTATTTATATATGTGAAAAACATATATACATACATACGTAGACATATATATATATATATACAGTAGAAATAAAAATAAAAGAAAAACGAGATGAAATAGAAATCTAGATCTAGATCTATATATATATATATATATAGATAGATATCATCACACATATATTCATATATAGAATATATATATATACATGAAGGGTGTTTGTATATATATATATATATATATCATATATGTATATATATATATGATCTTCAAAGCAAAAAAATAAAAAAGAAAGAAAGACGAGGTGAAGGAAAGAAAAGAGAAAGAAAGAAGAAAAGGGGCCAAGGTTTTCATCCCATTTGCTCTGTATATATAGGCAAATGTTGAGGGGTCGGATCGATCCGATTGGTGCGGATCGATCCGGACTCTAATGATTACATGTAACCGCTTTTCCTTCTAGAAGCTCGATATATTGTAATAAGACTTCTAAAATTCATATCTTGAGTTGTAGACCTCCAAAAATTGCAAACGAAATGCCAAAATTAAGGTCTCGAGAAACTCTACAACTTTCATGAAGGACTCTTCTTCAGAAAACGTCTTCTTGAGTACCTCGTGCCCTCCGAACGTTTTTTCGGGATTTTTACGAAATTGAATCAATTAGCCACTTGACCACCATTTGAGTTGTAGAAGTCCAATCTTCATAATTTAAATTGCATTGGAAAGCTTATATGAAGATCTTCAACTTTCATTAAGAACACTTTTTCAGATAACGTCTTTTTGATGAGCCATTCGTATGTCGAGTCTTTTACGGGATTTCTACTAATCCGAATTGATTAGTCAATTGACCATAACTTGAGTTGTAGACCTCCAATTGATGTAATTCAAAGTGCGTTGGAAATCTTATGTGAAGATCTACAACTTTCATTAAGAAGTCATCCCCTGAAAATGCCTCTAAGCTGGGTCAAATCTCCGTCGAAATAGGTTTTGGTTTTAAGTATGTAAGATAATTTGATCCATTTGAACTCGTAAGCTTGTGGCATCTTCTTCTAATCCTCTAAACACATCTTTTAGACTCAAAACATGTCGTTACGTGGAATCTTGGTCAATGTATAATCCTGCAATGAACCACCAAAATACCAAACGTAAATCCGACACGACACTCCGGTTACTAAACCGGTACAAAAACTAATAAAAAACTTATAAAAATACAATAATTTATATAATAACTACTACTTATACATTTGAATAAAACTTAGTAATTTTGACTTGATTTGATACAATAATGCTCAAAATGGTATCAATATTGGGGTAAAATGTCGTAATAATGATCATAAATTTATCTCTCATCACAACCCCCTACTTAGCTTTTGGTCGTCCTCGATCAAAACAAGCGATAAAACAAAATGAATAAGAGATAAATTTATGAAGATAGAAGGTATAAGAAACAACCAGATGTTGCAACCGTTAGAATTACAACCAGGCTTTAACCTCAATATATATGTATAACAGAGTGTGTGTGTGACAAGCCTTTTCAATTTCCACTATCCTCTCTTGAATAAATCAAGCAAAACACACAAATATCCATTCAGACAGCCCTAATGACTTTCCTAGGTATAGTAGTAACAGTTCCTCACAAAGTTCTCCCGTGTACTTATTAGGATAATCCCTAAAGCATATCATTCAGTTTATACTGGGGATAGTCAGAAGATAGCTAAGTTTTCAACCACGCTTAAATTTTTTTTTTTTTTTTCTTTTGATGAACTTAATTTCACATGTGTAGCATATGCCTTCATTCCCAGCAATAGGACGTTTCGTGATAACACCCTAGCTGGACTACTATCATCAGGCAGTCGGGAGCTTTTAAACCTCATAGTGATATATGACGTTTCGTGATAACGCCCTACTGCACTCAAATCATTGGTAGCTACAACCGACATATAAATATTTCATCTTATTTATTATTATTTTTTTTTGTATTCTTCCTTTCATTCCACTTAACTTATATCCTTTCTATCACATTCAAACCTTGGATATTCACAAGACACGCTCAAAAGTTAGGTACTAAGTTCTCATATTATCTAGAATAACCACTAGGATCTTGAATGAATACAGATTTAAATTTTCGTTTCAATATCAAAGGCTTACGTGAAAGAATTCATGTTACACAAATATATTTGGAATTACAATGCACTTACGGTTCACATTGGTTATACACATCCAAATCGATCATTACATCTTCAAATCCATGAAATATATACCTTATACAGTTTATTTTAATCAACTAAATAATGCTCAAAAAAATCGAAAACTAAGAGATTTATTGATATAAAATAAGCATTAATGCCATTGCTAGACCAACAACGACTCTACCCCTACTAACGAACTTACATTGTCCCCAATGTAAAGTGAGTGTAAATAAGAGAGGTTGGGAAAGCAATGGTGTACTAAAACAAGTCAAAACAAATATTGGATGATATCAAAGGGTGGGTGGGTGGGTTAAAGTTATGACCATTGTGTGTGCAAATAAAATAAAAGTATGTGAGTGTGACAGTTGTAATGCAAAAGGGTAGATAAACACACCACATAAACTTTGTTGATTTAAAACACACAATATTCCACAATAGAGTTGAACTAATACATGTCACACATTATTTGAAATTTAAAATGTACTAGATCATGATATGAAATATGTGACAAAGTATTAACTCGAGTCTTTTATACCCAGATCCTCAAGGTTATTTCAAATCGTTCTAACAACCTAAGTCTAAGAAATAATGCATTTGAATTTTATCTTTGTTCTCCATCAGGATTTTCGGATAACCACCTAATCATTCCCTTTTTTAATGACATTCAAACATTCATCCTAAGACTTGGTGAAACAAAATGAAAATCAATCCGAAGTATTCGCAAAGTATCATCCAAAGTATGAGTAATTATTATATTTAACATTTTTACGGGCTGCCTCCCGGTAGCGCTTTTGGTTAACGTCGTTTGCTCGACAAACTTAAACAACCAAAATGATAATGATTAACTAATATAATATACTAAACAAAACAGGTTACTTCTAACAATTACTCACAAAAGCACGTAACAATTAAGCACATAATCCATTAAAAATAAATGCTTAAGGAGTAAAAAGGAAGGATAGTACCCGTCATTGACTACATTTATAGTCTATAGCCAGACTTTACCGTGCTTCAGCTTTTAAGACACTTTGGTGGTGGGTCATCCTCGCGATCGCATCCGTCTTTTTTATCAATACTGCTTTCCAACATATGTTAGACGAATGCCGTCGAATCCAACGGTTCTTGACCTTTTCCTTTGATTTTCGAGCTTTGAGTTTACGAGCTTTCACATTATTACTGGAGTCATCTTCTTCAGTTACCTGCGTGTTAGTACGATCCACAACAAGGGAACACAAAGTGTCTACACAAGAACTAGATTCTAGTGTAATGTATGGATATTTCAATGAATTGTAAATGTTGAAGATAACGCGCTCATCATTCACTCCCAAACTAAGCTCTCCCTTACAAACATCGATGAAAGGAGTATTAATATTTAAGTGCCGAAAAGTGTCAAGAAAACATGCATACTTCTCATCGTTAAACGAAGATGGTAAAGCTTCCTTGAATGATTGTGCCTTTTGAAGACATAGTGTGTCATCATTCAGTACCTTTTTCTTCAAAATATGCAGTGGATGTGGTGATGCCTTATTAGATTGAATCGAGATGAATTTGGGGTGAGCCGGATAAGGTTCGGTTTGAAATGGCCCTTTAGATTCCATATTCTTCTTATATTTACCATCTAAATCATCATCTACTTCATTATTCCCGAATTTTTCTAATCCATTACTTCCACAGATCCTTCCACTTCTGGTAATAACAGCATTTACCCCACTCAGATTTCTTTCGATATTACTTGGCAATCCTTCCGAGGGTTTCTTGCTTTTACGTTCTACTTCTCTACTCAAGTGATATTCCGTTTCCTCAATGAAGCTTCTATAATTCTTATTCTGGTATCATGTCTACTCATAGATGTTTTCAATGTACTCATATCCTTAGTGACTGTACCTATAGAAGTTATCATAATTTCCATATTTTGAGCTTGAGTAGATATCATACCTATCAGATTTTCCATTAATTTCTCCCATTTATCAACTTCTTCAGGTTGGGTTGAACCATTGGTGACTGGTATGCTTTGAGTGGTATGTTGTGGATACGGTCTAGGTAATGATTGTAAATTTTGATTCGTGGTATCTCCTTGATAACCTTGATATGGATTCTTATATTGAACTGGATACAGCGGTTGTCCTTGCTTACTAGGGATTTCATACCAATGAAAAGTAGGGTGATCTCTTTTAATAGCATCAAACGAGTTTGAATATGCATCGTTCAAATTCCTATGCTGTTGCAAAAAACTCACCTTTTCCCTTGAATATCCTTTTGGTTCTTCCATCCCTAATGACACATTATCATGACTTGAGTATTCATTCGGTATGATATTTTCTGAGTTTACATTTTTACTGGCTAATAAGCCGTCAAATTTCCTACTCAAATTCTCCAAGTGTGCTAGAACTTCCGTATTCGATGTATATTCTCCTGCAAATGCTACTTTCCTGGTGCTAGAACCGGTTTCGCACATTCTGTTATTTTTGGAAATCTTTTCTATAGCATCGTAAACTATTTGGGCTTCACTCATCATTAATTTAACCACCACATGCATGATCTACATCTCGCACGTGAGTCTTTCCTTAATTTACGACGAGAAAAGTTGGATTTGCATTTCTAAGGAATAACCATGATCGGGACAAGCTTTTAATAACTTTTTAAATCTTCCCAAGCATTCCCAAACGCGTTTCTTGGATCCTTGTCTAAAGTTGGCAATTTCGACTATTAATTCCAATTTTCTACCAGGAGTAAAATATTGCTTTAAGAACTCGGTTTGAATATCCTCCCAACTAGTCAATGAATGATGTGGAAGTGACAAAAACCAATCTCGTGCTCTTCCTTTTAAAGAAAAAGGAAACAAAGACATCCTCGTTAATTCCCGATGAGCACCATGACTTTTGGCTGTATTACACAACTCTTCGAAAAGATAGAGATGATGATGTGGATCCTCATCATCTTCTCCTAGAAATTGGGCTCTTGTGTCAATTAAACCAAAAAGATGAGATTTTATTTCGAAATTATTTGCTCCTTTATTGGGTAAACGAATTGGATTATTAATCTGGTACCTTCTTACGGTCTGATCACATATAGGTCTCGGGTTAGGCTGGTTTCGATTATTACGATTATGCTTATTCCGATTCTGATTATTTCTATTATTCTGATTCTGTTTATTAGGTTGAGGTAAATTCTGATTAAGGTTTTGGCCATACCCTTGAGCATGAGCAATCCCTTGTTCAGGTGTTTCACCAACGGTTTCGGCCATTTTCGTAACTCGATTTGACAATTCTTGTGGAATAGAAAATATCGAATAGAAAATAACACAAAATCGATAAAAAAAACCACATTTTTTTTTCTCCTCGATAATTACCGAAGCCACTCGGTATTTACCGAGTATTTTTATAAAAAAAATTGATATCTTACCAAATAGGTAGGTACCAATGAAAATAAAAATACAAATGAGATTGAGAAATGTATTGACTTATCCTCGGCTGTTATGACCACGTTTACTTTCTACTATCGAAAATAGAAAATAACTCGAATTTGGTAGAAGAAGAAAATTGGTAACTAAAAGAAGGTAGATACCAACGGAAAAATAAAAAAGAAATGTGATAAGAAGAGTGTTGACTTATCCTCGAGAATTTTGAGCTAATACAAGTAGTAACCCTAGACACAAAGAAAGAAATTAGCGACGTTTTCCCCGGCAACGGAGCCAAAATCTTGACAGACCTAAACCTAACCTTGAAACGGGCGCCGAAAGTCGACGGACATTACCTAGGCTATACAGATCCTAACCGGCAGTGTACCGGGTCAAATTGTAGTGCTAGTCTGGTGAGTCAGGTCGTATTCCTCAGGGAAAACATGGTAACTCTTTTAAGTGGGGTTAAACACCAAGAAGCTATTATTAACTCGATCTAAGTCGCAGGTTTATCATTTTCCTCGGGTTAGATTATGTTAGATCAGTTAGATTAGTTAGTAATGTTAGAGTTAGATGTTAGTAAAACAGAAAATAAAACAAATAAATACTAATATAATATATAAATATATTTTTGGATCTAGCCAAGAATACTTTACTGAATCAATATCTTTTAGTAGAAATAAATGAGACAGATCTTCCTTTATTCAAGGTGTAAATTATGTATGAATCGGTGTACTCCTAAGCTAGACAACTCCTCCTCACACGAGCGTATGAAATTGTCATATGTCCATTGCATCACCCAAGGTCCACAATCGTTACGGTTTTTCGAACGAGTCCCGAGTACAAATCTACCTTTAGATAAAAGGAGTCATTCCGTTCGTCAAGCGGTCAATTTTATTTAAAAGGCTCCGGTTGTCAAAGCCGGACGATTCAACTTTCCGGTTTAAGTTTCAATTAAACGATGATTTAACATTATTACGATCTCGAAGTACAAATGTCAATAAAATTTATCTTTCCCAAGACAAATCGCCCCGGTAGGAAACTCGGTTCCGTTGTCACGTTTCACACTCGCCAATTTTACCTCCGGTCTTTCAATTTTAACGTTTCATTAAGCGCAGAAAGAAAGAGATTCATCATAATTGATTTTAATCATTATTACCAGAGTCGATCATTCATTTTACCAAAAGATTAACTAATTCAGATTCATATCTTGGCTAGATATATTTTTAGTTTAATATCATATATAAATAGAAATAGAAATAATAAACATAACAATTTTAGAATATATTACCGTTATGACTATCGAATCGGGTCGTTTCCACGGATCTAACATGCCAAAGCTTCGAAATCAACAATCTTCGATAATTATTCCGCCATTACAATGATACTATAACCATTTTATTTATATATGTGAAAAACATATATACATACATACGTAGACATATATATATATATACGGGCCCCGAAATAAAAATAAAAGAAGAAACGAGATGAAATAGAAATCTAGATCTAGATCTATATATATATATATAGATAGATCTATCACACATATATTCATATATAGAATATATATATATACATGAAGGGTGTTTGTATATATATATATATATATCATATATGTATATATATATATGATCTTCAAAGCAAAAAAATAAAAAAGAAAGAAAGACGAGGTGAAGGAAAGAAAAGAGAAAGAAAGAAGAAAAGGGGCCAAGGTTTTCATCCCATTTGCTCTGTATATATAGGCAAATGTTGAGGGGTCGGATCGATCCGGATTGGTGCCGGATCGATCCGGACTCTAATGATTACATGTAACCGTTTTTCCTTCTAGAAGCTCGATATATTGTAATAAGACTTCTAAAATTCATATCTTGAGTTGTAGACCTCCAAAAATTGCAAACGAAATGCCAAAATTAAGGTCTCGAGAAACTCTACAACTTTCATGAAGGACTCTTCTTCAGAAAACGTCTTCTTGAGTACCTCGTGCCCTCCGAACGTTTTTTCGGGATTTTTACGAAATTGAATCAATTAGCCACTTGACCACCATTTGAGTTGTAGAAGTCCAATCTTCATAATTTAAATTGCATTGGAAAGCTTATATGAAGATCTTCAACTTTCATTAAGAACACTTTTTCAGATAACGTCTTTTTGATGAGCCATTCGTATGTCGAGTCTTTTACGGGATTTCTACTAATCCGAATTGATTAGTCAATTGACCATAACTTGAGTTGTAGACCTCCAATTGATGTAATTCAAAGTGCGTTGGAAAGCTTATGTGAAGATCTACAACTTTCATTAAGAAGTCATCCCCTGAAAATGCCTCTAAGCTGGGTCAAATCTCCGTCGAAACAGGTTTTGGTTTTAAGTATGTAAGATAATTTGATCCATTTGAACTCGTAAGCTTGTGGCATCTTCTTCTAATCCTCTAAACACATCTTTTAGACTCAAAACATGTCGTTACGTGGAATCTTGGTCAATGTATAATCCTGCAATGAACCACCAAAATACCAAACGTAAATCCGACATGACACTCCGGTTACTAAACCGGTACAAAAACTAATAAAAAAACTTATAAAAATACAATAATTTATATAATAACTACTACTTATACATTTGAATAAAACTTAGTAATTTTGACTTGATTTGATACAATAATGCTCAAAATGGTATCAATATTGGGGTAAAATGTCGTAATAATGATCATAAATTTATCTCTCATCACCTGCCTCGTCATTAAAAATATCAAGGATTTAATGACGAGATCAGAGTCTCATTAAAAATATTTCTAGTGACGAGTAATTTCCTCATTATTATACGATTTGCTTCTCATTAGAACTAAAGTTAGAAATTTGGTTTCTACCCGTTAATGATGGATATTACCGTCATTAATAAGTGGAAACCCACTCATTAATTAGCTATGGCCATTATCAACAAAAGCCATAATGATCGGGTGTTTTTTTTTTGTAATACTCGGAATTTTATTAATCAAAAAACAAAAGTTTTACAAGTGTCATCTCGTGACTACTCCAGAAAAATAGCTTCATCAACACATGTTTGCCACCTCCTCAAAACCTTAGTACGGCAAGCCTAGGGTGGGAATATACGGGTGCTAAGGAAAGAGTATGGCCCCCATGTGTTGGAAAACTCACACTAAGATCCAAGGACATGCAAAACAAACAACTAGGGGAGTGACTGAAAATACAGGGGTACATGTCTCCACCATCCTATCTAGGGTATACATATGCATACAATCTTTATAGTGGTTTCTAACAAGTAAATAAAGCAGCACAGGATCTTCAGAACATTGCAGCATCACATATGTACATTGCCTGCCAAACTTATGTTCCTTTCCTTTCAAGAGTGCCCAAACAATTAGACAAATTTTGTAAGGCGTCCTCCAGCAAATTCGTTGAACAACTGATGTAAACCTGCAAAAATAGATATCATGGTTAGCAGCAATCTGAAAAAGCAAGAGAGAAAGTCCAGTAGCATAAAAAGAAAATGAACCACCTAGCTAGCAACATAGAATCAAAGAAATAATTATAGACATGCTATCAAACTGTGCGATAAACACATAGCAGGATGACAAAAAAATTTGAGAACTCTTCATCAAACAGAACCAAGCTAGCAAGACTAACTTGGGCAGACACAAGACACATAAAAAACAAGTTATACGAAAGCAGATTATAACTTAGGACAAACTCAGATAACCAAACAGATTAGGTAGAAGCATTCAAGTTCTTGAATTAAAACCAAGAAGATGACACCCATGACTCAAAACAGAAACTACCAGGACCGAAGAAAAACTTGATCAAACTATGTTGTGAGACTTAGAAACAAAATACTCATAAATAGAAATAGCAAAACAAACAAAAATCAAGTACAGACTGGTCTTATAACACTTGTACAACAGACTGCAAGAACGGGACATAACAGTCAATAAGTTTATGACAACTAAAAGAGCAGACATAAAGCATACAAAACAAGGGAATACTCATATAATGCTAGATGAAACATAGACTTATACTGAATTAAATGGAACCTATAGTGGACTGTAAAAAAACTCGGTCAAACCAGATATATGGCATGCAGACAGAAATACTGCAGTTGAGACTTGGACATAAACTTATAGCAGGCAAAACACAGAGTGACCTGAAACTTGTTTATAAACATTAAGAATATGTTGCATCTTAGCTGCACAAGACGCGTTCGCTGTAGTATTGAATTTTGTTAAGAGTGCTCTAACCATATTATATTCGCACTTTAATATCTTCATAGTCATATATAGTTTGCAAGTACAGTATCCCCTAAATCATTAACAAAACAATTAAACACCAAGAATCTCTTCTAAACCGAATTGTGCATTTCCGAAACATGTCGACAATACTAAAGCAATCAATCACTGGAGCTAATCCAAAGGATATTTCTTTAGTTGTAGATAAATAAAAAGCAAAAACAGAAACCACTAAAATCTCATAACTTGTCTTCCAAAACCTCGGCTTTCAGAATATAAGCAAAGGGCATAACACACAACCGACACGTCTCGACAACGTACAAGTAGAGGTGAGGCGACCGACAGTCCTATTTCATCTTCATGTATGAAAACCTGCAATATATATATATAATCACTAAGAAATCAATATAAACACTACCGATAGTCGATAGAAACATAGTATTAGGCAAGATAAGAGGAGAGAAGTCCACAGAGAGTGATCACTATTTTTCAAATAGTATATATCCTAAACAAAAAATAGCAGAATAAGGCTAGCTTGCAGTAGACATCCTTAAATAATCAAGGAAAATTTTTACCATAAAAATTACTTACATGAGATGAGATGATTCAGTCAACAATGATTGCACAATGTTTGAATCTTGTGGAGAGATCTTCCACTTTCTTCCTCAGCTGTTGTCGGTTTATATATCCGTATGTAGTAATATTTATCCTCTGCAAAGAAACAACTTTTTGTAGAAAACTTGGCAAGAAATAGAATTCGTGATAATCCCCACGAAATTTATAAAGGCGCAAATCTTTTAGGCTAGACAAGAAGCAATTAGGTAGAGCCTTTGGCATCCATATAAGTCCAGATATGTGTATGTCTTGATGAACTCCCTACAGACAATAAACGAAGGAATTTAAATGGATAGAAAGAAACACCAAACATTTAAACACAGATACCATTCAATTCAAATAAAAAATATTAATTCACCTCCGAAAATTCAATGGTGCCCAAGTTTGGCATGAAATAAAAGAACTTTAGCAACCCACTTAAGACACGGTCCTTCACTTTCATACTCAAATTCAAATATTTCAAATGGTGAAAAACTGGAAAATGGTCTGGAACCGTGTTTACTTGTGAGAGTTCCTGCACATCAAAATCAAGTATTAGAAGATTAGTACGCAGCATTACACGGAATCTTCAAAAACTGGAAAATCATAAAAGAGAAAAGGTAGACACTTAATTAGTACCTCTACAGTTTCATTAGATATCGTCAATGATACCATGTTTTCCAGACCCTGAAAAAACTTAACAAGATGTAGAGCCCTTACTCCCCTGTTAATGGGGTAATTTCTTATATGAATGTAAGCCTTGATTGATGATGATGATATCTTAGTGAAACAGATGTGGTTGGTCAAGAAACCAGTGTAGTTGAAGGACAACAGGGCTGGAGATTCAATTGTAATGTAACATCTATTATGATCATCAACAAGGCTGTATTTTTCTACACCCATTGTCAACCTCTTTAATGAGGGTATAGAAATGGTAATACTATCAAAATGGATCCACTTACAGTCCGCTCCTTTTCAGCAATACTATTTTCAGCAATAAAATCCACTCCTTCTACAATCGTAGTTCCACATCCAAATGTCCCTGTTCCAATGATCCTTGATGTCTGACAACAAACGAACAAGTACCAAGAACAAACTAAGCTTCATCAAAACAGCCAAAAAAAAATCAATCTTTCTTAATCATAATCTTAATGGGAACATGAATTCTTCCATGTAGCAGGAAACCTTTATCCAGAATACAGTCCCATTATGAACTTAAACTTTTATCATAGCCGAGCTTATAATTTGTGGCAATGAAGGAAAAATTAACTTAACAAAAAGAAAGCAAGCTTTTACCATCAACATATATCTTCCCAGACACATAGATTCTACCATGTAGCAGTAACCCATCATGCAGAATTACTGTCAAATATCAACTTAAACTTCTTTTATCTTATCGATACTATAACTTGTGATAATTAAGATATCAACCAAAGAAAAAAGATGAACAAAAAGAGAGTTACTTCATCAACAGCTCAAAAAGATTCAGTCTTTATAACTTATTTTCTTCACAAATACATGAATTCTTCCATTTAGCAGGAATCCTTTATGCAGAATGACCAACCCAAAATCAAACTTATAACTTCTGGATAAAAAAACATAACTGCCATGTAAATCATATGAAAAGAGTGAAATTACAATAAATATGTACCGGGTTTAGGGTTTTCATGAGAATAAATTGCAGAGAAGAGGAATTAAGGCTTCCAGCGTGGGGATTGGGCTTTAAATTGAGAGAGCGATGTTCCTTTCCCTTTCCCTTTCACAGATCGATTCTTTCGCTTTGACCAGAACTCGTGGGTGACCTTGCCGCGTTTGACCTCTTGGTGGCAAATACCACGACAATAGGTGGTTGACAGATTGCCGGCGTGTGGTGGCTTCTGGAGGAAATAGTCGACGAGCAGGAGCGGCGGCGGGCAGGAGCGACGGCGGGTAGGAGCAACGGTGGGTAGGAGCTATGGCAGGCAGGAGCGACGGCGGGCAGGAGCTACGGCGGCAGAATTCCACTTCGTTGCTGCCATCTACACATCTAGGCATTGCGAAGAGAATGCGAGAAGTATATGAAATGCGACAGTCTTTGCAATTAGGGTTTGGAAGATAAGCATATGGCTGGGGTGTTTTGGTATTTTTCACAGATATTAGGATGGTTGGGGTTGTTATGGAAATTCCTTTTGTATATTTAAGGAAAAAAATTATTAAAAAAGTATTTTATGGAATAATGACGGTATGTTGTTATTGATACCAATAATAAGAGGATTTTTGTATAAACAATGATAGGAAATGTAAGTTCGTCGTCAAAATCATCCGCCCCTCATTAAAACTAACATTTAATGATGAAATTTCGGCCCGTCATTAAATTCCTGTCATTGAAAAACATTTTTCTTGTAGTGACATGAGCATTACTGTTAATGAACATCTTCTTTCCCTAGTCTTTGGTTTAGACATAATCGGAGGATCTTCATCTCTCACATTTGGAAATGAAGAAAAAGGCAAACTTTGGAAAGTCACTGCACTCAACAAAAATGAGAAGAATTTCATTGGTTCCATTTATCAACAGAGACAAGAATTCGCATTCTTGACGATCATTTTGACCAAAATAGTCATTGGTCATGCTCGGAATTTCTACACTCTTTCGACAGATAAACTAAAGCTGATCTATGGTTTATGGTTTGAAGAAAGATTGGATTGGAACAAATTTGTTCTCAATCATTTGATCAAACAAATCTCAGACGAGAAAGAGAAAGCCAAACAAAGGAAGGCTACTGGAGAAAAGGTTTTATTGAAAAAGGGATACACTAATCTAGTTCTAATGATACTAGATCATTTCTCCATTTCAAAATCCACACAAACAGAAGTGAAATACAAATCAGTTTCCACTGGAGTGAAGAAGAGGAAAATCGTTGAAGAAGAAAGATGTGAAATTTCAGATTCTAGTTCAAGTGAGACTGTAAGTTTGGATGACAGAACCTTGAGAAGACAAAGAAGGATGTGGAAAAAATTTCAGGCTAAGAAAACTGAAACTGAAGATGTAATTCAGATTGATGATGAAACTGAAGGAAGTGAACGTGAAGAAACTGAAGAAAGTGAACTTCCAACGGAGACACATGGAGAGTACACTGAAGAGAAAATAGAAGCCTTGGAAGATGCTGAATTTTGCGAGGCTGATTATGAAAAGGAACTGTCTAGTCATGATGTTCATTTTCATTATCAAGAACCAAGCTCCTCATCTAAGGTTTATGAGGAATCTACAAGCAAATCTGCAACTGAAGAATCTCAGCATCAAGAAACTGAAACTGAAGAGAAATTGGAAGGATTGAAAGAGATCATTGAAAGCCTGATGCAAACTCTACAGCAGAAACTCTACAATATACATGACCTTATTGGAAAAACACATTACTTAGGTTTAAACAAATTCTCCAACATCATCACTTTACGCAAGTTATTTGAAGAAATCTTTTGCATATCTTCAAACAAGGGGGAAGAGAAAACTGAAGGTGATGAAGAGAAAGCTGAAGATGATGCTGCTGCTGATGTGGGATAAAACGGAAGAGAAAATTGAAGTTGGTAAAACCGACGAAATCTATGCCAAAAAGTTGGTGGAAGAACAAGACAAACAAGTAAATGCTGATCTACTAGATATCCAACAAAATGGAGAAGAAATTGATAATCTGATTGAGGAGTTAACTGCAGAAGAGACCTTCATAGAAACAAGAACTGAGAAAGATGAAGAAGCCTCAGTCAAAGCTGTGCTGAATATCAGGAAGAAAGTTGCAATCTGTGTCAGATTGAAAGAAGGTCTAAAGGCAGCAAAATATAGAAAGACAAGAACTGAGGGGGAAAAGACTAAAGGGAAGAAACTTTGTTTTATTTCAGAAGAAGAAGAGAAGTTGATGAATGAGGAGATCAACTAGATTTTGGTAAAATTTAAAAACCAGGACAATGAAGAGGCAAATCAGTTAATCAATGAATACTTGGAGATCAAGCCTAGAGATGGTGAATCAAAAGAAGAAGGAAAGGCAAGAAGACTCCTGGAGACAAAAATGAGCATCTTTATTGGTGAAAAACTGATGAATTTAGAAAAAGGAAATTTTTAATCATTTTTTAGTAATTCAGTTTGTTGTGGCATAATCTTGTAATGAACTCAGCTGTTTAGTTTGTTATCTTAATTTCTTTTGTTATGTTTTCTTGCATTATTCTTTTATTATTGCTTTTAGTGAGGGTTATGATACATCATCAAAAAGGGGGAAATTGTTGGAAATAATATTTATGTTTTAATGATGATTCGTCACGTAATTAATAAGATCACTTATAACCCATGATGATGAAGTCATAACTAGTTGTTATTGTGCATAATGAAAGAAGAATCAAGAAACAGTCTAGAGAAAAATGTATAAGTTCTATCTAGAGTCTGAACCTTGTATAGGTTATTTCAGACAAGCATTGTAATAGATAGGAACTAGGCAAACAGCTGAGTCGCAACAAGAAAACTGAGTTTATATATGAAGAACTGAGGAAGCAGATTCAGTTATGCAAGAACTGAAAAAGATAAGCTCGCTGAGGGACACAGACTCAATTGGCCTATCTAAGAAGACTGAAGAACTGAGGGACACAGACTCAGTTTTTGAAGACTGAAGAAATGAAGTGGCAAACTCAGTTAGAAGCTGATTAAGCCGTGACTATAAATCAGGATTCAGGCAAATCTATGGTGACCTAAAACTGAACTATAGATCATGTAAAGCTGAATAATCTTAAGGACAAATATTATCAGTTATCAGGAGAAGAAGGAAGCTGAATGGTGTACTCCGACTTAGTCAATAAAATTCGGATGTCAAGAATACAAGGTACTGAGTTTTGAAGAAGAGTAGAAAACTGAGTTAAGGCCTTGTTGAATTTGAACTGACAAAACGACAAAAGGTCGTACATACGAACGTTGGCTAAACGACAAATGTAACGGCTACAAGAGCTAGTTGACCATTACATCACCCCTATAAATACACATAGAAAAAAGATTGAATCAGAGGATCGATGATGTTTTAAAAAGCACATATCTAAAGATCCAGATCAAAAATTAGATGTCATATCTAGAAAAGGGGAAGCCAACAGAATTGCCTTGGAGATTTAAAAGAAAGATCCAGTAACCCATTAAGGGGGAAGAAGGCATCTTGGAGCTACAACGCTATATCCAGAAGAATCAGACAAATTTTGAATTAATCTTTTGATTAATTCTAAACCTAACCTTTCTGAAAAAGGGTTGGCTGTGCATAGTTTGAGGAGAGCAACTCCACCTTTCCTCATACGGTTGCAACTTGGTTGCCACATTTGTTGGTGCAGTCTGCAGACTGTGTGTATGTCAGTGGTGAGCTGGTGAAGGAGTCATTCCACCTCCGAAGGATCAGTGTGCGAAATGAAGGGATCAATCCTACCTTTCTTCATTATGTGTAGACAGTGAAACTAGGGTGTCGTGAAGGACTGTCATTAGGCTAGGATTTTGTAATGGTTATCTCAATATTCTAGTGATACCTCCTACACCACAGGAGAAGGGGAGACGTACGGGATTACACCACCCGGAACTTCCATAAACAAATCTTATGTTGATTTATTTTATGCTTTTACATTTGTGCTGTGATTGTTTTAAATATTGCATAATCACTTTTCACTCAGCAAACACTAGACACTGAGTCAGCACCATACTGATACATAGGAGGTTCAGATCTTTATTGACACATCTATTGCACTTAAGGCTAATTCTACCCGCTTCCAGTTAACTAGACTAAGAATAAGTCAGTATTGACTTATACTCAG
The DNA here is from genome assembly GCA_026214975.1 of Gentiana macrophylla. Taxonomy (NCBI): domain Eukaryota; kingdom Viridiplantae; phylum Streptophyta; class Magnoliopsida; order Gentianales; family Gentianaceae; genus Gentiana; species Gentiana macrophylla. Next base: position 58,634,524 of record CM047807.1, on the reverse strand, counting down.
TTGAGTTAGCTGAACTCCGCACAAGTTAAGTGACAGGAACAAAACTGAACTGAGCGTCAGTTTAAGTTTCGGAGAAACTGAGTTCTTAGGGTACTTTCAGTTTTGGGAAAGTTTTTGGTGACAAGTTCATTCACACCCCCGCCCCCTCTAAACTTGTGTTAGCCTTTCCAAGGGACCAACAATTTTGTTGAATTTTCAAATGACTTCGAACATCAAAAGATGCCATCTCAACTTGTGCCAAACAACGTCATCCAACTCTTGCCCAACTTCAAATGTCGCCACCACACAATACATAGAAACCTGCTAAATTTGCGGGACATCAAGGGAATGTAGACCAAAATTAGGCTAAGGGTCGGATTATAATGAGGTTAATCATGAATGGCTAGTTTCGAGTGGGGTCTCACCACTACAAAGGCTGAGATAGGGACATGTGGAAATTACGTTCGGGAAGGCAATTTGGCTATGGTCAAGTCAAAGAAATGCCATGACCGTCACCCTAACTCCGATTCCAGACACATTCCTATTTCGCCTCAAAAGGATATCAAACCTAAGTTCTTGTTGCTATGGAAGCATGCTTGCATGATTGCATAAAAGTTTGCATGTTAACAAAAGATCGGATATACGTACTCATTGAATTCACACTACCATCAAAGAAATGCGGCTAAAATACACTTACATGTCACCAAGGTTACACACTTTGTTAAGGTACTCACTCTATCAATTGTAAAACCATATCATTTCACAAAAGGTGGTTTGTTATGCTTTAAAATGCTCAAAAATGATCAAGGCTAAGTGTTTCTCAAACATTTAATGACATTACCCGTTGTTGGAATAACTATGTTCCCACTCCTCACTTACGAACTTGCATTGTCCTCAATGTAAAGTGAGTGGTAAAAAAGTAGTTAGGGAAACAAAAGGGAGTCAGAACTAGTCAAAACAAGTACCGGGATGCTATAAAAGGGAGGGTGGGTGGGCATGAACATGAAAGACAACCAATGAAATAACAAGCTATCCTAAGTACTAGCAAAGTATCAACCAAAATGTAGAGACAAAAGGATCATTCGCCATAACGGGCCACACAAAAGAGCAAAATATATTATACCAACTTTTTCGGGCTTCCTTCCAGTAGCGCTTTTGTTTAACGTCTTTTGCTCAACTGGATTATACGGTAGAAATGGTGGAAATGATACCGATCATCGTGCATGGATTTATACGGTAGAAACATAAATTATATAGATTATCATGCATAGATACTACTAACAATTATTCACATAAGCATGCAAATTTCAAGCACAAAAGCCTACCGAAAGATAATGCTTAAGGAATAATAAGAAAGAAAGTACCCGTAGTTGCTAAATTTATAGTCTATAGCTAGACTTTGCCTTGCTTAGGTATTTAATACGCGGGTGGTGGGTCATTCTTATGCACCGCATCCGTCTTTTTCACCGAAACCGGTCTCCAACATAATGTAGTGGAATGCCACCAATCCTAACAATTCTTGACCTTTTCCTTCGATTTTCAAGCTTTCGGTTTGCGAGACTTCGCTTTATCACTCACGTCTTCTTCAACTACTTGCTTGTGAGTACGATTCACAACAATGGGACATGACGTGTCCACAAAAGAACAAGATTCTAGTATAGTGCGTGGATAATTCACTGAAGTGTAGATGTTGAAGACAACGCGCTCATCATTGACTCCCAAACTAAGCTCCCCCTTACAAACATCGATCACGGATTCTCCTATTGCTAAAAATGGTCTATCGAGGATAAGGGGTGTAGTATATCCTTCATCCATATCCATAACAACAAAATCTATGGGGAAGTAAAATTTATCGACCTTCACTAGTACATCCTCAATGACTCCCTTTGGACGTTTAATGGACCGATCCGCAAGTTGGAGAGTCATAATCGTACTCTTAAGCTTGCCTATGCCAAGTTTCACAAAATCATCATAGGACATGAGGTTTATGCTCGCACCGAGATCACATAGTGCATTCTCAAACAAAAGTCCCCAATCTCACATGGGATCGTAAAGCTCCCGGGGTCTTTAAGCTTAGGAGGGAGCTTATGTTAAAGCACGGCGGAACACTCCTCACTTAGACACACCGTCTCATACTCTTCCAACCGTTTCTTGTTGGATAGTATGTCCTTAAGAAACTTACCATACGCCGGCATATTCGTGAGTGCTTCGATGAAAGGGATATTAATGTCAAGTGCCGAAAAGTGTCAAGAAAACGTGCATACTTCTTATCCAACTTCTTCTTTTTAATATGTTCCTTTGGGGGATAGGGAAGTGTTTCAAGATCAATTAAAGCAGGGTTAGAATGTATACCTCTCTTACCCATTTCGTTTGACGAAGTGGTTGAAGCTTTCCTCAAGTTTTGGGTTGTTGGTGGGCGCCAATCATCATTGGTGTGCACCAATTTATCCTGTTCAGCTTCCTCAACATTTTTCGTACCATTGGCATGCGCCATCTTACTCTTGGCATGCGCCAATTTCACTGCTTTGGACTCTATTTGCTTCTGTTTAGCACTGGTGTGCGCCAATATGTCATTGGTGTGCGCCATTTTCTCTGAATTCAAACCTGGATCTCTTTGTTTCGCAATGGCCTACACCAATTCAGCATCGGTGGGCGCCATTTTCACATGATCATTAAACAAGGTTCTCAAATCAATAGATCATGGATTCTTCAAAATTCTTGGGACCTTTACCCATTCTTCTTCTTTCTCCACCTCAACATAGCCATCATTTTTCAAGAAACAACCAACGATCTCTACCTCTTCTTCACTCCACTCTTCCTCTTTTTCGTCATTCAAATCCTCTTCAACCTCATTAATTCCCTTATTATGGCCATATGACCTTCCATGTGCCATCTTACTCTTGGTGTGCACCAATTTGTCCTGTTCAGCTTCCTCAACATTTTTCTCTCGGTGTTGTTTGGTAATCCACCCGGGGGTCTACTACTATTTCGCTCACCTTCCTTACTCAAAAGGTCTTCAATACCTCTCATTGATGCTTCCATCGTTCTCATTCTTGTATTTTGACCCACCATGGATGATTTCAAATTGCCAACATCTTGCCAACATCATTGTTTGCATATTAGCGGCTAGAGTAGCAACAACTCCCATCAAGTTTTCAATCAAAATTTTCCATTGAGAAACCTCTTCCATTGATTGAGAACTTTGTTGAATGGGGGCATATTGGGTAGGAACTTGTTGGTAAAAAAGAGGTGGTGGTGGTTGTTGGTGAGAGGGATTTTCTTGGTATTCACATTGGCGTTGATGGATGCCTTTTGTTGTTGTTCAAGAGATGGTCCGGGTCCATGATTTGTTGAATTATCGGACCAATGGAAAGTGGGATGATCTCTCATGATATTGTTGTATGCGTTGGTGTAAGCATTGTTGAGCTTCCGGTGTTGTTGGATAAAGCTCACTACTTCTTTTGAATATTCACTGGGTTTCCCTAATCCCAATGGTACATTATCATTCCTCATGCTTTCATAAGCCTCATCAATAATCTTTCCACTCCCCGAACTCTTGATAGCTTGAATTTCATCAACTTTCTTGCTAAGGGATGCCTATTGTGCTAACACTTCCATTTGAATGGATGATTCTCCCACAAAAGCAACTTTTCTTGTACATGGGCCGGTTTCCCACATTCAGTTATTCTTTGAAAAAAAATCAATAGTTTCATAGACATCTTGTGCCACACTCATCATCAAGGAACCATTACTTGCTTGATCAACTTCCGCACGTGACTCTTTCCTTAGCCTTCGACAAAAGAATTGGATTTGTATATCCAAGGAATAACTATGATCGGGACATGCTCTCAACAACCTCTTAAATAATTCCCAAGCAACGCCAAGTGATTCATTGTCTCCATTCCTAAAGTTAGGAATTTCAACCTTCAACTTAAAATTTCTCCCCGGAGTAAAATATTGCTTCAATAACTCATTTTGGATTTCATCCCAACTTGTCAAAGAATGGCGAGGTAGAGACATAAACCAATCCTTAACTTTACCAACCAAAGAAAATGGAAACAATGACATTCTAGTTAATTCTCTATGATTACCATGGTTCTTGGCGGTATTGCATAATTCCTCAAATTGGTAGAGGTGTTGGTGTGGATCTTCATTATCATTACAATGAAACTGAGCTCTTGACTCCAGTAACCCAAAATGATGAGATTTAACCTCAAAGTTATTTGCACCAACATTGGTTAGAAGGATGGGGTTATTGGTTTCACTTCTTCTCACGGCTTGGCCACAAATGGGTCTTGGATTTGGACGGTTGTTGTTGTTCCGGTTATTTTGGTTTCGATATTGGTTGTTAGGTGGTGGAAGTGGAGGATTTGGTGGTGGTGGATTGTTGTTGTTTGGTGGATTTAGATTTCTGGGATTTGCCCTCCTTGTGCATTCTCAATATTCTTATCCATCACTACTTCTTGATTAGATGATCTTTGGGAAGATTCTCCACCATGTCCCAAACTACGACGAGCTTGACTACCTATTTTTTCTTTAACCAAATCCCTAATATACGTATTGATATCCGGAATGATGGGACTGTTGGGTGCCTTTCCTCGACGAGAACGGTTCAACCACTAAAAGAGAGAAACAACAAGAATACAATCAAATAACACTTGGAAACTTACCAGAGAGGTAAGCCCAAATAAATAAAATAGAAAAGAGATTATAAAAGATTGACTTATTCTCAAGACTTTTAAGATAGTATGAGTATCAACCGTTAGACAATCCCCGGAAACGGCGCCAAAAACTTGATAGAACTTTTCTAGATGTCCAATCTTACCGGCAGTGTACCGGGTAAATTGTAGTCTAGTCTAGTGGTCAAGGTCGTATCCACAAGGATTGTGAGGTCAAACACCGACAAGCTATTATTATCTTGATCTAAGTCACAAAAATACAAGAAAGTAAAAGTATCTAAGAATCTACTACTACAAAGGGTGATAAAATGATAAAAATCCTAGCCAAATCTCTACTAGTATCATGGAATGAACTACCTACCAACCTTCCAGTAGTGTTCAAGTGTGTGTTATCAGTGCACTCCTACGCTAGCAATTTCCCCTCATACGAGTGTATGAAATTGCTATATGGCTCCTCCTTGGTCTAAGAATCGTAGACCTAATGATTCAATATGATTAAGTTCTCGAGTGTAATGAATGAACAACCCTTAGATAAGAAATCGAGTTTCACTTAAGGTCGATTTTACCTTCCGGTTTTCCTATCCCTTCTCCACACCAATCATCTACTTTGTACACAACTGTGTGTGTCTGTGTGTGTGTGTGTGTGTGTGTGTGCAAGTGCTATGTGATCAATCCAACACAAACAAGCAATACAATGAAAATAGGAAAAGATAACAACAACACATAAAGCTATGAAATATGAACTAACATTCCCAATCAACAAATAGAGATTAAACTATCACAACTACATTATCTTGGCTAGTAAAGAACTAGGCACACATTACTATGAAATCCACAATGACACTTAGGGATTTCATAGATTTGAACATAAACTATTCAAGTAAAGGAAAATAATTTACCCAACCCAAAGAGATGACACTTCAAGAAGAGAACTTGCATTGACATCAAAAGAGTAGCTTCAATGGAGTACAACACTAAAGATGTGAGTTTTCATCCAAGAAAGCTTGAATCAAGAAGAGCAACAACAAGAATCCTTAATGTTTACAAGAGTAATTAATGCTAATCTATTGTTAATGTTGGGGCTAGAAGAGCCCTTGAAGTGTGTCTTCAAGCCTTGGTGGGGTTGGGGAAGAATATGGAATGGAAGGTTGTGATAAATTGTAATGCCCCGCTCCCGGATACCGAGCCCTTATCGGGAAGAGAACATTCGGCGCGTATAGCACTAAATAAAGTTTATATTACATGCAAGCCTCTATGTCGTCATTTCAAATAAAAGCTAACGGAAGCCCAAAAGACTCGGGTAAAATCATAAATGCTACTATGAATAGAAAGTAACCATTCTAAAGATGGAAAGAATTAACTTACAACAACGATTCTCCAAAGATTACCAAGTACGATGTCTTGAAAGTACAACTTGTCTACAAAGTCTAGAATTAAAAGTAAAACAAAGCCTTGTCGAAAGTCTTCCTCATAGTCCTCAACAAACTCGTGGTCAGTCTGTTCGTCTTCTCACCCCCACAATGCATACAAAATAAAATGCAAAGGAGGTAAGTACAAAGTACTTATCAGTGTTACATCAACATTCAAGGGCACTACGCATGGCGTTCATCAGACGGAAGATATACTTGCTAACTAATGGTGATTAGCACCAATTAGCTCCGGGGTCTCCCCGGTATGCGTATACGTTCGATGAATTTCCTCCACTACCCTTCAGCCTTTTGAGCCCGTAGAGTTGTTCACCTTTTATGAACGTATCACATCGCCGATATGAATTGTGTATTAACTAGCCACCTAAGTGTATTCAAGTAAGCTCCCTCACATCTCCTACTCTTGTACTTAGACCACTAGATACGGACAAGACCTAGCACATACACAGACATTGATGAATACTAATTCATCAAAGCACAAGCCTTTTCATGCCCTTCCGACGGATCCGAACTTCAACTCCCTTTAAGAGTACATTCGGTGCCGAAACTAAACGAATCGGAAGTTCAATCGAAGCTTGTTTATGTTTAATTAATGTTATTGAATCAAAAAATAGAAATTTAAAACTCAACACAAATATACAAAAACATATCACATCTCATTAATTACAACTTAGCATGAATTCTATAAAACAACACCAAAACTCACCAAAACTCAACCTATCATTATAAAACTATAATTACTCATTAGGAAGATCCTCTTACCTTAATTGCCAGAAAAGCGAAGGCAAATTTCCAAGCAACCACAATAACTGTTGATCCTCAAACCCAAAACCTATTTGATCAACAAGAAACCCTAAAATTCTATTTTCTTGAAAATCCTAAAATGGAAAAGTGCTTGAAACAGAAGATTACTTGGATATTTTTCCTGTAAAACTATTTTTAGAACGATCTACGCTCCAAGACGATCGTTTTGACAACTCAAGGCTGAAATCAGAGCTACGGATTAAAAGATACGAATTTTGAAGATTCAAACTCGACGAAAACCAAAAACTAGGGATAAACTAAAAACTTACTGTTTAGAAAATCAAGAGTATGGAAACGACCGTCTTCATCCAATGATCGATTTCTTCTACTGCGACATCTTGAAACGATGAACGGATTGACCGCACGTTTGAAGATTACGTTCTCCTTTTTCAAAAAAAAAAACACTCTACGTCGCTCTCATCTATTACCGTCGTGTCGTCCTCTTTTTATTATTATCGGAAGATGCGTGAAATAATGATGAGGGATTTGGGGATTATTTTCCCCAAATAGCCAATAATTAATTCCATCAATTAATTAGCTAAATCCCTTTATTCCTTATAATTACTCTCCAAATCCTTTTATTTAACTCATTTTTAATTAAATAAAAGACAAATAATAGGTCGTAGTAAATACAGTCAATTAGTATATTACCCTTTTATGAAAAGTCGGGATGTTACATTCCTCCCCCCTTAAGAGGAGTTTCGTCCTCGAAACACTAATGTAACCGGGGTGTACTTGATCTCTGGACTTTGCGAAGCATTTCGTATTCTAACTCTTAGAGTCTTATTCTTCTTCCATCTTCCCAACTCTTTTACCTGTCATGAGACATCTTGAGGTTGCGACGATCCGCTTTAATCTTCACGTTGGCTTGATGTATCAACTTTGGTCTCTAATCTGTCGTCGCTCCACTTCATCCCAGAAATCTCGGTTCTTCCCTTTCCCTATGCAGAGTTTCAAATGTTGACACGTAGATGTTGGCACGGTAGCTAATGTTGTAGTCAACTCTTCTATCTCTATCTTCATGAAAGATCGTCAGCAGTACTGTTCCAACTTCTATAAATCTTGGTTTCTCTAGGATGATTGCAACTGCTATCTTGTGGCTTCATTCATCACTTTGACACAAACTTGTTGTAGAACCGTAATGATCCCAGCTAAAGGACTTCTGAGTCTCGTTGGGATAGAGAACATGCATTTGCCATACTTTCTCTTGACGATATGATCCAATCCTTATGCCAATAAGGGTTAGCTTGGAAAAACAAACAAAGTTTGAAGGTGACAGATTGAGCACCAGGAAGACTAAACCGTTTAGAAATCAAAAGAGGGCACAATCTCAACATGCAGGAGCTTTAGAGACAAAACAAGTACACCAATAGGTCTCGAAATGAAATAAAAGGAACTTGTCAAGGAAAAATCAAAGTCTGCATTATTCAAACAGAGGTTATTTCAAGATTGAAAAGGTGATAGGGTTTTCCTTATGACAATGTAAGGGAAAATCAAAAGTTTGAATAAGTATGCGATAAACGAGCTTTCAAGTGAAGGGGAAAAGACACTTAAGAATTGTTGGATAAAGTTTGGCTTCGAAGAATTAACTCAAACTTTCAAATGGAGTGTGAAAGATCATTGATGATCCAATTCAAAGTTTCAAGGTTGCACTACTCGAGAGGAATAGTACACTGCCAGGGAAATAAGGGCTCAAGGTTATTCCTCATGTTGGAAAAAAAAGGTTCAGACAAAATAGACTTTCAACTAGTATGACAAAATTGTAATAGAAACGCCAAAATAGAAGATGAAATATCAAAAGGTGTATCTCGTGGTTCTTGACTCTAAATGGCCCGAAAGAGATTTAAAACTGAAAAGGTACAAGGTGCATTAATCTGAATTGGAGAACAGAAGTTTAGGAATTCAAAAGTTGATTGGCAAAATAGGTTCGGAAGGCACCTTGGCAAGGCCTACCTTTTGCTTGAAACTGGTTTAGCATAAATTGCTAGAAGGTTAAAGATAGGTAACTGAAGATGGATGTCAAGGTAGGATTAAAGATCCAACTGGTAAGAAGATGAGATGCATACCTTGAAAGAACATGTAGCATTAGATGGGAAGATAAAAAATCAACACTACCCTTAAGAGGGAAGCTGAAAATAAACACAAGTAAAAAGAATGTTCTGACATTAAAAGGTTCAGTCAAATTTGTACATGAAAAGAAGAATTGGGGTACAACAATGCAGAGTTAAAGGGAACTTGTTCCTTGATTTTACAAGTAAGGAAGCATGGATTTGTTCAAAAGAAAGACTTATGGAGATATGTTTATTAGGTAATTCATAAAAACAAGTGAAGAGCATTTGTTGAGCTCAAAGATCTCAAGTGCGGGATTACATGAGAAATAAATTACCAGAAAATATATAATTACAAAAGGCACAAAAAGGGTCTGAACATCAAACATGGCATGCTGGAAGATAGCATATTGGTTCTTGTTTATAACTGCAAAAGAAACAACAATGTTAACTTTACAAACATTCTACTGTCCCGGATTTTATGCAAAGCAAAATATAACAAGTAATAAAATAAATCCGGTTTACCCCAAGTGCAGGGATCGTAGTATAGCGATTAAAAACAGGAGTCGATCCATAGGGAATCAAGGTTTATCTAGTTCTTAATAATTTTTCTAACCTTGTCACGAGAAATAAAAACTAAAACTAAAAACGAAAACAAATAACTGGACAGAGGGTTGTCAATCCAAAGCCAGGAAAAATAATTACGAACCGAGCTAACTAAGTTGTTCCTATTTTATAACTAAAACTATAATAAACTTACTACGGTTACTACGATGAAAACAAAGCAAAACAGCACAAACGATTTTTCTCAATTAATTTAACAACGAACAAGCAATGATCCACCGATTCCCGCAACTCTCAATTTCGACTCTAGATTATCTTGTGGTGATTTAACGAAAATTGTGATTCATCTATCGAAGGTATGAACTCCTAATCTCTTAGAAAAGTTCGTCTATCAATCTTTTATCTTTCGATTTTAAAGATTAACGCTTTCATAACAAAGGTGTGAAATCTCTCAATTTCGCAATCTAGATATTCAACCTAACAACTCTCGTTATTTTTTAGGTTAAAAATCTAATCTTTACTACGGTGATCTAAGATTTAACGATGATTCTCATCAAACGTTAAACATCAAACAGCAACCATCTCTCGATATAAATTGCATAACAATCAAAACATAGAAAAAATACAATTTTTATTAAAACTTACAAGATAATCCAAATTCGAAATCGAGATGTTGCTAAGAATCGGTGTCACAAGGCTTGTTCCAACGTGCTTTAGCCTCTCATCATCGTATGATTGCTTGAAATCATTTCATTACAATCGTTGATTCGGAGACCGTATTCTCCGGAAATAGCTATGATTTCAACAACAACGATCTTTCGACAATTACAACAATACTACGGCTCCTATTTTATTTATGGCATAATGCCTATATATATATATAGATAGCTAGATAAATATATATATGTATAGATATATATAGCTATATAGATAGATAGTTAGTTAAATATATATATATATATACTATAAATAAAAAAAGAAAGACGAGAAAAAAAAAAGAAAAAGAAAAAGAAGGCAAATTGATATATATATATATATATATATATATATATATATATATATATATATATATATGTTACTACAAAGGGAAAAAAAATGAAAGAGAAAAGAATTGGCCGAAAGCAAGGGCCCTTTTATGTTGTTGTATTCAGCCTATTTATAGGCAAATTAGTTAAGGCCGGATCGATCCGGGAAAGGGCCGGATCGATCCGGTGTAATCATTATATTCATCTCCCCTTAATTTCCAATTTTCGGATATAAATTATATATTTTAGAATAAAACTTCTAAAATTCATATCTCGAGTTCTGGATCTCCAAATAACATGATTCAAGAAGCATCGGAAAGCTCTCGGAAAAATCTACAACTTTCATGAAGGACTCTTCTTCAGAAAATGTCGTTTTGATGAGCCATTCGTTTGTCGAAGATATTTCTCGATTTCCACTAAATCGAATCGATTAGCCACTTGACCACTTGACTTAATGATACTTGAGTTGTAGAAGTCCGATTGACGTGATTCAAAATGAGTTGGATAGCTTTTTCAAAGATCTACAACTTTCATTAAGGACACTTCTTCAAAAAATGCCGTTTTAATGAGCCATTTGTTCGTCGAAGATATAATTCGTTAGTGGTACCACTAACCACTGAGCCACTTGACCACTTAAGTTAGTGGCACACTCTTATATCCCTAAAAATACCTCTTTTAGGCCTCAAAACGTGTCATTACTCGGGATTTTGGTCAACCTATAATTCTGCAATAAACCACCAAAATACCAAACGTAAATCGACATTTACATTCCGATTTAATAAAATCGGTACAAAACTTATAAAAACACGATAAAAAAATACGATATTTTATATAATACTTACTAATTACGTATTTAGATAAATCTAAGGAATTAATGACTTGATTTGATACATAAATGCTCAAAATGGTATCGAAGTGGGGTGAAATGTTATAATAATAATAAAGTGAATTTTTACGTTATCACAAACCCCCCACTTAGCTTTTGGTCGTCCTCGAGCAAAACAAGTGATAAAACAAAATGAATGAGGGACAAAATTCATGAAAAGATAAGATATAAGGGACAACCAGATAATACAACCGATCGAATCATAACCACACGTTAACCTCAATATAAATGTATAACAGAGTGTGTGTGTGACAAGTCTTTCAATTTCCACTTTCCTCTCTTGAATAATTCAAGCAAACGCACAAGTGTCCATTCAGATAGTCCTAATGACTTTCCTAGGTATAGGCAGCAAAAGTTCCACACAACGTCCTCCTGTGTACTTATTAGGATAATCCCTAATGCATATCATTCAGTTTATACTGGGGATAGTCAGAAGATAACTAAGTTGTCAACCATGCTTAATTTATTCCCAGCAATAGGATGTTTCGTGATAACACCCTAGCTGGACTTAATTTCACATGTGTAGCATATGCCTTCATTCCCAGCAATAGGATGTTTCGTGATAACACCCTAGCTGGACTACTATCATCGAGCAATGGGAGCTTTTAAACCTCATAGTGATATAGGACGTTTCGTGATAACGCCCTACTACACTCAAATCATTGGTAGCTACAACCGACATATATATAGTTCATCTTAATTTGGTATTTTTCTTTTCATTCCACTTAACTTATATCCTTTCTATCACATTCAAACCTTCAGATATTCACAGTACACGTTCAAAAGTTAGGTACTAAGTTACTGCAACTATCTCTAGAATAACCACTAGGATACTGAATGGATACAGTTTAAAATTTTCGCTTCAATATCAAAGGCTTACGTGAACAATGAATTCATGTTACACAAATAAATTAGGGGTTAAAATGTACTTACGGTTCAAATTAGTTATACATATCAAATTGATCATTATATCTTCAAATCCATGAAATATATACCTTATACAATTCATTCTAATCAACTCATTTATGCTCGAAAAAAAATCCAAAAACTAAGGGTTTAAACACTTACTGCCATTTCTAAACCAACCGGACTCTACCTCCCACTTACGATTTTGCATTATTCTCAGAGTGTAAATGAGATAGAGAGGAAGACTTAGCTTATAAACCAGGCAGAAAGATGCTATCGAATCCCGTAACAGCCATGAGAAAGCACGATCCGAATCCCTATACCAAAACAAAGCAAACACGGGACATGGTCCTCGTGCCAAAACATCGAATAGGGATATGTGAATAATAAGTAAATGGCCCTATTACGTCAGAAGATTCGATAGACAATATATACATATAGTCAATCTCATAAAAGCTTTATATGGAAAAATAACCCACACGGGTAAAGCACAGAACATCTAAGCATATATGTATCATAGAGAATATCACATGAGCAAATATCATAGTCAAGTCATAAATTCATGTTGGAAACAGAGTAGATCATAAAATGAAATGTGTGAAAGAGTATTGAGTCTTTTATACCCAGATCCTCAAGGGTTCAACAACCTAAGTCTAAGAAATGATGCATTTGAACGTTTTATGTGTACTCCCTCGGGATTTTCGGATAACCACCTAATCGTTCCCTTTAAAAGACATTCAAACATTCATCCTGATACTTGGTCGTGCTATGTGTTCAACTTCTATCACAAATTCTACATTTCATTAAGACTAGTCGTATCCAAATTATTTATTATTATTATTATTATCGGGCTGCCTCCCGGTAGCGCTTTTGTTTAACGTCGTTTGCTCGACAAACTGCAACTCAGCCTGGATCAGGCCACTTCACCTTCCTTCCAGCCACTACATCGTGTAAGCTCTGATCATTGGTGTGGCTGCAGAAACAACATCTAACACAGGAGGTCAAGTTTCTGATTGCTTTCCAAACACTTTTAATCCTCCCCATTGTAGACTTCTTCTTTTTCAGCTTTCTCTTTAATTGTGCCTCCCTTTTGAGTTCTTCCATATCCCAACTACCAGCCATAACTTCCTCTAATGAACCACGCCGTCATCCTCGGAAAACAAGTCGGGTGAAAATTCATCAAACTCAGGTGACTTCACCATACCACACCCGAGAATGTCGAGGAAATGAACAATCAAAGGTTTCTCTTTGGTTTGTCCTATATAATGCTTGCACCTTTGACCATTCACTCGAACGGCCTGGTCACCATGACCTCTCACTCTAAAAACACCTCCGTGGAATGATTTGCGAGAATTTCAAGCGGCCGGACCAACGCGTCCTCAACTTTCCAGAAACAGATGCAACTTGGAATTATAAAGTAAGACTTGCTCCCAACTTGAAATTCTCGCTTGATTTTAGCATCATGAAGGAGTTTCATTCTGTCCTTGCTAATTCGCACTCTCGTGAGCCCGGAGTCTAAACTCATCCAATTCATGCAATCGCATCGATCGATGTTCACCACATGATCGGGCATTAAAGTTCAAGAACTTAATGGCCCAATATGCTTTATGCTCTAATTCGACTGGAAAGTGGCAGGGTTTTCCATACACCATCTGATAAGGAGATGTACCCATGGGAGTTTTATAGGCAGTACGGTATGCCCATAGTACATCATCCAGTTTGAGACTCCAATCCTTTCTATGACTATTTACAACTTTTTCCAGGATCCTTTTCAAACTCTGATTACTTCTCTCGACCTGGCCACTAGTCATAGGGTGATATGGTGTGCCAATTTTGTGCCGGACACCATATTTCTCAAGGACTTTCTCTAGTGTCCTGTTGCAGAAGTGCGTTCCCTCATCACTGATTAAGGCACGGGGACATCCAAATCTCACGAATATATTTTTCTTGAGAAAGTTCATGACCGTTTTGTGGTCATTGCGAGAAGTGGCTTGAGCCTCCACCCATTTTGATACGTAGTCAACGTAGACTAAGATGTATTTGTTTCCACAGGAAGATGGAAACGGGCCCATAAAATCAATACCCCACACATCAAAGACCTCACATTCTAAAATGGGCTTTAATGGCATGTCAAATCGCCTAGTTAGAGCACCGGTTCGTTGGCACCTATCACAAGCCTTGCAGAAGGCTTCTGAATCCTTGAAGATCGTGGGCCAATAGAAACTGGACTGAAAGATTTTAGCAACGGTTTTCCAGGGACCGAAGTGGCCACCAGTAGGTCCACTGTGACATTGTTCAATGATATCACGTTGCTCTGATTCGGGGACACATCTTCTCAACAATCCATCTTTCTGATTTTAAAGAGGTAAGGTTCATCCCACACGAAGGTTTTCAAATCGAGAGAAAATTTCTTCTTCTCACGATATGAAAATTCGGATTTAAATCTTCGGGAATGCGGTAGTTGACGATAGAGGAAAACCATAGAACATCCGGAGTGCACTCGCCTATATGCATAACATGCTCGAGAGGAAAGTAAAGGTCTATCTCTTCGAGTTCTTTCTTTTCATCATTTTGCATTCTAGAAACATGATCTCTACTACTACGCTTTCTTGCCTTTTTATCCTTAATTTGAACATCGAATTCTCGCAGGATCGATATCCAACGTAGTAAGCGCGGTTTAGCATCTTTCTTTGTCATAAGATAGCGCAGAGCAACGTGGTCAGTCCAAACAGTGACTGAGGCGCCCAACAAGTAACTACGAAATTTGTCCATAGCAAAGACTACAACCAATAATTCCTTTTCAGTAGTTGTGTAGTTCACTTGCGTGGGGTTCAGTGTGTGACTGGCGTAAGAGATAGGCTGGAATTTCCCCTTAATTCGCCGACTAAGACCGCACTGTACGGCGTAGTTGGATGCATCGCACATGAGTTCAAAGGGTAGGTTCCAGTCAGGAGAGATATGGATCGGGGCGGAAATCAGTTGACTTTTAAGCTCATCAAACGCATGTTTGCAACTATCATCAAAATTGAAAACAACATCTTCTCTGAGTAAAGTGGAAAGGGGCTTAGCTATCTTGGAAAAATCCTTAATGAACCTCCTATAAAAACCAACGTGTCCAAGGAAACCTCTTACTTCACGCACATTTTTAGGGAATTTCATCTTCTCTATAGCCTCAACTTTTGCCCTATCTACTTCCATTCCTCTTTCTGATATCTTGTGGCCAAGAACTATTCCTTCGCTCTACCATAAAATGGCATTTTTCCCGATTTAGGACTAAGTTCTTCTCCACACAAATGGGATAATACTTGATCAAGATTATCAAGACAAAGTGATCAAAGGATTGACCAAAGACGAAATCATCCATGAATATCTCCATACACTTTTCAACAAGCCCATCAAAGATTGCCAAAGATGCATCTTTGGAATGTAGTCTGGGCATTGCAAAGACCGAATGGCATTCGCCTATAAGCGAATGTACCATAAGGGCAAGTGAAAGTGGTCTTTTCTTGGTCGATTGGGGTCTATGGGTATCCGGAAGTATCCGTAATATCCATCAAGGAAACAAAGAGAATGCATGTCCTGCCAGACGCTCAAGCATCTGATCAATGAAAGGAAGGGGGAAATGATCTTTCATCGTGACTTCATTAAGTTTTCTGTAGTCAATACAGACACTATAACCAGTTACTAGTCTCAATGCTATTTCTTCACCCTTTTCATTCTTCTCGATAGTAATTCCTCCTTTCTTAGGAACTACTTGAGTAGGGGACACCCATTCACTGTCAGCAATTGCAAAAATAATACCCATGTCCAAAAGCTTGATAATCTCTTTCTTAATCACTTCTTGCATGTGAGGGTTGAGCCTCCTCTGGGGCTGTCTAACACACTTAGCACCCTCTTCAGTTTTGATCTTGTGCATGCATATGTCAGGAGATATCCCTCTAATGTCTCCCACTTGCCATCCGAAAGCCTTTTCATTCTTCCTTAACACATTCAACAACTTCATTTCTTCTAACCGGGATAACTTGGCAGAGATAATTAAAGTAAGCTTGTCACCTTCTCTCAGGAAAACGTATTTGGTCTTTGAGGCAAAGGTTTCAGTACCAAATCCGCAGGTGGTTCTTCTAAACTAGATTTAAGCTCCCCACTTTTCAACTCAACATCACTGAGTTTACTCAGTGGTCCCACTGCCAAAGCTTCACCATTCAACGAACCTTCATCAACTTCAGCTCCTAGTTGTTCTATATTCACCTAACCATGATTATTCAGATTCTCCACTAATCGCTCATATTCAGTCTCAACAGCCATGACTTGCTTTTCCATATAGTCGTTAAAGTCATCAGACATGTCCTCAATGGAGAACCCAGTTGGATAATCAGAGGGTCTCTGAATAGCTTTAGAGACATTGTAGCTCACCTCCTGATCACCAACTCATATAGTCACTTTGCCACCATCACAATCAATGAGGGCTCTGGCTGTAGAAAGAAAAGGTCTGCCGAGTATTAAAGGAACATTCTCATCATTCTCAATGTCTAAGACGTACCAGTCAACTGGGAAAGTAAATCTATCAATTTGAACCAAAACATCCTTTAATATCCCAGCAGCTTTCTTGGAAGATTTATCAGCGAATTGAAGATTCATGGTTGTGGGTTCTAAAAGATTACCTAAACAAAGTTGTTTACAAACAGACAATGGCATCAGACTAATGGATGCACCTAGGTCACATAAAGAATTTGGGAAGACTAAACCTCCCATCAACAACGTGAGCACAAATTTCCCAGGGTCACCCCTCTTGATTGGCAACTCATCATAACCAATCACAGAGCGATTCTCACCAATTAATGATCCATGTCTTGAGCTTCTTTTGGAGGACACAACATCCTTGATGAACTTTGTATACTTAGGCATCTCAACTAAAACATCGATAATGGAAGATTTACTCCGAGTATTCTTAAGAAGATTAAGCACTTTCTCATACTTTTTGTCTTCATGCAAGGAGATGTTATTTTTTCTGGGTGGAAATGGAAGTTTCTTTAAATCATTCTCAGAAAACACTTGCTTTGAGGATGAACTAACAACTTTATCTTCCAAATCTTTCCACCTCACCACCTTCTCACCTTTCTTGCCAGTCAGGGGATCAGCCACCTGACTTCCACTAAACTCTTTCCACTAAACTCTTCATTTCAAAGTCTGCATTATTCAAACAGAGGTTATTTCAAGATTGAAAAGGTGATAGGGTTTTCCTTATGACAATGTAAGGGAAAATCCAAAGTTTGAATAAGTATGCGATAAACGAGCTTTCAAGTGAAGGGGAAAAGACACTTAAGAATTGTTGGATAAAGTTTGGCTTCGAAGAATTAACTCAAACTTTCAAATGGAGTGTGAAAGATCATTGATGATCCAATTCAAAGTTTCAAGGTTGCTCTACTCGAGAGGAATAGTACACTGCCAGGGAAATAAGGGCTCAAGGTTATTCCTCATGTGGGAAAAAAAGGTTCAGACAAAATAGACTTTCAACTAGTATGACAAAATTGTAATAGAAACGCCAAAATAGAAGATGAAATATCAAAAGGTGTATCTCGTGGTTCTTGACTCTAAATGGCCCGAAAGAGATTTAAAACTGAAAAGGTACAAGGAGCATTAATCTGAATTGGAGAACAGAAGTTTAGGAATTCAAAAGTTGATTGGCAAAATAGGTTCGGAAGGCACCTTGGCAAGGCCTACCTTTTGCTTGAAACTGGTTTAGCATAAATTGCTAGAAGGTTAAAGATAGGTAACTGAAGATGGATGTCAAGGTAGGATTAAATATCCAACTGGTAAGAAGATGAGATGCATACCTTGAAAGAACATGTAGCATTAGATGGAAAGATAAAAAATCAACACTACCCTTAAGAGGGAAGCTGAAAATAAACACAAGTAAAAAGAATGTTCTGACATTAAAAGGTTCAGTCAAATTTGTACATGAAAAGAAGAATTGGGGTACAACAATGCAGAGTTAAAGGGAACTTGTTCCTTGATTTTACAAGTAAGGAAGCATGGATTTGTTCAAAAGAAAGACTTATGGAGATATGTTTATTAGGTAATTCATAAAAACAAGTGAAGAGGATTTGTTGAGCTCAAAGATCTCAAGTGCGGGATTACATGAGAAAAAAATTACCAGAAAATATATAATTACAAAAGGCACAAAAAGGGTCTGAACATCAAACATGGCATGCTGGAAGATAGCATATTGGTTCTTGTTTATAACTGCAAAAGAAACAACAATGTTAACTTTACAAACATTCTACTGTCTCGGATTTTATGCAAAGCAAAATATAACAAGTAATAAAATAAATCCGGTATACCCCAAGTGCAGGGATCGTAGTATAGCGATTAAAAACCGGAGTCGATCCACAGGGAATCGAGGTTTATCTAGTTCTTAATAATTTTTCTAAGCTTGTCACGAGAAATAAAAACTAAAAACGAAAACAAATAACTGGACAGAGGGTTGTCAATCCAAAGCCAGGAAAGATAATTACGAACCGAGCTAACTAAGTTGTTCCTATTTTATAACTAAAACTATAATAAACTTACTACGGTTACTACGATGAAAACAAAGCAAAACAGCACAAACGATTTTTCTCAATTAATTTAACAACGAACAAGCAATGATCCACCGATTCCCGCAACCCTCAATTTCGACTCTAGATTATCTTGTGGTGATTTAACGAAAATTGTGATTCACCTATCGAATGTATGAACTCCTAATCTCTTAGAAAAGTTCATCTATCAATCTTTTATCTTTCGATTTTAAAGATTAACGCTTTCATAACAAAGGTGTGAAATCTCTCAATTTTGCAATCTAGATATTCAACCTAACAACTCTCGTTATTTTTTAGGTTAAAAATCTAATCTTTACTACGGTGATCTAAGATTTAACGACGATTCTCATCAAACGTTAAACATCAAACAGCAACCATCTCTCGATATAAATTGCATAACAACAATCAAAACATAGAAAAAATACAATTTTTATTAAAACTTACAAGATAATCCAAATTCGAAATCGAGATGTTGCTAAGAATCGGTGTCACAAGGCTTGTTCCAACGTGCTTTAGCCTCTCATCATCGTATGATTGCTTGAAATCATTTCAGATTACAACTGTTGATTCGGAGACCGTATTCTCCGGAAATAGCTATGATTTCAACAACAACGATCTTTCGACAATTACAACAATACTACGGCTCCTATTTTATTTATGTAATGCCTATATATATATATATATAGCTAGATATATATATATATATATATATATATATATATATATATATATATATATATATATATATATATATATATATAATATATATAGGCAGTGTTTTAATCCAATTACCCGCTTTGAACACTCCAAACCATAAATGACCCAAGTTAAAATAATTACAAAAACAATCCCTAAGATCACATTATCCGATTTGATATTGATTTTGATTTTTGAAGATTTATTTTTGAAGATTTTCCATTCACATTATTTGATTTATTTCTCTCCCAATATCAAATCTTTTTCAAAACTCGGTCTTTTAGCAAATATAAGGGAGTATGGTGGCTTCTATCACATGGTCAAAGGACCAACGCCTCCTTCTTTTTTTTCCATTTTTTTCCAAATTTCCGCTTGCTGTGACGTGAAGAAGAAAAGTGGTGGAGATGATTGTTGTTGAATTGGTACAATTATTTACCATCAAAGCATGTTATGCATCGAAGAACAACATGGGTAGTATTCAATCTTAATCATAGATAATTTGAGAATATTGATCAAGTAAGCCCTTGAAAATTTTCAATTTTTATCTCACCAAAATAGATTATTCAAGAACATTCAACCTCTTTTCTTCTCTAATTTTTGTTTGTCAACCTTTGACAATTGTCGGCAGAGGTGTATCGACATTTTTCCCTCTCATTTATGTATTTTTGGTTTTCAAATGGGCAGAGGTGTGAGAAATTTGTGTGCTCATACAAATAGTCACGTCCATTATGTCATTTTTATGCATTGCGTAATAACAATAACAATAACAATAGCAATTTCATTGTAATGGTTGCTATGGTTGGCACGGGTCAATATCAGCTACAGTTTCACTTAATGCAATGGCTTTTTTGTTTTGTTTTGGAAGTAATATGCAATTCGATGTGTTAATTGTCAGTGCGTGCACCTAGCGTTTGAGTTGGGATTTTCTACTTTATTTCATTTGAAATTTGGAATTGTTGATTTTGTCCAACATCAGGTTAGCCCCTCTTTTTTCATTTTGCTCTCAACTAATTTATGATATAGGATTGTATGCGTTTTCTGAATTTATTTTGAATTTTACTTGAAACTTTATACATTAATTGAGTGATTGTATTGCAATCTTACGGCCCATCATTTGGTATTCATTTTCTTTTCTTCGATTCAATTTTCCCTAAATTAGTGTTAAAGGATCTTTCCGATATATTTTAAGTTACTCATACTGATTTAAACCAATCACGATGTTGAATTTATTTAACGTTAAAATATGTATCCCATTTTATTTGCAACCAAAAAAATTAAAAAACCGGAAAGTATTAAAAAAACCGACCCTTCCTCAAATAAATACATTTATCCCATTTCCACAAAATCTGGAAAATTTCATCAAAATAAAAAAAACTGCAAACTCTCAACAAAATAAAATAAATTAAAAAAACAGCAGAATCTCAACAAAAAATGAAGAAAAAGCAAAACAAAAAATTTACAAGAAAAAAAAACCCTTCCCAATTCCTCACGTTGACCTCATTTCCATGAACTCATTACCACACATTATGGAAAAATGAAAAAAATAAAAAAAAAACCAAAAAAAAAAAAAAACTGGAAAATCTCAACAAATTAAAAAAAAAAAAATTGCCCCATCCCCAAATAAACACATTTATCCCATCTCCACAGAATCTGGAAAATCTCATCAAAATAAAAACAAAAAATACAAAATCTCAACAAATAAAAAAAACAAAACCAAAAAAAAAAACCGTCCCCTTCCCATTCCCACACGTAATAAATACAAACAAAAAAACTGCTAGATCTCAGCAAAAAAAAAAAAGAAAAGAAACTTCCGTTATAAACAATAAATGTGAAATTTTTTACGAGTTTAATATTCTAACATTAAATGGTAATATTTAAAAAATAATAAATTAAATTTACCAATGAATGAAAAATATTCTAACATTAAATTACTTTATGAAAAATATTAAACTCAAATATTCCATTTAGTTCGACATATTCAACATTAAATACATCCCTTATAAATTAGTAATCACACAATAATGTGAAATATTCTACATTTATGGCATTTAATGGAAATGTTTTTCATTAAAGTATACTATTTGAAAAATGATAAATTCATATTACCAATTAGTGTAAAATATTCTAACATTAAATTACACTTGAAAAGTATCTAAACTCAAATATACCATTAAATGCTAAAAATATACATACATTAAATACATGCCTTATAAATATTCTAACATTTAAAGTGAAATATTTAACGATTTATATTCTAACATTATATTTTAATATTTAAAAAATAATAAATTCAATTTTACCAATGAATGAAAAATATTCTAACATTAAATTACATTTTGAAAAATAGCTAAACTCAAATATGTATGTTCAGCCATTAAATAAATCCCTTATAAGTTAGTCATCCCAGAATAATGTGAAATATTCTTAAATTTATGTCACTTAATCTAAATATTTTTCACTATACGAAATTTGATTTTCTATTAAATATCATCTCACTCCAATCACACTTACTTACACATCATCGTAATTACAAAATTTTACCTATTTTTTTAAAATCAAAATTTTACTTTTAAAATTTGATTTTCTAATAAATAATTTCTCTCTCCAATTACACTATAAAGTTCACACTTATTACAAAATTTGATTTTGTCAAAATCGATTTTTCTAATAAATAAGTTATCTCTCCAATCACACTAATTACGATTCACACTAATTATAAATTTTAAATTTTTATAATTTGATTTTAAGTAATAAATAACCTCTTTCTCGAATCACACTAATTATGGTTCACACGAATTACAAAATCTGACTTTCTAAAATTTGATTTTCTAATTATATAGAATCGTTAATAGACAAATATGATTATAATAATATTTATAGTATACAATAGTTGATTGAAATCAGAATGCATCATAATTAATAGAAAATACGAAAAAATAAATATGAAAAAATTCAAATATGCCCTAATTACAAATTTTGATTTTTACTATATAACTTTGTCACACAAATCACATCGCTTACACTTCACAATAATTATAAAATATGACTTTTTAAAATTTAATTTTCCTAATAAATAACATCTCTCCAATAAAACTATTTACAACACTTATCGCAAATTTGACTTTATCAAATTTGATTTCTAATAAATAACCTCTCTCCAATCACGCTTTTTGTTTTTATTTTTTTAAAGTATCCGGTTTTCTTATGCGGCTAGATCATGGAAATTAGCATATTGAGGAATTAGTGTTATTTAATTTATTTTAAATTAGGGTGTAATATAGTATATAATAATTGATTAAATTTAGAATCAATCATAATTATTATTAGTCATCCCAATTAATTACAAATATTCTTGAATTTATAGAATTTAATGCGAAATGTCCTATTAAGTTATAATATTTAAAATAATTATAACTTTAATTTTACCAATCAATGGGAAATATTCTAACATTAGACTACATTTTGAAAAATATCTAAATTTAAATATATCATTTAATCTAAAATATTTATGCATTAAATTTTAATATATAAAAAATGATAAATTCAATTTTACCAGTTAATGAAAATTATTCCAACATTAAATAACATTTAGAAAATATATAAAACTCAATTATGCCATTTAATGCGAAGCATGTAGATATTAAATACATCTTTATAATGATAAAAATTCTCTCATTAAATACATTCTTATAAATTAGTCAACCCAATTAATGAGAAACATTTTTAAGTTATGGTACTTATAATATAATATATATTGATGGATTAAAATCAGAATCGATCAGAACTGTTAGTCATTCCGATTAATTATAAATATTCTTGAATTTATGGCATTTAATGAGAAATATCATATTAAGTTATAATATTTAAAAAAATGATAATTTTAATTTTACTAATCAATGCAAAATATTCTAACATTAGATTAAATTTTGAAAAATATCTAAACTTAAATACATCATTTAATGCAAAATATTTATGCATTAAATTTTAATAGTTAAAAAATGATAAAGTCAATTTTACGGTTAATGAAAAATATTCCAACATTATTACGTTTCAAAAACATATAAACTCAAATATGTTATTTAATGCTGAAACATCTAGACATTAAATACATTCTTTATAAATTAGCATGCCAATTAATGTCAAATATTCTTACATTAAATTACATTTTTAAATATAAGGTAGGTAAGATGGGGTAGGGTAGGTTGGGGTAAGGTATGGTATGGTGGGTGATGGTGCAATAGAGTAGTTGGTGGGTTAATGAAGGTAGGTAGCGTGTGGTAGTGAGATAGGGTGGGGGATAGGGTGGCATGGTAGGTAAGGTTACATAAGGTAAGATGAAGTGGTGGGTAGGGTAGGGTAAGAGGTGATGGTGGGTAATGTAGGGTGGGGTAGGGTGAAAAGTTGGTAAGGGATGGTAGGGTACGGTAGTAGGGTAGGGTGGGTGGTTGGTGAGGTAGGGTAGGTTGGTGTGGTGGGTAAGGTAGGGTAGAATGGAATGGTGGGTGAGGTAAGGAGTAGGGTAGGTTGGAAGGGTAGAACTGGTAGGGTAGGGTAGGAGTGGCGACAGGGTGTGGCATACGGGTGTGGCATAGGGTTAACCCGCCCCTTTCACCATATCCTACCATATAAACATATATCATACTCTATTTCACCCAACCTTAATTCACTATTTTGCCCTCGCTTCATCACTCGATGTGTCATATTTTATAAAATGTGTTTCATTTCATTCTTTCAGATTCGAACGTAGTAATAGAATTAATCTATTCCATTCCATTTCATTTATTTCATATTATTTTATTCCATTTCATTCATTCGTAACAAACATGCCAATAAAGTCTTTTTTTTCATCCTTCAAAAAAATATTCTTTTAAATGCTAAAAGCGAAATATAACCACAATTATTGGCATCATTATATATATGTTGTGTTGTTTGTCTTTGACTCTATATGATGCGAAACGTATATAAATCTTAAATAAAATAATTTTAATAGATAGCATTCAAATAAGTTTGAAGGTCTTTGTTTTGTAGTTGATATGCATATTAATTGAATTTAATCACATCGTTAAATATATATATATATATATATATATATATATATATATAAAGATAGATAGATAGTTAGTTAAATATATATATAATAAATAAAAAAAAAAGAAAAAGAAAAAGAAGGCAAATTGATATATATATATATATATATATATATATATATATATATATGTTACTACAAAGGGAAAAAAAATGAAAGAGAAAGAATTGGCCGAAAGCAAGGGCCCCTTTTATGTTGTTGTATTCAGCCTATTTATAGGCAAATTAGTTAAGGCCGGATCGATCCGGGAAAGGGCCGGATCGATCCGGTGTAATCATTACATTCATCTCTCCTTAATTTCCAATTTTCGGATATAAATTATATATTTTGGAATAAAACTTCTAAAATTCATATATCGAGTTCTGGATCTCCAAATAACATGATTCAAGAAGCATCGGAAAGCTCTTGGAAAAATCTACAACTTTCATGAAGGACTCTTCTTCAGAAAATGTCGTTTTGATGAGCCATTCGTTTGTCGAAGATATTTCTCGATTTCCACTAAATCGAATCGATTAGTCACTTGACCACTTGACTTAATGATACTTGAGTTGTAGAAGTCCGATTGATGATTCAAACTGCGTTGGAAAGCTTTTTCAAAGATCTACAACTTTCATTAAGGACACTTCTTAAAAAAATGCCGTTTTAATGAGCCATTTGTTCGTCGAAGAGATAATTCGTTAGTGGTACCACTAACCACTGAGCCACTTGACCACTTAAGTTAGTGGCACACTCTTATATCCCTAAAAATACCTCTTTTAGGCCTCAAAACGTGTCATTACTCGGGATTTTGGTCAACCTATAATTCTGCAATAAACCACCAAAATACCAAACGTAAATCTGACACGACATTCCGATTTAATAAAATCGGTACAAAAACTTATAAAAACACGATAAAAAAATACGATATTTTATATAATACTTACTAATTACGTATTTAGATAAATCTAATGAATTAATGACTTGATTTGATACATAAATGCTCAAATTGGTATCAGAAGTGGGGTGAAATGTTATAATAATAACAGTGAATTTTTACGTCATCATCTACCATGAGACAAATCCTAGGGAAAGATCTCTTTGGAAACCTTCTAAGACATAACACCCATAACTTTCTACACTCTTAGCCCAAACCTAAGTCATAGAGGTGAGGATCCCTTTTAGGTGGTTGTGTACGATATTTACTATGGATCTGACATTATCAATTTGTACAGCCCAAACAAAAAGGAATTTGAGCACGATCCAAAGAGAAAAGATTTAGATACTGGAGTTTCCTATGTGACATAAAAATATTAGAATTTTTGGATGAGAGTGAGTTCGTCAAAAATAATTATTTTTGTCGATTACACAAGCTGTCAGAATTTTCTAATTAATAAACACTGGTTTAAATAGCAGATTATTATCAAACAAAAAGGAATTTGAACTTGATTCCAGACACAAATTTCTAGATAAAATTGTTGTCTGCAACATATCAAAAATTCAGGTCATTTGAAGTTGTTTAACCTGTTCAAAATAGAAGAAGAAGTGAAGGTGCTGTTGCAGATTTTGTGGACAGAGTGTCCGGCAATAACTTGGATTTTCTGAACAATCCATAAAGATTATCGAATCAATGTAAAAAGATAAATTGTAGATAAGATACTAATCTACATTGATGAAAAAATTTCAGAATTTTCGGAGCAGGGGAACAATAGTTTTATGTTAAAGGAAAACATGGGAACAAAAAGCATTCAATAGTGTTGAATAAAGCCAACCATGAGGACGATTAAAATTTTGTGCTAAGAAAAGAAACCTTTAACACTAATAATTGAAACGAGTAATGATATGAATCAAGATACAGTATTTTGAGTATTATTATTATATATTTTATGTCTTTTTTAGTAATTAAAGGCTGATATTCAAGACATTATTGGCGCCATTTTGGGAATAAATTTAAGGCATGGAATTATCAAGATGCGTTGAACTTAGAAGATTCAGCAATTCTGGAAACTGAAATGCAGCTTCTGTATTTCGCAATTTTGACCCTTATAACTTATCCGTATGAAATTAAGTCCTTGATGAAAGTTGTAGATATTTTTTAGGACTATAAAATGCATATATGGTTTGCATTTATTGGACAACGGAAGCTCTCGATATAGACCGAATACAGAAGGCTGCTAAAGAACATACATTGTATTTGGTGCATTCAAGAGTTATGGTAATTAATGTTCCCAAAAGCTGAAGAGTTTCCTATCTTTTATTTAATAATTGTAAACCTTTCAATTTACCTAAGATAATTGTTATCTTTTATTCACCAAATGCTATGTAATTCAGCCTATATATATGGCTGTTCCATATCAAATATCTTAGACAACTTGAATGATAATTTATATTTTCTTAAATTCAGAGATTGAATTTATATTTACAATTCCATGCTGATTTGGTTGTTCGTTTCCGAGCTTATCAAAGTGCTTGAACAACACTTTGTGCGATGTTCGAATCCCTTGAATTCTTAGATTGCTGATTTTCTAAGGATTATAGGTTTTTTGTTCAAACTTCATTGATTTCCTCAATCTAGATCCAAAATCTAGTTATCAATTGGTATCAGAGACATAGGGATTGAGGTATCAAATATCCTTATTTTTTTCTCTCTTTTTCATTTCGTCCTTTATAAAACAAAAACGTTAACAAAAAAAAAAAAAAAAAAACGTGTCTGTTCATCTTCTTTGAGTTGTTGCCTTCATATCATCAAGTTTTTTTTCGAATTCTGCAGCACTACATATTTATACTATTTCGATTTAGGTGTCTTAAACGATGCCAAATTCCCCGAAAATTGGTGACTCCATTGAAAATTCTCTGTTCTACAACTTTCATCATTTGAGTTTTTCCAAAATCGTAATAGTTTGGTCACAATAGGCACCGTAAGTCACTGTTATCAAATCTGGGAAATTTTGACAGATTGCATCACTTGCCAAAAGACGATTGATTGGTCGACCTATACACCTCCAAATGATTTGAAATTTTGATATCCTCTAAAAAAATTCATGATCTACAAGTTTTATTCTTTGTGTCTTCTCAAATTCCTGACCGTTTGGTCGTGAAAATTGCTGTCATTTCGTGTTCTCGTTCGGGAATTATCCGAGTTTGAGATGAAGTGGGGTCGTTGTGGTACGATACACTACGATGTGTTTGTGTACTATATGGAATATGATCCCAAGCTATATTATCCGGCTGATGTCAAGGAAGCCGACGCTGAATTTGTGAAGGAACAAAATGACTACCTCGCGGAGCGAAAAGGAATACCTTTACGACAACTTCTGCAAGAAAATATTGCTCGATTACAGAAGGAACTAGAGCATTACAAACATACTGACGCAAGACGAAGGAGGATATTTGGCGCAAAATCGACGGCTGAAGACGCGCTTTTCTTTCTGCAGTATGGTATAACTATTGCCGAAGCTGCACGGGGCAAGGCACCAATATTCTTTCAAGTTAACTGTATTGTTCAAAATCCTCTTAATGATGTGGTGCACGATGATAATGTTCAGTTTGAGGCCAAAACCATGGCTGATATAGTTGTGGATGATGTTGTTGTTGTTACCACCGAGGAAAAGATAGTCATTGAGGCTGAAGTACACCCGAATGTAGTTGAAGAGATAGTCATTGAGGTTGAGGTTGTCAGTGATTTCAATGTTGCCGATGATAGTACTGCTGATACGGTGGATGAGTTAGTGGTTATGGATACTCCATACACAGCCCATATTCGTCCTATGGTTGATATTGACATTGTTGAGGATGGTGGAATACTGAAGCACGAGTTTGTTGACCCATATTTGGAGCGGGTTGATGCCTATCATGATTTACATTTCTATGTTGCCTCACAAGACGTCATTCCTATTTCTCTCAAGCCACGTGCATTTTCTCATGTTTCTTTGGTGAAGAATGGTGTGAGCCATTACTATGTTATTGATACGAAGTTGTTTATTCACGTTAATTCTGACCCCGGCATATTTTTGGGGTTTATTGTGGAGTATCATGGTGTGAGGCTTGATGGTGCGGACTTCTACGACATCATGTTGATTCGAGGACGAATCCTTTCGAAGAGGGAGAGAATGATATGAATCAAGATACAGTATTTTGAGTATTATTATTATATATTTTATGTCTTTTTTAGTAATTAAAGGCTGATATTCAAGACATTATTGGCGCCATTTTGGGAATAAATTTAAGGCATGGAATTATCAAGATGCGTTGAACTTAGAAGATTCAGCAATTCTGGAAACTGAAATGCAGCTTCTGTATTTCGCAATTTTGACCCTTATAACTTATCCGTATGAAATTAAGTCCTTGATGAAAGTTGTAGATATTTTTTAGGACTATAAAATGCATATATGGTTTGCATTTATTGGACAACGGAAGCTCTAGATATAGACCGAATACAGAAGGCTGCTAAAGAACATACATTGTATTTGGTGCATTCAAGAGTTATGGTAATTAATGTTCCCAAAAGCTGAAGAGTTTCCTATCTTTTATTTAATAATTGTAAACCTTTCAATTTACCTAAGATAATTGTTATCTTTTATTCACCAAATGCTATGTAATTCAGCCTATATATATGGCTATTCCATATCAAATATCTTAGACAACTTGAATGATAATTTATATTTTCTTAAATTCAGAGATTGAATTTATATTTACAATTCCATGCTGATTTGGATTGTATGAACTTCCATGCTGATTTGGTTGTTCGTTTCCGAGCTTATCAATGTGCTTGAACAACACTTTGTGCGATGTTCGAATCCCTTGAATTCTTAGATTGCTGATTTTCTAAGGATTATAGGTTTTTTGTTCAAACTTCATTGATTTCCTCAATCTAGATCCAAAATCTAGTTATCAAGTAAGAAGTACTTGGAAAGGGTAAAATTTGCATATGGAGTTCGTGTGGAACCCATATCTAGCAAACAAAGTCAAGGAATTTCGGTAAACATAAACCAAGCGTTAACGAAGAGAGAAGGTGCAGGATTTGTAGAGTTGAGTCTTTAAACAAAAAGTTGTGTGCACTAAAAATCTTGTAGGGGATGCATAGAGGGTAATCACTAGGATGCAAAAGTGTGTTGCTCCGAAATAGCTAAACATGACATAGTTGGAAGGATATGCAATTGTCAGTTCAAATAGTTCGAAGGATGAGAAACTTATTTTCCTTAAATCAAGCATTTGACACGATGAAAATATCTTAAAGAAAATAAGGCACAACAAAGAATGGTTCAAATGGTTTTTTCTGACCATAACATACAGGGTGAAATAAAGACATCTATCCTTTCTTGACCAGAGGTCTTAAATGGTTTTGAGAAATTCAGGTGCATACATAAGCCATTAAATAATTGATTTGCACAAAACAAACAGAACTGATTTTGAACATGAGGCAAAGAGAAATTATGTGAGTATATAAGTTTTACATATTATGCTCAAAAATCAAAAAAATTGGGAAGTCATAGGTCGGTGAAAATAATTCTTTTCATCTACTTCTATAAGATGTCAAAATTTTTCAGGACTTCATCAACTGTCGTGTGTTGCAGATTGTGCTCAGACCAAAACGAATTTGCACTTGGTTCCAAAACAAAAATTATAGTGTAGGATGTTTTCTACAACTTATCAAAAATCATAGTCATTTGGAAGTTTTTAGCTTATTCAAAATAGAATGATAAGTAAGAGTACCGCTGCAGAATTTTTTGAATTGAGTACCCCTCCTTGTTAAACAATTTGTGAACAATCCATATTGAAAACTGAATTGATGTAAAGAGAGAAATTGTAGATAAGACAACTTTCTAAGTGGCCGAAAATTTACAGAATTCTTGGAACAAAAAAATAAAATAAAATTATATAACATGACATGTAGAAACATGAACAAAATCATTTACTCGTTTTGCATAACACCAAGTTACAAGGAAGTGATTTGAACCAAATGTAGCATTACGAAAGCATTAAAACCTCAAAAAGAAAGAACATTAGAGAAAGATTCAAAGATTCAAAAAGGAAAGACAGATCCTATTAAGGGTTCTCGAAAGGAACAAAACTTAAGAGGATCACATAAGAGATGTGAGATTAAAACTCAACCTAACTTTCGCCTAAGGAAACTTTTCACTTGCTCCTAGTGCAACTTAACCACGGTCTAAGGATTTCTAATCCTACGAGAATTTACCACCGAGATCAAGAGAGATCAGAAAGGTTCTAAAAGGTCTAAAGAAATCCTATCTTAGAGGGAAGAAGCCCAGGAAAGAAAGGACGCTTCGCTCTAATACCAACGGTAACGCCCCGCTCCCGGATACCGATCCATTATCCGGAAGAGAACATTCGGCGCGTATAGCACTAAATAAAGTTAATATTATACGAAAGCCTCTACGTCGTCGTATCAAATATAAGCAAATGGAAGCCCAAAAGACTCGGGTAAAATCATAAATGCTACTATGAATAGAAAGTAACCATTCTAAAGATAGAAAGAATTAACTTCAACAACGATTCTCCATAGATTACAAAGTAAGATGTCTTGAAAGTACAACTTGTCTACAAAGTCTAGAATTAAAAGTAAAACAAAGCATTGTCGAAAGTCTTTCTCGTAGTCCTCAATAAACTCGTGGTCAGTCTGTTTGTCTTCTCACCCCCAGAATGCATACAAAATAAAATGCAAAGGAGGTAAGTATAAAGTACTTAGTAAAAGTGAGAAGCTAATGAATAACTAAGTTCTACAATGAAAAGGTTCCTATTATTAATTATTAAGTTATCTTTATAAGACCGACTCAATCTAGGGTTCACTTCATGTCCATCAACATGTCATGACTATACGTTTCTAGATCTATGTTACATCAACTTTCAAGGGCACTACGCATGGCATTCATCAACTTGAAGATATACTTACTAACTAACGGTGATTAGTGCTGGATATACAGAAACCCGAATGCGGATCCGATCTATAATTGGATCGTCACATCTGATTCATAGCACCGATCGAGAAGCTCGATCGTGCACATCTGAAGCTATGAATTAGATTTGTTTACGATTTTACCACGACATGATTCGCATAATAAATTAATCTAAAAGAAGGTTAGTAGATTTACCCCAACCGAAGAGAAATAGGCAATTGACCAAAGGGAGAAGCCATGTGTTGGACTTATTTTAAGTTTTAGTGATGAGTGCCAGACTAGCTATTATAGAGCAAAGGCAAAAATATGTCTAGATCAAATGTATAGGCCTATTAGAGTTTGATCTTGTATAGGTTTGATCAAACAAGCACTGTAAAAGGTCAGCTGACTTTCTTCAAAGAGACTGTCTAGATCGATAAGGGTACCTGAGTCAGTAGACTAGTTTAGGAACCTGCTGAAGACTGAAGGCTGAGGGCTCAAACTCAGTTATTGAAGGCTAAGGGATCAAACTTAGTATTTAACGTCAA
This sequence comes from Gentiana macrophylla, assembly GCA_026214975.1. Taxonomy (NCBI): domain Eukaryota; kingdom Viridiplantae; phylum Streptophyta; class Magnoliopsida; order Gentianales; family Gentianaceae; genus Gentiana; species Gentiana macrophylla. Next base: position 58,602,429 of record CM047807.1, on the reverse strand, counting down.
GGATATGGAATCAAAATTTAGGGAAGTCTGTGATGACCTAAACTGATTACATATACCTTGTGTACAAGGTCTAAGTTCCACAAGTTAAGTGGTGATTGGAACTTAGTTATATTCAAAATGGTGTAATCTAACTTCACATAAAAAGTTAGATATAAGAGAAGTCAGCTGAAGTGTTTTAATAAACACAGCAACTTGGACTAGCTGATTTATATATATTTCAGCAGACTAATATCCTTAGGAACCTGCTGATATATATTCTGAATTATTCAAAGGTTACATTGGAAGATTACAAAGAAAAGGACAGCTAACAACCTCTGATTTTATCAAACAAATCAATGGTTAAGATTAAATGGACGTTGGGAAGAAATAGAGGATTATCCAATGGATATAAGTCAAAGGGTGGACAGACTGTAAACTGTCAAAAAGTATTTTGAGAGTGTCAGTACTATAAACAGTGACAGAAAGAAAGTCAAATAGAACAAAATCTGAAACGGCTATGTTTGAATTTCAAACATAAGTCACAATGATTCCTACCTATAAATAAAGGACTCCAAATTCAGATACAAGTGATGAATTATTGAAAATTAAGGAGCTATCAGATTTAAAAACGATCAAACACCCTGCTGGCCCTACTGAGCATAAATTTACTGATCCTGTAAACATCTTCAAGTGTAATCTGCTTTCAAGTTACATCTAGTTTACACACTTGAAGACCTCAAGCTGCTGATCATATCATCCTGATCAAGCTGCTGAAAGTTGAATCACTTACTTGATTCAAACTTTCTTTTACAAGGAATCTGCTGAAGACAGTGAAGCACATTTGTGTGTCAAGGACTGTTGTTTGTGGTGGAGTTGGTGAAGAGGCAATCCTACCCTTCAAGGACTAGTGGAAGACTTTGGAGCAGCAATCCTACCTGTTCCAAGTGTTCAGTTTGTGAAGCCATAGTTATTGGTGAAGGACAAGCAACTTAGGGATTTTTGTAACTGCTACCTCAAGAATCTCTAGTGAATTACCTCCAACATCACAGGAGAAGAGTGGACTGATAGGATTACACCACCTGGAACCACTAAAAAATCTGCCTATTTACTTTCTGCATTTACTTTCTGCATTTAGTATATTTAGCACATAAACCTACTGAACTAGCAACTGAATCACACACATACACTACTGAGTATCTAATACTTGGTATAATATTTTAACAACAAGTAATAAGGCTTAATTTAAATATATTCCGCTGCAACAAAGTCAGTAAAGTCAATAGTCAGCAGACTACTTATAGTCAGCAGGCTACTGAGCATCAGCAGGCTGCTGAAGTTGCTGAGTTTGTTAACTCCAAAAGTTTTAAGTGTAAAGTTTATTCACCCCCCATCTAAACTTAACCAAAGCCTTTTCAAGGGACCAACAATTGGTATCGTGGCCGTGCTTCTGTTCTGAAGTAATCCTACTTGTTGTGCTTGTGAAAATACTTTGAATTTTTTTTTTCTAATTTCTGATTTTCAAAGCTTTGCATCATGGATAACAACCAGTATGCTAGAACAATGTTGATGTGTTCCTTAGATCGTTTTGATGAGTATAAACATCTTATGTTGGCTTATCTAGCTGTAACACATGATGAAATGATGGATGTGCTGACAGATGGACCACTGGAGATCACCAAGTCAGTAACAGTGGGAGATGAAACTCAGTACATTCCATAGCCAAAAAGGGAATTGACTGCTGAAGATAGAAAGAGAGCAAACCTCAACAATATTGCTATTGATATCATATACAGAACCTTGGATAGCAATATGTAAATGAAAGTGAAAGATTGCAAGACTGCAAAAGAACTTTGGGATAAGTTGCAGTTAATCTGTGAATGCACTGATGCTATCAAGAAGAATACGATCAGTGTGGCAAAGAAGAAGTTTCAGGAGTTCAAAATGAAACCAAATGAAACCATTGAACAAATGAAGTCAAGATTCAATGCAATCATTGATGAACTCACCCTACTGAGTGTGAATTACTCACAGGAAGAAATCAACTCAAAAATCTTGGAAGCATTACCTGCAAAAGAAGTTTGGGAGATGAAGGTGACTGCCATAGTAGAAATGAGGAGTTTTCATGAAGAAGACACCTTTAAATTATTTTCAGACCTCAAGGCATATGAATTCAGTAAGAAACTTGTACCTGAGACTGAAAAAGAAGAACCAAAGACCACTGCATTAGCTGCTACACATCAAGAAGAAACATCAACAGCTCAAGATGATCTACTGGATGAGATGCAGGAGCAAATTGCCCTACTGAGTAAGAAAATCAGAATGATGAAAACAGGAAAGGGTTCTCCAAGGAATTTCACAAAGAAATTCAGTGAAAAGAAGAAAGAGGAATCCAAGAAAGATAATGATTATTTGTGCTATCATTGCAAGAAACCAAGACACTTCAAACTCGATCATCTCCGAATTAAAATAGAAAAGGAACTCGATTATCTTTTCTTCAACTGCAAGAAACTCGGACATTTTAGACTGATTGTCGGACTCTCATCAAGAGCAAGAGCCAATAAAGAAGATCTGGCAAGAAAGCTATGGTTGCTGAAGATGAATTAGGATATGAAGTAGAATCAGAAAAATGAAATGAATCTGCTGATACTATTCTGGTTTCTGATATGGATGATTTTGCTTTAATGGCAAATATGGATGAAACAGAGGAGGTATACAATTCTGTATCTATTAACACTCCTGCTGGAAGTGATTGTGAATCAACTTGTGGTTCAAATCCTAAAAATTCTGACAATGAAGAAACTTTGGATGCCATCCTTAATCAACTGAGGATAATACAATCTGTTATGAGATTGTGAAGGCTGAAAAAAGAAGCTCATCAATCAGAAGTTGAAAGATTAAAGGCTGAATTAAGAGTTCTCAAGGGTAAGGAAAAAGAAGTTGGACAGAATCAACATAAGTCTGCTGTACATTCAGTAGCTGCTGAATCTGCACAATCTTGTTCCTCCACTGCATTCAAATCTGGAAAGCCTTATGGTGATAGAACAGGCCTTGGATTTGGAACTCAACAATCTAATAAGAGTGGATCCAGTAAGATCACTGAACCTAGTACCAGAATTGGTCCTAAGTTTGTGCCTGCACAAGATCCAACTCCCAAAAGGGTTGTTGAGGAACTGAAGCCTACTGAGAAAGCTTCAAGAAAGCAAAATCATAAGTCAAAAAGGTCAACAACATCTAACAAAAAGAATAAATCTAATAATAAGGTTGTTGTACCTTCTAGACCTGCTGATAGCAGACCTGCTACCAAGTTTGCTGGACCACAAAAGAGTAAAAATCAGAAATATTCCAAGGATAAGAATCCTAAACCTAAAAATGTCATTCATTCTAAGGATACTTATCTTAGGGGGAAAGGTAGATTGTTCCCTAATGATGCGGATTGGAATATTCCAGCACCTACTGCTAGAAACAACAAGTATAACCATGCTGCTAGGGTAAAACCTGAGCAATGGAATCAACAGAGGACTCAACAGAGGACTTATACAAGACCTCAGCAGGGACCTCAGCAGACTCCATACTACAAGGCTGTTCCTAACAGACAGCAAACTAATGGTTATGCTAGTGCTTCTAACAAAAGAAATCACTTTAAACAACATTAAATTCCAAAAGGACAGAAAGCATATGTGAATCCTACACAACCAATTGTTAAACCTTATGGATGTGTAGAATACATGTATGAACCAATGTATAATACCTTTCAAAGAAGACCTTATGGAAATTTGCCAAGGGTCATGCTTGCCACTGACCACTATGGACCCAAACAGTTTTGGGTACCTAAAATGCATTAACTTTGTATTGTAGGGTGTCTAGTACTTTGACAGTGGATGTTCCAGACATATGACAAAGAATAAGCACTGTATGTCAAGCTATGTGGCAAATGATGGTCCAAGAGTGAATTTTGGCAACAAGAACACACCATGATACACAAGAGGATATGGCACACTTGTGAGAAATGGATTAACAATCAGGAATGTTGCATATGTGGAAGGACTGGACTACAATCTACTGAGCACTGGACAATTTTGTGACATGGGTTACAAGGTCACTTTTGACAAAAACACATGTATTGTCATTAGTGAAAGAGGTGATCAAGTTGTGTTGGCTGGAAGAAGGCAACAAAACATGTATGTTGTGGATTGGTCTACTGCTGTTCCAGAAACCTGCCTGATTGTGCATACCAAGTCAGAGCTTAATTGTCTATGGCATAAGAAGTTGAATCATCTAAATTTTGATGATATCAATCAGTTGGTGAAGAAGAAACTGGTGATTGGTTTACCTAAGATCACATTCAAAAAGGATGCTATATGTTATGCTTGTCAGCAAGGTAAACAGACAAAATCAAGCTTCAAATCAAAGACAAAGCAATCAACAAAAGGAGTCTTGGAGCTGATGCATATGGATCTATTTGGACCAGTAACACCAACAAGTGTAACAGGAAAGAAGTACACTTTAGTTGTTGTGGATGATTATTCAAGATACACTTGGGTAGTATTCAAGAACGAGAAAAGTGGAACACTTCAAAAGATGCCTAAACTTTTGAAGAGATTGCAAAATGAGAAAACTTGGACAGTAGTAAATATCAAATCAGATAAGGGTACTGAATTTCTCAACAAAGTTATAAGAGAATATTTGAACAAAATGGTGTACTACATCGACTTGCTGCTGCTGGTACACCTCAGCAAAATGGGGTTGCTGAAAGAAGAAACAGAACTTTAAAGGAAGTAGGAAGGACTATGATTTGTGAAGCATTATTACCTGAAAGATATTGGGCTGAAGTAGTCAATACAGCATGCTATACACAAAACAGGACCTCAGTGAACAAGAATCTGCTGAAGACACCTTATGAGATCTGGAATGGAAGGAAACCTAATATATCCTATTTCCATCCATTTGGAAGCAAATGTTTTATCTTGAATAATAAGGAACAATTGAAGACCTCCAACCAAAATCAGATGAAGGAATCTTCTTGGGATATTCTTCTGTCTGCAAGGCATTCAGGGTACTAAACAAAAGGACACTGAAACATGAAGAAACAATACATGTTGTATTTGATGAACCTAAGTTCACTGGAATACAAGATGAAGATTCAGAACCTGTTGAGAATCAACAAGTCACTGATCCATAATGTGTTGATGTTTTGGAAAGATTTAACGACTTAAAAGTATCTAACTCTGCCCTTGCTGATAACACTACTGATGCAACAACTGAAGCAGTTCAAGGATCTGATGTGCCCCTTATTGAAGAAACAGCAGACCCTACTGAAGATGATGTTCCTGAGAATCAATCTAACCAAAATCCACAATGGTTAAGGGATCACCTTGCTAAACAAGTTATTGGCAATATACAGCAAGATGTGAGGACTAGAAGACAATTAGAAACAATGTTTACATGTTTTCTATCTCAAATGGAACCGAAAGTTGTTGAGGAAGCAATATCAGATCCAGATTGGTTAATTGCTATGCAAGAAGAATTGAATGAATTTGAAAGAAATCAAGTTTGGACACTAGTGGAAAGGCCTAATCATGCAAACATTATTGGAACAAAATGGGTATACATAAACATATTTGATGAATCTGGTACCATTGTGAGGAATAAGGCCAAACTAGTAGCAAAAGGCTATTCTCAAGCAGAAGGAATAGATTTTGATGAAACATATGCCCCTGTTGCAAGATTGGAAGCAATAATATTATTCTTGGCATATGGTGCTTACAAGAACTTCAAAGTATATCAGATGGATGTCAAAAGGGCATTCTTGAATGGCATTATGGAAGAGGAGGTCTATGTTTAGCAACCTCCTGGTTTTGAAGTTAAAGATCAAGAAGATAAAGTGTATAGACTCAATACAGCACTTTATGGTTTGAAACAAGCACCAAGAGCATGGTATGAGATCCTATCTCAATTCTTGGTGGACAATGGTTTTACCAAAGGTACCATTGACAAGACTCTTTTCAGAATCAGTGAAGGAGACAGCACCCTGCTGGTGCAAATTTATGTTGATGACATAATATTTGGTTCTGAAAATGATTTACTTTGTGAAAAGTTTGCAAATATGATGAAAAGTAAATTCCAAATGAGTATAATGGGTGAAATGAACTACTTTTTGGGCTTACAAGTCAAACAAATAAAAGATGGAATCTTCATTCATCAAACCAAGTACACCAAGGAGCTGCTGAAGAATTTTGGTATGGAAAACAGCACCAAAGTATCAACTCCTATGAGTACAAATATTAGATTGGATGAAGACAAAGAAGGCAAAGATGTTGATCAGACCTTATACATAAGGATGATAGGCAGTCTGCTGTACCTTACTGCCAGCAGACCTGATATATCCTTTGTTGTAGGTGTTTGTGCAATATTTTAATCAAAACCTAAGGAAATTCATTTAGCTGCAGTCAAAAGAGTTCTCAAGTATCTAAAAGAGACCTTGGATGTAGGGATTTGGTATTCAAAAGATGGAACCTTCAAAGTTATATCCTACTTAGATTCTGATTATGCTGGATGAAAGATTGATAGAAAAAGCACCACAGGAACCTGTCAGTTAATGGGAAATAGACTGGTTTCCTGGTTTAGCAAGAAACAGAATTCAATATCAACTTCCACTATTGAAGCTGAATATATTGCTGTTGGAAGCTGCTGTGCACAAATACTATGGTTAAGACAACAATTAAAGGATTATGGGATTGAAGAAAGAGAAATTCCTATAATATGTGACAACACAAGTGCAATTGCAATCATAGAAAAACCTGATTTGCACTCAAGAACCAAGCACATTGATGTGAGACATCACTTTATAAGAGATCATGTTGAAAAGAAAGATGTGGTGGTTCTGTATATCCCTACTGAAGATCAACTTGCTGATATTTTCACTAATCCACTGGATAGTGAAAGATTTGCTAAACTAAGGACTGAACTTGGAATTATAAGAGTTGACTGATACATCTATGATGAGCAATGTACTGGAATTCACCAAGGGGATTAGTCTTTGCTATGTTGGGTGAGCTCACTTAGCAGATTAGTCATTGGTATCAACAATTCCATGTAATTATGTTTGGACAATTGAGCAAATGAAGTTGCCAAGGGGATTGGTCTTTGTCATGTTGGGTGAGCTCAGTTGACAGATCAGTCATTGGTATTAAAATTCATCTTGTATTAACAGTTGGACAAAACAATGAATGATTGAAGATCAGCAGAGTAACTCTATCACCGGTCTTGAGGCATCTTTATCGATGAGGTCTTTGAACCAACTCTACTGATGACAAGGCTACTGAAGGATACGTTACAGTCAAACTTTACTAAAGTCAAAAAGCAAAATAGCGGGATATTTATTTCATCTTTATAACCGTAGTTACACGATCGAACGGTTACAATCCGTTATAAGTCTGTCATGGGACACGTGGCACGATAACATTCACTCAAAACTTAATCGTGGTTAATGCTACAGTTCGTGTCTGACAGTTCTCTACCCACTACTCTCTGCTTTATATACAGACATATACAAAGAGGATACATACACCTCTCAAATTGCGATTTCTCTGCAAATATCTTGTGTGAACACAAATCTGCAAGTTTTCTTCTTCATCTTTCTCATCTATAATGATAAACAAGGATGATGTTCATATTGGCACCAGTCAAAGTGTAAGAGGTTATGTGACTGACTGTCACTCTACTGAACTAGCCATTAACATAGGACGAAAAATTAGACGGTTTGCTGGTTTGGAGAATGTTATCAATAGTAGACTGGAGAGAATTTCATATGTGAATGTATTGGAATTCTAGAGGAATATTGTTATACATGAAGGTAGAGAGCCTTCACTACGACAGTTAATGGAAGAGGGATTGAAATATTTTCAAATTTACTGAGAGAACTATTTCATTTTGGACCTGGAAATAATGCTCCCACCAATCCAGAAGCAATGAATCTGCCAAGGATGAAGTTTGTGGATACAATAAAGACAAATGAGAAGATATCTTCATCTCTAAGCATAAATGTGATGCATAATGGATATGAGTATAACCTGCTGAGCAAATTAATTGCCAAGACCATTTTAGGATTCATTGGGAGTCTAGATACACTGTATGGACCCAAAATAGACCTGCTGATCATTATCTGCAGAAGCATGAAGTTTGATTGGGCTGGATTCTTTAAACACTACATGAAGAAGGTGTTTACTGAAGATAGAGATGGTGTAAGGAAGTCCAAGACCAAACCCCTAGGTCTACTGATTCAGACCTTGTTGAATCATTTTCAGATACCTGATATTTCATATGTAAAGATTAACAAATCCAGATACAAGCCAGAAATTGCTACTCATATTCCTAGATTAGATGATGATGAATATGTGGATGATGAAGCCACTGAGAGTGATGATGGAGGAGATGATGATGCTGGTGGTGAGTAGGTTAAGCAAGTTGCTAAGTCTGCTGTACCCAAGAAGACTGTTGAAAAGAGAAAGGCTGCTGACACAAGAAAGATAACAGAAATGTTAAAACCTAGAAAGACAAGGAAGCAAACAGCAGAGACTGCTGAGTCTGTTGAGGGTCCAGCTAAAATTGAAGTTACTGACCCTGCTGTAGTTGCAAAGAAGAAGTCTATTGCTATAGTTTTGAAGGAGCAACAGAAAGAATTTAGTAGAAAAGAGGAAGGCTACTGAGATTGAATCAGAGGAACTTTCTAAGAGAATGAAAGAAATTGCCAAGAAAAAGAAACATGGAAAAAGGAAACAGTTGAGGATTCTGGAGGCTCAGAGGGAAGAAGTGGAAGAAGAGGCTATTGAGGCTGAGCCCCTAACAATTATCAGGCCTACTGAGAAAGAACAGGTTGTTGTTGAGTAACCTACTGGAGAATCACAGCAGACTGCTGAACCTGAGCCTGCTGAAGAAATTGTTGAATCCTCCCCTGTAAAGGCTTCTAAGCCTACTGAAGCTGCACAAGTTGTTGTTGAGCAACTTGTTGAAGAACCACAGCAGACTACTGAGTCTTCACCTGCTGTGGAAGTTGGAAAGCTGGTACAAGACCCTGCAAGTTCTGCAATAGTTCAGGGGGAAGGGCAGTTTGCTGCTAACCCTGCAGATGAGCATGTAAGTCAGGGGGAAGCCAGTGTGGAACAGATGGAGGTGGTAGGCACTAACATACAATATGAGCAACCTACTGACCTAGAGGCATATGTAGAAGAAACTCTAACACTGCTTGTTGAGACCTTTGGAGGTCAGCAAGGTACTCAAAATGCTCCCAGAAGACCAACCATGCCATTTGAAAGGAAGGAGAAAAAGAAGAAAGAAGGATATGTTGATCCTAAACTTGTACTGGTTGCAAACTACTTTCAATGGAAGTTTGGGTTCTATAAAAGACAAAAGCCAACTGCAGAACCAATGTCAGATTTTGAGGAATGGGCTTTTGAGAAGTTGGGAGTGGAAAGTTTGTTGGATCTGGTTGATACCTTTTTGCTGGAAGCAAGATTGATGGATCTTTTTTATCAACATAATATGGAAGAGGGTATCAAGTTCAGAGATCCCAGAGATGAATCAGACAGTGATGACTCTTCATCATCTGATTCTGGTGATGACCATCCCTCTGGTCCAGGAGGAGTCAGTAGGACTGCTTTGATAAATGAACCAAGTATACAACAGTCCACTGATACTGGTAGGTCTGCTGAAGGCCAGCAGACTGGTCAAATAGATGAGGATCTGGAAGATCTCACCTTGGATGATCTGGAGGCACAAATCAATGAGGGAATACATGTTGGTGCAAACAGGGTGGTTGGTGAGATAGATACTGTCTTCGTTGAAGAATCTGCTGCACTTACTGAGGATCTGCAGACTGAAGATTTGGATGATGAGAGGGTTACTGATCATAGTGAACCTGATATCAGTTCTGAGGATTCTGCTCAATATCAAGACAAGATTGATACTCAGGACACTCTATCCAAAACTGCCAATTTTCTAAGAAGGATTGCTGATGTTAGGGAATTTCAAAGAGATAATATGGCTGAATTTCCTACAATTCTTGTACAGAGAGTGCTGATCACTGAGGAACAAACAGTGGTAGCACAGAGATTGGACATTGTGATGGGATTTGAAGGATCACCATTGATTATTGAGGTGGTACAGGTTGCTGAGGAATAGACAGCACCTGAACAAAGGTTGGAATAGGAGGTACAGGCTGCTGAGGTACAAACAGCACCTGGACATAGGTTGGAACTATCTATGGGTTTGGAGGAAACCCTTGCTGTTGAAGAACAGGCTGCTGTAGTACAGCCTGATGGAGGAAAGGTCACTGAAGGTAAAGATAGTTAGCAGACTGTTGTTGTTGATGAGGATGAAGCTGGACTATGATTACAATGATGAAGAATTTCAAGTGCCTGAAGAAGAACATATTGCTGATGAACCACAACAGGCATTTGTACCTATCTTTGAGGAACCTGCACAAGATCCTATAATGGAAGACAATCTTGGTGCTATGGTTGAAGAAGGACCTGCCCCTACTGGAAGGGACATGAGTAGAGCCATGGTTGTCAGCAGACAAAGGGCACAATACAATGCTGAAGAGCCTATTGATGAGGCTGCTGGACATATGACTGGAGGAATGGCTGGTGGAGTACCAGCAGATATTTTGGATGAGTTGAGGACTGTCAGAAATGACATTATAAGGTTTAGAACTCAACTGGACAGGCAAGAGCAGAGGTTTGAAGATTTGATGAATTTAGTGGAAAATAGAGGGAGGACTACATAAACAGTTGCTTCCAATATTACCTCCACTCAGTATTCTCTTGCTGACCTTGCTCAAGATGTAAGAGGGATCAGACAAGGTAATACAATGAAGGAGAAGTTTCTGAAGGACCAACTTGAATCTATTCATCAGAAACTAGATAAACATGCTGATGCACCTAAGCCTGCTGTGGCTGAGCCTGCTGGAACACTTCAACCTGCTGGATTGGATCCTAAGTTTACTGAAAGGATCAATCTACTGGAGCAAACTATGCAAGAAAGGATTACTACAGTTGACACAAGAACTGAAATTATGGAGGGTCAACTGAACAATCTGGTAATCACATAGGAGAGTGTTCGTGGCCTGATGTCCCGTTTTGTTGATGATGTCAATAAGGGGGAAGAGAGACAAACAGCAGTAGCAAAAGAGGCAGCTAGGATTTTTGCTAAGAAGAGATGGGAAGCTGACACCAATGCTTTTAGAGAACCTGCACCTGGTAGACTTCCACTTACTGATGATCTTCTCAGAGAATACAAGAAGCTTTACAACAACAAGAGAAGACCTTAACATGACAAGGGTTTCCATGAGGGACTAAATTCTTTTCTGGGACTTAAGTTTTGGGAACAAGGGTTAAAGCTTTAAGATCTACACATAGAGGTGAAAGAGGTGGCAGAGGTGGATGGAGTCTTCCCACAACTAATTCAAAGGAATCATAGAAGGAATTCAAAGAAGTATACATGTGTTTAGGCTTTAGAGTACATCAGATCAACCTTACTCTACCTGAGGCATGGAAATGGTGGAAAGAAGTGAATCCTCACATTGATTTCTCTCTTATTGAAAATGAATGGATGCGAGAAATGGTCAGAGAGATATGGGCATATTCTGAGCAGCAAGAGAAGGAAATAGAAGAAAGAGAAAGAAGACACTAGATCAGCATACCTACACATGCTTTCTATTTCTGCTGAATCTAGCTTGTAATACTTGTGAACAAATGATTATAATGAGAAATGACTATATTTGTTCTGTTTTTGTTTTTAATCATTTTGCTTTGCTGTAAGGAGGGTATTGCCATCATCACCAAAAAGGGGGAAATTGTTGGACTTATTTTATGTTTTAGTGATGAGTGCCAGACTAGCTGTTATAGAGCAAAGGCAAAAAGATGTCTAGATCAAATGTATAGGCTTATTAGAGTTTGATCTTGTATAGGTTTGATCAAACAAGCAATCGTAAAAGGTCACCGACTTTCTTCAAGATGGACTGCCTAGATCGATAGGTATACCGAGTCAAGAGACTAGTTTAGGAACCTCTCCAAGACTCCGAAGGCTAAGGGCTCAAACTCGCTTATTGAAGGCTAAGGGATCAAGCTTAGTATTTAAAGTCAAGGATATGGAATCAGAATTTAGGGAAATCTGTGATGACCGAAACTGATTACATATACCTTGTGTACAAGGTCTAAGTTCCACAAGTTAAGTGGTGATTGGAACTTAGTTATATTCAAAATGGTGTAATCTAGCTTCACAATAAAAATTTAGATATAAGAGAAGTCAGCTGAAGTGTTTTAATAAACACAGCAACTTGGACTAGCTGATTTATATATATTTCAGTAGACTAACATCCTCAGGAACCAGCTGATATATATTCTGAATTATTCAAAGGTTACAATGGAAGATTACAAAGAAAAAGACAGCTAAAAACCTCTAATTTTATCAAACAAATCAATGGTTAAAATTAAATGGATGTTGGGAAGAAACAGAGGATTAACCAATGAATACAAGTCAAAGGGTGGACAGACTGTAAACTGTCAAAAAGTATTCTGACAGTGTCAGTTCTATGAATAGTGACAGAAAGCAAGTCAAATGGGACAAAATCTGAAACGGCTATGTTTGAATTTCAAACATAAGTCACAAGATTCCTACCTATAAATAGAGGACTCCAAATTCAGATACAAGTGATGAATTATTGAAAACTAAGGAGCTATCAGATTTAAAATCGATCAAACACCCTGCTGACCCTACTGAGCATAAAGTTACTGATCCAGTAAACATCTTCAAGTGTAATCTGCTTTCATGCTACATCAAGTTTAAACACTTGAAGACCTCAAGCTGCCGATCATATCATCCTGATCAAGCTGCTGAAAGCTGAATCACTTACTTGATTCAAACTTTCTTTTACAAGGAATCTGCTGAAGACAGTGAAGCACATTTGTGTGTCGAGGACTGTTGTTTGTGGTGGAGCTGGTGAAGAGGCAATCCTACCCTTGAAGGACCAGTGGAAGACTTTGGAGCAGCAATCCTACCTGTTCCAAGTGTTCAGTTTGTGAAGCCATAGTTATTGGTGAATTACAAGCAACTTAGGGATTTTTGTAACTGCTACCTCAAGAATCTCTAGTGAATTACCTCCAACATCACAGAAGAAGAGTGGACTGATAGGATTACACCACCTGGAACCACTATAAAATCTGCCTATTTACTTTCTGCATTTAGTATATTTAGCACATCAACTTACTGAACTAGCAACTGAATCACACACATACACTACTGAGTATCTAATACTTGGTATCATATTTTAACAACAAGTAATAAGGCTTAATTTAAATATATTCCATTGAAACAAAGTCAGTAAAGTCAATAGTCAGCAGACTCTTGACGGTCGATGAACAATCTTGAGCATCGAGCATCGGTCAAGTGAAGTTCTTGAGTTTGTTAACTCCAATAATTTTAAGTGTTAAGTTTATTCACCCCCCCTCTAAACTTAACCAAAGCCTTTTCCAGGGACCAACACCGTGATCTTCCGGATTATCTCCTAGCGACGACTGGTGGACGTCGATCCTCGCCGTAGAACCTCCTCGAATATGCACAAGAAAAACCCTAGCTTTTCTCCTCTTAATGACTAGAACAAGAAACTAATTTTTCTCTTCTTTCTATTTGTTATGTGGCACAAATTATGATGTATTATTTTGCTAGGAGGAACTCACTTTATATAGGGAAATAACTAGCCAAGAGAGTTATTATTTTCACACCACAATTACCTATTCCCACAAGGAAACGATCTTTGCCAAAAGGAAAGAGATAATTCCCAAAAAATCAATCTTTTATTTTTCCATTAATTATCCAAAAAATAGATAATTAATTAATTACACATGTGACATAATCTAGGAAAATTTCTTTTCCTAATTTATCCACAAGGGGCGCCATTTGCATGTCATTATCTTAATAGAAAAAGTCTTTTCTATTTTATATATTATTTACGAAATAAATAATATTGCATATTCATTAAATAAACCAACTATTTAATTTATTCTCGAGGTTTCATAAAACGAGAAAACACTCGCGTGTTAGGAGTCAACCCGGCGACCGTGGACCTATAACCAGTAGCCACAACAAATTAAATAAAATATTTATCGAACAGAATATTTCGACTCAACTTATTAATTCTGGAATTACGCCACCATAAATCCGAAACTGAACTCTATCGATTATAGATATAGCTTATTTCGCAAAACGTCGAGTCGATAAGTGTCCATTGATATAATCATTACATACAGACTAACCCTCCATAGACTATCCGTAATGAAGCGGGGGTTATTTCTGTAAACCTTCTTCAATACCTTTTATCCTTATTTACGATTAACCCACTAGTGATCAATTAGTTCTAACCAATATGAACTCCATGGATCGACCAGTTTCTAGGATTAACAAATAATGGGATTGTCTTTCTACTTCCCGCATGAATGAATGGATTCCATATCTGTGAGACACACACTTCTCACTCATCCCAGAATAGTGCCAATGTGAAAGTGATTCGGACCGCGTCTCTTAGTGATCCTTAACGAACACATCAAACCCTATCCTGAAACAAGCTGGAGTCTGTAATCACTTTAGGATTAAGGTTAATCCATATACGATCATCTTGTGATTTATTAAGATTTCTCAATGATGGAATTATATGAGAAACACAGATTAAATCGGTCCAGTCCTATATGACTCTCATCATATATAAATGCCCCACTTAGACAACAAATGTCGACGGTCCGGATAAGACGGTCACACCATAAAGTGTTCTGGGCGCATTAATGGTGGTTTAATCAATAGAGCCCATACTTTGATTAAGTTCACCACGGACTAACAGTTCCAGTGTATCACCATAAACTTAATTCTTATGTGTTACACACACTAAGTTATATGGCTACATATGTACGACTTGGAGTTTTTAGCAGTGTATTAATTATAAGCACAAAGCAAATAATAAGATGAGAATAAATCTGTCATTTATTAATTACAAAAACAATTACATAAATTGTCTTTCGGGCGCTATTTCCAACAATCTCCCACTTGCCCGTAAGGACAAGCAACAATTGTCTTTTGGGCACACTATATCTAACAATCTCCCACTTGCCCGGAAAGACAAGAAATGAATGTTTTTAGAGCACCACACCCTTATTCTATCTATCCACAACATTCTCCCCCTTGGTCTAAAGCAGATGAGACATATCTCCAAATTTTATACCTGCCAAGCGCTTATCAGTGACATTAGATGCCACATGACTTGGTAAACTGATCAGCTAGGTTGTCGGCTCGAGGCGATCTTTTAGAACCGAAACGTCACCTCTCTGCACGATCTGTCTGAGCAGCTGGTACTTTCTCACAATATGCTTTTGACCTCTTGTGACTGTGAAGAACATTTGAATGAGCTATCTCTCAACTGTTTTCACAGTAAAATGGTATCGGCTCATCGAGACCTGGTATTACTTCCCGATCCAACAAATAACTTCTCAAGCCACACTGCCAAATTGGCAGTGCTGGAATGATCCAGATTGTAGCTCCATCACAATGAGTAAACACTAAGCCTGAGATCGACTTACGATCATCCTTATCTGACTAAAAGTGAGAATCAGCGTAGTCAACAACACTCAGGTTTGCACGTGAATACTTAAGCATATGAGTCCATGTTCTCTAAAGATACTTGAGGATGTACTATACTGCTATGAATAATCGAATCCAAGATTCGATTGACTTTTAATAATCTGACATTCTCTATCCACCAGAGAATTTATCCCAATTTCTCTTTATCCAAAGACTGAGAGAATTATTCTGTGAGGGGTTGGGTAGGATACCTTTCGTTGAATTTTGCATAAGAAAATTCATTATCATCTTAACCAATAAGATGCATGGAACTTTGCCACAACTTGTTCTCATAAATTCGTCTGAATCGATTTCTAAAAATATAGTCCACATCTCTAAATTAGAGAATCTTTGGCTTGTCAGTTTCTGACTTCAGACAACACACCATGTTGTTTCCAACTGTTGCAGTGTTATCTTTTATTTACACTAACGTTTGCTACTTTAACCAATATTGATTCTCTGGTCTACAAAAGACTCATCAATATTCTAGTCAAGCCCACACATTTAAAACATGTGACTTTTAATGACCTAGATGTTTGCTTTAATCCACCAATGGATATAAGCATTAGCAATCAATCTGCTATTGGCTTTAAGCTAAAACCCTTCTGTTCCGAATGAATTCAAGCTCCGTTGTACGACAAGAAAGTTTCAGGGCATCACCCCTGGTAATCTTTATGCTTTTCATGGTGTCAAGCAAGGCTGAATAGTGCGAGAGTTCAGGGCATTACCCCAATTGAACTATCTACTTCTCAGGGAATTACCCTTAGACCATTTGGCTGTAATATCCCGAAATTTTGACTTACTAATTAATTAATAAAGGATCTAATTATTTGGGAAATTATGGGATTTATTAATTTTTGGAGGGATTTATTAATAATTAAAAAGGAGTTTTAATTGAAAAGGATTTATTTATTAATAAATTAAAAGGATTTTCACTCCTTTTCCTCCCTTATTTTCCCAAAACACAAAATTTTCAGCCCCAAACCCTCCCTTGCCGCCGGCCCTTGTATGGAAGAAGGAGAGAAAATCTCTCCTTGGTGTTTAGGAATTAAGTAAATCGAATCGCTGCTTTCTTTTATAGATTCGAGCTTCGTTGAGGATCGTTTCTAGCTTAGCAAGGGCTTTCAAGAACGCAGCAATTCCGGTAAGGATAATTCTATGTCACAAATTTTAACTTGATCTTTGTAAAAGTTCAATTTAAGACTTCTATGCTTGTGTGCCACGGTTTTGGTGTGTTAAACGCTCCTAGTAGTGTGTTTTTGTGTTAGTTAAAATCTACGATCTATATGATACCTTTGTATGGAGTTTTCTAGGCCTAAAATGTTGTTTTGTCTTTGTGTTGTGGAGAAACGGCTCGTAAATCGCGTAGAGAGCTTTTTAGGGTTTTAGTTGAAACTCAGTCGGACGGGCGTCCGCCTTGAGAGGACGGGCGTCCGGCTTGGTCTCAACTCGAGGCACGGCGTCGATTCTGGGACGGGCGCCTGAAGGCTACTTTTGATTCGTGATGTAAAGTTTTACGTGGGCGGGCGTCCAAGTATAATGGACGGACGTCCAGTGCTAAAAATCGATTCAAGATGTAACAGTTTCCACGCGGGCCTGCGTCTGAGATCTTGGACGGGCGTCTACTTTTCCAGACGGGCGTCCAACATTTCGCACGGGCGCCCAGCTTTAAATGTTTTCTCTTCTTTGTTAGTTATGGATAAACCTTACGAGCATGTTTTGTAAGTTGTGTTTGGATGAGACAACGGTATTGGTAACATTGGGTTTTGGATGTTGGGCATTGGAGCTCGTAGACCCGTAGTGGTTGGGCCGGATAGGGTAGCTCCCAAAGCCGTAAACCCGGAAGGTTTCCTTACGACTTCAAAGTGACCCTACGTGTTTGGGGAGTTGCGCATGATGATGTGGTCGGGCCGGATAGGGTAGTACCCAAAGCCGGGAACCCGGAAGGTTTCCTTGCACCTCAAAGACGTGATGGTCCATCTAGTATGGTACCATTGGATGACCTTTAGGACCCTCCTCTCTGGGCTTTACCCTTTTGAGGGATGTGCACATTCGGGACCTTTAGGTGGCTAGTTGTGATGTTTGGTATCCATTATATGGCAGGTCGTAACTTTTATAGATTGGTTGGGTCCTTCATAAATTGGTGGTACTTTTCATGGGTTGGTTTTACCTTACGTATACTAGATTTATTCTTACTCAACTTTATAGTTGACGGTTTTGCTTTCGTTTGACCCTGCTGTGATCCATTTATGGGGAGCAGATTCTTAGCAGGTACTTCTATGGATGTTTGCTTGTTGCTGGGATGTCGCGGGGTTTGAGAGCCACGTAGTCGCAGTCACATGTTTTCTACATTATTTGGAATTTTAAATTTTAAAGATTTTGACGTTCCGCATAATTTCATTTTCTTCAGGACACTTGTATTCACTTTAATACTTTCTTTTAAAATAATGAATGGTGAATGTTTATGTTCTTTCTGTTGTGGAATGTTGCATGTTACCGCCACGACTGTGTGTCGTGATGAGTGGCACTACGGTGACCAATACCGGCGGCCGACGGGATTGGAAATCGGGGTGTTACATTGGCTTTTCCTTGAAAGTCAAACTTTCTCATCCATTCGACTCTTTTCCATGTAGATCCATTTACTCCCACTGGGCCTGAGACACTCAGGTGGTTCTACAAGATTGTGAACAGGCATGGTGTACCAAAACTCCATTTATAGGTATATGGCTTTAAACCAACCTCTTATTATCAGAATCCTATACAGCCCTCCAAAGAAAACCATAGGTTATCAATTACCCCCAGCAGACTGTTAAGTCTGCATAATCACTGCGAGTCAATGGATGAACCATATTCCCACAGCATTTGGGTGAATTATTTTCTGATCTTGTTTAGTATTATTTATCAGTGTATCCCCCAACAACCAATGTTGGATGTGGTTTGATTAAAACAGATAGTAACTCCTTTTGTAACTGTACTTCAAGGTCTAAGGTTGTTATTTAATTATTCTCTTAGAAAGGCTGCGACAGTACAACTGCCACTTTCCGATCTTCGGAATCTTATAACCAACCTTCACTCATTGTATTAAGATAATTCACGATCAGTCACCATCTGAATGTGTATGCAAAATCTCTAGTCCTACCTTCAAGCATAAATACTAAATGCCTCTATTTGCGGAAGTGGAGTAAATTTACTTCACTCCTTATCCACAAATTCATAAACATCTTCTATGTAGACTTCTAGGTATTACATAACAATGTAAACCGTTATTTTGCAATCAATATCTTAATTGAGTAAAGCAGTGTATTGTAGCATATCAATAACTATATAAGACAATACATGGTTTATCCTTTTAGGTAGGCCGAGCATCAGTTCAAAATACTATGCTATGTCCTATATCTGAGCATGTAATACTATTTTCTCGGGTAATATCAGAAATTCCTCCAATCATTTAGATAAACTAATCGGCGTTTCGAGTAGTCGTTAGACAGAATGTATACCACTCAAAATCTCCCACCAGCTTGTATCCTTCATAAGACCCCGAAGGTCAATATGAACAAGCTGTGATGCTTCTTCAGCTCTATTCCCTTTCCAAATTGAAAGGTTACTTAGTCATTTTTCCTTAGTTTTGGTCCCTTAAAAAGGCTTTGGTTAAGTTTAGAGGGAGGGTTGAATAAACTTAACACTTAAAACTTTTGGAGTTAACAAACTCAACAAGGTCGAGAGTCTTCTTGATCGCTCGATAGTCTCACGACCACTCGATGAGTCTCACGATTTGTTGATGTAACTGAATTTGTTGTAGCGAAATATATTTAATTTTAAGCCTTATTACTTGTTGCTAAAAGAATGATACTATATTGGATACTCAGTAGTGTAAGTGTGTGATTCAGTTGCTAGTTTCAGTAGGTTGATGTGATCAGTATACTAAATGTAGAAAGTAAGTGCAGAAAGTAAGTAGGCAAATTTTATAGTGGTTCCAGGTGGTGTAATCCTGTCAGTCCACTCTTCTCCTGCGATGTTGGAGGAAATTCACTAGAGATCTTTGAGGTTGCAGTTACAAAAATCCCTAAGATGTCTGTCCTTCACCAATAACTATGGCTTCACAAACTGAACACTTGAAACAGGTAGGATTGCTGCTCCAAAGTATTCCACTGGTCCTTGAAGGGTAGGATTGCCTCTTCACCAGCTCCACCATAAACAACAGTTCTTGACACCTAAGTGCTTCTTTGTCTTCCGCAGGTTTCTTGTATAAGAAAGATTGAATCAAGTAAATGATTCAGTTGTCAGCAACTTGATCAGGATGAAATGATCAGTGGCTTGATGATCTTCAAGTGTGTATACTTGATGTAACTTGATAGCAGGTTTCACTTGAAGAAATTCCTAGATATGTAAGTTAAAGCACAATGTATGTCAGCAGGGTGATTCTCTTGACAGCTTTGAATATATTATTTTTGCTTCTTAATTTTCATCACTTGTATCTGAATCAGGAGTCCTCTATTTATAAGTGAGAATCCTGTGACTTATGTTTGAATTTTAAAACATAGCCATTTCAGACTTGTCTCCATCTTGACTTTCTTTTTGTCTCTGTTTATAGTGCATACAAATCGCCGATCGCCTTTATGTCGGGTTTTATCTGTCCACCCATTGACTTGTATCCTTTGGATAAATCTCTGAATCTTTCCAACGTTCCTTTTATCTTGACATTGATTTGTTGAAAAAATCAAGCTTGTAATCCATCATTATCCTTTTAATCTTCCAATGTAACCTTTGATTAAATCGAGAATTATACTCAGTAGATATCTGAAGTATATCAGCCTGCTGATGTACATCTCTGTCAGTAGGTTTCAGTCTGTTGTGTTTTAATAACACTTCAGCTGACTTTTTCTCATCTAACTTTTTATTGTGAAGTTAGAGTACACCAATTTAAACATAACTAAGTTCCAATCACCACTTAACATATGAACTTAGACTTGTACACAAGGTATACGTAATCAGTTTAGGTCATCACAGACTTCCATAAATTCTTATTCCATATCCTTGACTTAAATAGTAAGTTTGATCCCTTAGCTTTCAATAACTGAGTTTCAACCCTCAGCCTTCAGTCTTCAGCAGGTCCCTAGTAAGTCTACTGACCTAGACACTCTACTAACCTAGACAGGTCTACTGATAAAGTCAGCTGACCTACTTACAGTGCTTGTTTGATCAAACCTATACAAAGGTCAAACTCTAATAAACATATACATTAGATATAGACATCTTTTTGCCTTTGCTCTATAACAGCTAGTCTGGCACTCATCATTAAAACTTGAAATATGTCCAACAATTTCCCCATTTTTAGTGATGATGCCAATACCCTCCTTATAGTAAAGAAAAAATATACAAACAAAAATTGAACAAATTCAATCATCTTTCATTAAAATCATATTTGTTCAACATTATTACAAACTAGGATCAGCAGAATAAAATAAACAGTGTAAGTGTGCTGATCTAGTTTCTGTTTTTGTCTTGCTCTTGTTTCTCTTGAAACTCCTTGATTTCCCTTATTATGTCTTGCATCCATTGATTTTCTATTGTAGAGAAATCAACCCAAGTATGTATCTGTTTCAACCATTTCCATGCTTCTGGTAGGGCTAACCTTATAGAGTGAAAATTGAAGCCCTGTCCCATGTAGAAATGTTTAAATTCCTTCTGTGAATCCCTTGCTGATTGAACTCCCAATCTTTGACCTCTTCCACCTCTGCCTCCTCTTCCACCTCTACTAGAAGCTCTCAGTGACTTGACCCTTATTTCCTAAAATTTTAATCCCAAAAAGGAGTTGAGTCCTTCCTGAAATCCCATTTCATGATAGGGTCTCTTCTTTCCATAGTATAGCTTCTTATATTCTTTCAGGAGGTCATTAGTCAACTGAATCCTGCCAGGTGTAGGTTTCCTGAACCCATTTATATCATCCTCCCATTTCTTCTTAGCAAAGATCCTTACAGCTTCCTTTGCTTCTGCTGTAAGGCCCTCTTCCCCCTTATTGACATCATCAATAAACTGGGACAGTAGACCATGAACACTTTCTTGTGTGATCACTAAGTTTGCAAGTTGACCTTCCATTATCTCTGTCCTTGTGTCAACTACAGTGATCCTTCCTTCTATAGTTTGTTCCAGCAGATTAATCCTCTCAATAATCTTAGGATCAAGTACAGCAGATTGAGGTGTCTCAGCAGGTTGAGGTAGCACAACAGGTTTAGGTGCCTCAACAAGTTTGTCTAACTTCTTGAGCATTGAGGCAATCTGTTCATTCAAATGTTTCTATTTGTTTACTGTGGTGTTATTTATACCTCTTACATCTCTAATTAGATCATTTATCGCAAATTGAGCAGATGTAATATTGGAAGCAACTGTCTCAGTAGTTCTTCCTCTGTTCTCCACTAGATTCATCAAATCTTCAAATGTCTGTTCTTGTCTATTCAGTTGAGTCCTTAGCCAATATCAGTCCTTATAGCTCTCAACTCTTCCAAAACATGTGCTGGTATTGCACTAGCCATACCTAAAACCATTTGTCCAGCAAAATCATCAGCAGGCTCTTCAACATTATAGTTTTCCCTCGGTCTACTGACAACTATGGCTCTTGTCCTGTCCCATTCAGCAGGTTTAGGACCTTCCTCAATAACATTTCCAAAAATCTCCTCAATTCTAGGTTCTTGTGCAGGTTGAGGCTATTGCACATCCTCTACAACAGGTACTTCTTCAAATATGGGTACATATGCCTGTTGGGGCTCATCTACAACTGCTTCCTCCTCTGGCATCTGGAATTCTTCATCACTGAAGTCATAGTCCACCAGCTGTTCATCCTCATCAACAACAGTCTGCTGACTATCTTTACCCTCAGTAGCCTTAACCTCAGTAGCCCGCACTACAGTAACAGGTTCTACAGTAGCATGTGCATCAGCAGTCTCCTCAAAATGTACTGGGGATTCCTCCAATCCCATCAAGAGTTCCAACCTTTGTCCCAACATTATTTGTTCCTCAGTGATTAGGACCCTCTGTTCCAACCTATATTCAGGTGCTATTTGTAACTCAGCAACCTGAACCACCTCTTCAACAAAAACATGAGGAAATACAGCCAAGTTTTCCTCTAAAACTCCTCTAGTATCAGCAACCTTCTGTAAGTGATCTGTAACTTATGATAAGGTTTCCTGAGTGTCAAACAACTCCTGATACTGAGTCCTCTGAACTTGTATCAGCTTCTTCAAACATAACAACATAAAAAATAGTAGATATTGTGGTCTCTTCAAGTGATGTTGCTACATCAAGTTGTCTCTCCAAATCTTTATTGTAAGTAGCTCCTAGCTCTTCATTTAGCATGTCAGTCTGCTGATCCTCAGTAGACTTGTCACCTTCAGCAGGCTTATCTGGTACTTTCTCAGTAGATTCCTGTCCACTCTTTTTAGTAGATCCTTGCATTGATGTGCCACTAGACTGTCCTGGGAACATAGGATGATCATCATTTGAGTCAGATGATGATGATTCATCACTATCAGGTGTGAACCTGGGATCTTTAAACATAATGTTCTTCTTCTGCTTACCATCTTCTATAATTTCCATCAGCCTCATCTCCAACGGGGAAGTGTCAATCAGACCAAGAAAGCTTTCTACTTTAACTGTTCAAATCTCTATTCTTCAAAAACCATTCATAGGTTCAGCAACTGGTTTTTGTCTTTTGTAATAACCAAACTTCCATTCAAAGTACTTTTGAACCCTTTTCAAGTCAAGATCCACCCTTTCTTTCATTGACTTCTTTTCTTTCCTTTCATAGGGCATAGTGGGCTTTCTTGGAGCAAGCTGTTCAACTTGTTGTCCTCCAAAGGCTTCAACAAGATGAGTCAATGTATCTACAGCAGATAGAAATAGGTCAGTATGTTCATCAGGTTGTACACCTACTACCTCCAATTGTTCCACACTAGGTTCCCCCTGACTCATATGAACATCAGCAGGGTCTGTAGCATTGTGTTCTGCCCCATGAGTTGTAGCATCCACAGCAGGGTATTGATCAGGTATAACAACTTACACAGCAGGTTCAGGTGCAGCAGTGTCCTATGGTTCTTCAGTTTGTTGCTCAATAACAACATCAGCAGCCTCAGTAGGCTCAACAACTTTTGTTGTCTAGCAACAACACCTTCTTCAACTTCCTTTTGGACCTCCAGAATCCTCAATTCTTTGCCCTTTCCATGAACCTTCTTCATCACAACCTGTTTCTTTCTTTTTGCAGGTTGCTCCTCAATTTCACCAGCTTTCCTTTTTTCTTCTATCTTCCTTTTGTTGTTCTTTTAAAATCTCAGCAGTTGTTTTCTATGTAGCTTCAGCAGGCTCAGTAGCTTCAGCTTCAACTTGAGCCTCAGTTGACTCAAAAATGTCTACTGGTTGCTGTCTTGTCTTTTTAGGCCTTAAAAGCTCAGTGATCTTTCTGGTATCACCAGCCTTTCTTTCTCAGCAGCCTTCTTTGGTGCAGTAGGTTGTGTAACCTGTTTGGCCTGCCCACCATCATCATTATCATCACCATCATTATCACTTTCAGTAGCCTCATCATCATCTTCTTCATCATCATCCAAACCAGGAATAGGATCATTTATTTCTGGCTTGTATATAGACTTGTTGATCTTTGCAGGTGCAACATCAGCAATCTTCAAGTGAGTCAGGGGGCTGTATCATCAAACCCAGTGGTTTTGCTTTGGATTTCCTTGTTCCATCTCTATCTTCTGTCACCACTTTCTTTATGTATTGAACAAAGAATCCGGCCCAATCAAACTTCATGCTCTTGCATATGATTATTAGCATGTCTATCTTAGGTCCTGAAAGAGTATCAAGACATCCACTAAATCCAAGAATATTCTTGGAAATAATCTTGCTCAGCAGATTATACTCCAATCTGATATGCTTCACATTGATACTCAGTGTTGATGGTATGGACTTGTTTGTCATGATTGAATCAACAAACTCGAGTCTTGCCAACTGCATTGATTCAGGATTTGTAGCAGCACCATTTCCAAGTCCAAATCCGAATACTTCCCTCAATAGATTTGAGGTTATTTCAATCTGCTCGGCATTGACTGTTGTAGTGAATGCCTCTCTATCATCTCTTATCCCTATATTCTTCTTGAAATCTACAACATTGGTGTATGAGATACTGTCTAATCTCAGATTTAGAACATCTTTCAGTCCTTCGTATCTCTTTATCCTTCTACCAATGTTGATGGCTAATTCTGTCTTGTCAGTGACAAAGCCTCTAACACTTTGGCTTGTTCAAATATGAACATCTCCTTTATCTGCCATTGTATATATTGAAAAGATGAAGAAGAAAGCTTGTAAATCTATGTTCACACTGTATATTCTCAGAGAAGATTGATATGAGGTTGTAAGTATCGTCTGAGTGTGTATGTCTGTATATATAAGGAAAGGTAGTGGTTGATATCTGTCAGGAAAGTACTTAACACGTGCTGTAGCATTTAACCACAATTAAAGTTGGTATAAATGTGATTGTGCCATGTGTCCCACTAACTTATCCCATAAAGAGTTGTAACCATTGGATATTGTAACCGTAGTTATAAAGGATAAGAACAATACCCGTTTACTGTTGACTTTTATTAAAGTTTGACTGTCTTGTAACGTATACTCCAGCAGACTTGGCTTTAGTAGAGTTGGCTCAGCAGCCTACTGACATGAAATGGCTCAGCAGCCTGTTGGTGAATTACTCTGCTGATCTTCATACACTCTTGTTTTGTCCAACTGATAATACAAGATGAAGTTTAATACCAATGACTGATCTGTCAAATGAGCTCACCCAACAGAAAAAGACCAATCCCCTTGGTAACTTCATTTGCTCAATTGTCCAAACTAACTTAAGTACATGGAATTGTTGATACCAATGACTAGTCTGCCAAGTGAGCTCACCCAACATGGCAAAGACTAATCCCCTTGGTGAATTCCAGTTCACTACTAATTAATAATATATCAGTCATCTTTTATGATGCCAAGTTCAGTTCTTAACTTAGCAAATCTTTCATTATCCAATGGTTTTGTAAATATGTCAGCAAGTTGATCTTCAGTATGGATGTAAAGAACCACCACATCTTTCTTCTCAACATGATCTCTTATAAAATGATGTCTCACGTCAATGTGCTTGGTTCTTGAGTGAAAGACAGGATTTTTCGTGATTGCAATTGCACTTGTGTTGTCACACATTATAGGAATTTCTCTTTCTTCAATTCCATAATCCCTTAACTGTTGTCTTAACTAATGTATTTGTGCACAGCAGCTTTTAGCAGCAATATATTCAGCTTCAGCAGTGGAAGTGGATATTGAATTATGTTTCTTGCTAAACCAGGAAACAAGTCTATTTCCCATCAACTGACAAGTTCCTGGGGTGCTTTTTCTATCAATCTTGCATCCAGCATAATCATAATCTGAGTAGGATATAACTTTGAAGCTTCCATCTTTTGAATACCATATCCCTACTCCCAAAGTCTCTTTTAGATACTTAAGAATCCTCTTGACTGCAGTTAAGTGACTTTCCATTGGTTTAGATTGAAATCTTGTACAAACACCTACAACAAAGGATATATCAGGTCTGCTGGCAGTGAGGTACAGTAGACTGCCTATCATCCTTCTGTATAAAGTATGATCAATATATTTGCCTTCTTTATCTTCATCCAATCTGATGCTTGTACTCATAGGAATTGATACCTTGGTGCTATTTTCAATGCCAAACTTCTTTAGCAACTCTTTGGTATATTGAGTTTGATGAATGAAGATTCCATCTTTCATTTGTTTGACTTGTAATCCCAAAAAGTATTTCATCTCTCCCATCATACTTATTTGGAACTTGCTTTTCTTGAGATTTGCAAACTTTTAACACAGCAATTCATTTTTTCAGAACCAAAAATTGTGTCATCCAGAAAAATTGTGCTATCCCCTTCATTGATTCTGAAAAGAGTTTTGTCATTGGTACATTTGGTAAAACCATTGTCCATCAAGAACGGAGATAGGGTTTCATACCATGCTTTTGGTGCTTGTTTCAAACCATAAAGTGCCTTGTTGAGTCTGTACACTTTATCTTCTTGATCTTTAACTTCAAAACCAGGATGTTGCTGAACATAAACCTCTTCTTCCGGAATACCATTCAAAAATGCACTTTTGACATCCATCTGGTATACTTTGAAGTTTTTGTAAGCAGCATATGCCAAGAATAATCTTATAGCTTCCAATCTTGCAATTGGGGCATATGTCTCATCAAAGTCTATTCCTTCTGCTTGAGAATAGCCTTTTGCCACTAGTCTGGCATTGTTTCTTACAATGGTACCAGATTCATCCAATTTATTTCTGTATATCCATTTGTTCCAATTATGTTTGCATGACTAGGACTTTCCACTAGTGTCCAAACTTGGTTTCTTTCAAACTCATTTAATTCTTCTTGCATAGCAATTATCCAATCTGGATCAGATATTGCTTCTTCAACAACTTTAGGCTCCATTTGAGATAGAAAAAAAGTAAACATAGCTTCCAATTGTCTTCAAGTCCTTACACCTTGTTGTACGTTGCCAATTACTTGTTCAGCAGGGTGATCCTTCAACCATTGTAAGTCTTGATTTGTTCGATTTACAGGAGCTTCATCTTTAATAGGATCTGATGTTGCTTCACTATGAGGTTCAGCAGATCCTTGAATTGTATCTGTTGTTGCATCTTCAGCAGGGGCAGAGTCAGAAACCTTTAAGTCATTTATCTTTTCCAAAACATCAACATATTCTAGATCAGTAACTTAGAGATTTTTCAGCAGGTTCTGAAACTCCATCTTTCATTCCAGTAAACTTTAGTTCATCAAATACAACATGTATTGATTCTTCATGTTTCAAAGTCCTCTTGTTCAGTACCCTGAATGCCTTGCTGACTGAAGAATATCCCAAGAAGATTCATTCTTCTGATTTAGGTTGGAATGTCTTCAGTTGTTCCTTATGATCCAAAATAAAACACTTGCTTCCAAATGGATCGAAATATGATATATTTGGTTTTCTTCCATTCCATATCTCATAAGGTGTCTTCAGTAGCTTTTTGTTTACTGAGGTCCTATTTTGTGTATAGCATGCTGTATTGATTGCTTCAGCCCAATATCTTTCAGGTAGTAATACTTCACAAATCATAGTCCTCCCTGCTTCCTTCAAGGTCGTGTTTCTTCTCTGAGCAACTCCATTTTGCTGAGGTGTACCAGCAGTGCTAATTGATGCAGCACACCATTTTGTTCACAATATTCTCTTATGACTTTATTGAGAAATTCAGTAGCCTTGTCTGATATGATATTTAGTACTGTCAAACTTTTCTCATTTTGCAATCTCTTCAAAAGTTCAGGCATCTTTTAGAGTTTCACTTTTCTTATTCATAAATACTACCCAAGTGTATCTTGAATAATCATCGACAACTACCAGAGTGTACTTCTTTCCTGTTACACATGTTGGTATCACTGGTCCAAATAGATCCATATACATCAGCTCCAAAACTCTTTTTGTTGATTGTTTAGTCTTTGACTTGAAGCTTGAATTTGTTTGTTTACCTTGCTGACATGCATCACATATAGCATCCTTTTTGAATGTGATCTCAGGAAAACCAATCACCAACTTCTTTTTCACTAATTGATTGATATCATCAAAATTGAGATGATTCAACTTTTTATGCCACAACCAATTTAGTTCAGACTTGGTATGCACAATCAAGCATGTTTTTGGAACAGCAATAGACCAATCCACAACATACATGTTTTGTTGTCTCTTTCCAGCCAACACAACTTGTTCACCTCTTTCACTAATGACAACACAGTACCCTTTGTCAAAAGTGACCTTGTAGCCCATGTCACAAAATTGTCCAGTGCTCAGTAGGTTGTAGTCCAGTCCTTCCACAAATGCAACATTTCTGATTGTCAATCCATTCCTCACCAGTGTTCCATATCCTCATGTGTATCCTGGTGTGTTCTTGTTGCCAAAATTTACTCATGGACCATCCTTTGCCACATAGTTTGTCAGGCAGTGCTTATTCTTTGTCATATGTCTGAAACATCCACTGTCAAAGTACCAGACACCCTACAAAACAAAGTTAATGTGTTTTAGGTACCCAAAACTGTTTGGGTCCATAGTGGTCAGTGGTAAGCATGACCCTTGGCAAATTTCCATAAGGTCTTCTTTGAAAAGCATTACACTTTTGTTCATATATGTATCCTACATTTCCATAAAATCTAACTTTTGGTTGTGGAGTATCCACATATGATTTCTGGCCTTTTGGTACATAATGTTGTTTGAAGTGATTTCTATTGTTAGAAGCACTAGCATAACCATGATTTTTCTGGCTGGTAGGAACAAACTAGTAATATGGAGTCTGATGAGGTCCCGACTGAGGTCTTATATAAGTCCTCTACTGATTCCATTGCTGAGGTTTTACCCTAGCATTATGGTTATGTCTGTTGTTTCTAGCAGTAGGGATAGGAACATTCCAATCTTCATCAGTAGGGAATAATCTACCTTCCCCCTGAGATAAGTATCCCTAGAATAATTAATATTTTTAGGTTTAGGATTCTTATCCTTGGATTATTTCTTATTTTTACCATTTTGTGGTCCAGCAGACTTAGTTGCAGGTCTGCTATCAGCAGGTCTAAAAGGTCCAGCAGTCCTACCTTTGGATTACCCTTTTTGTTAGGTACTGTTGACCTTTTTGACTTCTGATTTTGCTTTCTTGAAGCCTTCTCCATAGGCTTTACTGCCTCAGCCACCCTTATAGGAGTTGGATCCCGTGCAAGCACAAACCTAGGACAAATTCTGGTACTAGGTTCAGTAGCCTTACTGGATCCATCCTTAGTAGATTGGTGAGTTTCAAACCAAGGCTTGTTTTATCACCATAAGGCTTTCCAGATTTGAATACAGCGGTGGAACTAGATTGTGCAAAGAGATTCAAGATTTTCTTCTTTGAAAATCTGATGAGACTTATGTTGAGTCTGTCCATAATCTTTTTCCTTACCTTTGAGAATTCTTAATTCATCATTTAATCTTTGAATTTCTTCTTGAAGTGCTTCTTTTTCAGCCTTCACAATCTCATAACCAGATTGTATTTTCCTCAGTTGATTAAGGATGGCATCCAAAGGTTCTTCACTGTCAGAAATTTTAGGATTTGAACCACATGTAGATTCACAATCACTTTCAGCTAGAGTGTTTACAGATACAGAATTGTATACCTCCTCAGTATCATCCATATTTTCCATTAAAGCATAATCATCCATATCAGCTATGAGTGCAGTGTCATCTAATCATTTCCTTTTTCTGATTCCACTTCATAGCCAGATTCATCATCAGCAACCATTGCTTACTTGCCAGATCTCTTTGCTGATTTTTGTTCTTCAGTAGGTCTTGACAACCAGGTCTGAAATTTCCAAGTTTCTTGCAATTGAAGCACATATAATCAGGTTCCTTTTTCAAATCAGGACAGTCAGGTTTTAAGTGTCCTGGTTTCTTGCAATGAAAACACAAATAATCATTATCTTTCTTGGATTCTTCATTCTTCTTTTCACTTGATTTCTTTGTGAAATTCCTAGGAGAACCCCTTCCTGATTTCATCATTCTGATCTTCTTGCTCAGTAGGGCTATTTGTTCTTGAATTTCATTCAATAGATCATCTTGACCTCCTGATGATTCTTCTTTATGTGAAGCAGCCAATGCAGTAGTCTTTGGTTCTTCCTTTTCAGTATCAGGAACAAGTTTCTTACTGAATTCATATGCCTTGAGATCTGAAAACGATTTGAAGGTATCCTCTTCATGTAGTCTCTTAGACTCTTCTATGGCAGTAACCTTCATCTCCCAAACTTCCTTTGCATGTAGGGTTTTCAAAATTCTTGTATTGATCTCTTCTGTTGTGTATACTACATTCAGTAGGGTGAGTTCATCCATGATAGCATTAAATCTTGCCTCCATTTCCTCAATGGTTTCATTTGATTTCATTTTGAAATCTTGGAACTTTCTTTTGGCTACACTTACTTTGTTCTTCTTTATAGCATCAGTGCCTTCAGAGATAAGTTGTAATTTTTCCCAATGTTCCTTTGCAGTTTTGCAATCCTTCACTTTCATGTACATATTGCTATCCAAGGTTCTGTATATAATATCAATAGCAATATTGTTGAGGTTTGCACTTTTTATATCTTCTGCACCCCACTCTCTTTTTGGATATGGAACATACTGAGTTTCGATGCCCACAATTATGGCTTTTGTGATCTCCAGTGGTACATCAGTCAGCACGTCCATCATTTCATCATGTGTTGCAGCTAAATAAGCCTGCATACGACATTTATACTCATCAAAACAATCTAAGGAACACATCAACATAGTCATAGCATAATGGTTGTTATCCTTGATGCAAAGCTTTGAAAATCAGAAACTTAAAAAATTTTTCAAAGTATTTTCACAAGCACAACAAGTAGGATTACTTCAGAACAGAAGCACTGCTCTGATACCAATTGTTGATCCCTTGAAAAGGCTTTGGTTAAGTTTAGAGGGCGGGGGATGAATAAACTTAACACTTAAAACTTTTGGAGTTAACAAACTCAAAGAAGGTCGATGTCTGGCGATTGCTCGATGAGTCTGGCCGACCACTCGATAGTCTGGCCGATTGTTGATGTAACTGAATTTGTTGCAACGGAATATATTTAATTTTAAGCCTTATTACTTGTTGTTAAAAGAATGATACTAAGTATTGGATACTCAGTAGTGTAAGTGTAGATTCAGTTGCTAATTTCAGTAGGTTGATATGATCAGTATACTAAATGCAGAAAGTAAGTAGACAAATTTTATTGTGGTTCCAGGTGGTGTAATCCTGTCAGTCCACTCTTCTCCTATGATGTGGGAGGAAATTCACTAGAGATCTTTGAGGTTGCAGTTACAAAAAATCCCTAAGCTATTTGTCCTACACCAATAACTATGGCTTCACAAACTGAACACTTGAAATAGGTAGGATTGCTGCTCCAATGTATTCTACTGGTCCTTGAAGGGTAGGATTGCCTCTTCACCAGCTCCACCACAAACAACAGTTCTTGACACCTAAGTGCTTTTCTGTCTTCAGCAGGTTTCTAGTATAAGAAAGATTGAATCAAGTAGATTCAGTTGTCAGCAGCTTGATGATCTTCAAGTGTGTATACTTGATGTAACTTGATAGCAGGTTACACTTGATGAAATTCCTAGATCAATCAGTTAAAGCACAATGTATGTCAGCAGGGTGATTCTCTTGACAGCTTCGAATATATTATTTTTGCTTCTTATTTTTCATCACTTGTATCTGAATCAGGAGTCCTCTATTTATAGGTGAGAATCCTGTGACTTATGTTTGAATTTTCAAACTTGTCTCCATCTTGACTTGCTTTTTGTCTCTGTTCATAGTACTGACACTGTCAGTCAGCTTTATGTCAGTTTTCAGTCTGTCCACCCTTTGACTTGTATCCTTTGGATAAAGCTCTGAATCTTTCCAACGTTCCTTTTATCTTGACCATTGATTTGTTGACAAAATCAAGGCTTGTAATCCATCCTTATCCTTTTAATCTTCTGATGTGCATCTCTGTCAGCAGGTTTAAGTCTGATGTGTTTTAATAACACTTCAGTTGACTTCTTCTCATCTAACTTTTTATTATGAAGTTAGAGTACACCAATTTAAACATAACTAAGTTCCAATCACCACTTAACATATGGAACTTAGACCCTGTACAAAAGGTATATGTAATAAGTTTAGGTCATCACAGACTTCCCTAAATTCTGATTCCATATCCTTGACTTTAAATACTAAGTTTGATCCCTTAGCCTTCAATAACTGAGTTTCAACCCTCAGCCTTCGGTCTTCAGCAAGTCCCTAGTAAGTCTACTGACCTAGACAGGTCTGCTGATAAAGTCAGCTGACCTACTTACAGTGCTTGTTTGATCAGACCTATACAAGTCCAAACTCTAATAAACCTATACATTTGATCTAGATATCTTTTTGCCTTTGCTCTATAACAGCTAGTCTGCCACTCATCATTAAAACTTGAAATATGTCCAACACTAAGAGATAGTGTTCTTAGACTGAGAGATAGGAATCACCCTTAGACAGTCTTCAGATCTTATCTTTAGGATATATGCACTAATTAATAGATGCTGAAGAATCGTTTATCTAAATACGGAAACCATTAGTCTTAATAGTTTATGATGTGTTACGTATACCTTTTCAGCATTACTTAGTGGTTCTGACTTTATCAAACAAATATTTGAGTCTCGGAATCGTATACAAATGTCATATTCACTTTCTTTAAGGAAACTATATTATCGGTTTGAAAGTGAATCCATTTGTTCCAACGAATCTGAAAACAGAAATTAAATTTCTGCGATATTCAAGGATTTAAATGTGAAATTTGTTTCCTTACATCACTCCCACTATCTTAGCTGAGATAACTGCCCGTTGTTTACTCTTCATCATGAATGCCTAGCTACCTTGTTCTTACAAATGAACTTTAGCTTCCGAGTCAAATTACTCGATTAAGAAAGTCTCTAAGGATTCATAGGTTAGTTATCCGAAATCACTTTCCTTATCCTATATTTTCTTTTATTAATATTTTGGTTTATCCTTTAACTTATTTAGTTTAGATGACTTGAACTTGTAGATATTTACCATCCCATTCTTGGCTTTCTATAAAGGAAATGGCCGTGAACTAGCAGTTCATTTGAGTAGACACTACTCGTGAACTGTGGGATATCTAATGAGATTGATACCAAATCATTCTCGTCATCTTTGAACTAATTTTAATTTGTCTCCCATTCAACACGAGTGACAGCAGTGACACACTTATCAATGTCACTTAAGTTTGAAGGCTCAATAGGAGAATCCTCTACCGAAAATTAATTGCATTAGATTAATGAGTTCAACGTTCTTTTTACTTTTCCACTTTTATAAAGTCATCATTAGTCAATATATCGTGTTTAGCAGTTTAGATACCTTGAGATGATATGTAGTTGCGAAAATAAATTGTGACAGAAATATAAATCAAATCATACACCACAACAAATAATTATTTTAGGAATTAGAAACGTGATGTCATGCATGCAGTTTATCCTACCATTCCAAGGATTTAACCTCACATCATGTTGCCGCCGCAGGGTCGGTATCAACACAATAATAGTTAAATTGAGACAATATCTCTCAACAATCAAACCATTTAGAATCAAACATCTTCATTCAATTGTTCATTACCTTCCTTTTTCAGCCAAGATATTTCCAAAAATATCCTTTTGAGTGTGACCTACTATTTCATATCTCAAAGTATGCCCCGAGTATGCAGCCGCAGGGTCGGTCAGTGACTCGACAAGTACCCAAAATCCTATCCTTTAGGAGACCAAGCCTTGAATTTTGATAGGGGTGAAGGCCATCCGTAGGGGGCCGTAATCAAAGCGGCTCGAGGCGTCACCCTTCTCTCACATGCTTGTATCAACAGTAGAGGTCGAGGGGTCGGTTGTCACCTTCCGCGCTCCCACTTGTAATTTTGAAATTTTGGTAGTCTCATTTGGATTTTAGAATTTTCTAACCATCCAAAAACAATAGAGAATGAATATTTAATTTAATCCTCCCACTAGTTTATCGGTTTCAAATACCATGTAACTAGTGTCACTATATTCATGCTTTTCCAATTTTATGGATTTATAAATTCTTTGTGTAGATGCTACACAATTAAAATTCACCAAGAATTTTATAATCCTAATATATTAGGACTTATGAATTTCCCACTAAATCGAAAAACAATAAATCATAAATTTAAAGCTCCTACTAGTTTATCGGTTCCAAATACCGTCTAACTAGTGACACTATATTCATGTTTTTCCAATTTGTCGATTATTTAGAAATTTCTTGTGTAGTAACTACACAACAAAAATTCACCAAAGAATTTAAAAGTCCTAATATGTCATATTAAAAGTTTTAGGATTTTAGAATTTTTCCAATAAATCAAAAACAATAAATCAAGAAAAAACAATCAGTAACTTATCGGTTCCAAATACCGTCTAGTTGGTGTCCATTTTTTCATGATTTTCGATTTTTATTTTATTTTCAAAATTCTAATTTATGTAAACACTACATAACCTAAACCCCGAAGGATTCTTAATCCTAAATTAAGTTTATCATGGGAATTTTATATCCTTCCTTTAATTAATTTAATTTATTTTTAATCTAAATTAATTATCGTGTTGATACATGTCTAATTAATTTCAATATTAATTTTTTATATGTATGCATATGCTAGGAGTGGAATTCATGAATATGATGCGTGGCATGGTTATATCACATAAATAATCATACAAGAAAATAAATGCGGTAAAATAAACAACTGAGATGAACCGTTGATACCCCCGTATCTAATCTATAAAATAAACAAATAAACCCTAAAACTATATACAGCCGCCGACGGGTATAAGAATTTTCTGCTCCAAATCTTCAATAAAAACCCTTCTAGCTGAGTTGGTTGAAGCTCCTTCTTCCTTCATCACCACCCGAGTTCGATTCCCCGCTCCTCTTTATTTTATTTTTTTTCGGTTTTTTTTTTAAATCGTTTTTTTTTTCGTAAAGGAAAAAAAAGAACAATACAAAAAACATTCAGAATTTGATACGGCCAAGGGGATTCAAACTCGGGTCTGCATACAATTGAAACTGTGGCTTGACCACTGTGCTGCAACTTTTCCTCTTCAAAGTCTTCATCCGAATTAAATAAATATGTCTTCGGCCGAAATTAAAAAAATTGCCGAAAATTAAAATTGCAAAAATAAATTACATGATATCCTATACCCAAAACCGGGTTTACATTAGATCTAACGGTAAACAGATATCAACCCCAATCCATCTCGTCAACCAAACATTCAATCACATAAATTAAATTAAAAGATGCAATTTTTTTATTCTATTCCACTCCTTATTAATTAATTATGCAATTATGATCGCAAAATCGCTTCAACCTCGCTCCGATACCACATGCTGGATATACAGAAACCCGAATCCGGATCCGATCCATAATTGGATCATCAGATCTGATTCACGGCACCGATCGAGACGCTCGATCATGCACAGCAGAAGCTACGAATTAGATTCGTTTACGATTTTACCACGACATGATTTGCATAATAAATTAATCTACAAGAAGGTTAGTAGATTTACCCTAACCAGAGAGAAATAGGCAATCGATCAAAGGGAGAAGGAGTGATCTTCCGGATTGTATCTCCTAGCGACGACTGGTGGACGTCGATCCTCTCCGTAGAACCTCCTCGAATATGCACAAGAAAAACCCTAGTTTTTATCCTCTTAATGACTAGAACAAGAAACTATTTTTTTCTCTTCTTTCTATTTGTTATGGGCGCAAATTGTGATGTATTATTGTGCTAGGAGGAACTCTCTTTATATAGGAAAATAACTAGCCAAGAGAGTTATCCTTTTCACACCACAATTACCTATTCCCACAAGGAAAAGATATTTGCCAATAGATAAGAGATAATTCTCAAAAAATCAATCTCTTAGTTTTCCATTAATTATCCAACAAATAGATAATTAATTAATTACACATGTGACATAATCTAGAAAAATTTCTTTTCCTAATTTATCCACATAGGGTGCCATTTACATGTCATTATCTTAATAGAAAATGTCTTTTCTATTTTACATATTATTTACCAAATAAATAATATTGCATATTCATTAAATATACCAACTATTTAAATTATTCTCGAGGTTTCATAAAACGAGAAAACACTCGCGTGTTAGGAGCCAACCCGGGGACCATGGACCTATAACCAGTAGCTACAATAAAATAAATAAAAATATTCATCGAACAGAATATTTCTACCCAACTTATTAATTCCGGAACTACGCCACCATAAATCCGAAACTGAACTCTATCGATTATAGATATAACTTATTCTCAAAACGTCGAGTCGATAAGTGTCCATTGATTTAATCATTACATACAGACTAACCTTCCATAGACTATCCGTAATGAAGCGGAATTATTTCCATAAACCTTTTTCAATACCTCTTATCCTTATTTACCATTAACCCACTATCAATTAGTTTATAACCAATATGAACTCCACGGATCGACCAGTTTCTAGGATTAACAAATAAGGGGATTGTCTTTCTATTCCATATATGTGAGACACACACTTCTCACTCATCCCAGAATAGTGCCAACGTGAAAGTGATTCGGACTACGCCTCTTAGCAATCCTTAACGAACACATCAAACCCTATCCTGAAACAAGTAGGAGTCTATAATCACTTCAGGATTAAGGTTAATCCATATATGATCATCTTGTGAGTTAATAAGATTTCTCAATCACGGAATTATATGAGAAACACAGATTAAATCGGTCCAGTCCAATATGACTCCATCATATATAAATGCCCCACTTAGATAACCAATATCGACGGTCCGGATAAGATGGTCACACCATAAAGTGTTCTGGGCGCATTAATGGTGGTTTAATCAATAGACCTCATACTTAGATTAAGTTCACCACGGACTAACAATTCAAGTGTATCACCATAAACTAATATTCATGTGTGACACATACTACGTTATATGGCTACATATGATATGACTTAGGGTTTTTAGCAGTGTATTAAATATAAGCACAAAGAAAATAATAAGATGAGAATAAATCTGTCATTTATTTATTATAAAAACAATTACATAAATTGTCTTTCGACGCTATTTCCAATAATTAGCACCGATTAGCTCCGGGGTCTCCTCGGTATGCGTATACGTTCGATGAATTTCCTCCACTACCCTTCAGCCTTTTGAGCCAGTAGCGTTGTTCACCTTTTATGAACGTATCACATCGCCGATATGAATTGGTGCCAAACCAAGAAGAGGTGACTTTTTATCTTTTACTACCACGTACGTAACTTTATTGTGTATTAACTAGCCACCAAAGTGTTTTCAAATAAAATCCCTCACATCTCCTACTCTCTTACTTAGACCACTAGACATGGACAAGGCCTAGCACATACACAGACATTGATGAATACTAATTCATCAAAGCACAAGCCTTTCATGCCCTTCCGATGGATCCGAACTTCAATTCCCTTTAAAAGTACATTCGGTGCCGAAACTAAACGAATCGGAAGTTCAATCGAAGCTTGTTTATGTTTAATTAATATTATTGAATCAAAAAAATAGAAATTTAAAACTCAACAAAAATATACCAAAACATATCACATCTCATTAATTACAACTTAGCATAAATTCTATCACCAAACAACACGAAAACTCACCAAAACTCAACCTATCATTATAAAACTATATTTACTCATTAGGAAGAGCCTCATACCTTAATTTCCAGAAAAACCCAAAGAAAATTGCCAAGCAACCACATAACTGTTGATCCTCAACCCCAAAACCTATTTGATCAACAAGAAACCCTAAAATTCTACTTTTCTTGAATCCTGAAATGAAAATTTTCCTGAAACAGAATATTACTTGGATATTTTTCCTGTAAAACAATTTTTAGAACGATCTACGCTCCAAGACGATCGTTTTGACTATTCATGGCTGAAAAACGGAGGTACGGATTAAAAGATACAATTTTTTTAAGATTCAAACCCGACGAAAACAAAAAACTAGGGATAAACTCAAACCTTACTGTTTAGAAAACGAAGAGTATGAAAACGACCGTCTTCATCCAGTGATCGATTTCTTCTACTGCGGCATCTTGAAACGATGAACGGATTGACAGCATGGTTGAAGATTACGTTCTCCATTTTTTTTAAAAATAACTCTCTGCGTCGCTCTCCTCTATTGCCGTCGTGTTGTTCTCTTTTTGTTATTATTAGAAGATGCGTGAAATAATGATGAGGGATTTGGGGATTATTTTTCTTAAATAGCCAATAATTAATTCCATTAATTAATTAGCTAAATCCCTTTATTCCTTATAATTACTTTCCAAATCCTTTTACATAACTCATTTTTAATTAAATAAAAGACAAACAATAGGTCGTAGTAAATACACCCAATTAATATATTACCCTTTTTTGAAAAGTCGGGATGTTACATAAATAGATCCAAAGCAGAGTTTTTATTCTGAAAAATCTGTTTCAGTGACGCTTGGATTGTGCCACTATAGGTTTGGCGTGCGCCAATTGTGGAGAGAAACTTTCTGTATAGCTACATCGACGTTTTGGCACATGCCACTATAAGTGGTGTGCTCCAACTGTTCACAACAGTTCAGAAAAATGGTCATAACTTGAGTTGTAGAGCTCCGATTGATGTGATTCAAGATGCTTTGGAAAGCTCATTTCCCGATCAACAACTATCATCAAGAATTATTCTCCAGAAAAGGCTTTATAGGGTGTCGAATATCCGTTAAATATAGGCTATGGTAGAAGCACTACTAACAAATGAACTGTTTGAACTCGTAAGCTTCTGGCATACTCTTCTAGACCTCAAGAAGCATGTTTATGCTCAACATGTGGCGTCAATCGGGGTCTAGGTCAACCTATAATCTTGCAATAAATCACAAAAATACCTAGCGTAAACCCGACACGAAGCTCCGGTCACTATAACCGATACAAAACCAATCAAAACACGATATTTTATATAATAATTACTGTCTACACATTTGGGTGAAACTAAGCAAATAATGACTCGAATTGATACGAGAAAGTCAATAAATGAATGAGAAATAGGGATAAAACATCATGAAATGCATCATCTGGTTGGCTTACATCACTTATCGAGTTCTTGGAGGACATGAAACCGACCTTGCAGTGATTACTAAGTCTGCTACATTTTCTAATAGATCTTAAGTCGGTGCAGATCCTATATGATGCCTGCACTTGTCCATTGTAACATATGTCACAACTTATGTATCATATACTATTAAGTTATTTATGAAATAAAGTTATTTTTTCTTGCATTGTAATTGGCTTCCGTTTTCCTTCTTTCCAAGCTTATTCTAGCTTGAGTATATCGAGCTAAATCTTCATAGCCAAAGGTATGAAGTTTTGAACGTTCCTTTGTATCTTAGTTATGGTAGATTTACTTGTTTTTACGTGATGTAATTAATCTACATGCTTAACGAACCTATGATTCAGCAGACTTAATCAAAATGAATCAATGTAATTCCAGAATTAGGAACCTCCGCGCTCGATTAGTCGACGGTTTATATCGACTAATCGAGGCACCTTTAGGTCCCTCTAGTTTTGGAGATTCAACGTCAGTTATGTTGATCGACAGGTTTAATTCATGATAGGATAGATCTGGCCAATCTGCTTTTCATAAAACGTAAATTAATATGAAGGACTATTAGTGAAGTGTTAGTTAGGACATAGTCTGGATCAATCCATAGGAACGTGCTAGTCAATCCTACTTAGGGAGGTTCTAGGTCTTGATCCGGCACTTTCTAGAAATTATCGCGTGTGAGTTAATACAACCAACGAAGGAGGTTAACTGCACATAGACGTTTACTGTCCTTTCAATTGAAGTAAACTAGGTTAGAAGACTACACCCATAGCTAAACTGAATTAGAAAACATGTTCTGTTTAACTCAGAGAATTACAGAGAAAGGTAAGCATAATGATTAATTACACTAAACTGTAGGGAGGGGAGGTAGGAAGGGATATTGTTTCTTTTCGTTCTCATGTTGGTCAAAGACTGTATGTGTGTTCTTAATTAGATTAGATGCGTTTACTCCTAGAGTTGCCTTGTCTCTATGAGATCGACCTTGATTCGCCATTGCTATACTATGATTTGACCTAGTACTCTTGCTAGTATAAGCAACCTCACGCGCGACATCAAGTAGAAATTCTACATGTCAATGACTGAGTGTTCAAGATAGTGAACTTGTGGACTTTCAGTGAATGACAATCAATTTAATCTATTGTGTCTTATAACTGTACCTCAAGAACAATGGTGAATTCCTCCAACATCATAGGAGAAGGGAGACATAGAGGATTACACCACCTCGAAATTCCATAAACAAATTCTATGTTATTTACTTTCTGCATTTTACTTGAAGTATTCTATTTATAACATGTCTGCTTACCAATAACTTTGCACAACTCACATCAGAGAACACATCATTAGCTGAGTATTGAACAATAATAATTTTTAAAAAAAAAGACAAAGGCTTTAATTTAATCCGTTGCATATAACACAACAGAGTAGATTAGTTAGCAGACCATTCACTCAGCTGAGTTATCAACACTTTTTGAAGAAAAGACTTTTCAAGTGTCAGTTTTATTCACCCTCTCCAAACTCGACCCAAGCCTTTCTTAGGGACCAACAACTGGTATCAGAGCAAAGCCTCTGTTCTGAAAAGATCTTATGTTGCTATTTTTAATTAATTTTCAAGAAAATCTCAAGGTTTTTCAAAATTCAATTTTCAAAACTCATACTGAATCATGAAATCACAACAACACCTTGGTAAGCTATTTATGTCTTCAATGAATAAATTTAATAAATAAAAAATAAATTGCAGACATATATTACTAAAAACATGAGAAGTTAATTGAAGTGGTAAGTGAAGATCCAGTTACAGATCCTGAGATCAGAATAAACTCAAATGACCCTTTGGAAGAAGTCTCAAAAGCTCCAGAAAGGATTAATGAATCAAAAGATCCATCAACAAGTCACCCTGCTGAATTCAGTGATCATAAACAAGAAGAGATTATATTGTTTATGTTGATTGCTCAGTAAGCCTATCTCAGAGGATCGCAGCTGTTGAGGATATAGAAGAATGCAAAGCTCATGACAGAAGTAAACGTAAAGAGATTTTAATAGATGAAGAAGTTGATCGAATCAACTCAGGTTATGAATCTTCTGCATGTAACGCTGCATCAAACGACAGTGCCTTAATTACAAAAGCTAATGACAATAAGGAATTGGCTTCCACTTCTAGACATACATTTGACTTTAGATCTTGTTCTTTTACTGCTAGATCAAATTTTAGAAACTCATATTTTTTTGATACTCTTGACACACTCCTAAAGAAATTAATGGCTATTCGAACCAGTTATTAGAGTGTCAACATTGAAAGAGAATCACTTAGAGCTAAAGTTCTACGATTGACTGCTGAATTAAATCTTGTTAAATCTAACAACAAAATACAAAAAGTTAGGATTGCTGAGTTTCAGGCTGATTCAACTGAGAAAATTAAACCAACAAGGTATCGGCTAGTGGTTACACTAGGCCATAACCTGGCATGAGACCATGGTTCGAGCCCGCTAAGGGCAAAAAATAGTGCATACGTAAAAGCCTTTTGCTTCTGTAAAAAAATATAAAAAAAACTGAGAAAATTACAATCTCTGAATCAACAACAAATCCATTGTTGAAATAGTGTCCTAAACTCAATCGGGTTGGACCGGATCCGACCGGTCGGATTATTTCTACTATTTCCTTATGTTTATACATATATTAAATGGCTTTTCTGTTATTATATATTCTGTTCCTTTATAGTAACCAATTTGTGATTGTATATATGATAATGTCCTTAGAGTCAAACTGTGAAAGAGAAACCATGATAATGATAATGGTTGATGAGATCTTGACTCACTTTAAAAGGTTTGATACTTAAATGTCTCTAGTCGTATGTGCTATCAAACGGGAAATTAATAGTACGATTAGACTAGCACGTATTAGATGTCTTCTATCTTATTGAAGATAGGGATAGATCTCTTGTCTATCAAAGTGTTGAGACACTTGGACTGTACGTGGACGTGTATTAGAGAATGCATACGTTAGACTGATCCACTTACTTTATTAAGTGTCGCACTATGTGGCGGTTGTGTAATTATCTTGAGACCGGAGTCTTCATGGCATCACTGTATGGATTATCATACTTTGACACTATTGAGGTTTCCCCTAGCCATGGGGCGATCATGCGGTAGTGATTGGGTGTGATACTGAAGCATGTGTAGGATTCAAGTCGCTCGTCCGGAAATCGCGTATCCTGTGATTAGGAGTGAATATCCGAAAGGGCCTTCCTATAAGGAATGTCTAGCTCTCGTGAATCTTTGCAAAGTGGAAGTAAATGAGTTACTTCGAGAGAGCATGATATCCAGATTATAAGATATGGAAGTTGATTCTAGACACCCGACGTACAACCGTATGGATATTGTTACATCGATAGGATTCTATTTACACGGTAACTATTTCAAATGAAAGGTAGTAGTCATTGCATTTGACTCTTCCGATGATTGAGGGTCACAGTGTGTTGCTAGGCGCTATTCCGTGATTGTTAGGCATGAAGGGCATTTTCGTAATTTGCACATTGTGTCTACGGCCAACATATTCGGAAGCCTATCGGGTCACACACATAAGGACATCTAGCCGGATTAAAATGCGGGTATAGTGATAACCAAATACGGAAAGTTTATCTCGACTATAAAGTGTTATACTGATAAATTGATATGGTGGTATTTATTTATTATGAATAAATTAAATACAAGATATTAATTATGTTGATTAATTAAATATACACATAATTTATATGTATGTCGAAATTATTATCTATATATGATACACATGTATTTTGCAAATTAATTAATCATAGTATTTTATTAATTAAGGAATATTCCGGATGCAAACTTATGGCTAAAAGGGGCGCCACTTTCTAGTGTATTAGATACACTTGGATTGTGCAATTTAATTAATGAAATTACCATGTATTAATTTAGATATTAATTGATTTATGGAAAAATAGATTTATGGTAATAAGATAAAGATAATCAATATTAGATATTGATAATATCTTGGAAATATTTAATATAAGATATTAAATTAAATGCGATAATTCAATCAAAAATACTTTCCATATTTTATTAGAAAATGTTTTATTTCTCTTCAATCAACTTGGAAGATTCTCCCAATCAGATTGGGAGACATAAGGGGCGCCCCAATACTCTATATAAAGAAGGGATTGGCTAGCTCTTTTGGACATCACAATTCCAAGAGAATAATAGTTTTTTTGTGAAAAATATAGAGTTTCTTAGAGAGAGATTTGAGAGAGAGAAAATGTCAGTCTAGCAACTGATTTTTTCTGGTAGCAATCCAAGGTGGGATTCCTGCGGGTTGTTCTTTTGGACTAGCGGTAGAGGCTGAACACTTGGGCGGCTCTATGCACCACTACTCTTGTTAGACGGTCAAAGCGTCGATCTTTTAGATCAAGCAAGGTAACCACCGTCTACTAACTTATTATGTTTGCTGCTTAAACGAAGTTGATCATGGTTAAAGGAAATAAATTTTTGAATTCTGCTGCGTTCCCGCGTAGATTTTCTAACAGTGGTAGCAGAGCGAGCTTCGAGCTTAAGCAATAAAAATGTTAACTTGCGTAGTTAATTTTAACGTTTAAATCGCGTAATTAAAATATGAAAGATTTTTTATTCGCAAAAGATACACGAAAAGAAAAAAAAGTGTTAGGCCATGGTGGTGCTCGGCCGATCGGCGGCGGCGGCGGCCTGCGGGCTGCCGACAGCTGCTTCAAAAGAGATTCATATGGGAGATTACAAAAATGAGTAATGAGATCAAATCTTGAAGAATTTGAATATTACTTGATTGATAAATTCTATGGAAATATAAAAAAATTAATATGATGGGGTATTTGGAAGGTAATCAATGACATTGATTATAATGTTGTAGACACAAAGATGGTTGAAGCAGCGAAGGCACATGATGAGATGCACGAGATGTTAGCTGAACAACAACATCAGAAGAAGCAAGCATAGCAAAAGGAAAATCCTTAAAAGTTCAATGTAATGAATGTTGTAAAAAAAATTTAAAAATCTAGTAAACATCTAAATACAAGTTTCAATGATTAATATCAACAATTTCTCAGTTTTTGTGTTTATCTTCTTGCTTAGATTTTTGAGGTTATTGGCATCATCAAAAGGCGGGGGAAATTGTTAGAAATAATTTAAGTTTTGATGATGAAGCCTTGATGATAGGTGTCAGACTAGCTGTTATAGATGCAAGTAAAAAGATGTCTAGTGCTTAATGTATAGGTTTACTAGAGTCTGATATTTGTATAGGTTTAATCAGTCAAGCATTGTAATAGAAATCATAAATGTT
This sequence comes from Gentiana macrophylla, assembly GCA_026214975.1. Taxonomy (NCBI): domain Eukaryota; kingdom Viridiplantae; phylum Streptophyta; class Magnoliopsida; order Gentianales; family Gentianaceae; genus Gentiana; species Gentiana macrophylla. The sequence goes on along the minus strand of CM047807.1, from coordinate 58,557,672 downwards.
ATAGTGGAGTCTAGGATATCGTGCTGAATATCCAAGCACAAAGCTGAGTCAGTCTATGAGCTGAGAGTTCAAACTCAACTGACAATTCCAGAAAGCTGAAGAGTAGAATGACTAAGGGATCAAACTCAATTTATGAAGATTGAAGACTGAAAGCTGTGGGTTCAAACTCAATAATGAAGACTAAGTCGAGGCTATAAAATTAGACTTCAGATAAGTCTGTGATGGGTTGGACTAGATTTATTGTCCTTATATTTGAAGGTTTGAGATTCAAAGGACATGTGATGAAATTAAAGTTTCAATTAATCTTAAAAGTGGTGTACTCTGATCGCATCAATTACGATCAGCTGAATAGAATCTGCTGATCAAGAAAATCAAACATATCACCAAGATAGAGTCAGCAGAATGAAGACTGAAAAATAATCAACTAAGCAACATGCAAGTCCGAAGAGCAATTCAGTTGAAGTGCTGAGTATACTGGTCATCCAACAAGATAAAAATCAAATGATCATAATATCTTAGCTAAAATCAATGGAAAAGTACAAGTAACGGTTATATTGTACAAAGCCTTAAAGGTGTAAGAATTATATTGGTTGAGAGCCTGTCACTTTCAGGAGGACATTGACTTTGACAAACAGTAGAACATAAAGTAGAGGATGTCGGCATTGTTTTCAAAAAAATCCAGCAACGGCTAATTGAATCCGAAATTTGAATGTTGGATTTCCACCCATAAATAGAGGACTTGGCATCCGAAAGAGGTGGTGGTGTTGATGCAATGTTTGAATATAGTGGAAAAAATAAAGATCAATAACTGTTGAAAAAGATCAAGTTTACACATTTGAGTTAAGCAATCAACTAATGTTTTATATTGCAAGATCCCGAAATCTTCAAGTGCCACAATATTTCAAGACTGATCAAGAATTTCAACACTTGAAGAACTTGAGCATCTTAGTTAATCATATACAACAAGATCAAAGCTAAAGAATAAGAATCACTTTCTTGATTCAACCTTAACTTTGTTACGAACAAAGGGTTTTGGACAGTGAAGCATCTGCTAGGTATGAAGGACTGTGGGAGCAGCTGAATAAGGATTTCTGAGAAGGAGCTGTGTGTGGTGGAGCTGTTGAAGAGGCAATCCTACCATTGAAGGAACAGTGGAACAGGCTCAGTGAAGCAGCAATCCTACCTGTCAAGGACTAAGTGTTTACGATTGTGAAGCTATGGACTTTTAGTTAAGGACAATCACTTTAATATGTTGTATCATGTAAGTACCTCAAGAACAATAGTGAATTCCTCCAACATCACATAAGAAGAGGAGACGTAGAGGATTACACCACACTGAACTTCCATAAACGAATTCTGTGTTATTTACTTTCCGCATTTTACTTTTAGTATTCTAGTTATAATATGTCTTCTTACCAATAACTTTACACTGCTCACTACGCTCAGCAGAGAACACAGCATCAACTGGGTATTGATCAATAAGCATAAAACAAGAACAACATTTTACAATGGCTTTAATTTAATCCGCATCATATAACACAAAATAGTAGAATGGTCATCAGACCATTCACTTAGCCGAGTTATCAACTATTTTGAAGAAAAAGTGTCAAGTTTATTCACCCCTGTCTAAACATGAACCAAGCCTTTCTTATGGACCAACAAGAGCAGTCGAAGAATCTACCTGCAAACCGTTCAAAGGCCAAGAATATTAAGAAAGATCAATGCAATTTATGTGGTTTCAATGGTCATGCTGAAGAAAATTGCTATAAGAAACATGACTATCCTCCTGGTTTCAAGTCCAAGAGAGCGATTGTTGGATCGATATATGCGCAAATACACTCTAAAAGGGGGGGGGGTGAATAGAGCGGGGATTTTTAACAATTTTTCGATGTGTCAAAACAAGGCACACGAGTACTAAATTATAAATAGAGAAAGATGATTTATCATGTTATTTGCCTGTGTATTTGGACCTAAGTGATCAAAACGTGATAAAGAAACATGATAAGTTACATTTGCTGAAAAATGAAGACACTTGGCTTTTATTAATTACTTAAAAATTAACTAAGGTGGACAATCTAATCTTAGTTAGTTTTATGCGATAGAAAGGTGTACTCTGATCTCATAAACTTAAAGATCAGATGAATAGAAGCATATAAGTTTTTGAAGAAATGTAAAAACTGAGTTAATGCTCTAAACTCAGTTGATAGATGAAAACTCAATATCAGCACAAAACTGAAGCACACAAGACAACTAATCAGTTTAATAAGGAAAATTGCAAAATTAAAGAACAAGCAATCTTCTTGGTTGATAGTCTGACGAGTCCAAACGGCTACTGGCGGTCTGACATGATGATGATAAAAATCCAATATGAACGTTGAAGGATTCAAAATTTGAACGTTGGATTTCACCTATAAATAGAGGACTTAGCTACAAGGATAAAAACACACTAGTGCAATTATTTGAACTCTCTTGCTGCGTGAATTAAGCTTTTTCTAAGTCATTTTATTCATCATATGTGCGTAAAAAGACATATCCATAAAATCTTCTAAGTGTTCAAGAATTTCAAGACTAATCAAGATCCAACACTTGAAGATTTGCAAAGCCTGAATCACTTTCTTGATTCAACCCAACCTTAAATTTATCAAAGGTTTTGGTCTGTGAAACATCCGGTCTTAGGTGTCATGGACAATTGATTGCATTCTGGGAGACTGTGTGTGGTGAAGCTGGTGAAGAGGTCATTCAACCCTTCAAGGACCAGTGAAGCATTTGTAGAGTAGCAATTCTACCTATTTTGCAAGTGTTTATATTGTGAAGCTAGAGATTAGTCAAGGACAATCAACTAGGACTTTTTGTAACCGTGACCTCAAAGAGACTAGTGGAATTTTACCTCCTACATCATATGGGAAGAGTGGACTGACATGATTACACCACCTGGAAACACTATAAAAACTGTGTTTTTTTTCTATATCTACTTTACGCAATTTAATTTATTCACTTACTTTATTGCATATACAATTTACAGTTTTACTTATCTCAGCAATCAAACTCTTGCATGAAAACTGATTGAACTCACATCAAGCACAAAACCGAGTTTCACCAAAACTCAGCTCAGTATACTTTCAAACAGAACAACATAACTTAAAGGCTAATTAATCAATTCCGATGCATTTAACTCAGTTGTTGAAAAAGTCAGCAGACCTTTTTCTCAGCTCAGTTATTCTAACTCTGTAAAAAGTTTCAAGGGATAAGTTTTTCACCCCCTCCCCCTATAAACTTGTCCAAAGCCTTTACAAGGGACCAACATATAGTGAAGAGAGTTTGAGAAAGTAAATTATACTTGAGTAAACTTCAACTTGTTTATTCATGTTGAAAGAATGAGTATAAATAGATACAAGAGAGTATCCTAGCTAGTAAAGTAAAAGTAACTAGAGCCGGCTAGAATAAATGCTAGAGTCGGCTATGTATAAGCTATTACATAATAGGACATAAGATAGTTACTTTATGACTTTTAGGACATATTAATTGTTTATTTAATACAATTAATATGTCTCTTTGATACATAAGTAACATGTTATAATGTAACGTGTTCAATGTAATATTATGTAATATTAACCATAATATTTCCACACACCCCCTCAAAGCCGGGTTGTATATGTTAATACTGACCAAGTTTGCTACTCAAATCTCTTTGAACATAAGCGGTGGAATTGCCTTTGTGAGAATATCGGCATTTTGGTCTGATTGAGGAACATCTTGAAGTTGAATGATCTTGGCATCGATCTTCTCTTTAAGGAAATGTCTGTCAATATCAACATGTTTGGTTTTATCATGATGAACTGGATCCTCTGCCATGCATAAGGCTGAATTATTGTCACAGCAGAGTGTGATAGGTTCTTTGAAGAAATTTGTTGAAGTTCGATCATGACCCTTTTTATCCATAGAGCTTCACGAGATACCCAAAACTAGTGCCTCGAGTTCAGCCTTCATCACTTTGCTTCTAGAGGCGATGGGTTGTTTCTTGCTCCTCCAGGTGACAAGATTTCCCATACATAAAACGATGGCGGTAGTAGATCTTGATGCATGTGACGACAGGCCGGCCCAATCGGCATAAGTGTAAACCTTGATAGATCTCTCAGCCATTTGGTGAAATGTAAGCCTTGGCCAGAGTGGACTTGGTACCTCGAGATCTGTTCACAACATCCCAATGTTGCTCAAGTAGGGCAATGCATGAATCGGCTAACGGTGACCGACTCCATATGCAATATCGAGTCTTGTATGTGACGGATAAATGAGTTTCCTACAAGTCTTTGATATTGATCCTTTCGACAAAGATGTCACCATGCAAAGAGGTATTACTGGGGTCTACTGGGGATACAACAGGTTTGCATCCCAAAGCATACCAGTTTCCTTCAGCAGGTCCAGCACATATTTCCTTTGAGAGATAGAGATACCCTGGTTGTTTCTTGCAATTTCCATACCAAGGAAGTATTTAAGATAGCCCAAATCCTTGACTTGAAAAACCTTTGCCAGTAGAGTCTTCAAATTCTGGATCTCAGTAGAGTCATCACCAGTGAGGATGATATCATCCACATATACAATAAGAATAGATCTTTTCTGGCTTGGATGATAACATGGTGTGATCTGAGTTGCACTGATGATATCCAGCAGCTTTAACCACAGTAGTGAGTTTCCCAAACCAGGCTCTTGGGGATTGCTTTAGGCCATAAAGAGATTTCCTCAATTTACAAACCTTTCCTTGAGTGTGAGGATTGGTAAAACTAGGAGGTACATTCATATAGACTTCCTCAGTAAGGTCACCATTTAGGAAAGCATTCTTGATATCCAATTGGTGGAGAGGCCAGTCAAGTTGGACAGCAAGTGAGATCAGTACCACAGCGACAGTTGTTTAACTTTGCCCACAAAGCGCAAGGTCTCTTTGTAGTCAAGTCCATATGTTTGAGTGAATCCCCTTGCAACCAATCTAGCTTTGTATTTTTCAATAGTACCATCAGCATTGTACTTGATAGTGAATGACCACTTATAGGTATTGTCTTCTTTCCATGTGGGAGAGTGGTGAGGTCCCATGTATGGTTGTCAAGGAGAGCAGTCATTTCAGTTTTGACAGCTGCCTTCCACTTATCATGTTGGAGAGCTTCCTGTATATTCTTAGGAATATAGTGAGTATCCAAATCCTGTGTAAACATGGCAAAAGCAGATGATAACTGATCATAAGATAAATAATTATGAATAGAATGATTAGTAGTGCAAGATCTCTTTCCCTTCCTAATAGCAATAGGTCTATAATCAATGTCGCTGAGTTTCTTTGAGAGTCGATGAGTTCTTTGAGTATCATTAGGCTCTGGGTCGAGAGCTCTGGTTCGATGGGTTCTTGAGGATCGATGAGGCTTGCCGAGAGTCGATAAGTCTTTGAGGTTCGATCTCTTGAGAATCGATGGAGTTCTTTGAGGTTAAGAGTTTCTTTGAGGAGCGGATTTAGGTCAATTTCAATCGAGTTTCCACCAGTGGCGCCTCGAGTGGACTTGTTTGTAGTAGGAGTTCTTTCAAAGAATTTTACATCCATAGAATTGTAAAATCTCTTTTGAAAGAGAATAACACTGTAACCTTTCTGTCCTTTGCATATCCTAGGAAAATGCACTTGTGAGCTTTGGGATCAAGTTTGCTTCTTTTTTGGGCATGGATATAAACAAATACAGTGCAACCAAAGATTTTTGGAGGTAATTGGGAAATAAGATGAGGGCAGGAGTGTGTGGTCAGGAGGGTCTGGATAGGAGTTTTGAAGCCTAACACTCTGCTGAGAATTCTGTTGATTAAGTAAGTGGCAGTTAATATAGCTTCGCCCCACATATACTTTGGAACATGTGTGGTGAACATGATTGATTTAGCCATCTCCAGCAGGTGCCTGTTCTTTCTCTCAGCAACCCCATTTTGTTGAGGTGTTTCCACACAACTACTGATATGGACAATCCCTTATTCATCAAGAAATTACGAGGTTAGACTCATAGTACTCAAGTGCATTATCGCCTTTAAGATCTTGATCTTAGTGTCAAATTGAGTAGAGATCATGTTGTAAAATTCCTGAAAAATTGTTCCAACATCAGATTTATCCTTCATTAAAAACAACCATGTGTTCCTAGTATGATCATCAATGAAAGTGACAAACCACCTTTTTCCTGTTATACTTTTTACTCTTGAAGGTCCCCATACATCACTATGAATTAAAGTGAAAGGTGTGGATGGCACATAAGGCGCTTTGGTATATCTTGATTTGGTAAATTTGGCAAATTGGCAAATATCACATTGAAGATCATTGACATTACATCCTTTAAATAATTCAGAATTACTGAGACTTCAAATAACCAAAACTTGGATGTCCTAGTCTATAATGCCATAACATGATATTGTCTAAGGTTGAAGTGCAGTGTCTTGAGGCGATTCGATCTTGATCTTCACTGTCTTCACGAGGTTGACCACATACAATCCTGAGCAGGGTTTAGCCCTCCCAATCACTTCCTGTGAAGAAGGGTCCTGGAAAGTGCACTGATTCTTATTAAAAACAACAGTCCAATTCAAATTTTTTGCTAGTCTACTGACAGATATGAGATTGCAGTCTAAGTTTGGAACAAATAGGACATCCTTTAGGCATATCTTATTAGTGAGTTTAACAGTTCCAAAACCTTTTGCACACGAGATAGATCCATCAGCAGTCTTAATTTTGTGAATTTGATGTCATGGCATAATTTGAGTTATGAGGTTTTTATTGCCAGTCATATGGGAGGAGGCCCCAGAATCAACAATCCATGTTTCATTACTAATAGAAGAGTAGAATTTACCTACACTAGCCTGAGTAGCTATGTCAGTAGAGGGACTACCTTCTTTTTGTTGGGTGAGGAAAGCTTTGAATGCAGCAAACTGAGCATTCAGCTTGTTATTATTCTCCTCTTCATTGACATGCACCTTACGACTATCCCCTGGTAGGCCTGGAGGAGTTAGGCTTGCCATGTAGCTTCCAAAGAAGTGTCCTTGGTGTGATTTGCGCATTTGCGGTGCTCACGAGAACAACTTTCTAGTTCTATCAGTAGGCTTCCTGGATGTCTCAGTACCCTCAGCAGGCTTCCTGACGATCGGCGGTAGCACTTTCAGCAGGTTGTCGGCGGGAGTTCAGTTGAGATCACTTTCCTCCTGCTTTCCTCATGTTTGACCTCAGCAAACATGGATTTGAGATTGGGGAGAGGTTTTGTGGCAAGGATTCTTCCTCTAACATCATCAAGAGTATGATTCAGTCCAGTAAGAAATTTGAATACTCTCTTTTTCTCAATAATGTCCTTATAAAGGACAGCATCCTTAACATCATTCCAGGGGTGAGTTTCCAACATATCCAGGTGTTGCCATGCCCTAGATAGTTGGTTGAAGTATTGAGTTACAGACATATCCCATTGCCTGCAATTTTGGATTTGAGCTTCAAGATCATAGACCTCAGATGTATTGTCCTTTTTTGAGTAAAAGTCTCTGGCATTGTCCCATATTTCCTTTGCAGTATCATACATCATGAAGTTCTCACTGATCTCTTTTGTCATTGACCTCGTGAGGATGGTCATGACTTGGTTATTTTCTGTATCCCATGCTTCAAACTTGGGGTCAGTTTCAGCAGGGACAGGTTTGGAACCAGACAAATATCCCATCTTGCTCTGGCCTAAGATATACATTTTCATAGATCTTGACCACAGCAGGTAGTTGTTGCCGTCAAGTTTGTGATTTGTAAAAGAGTGGTTTTTGGTGACCCCCACCCTGCGAGGCGGTGGGACTCAAGCTGAGGTGATGAAGCTTGGATAATGAAGACATTCCCCGATTCAAAGAGGTCTTGAGAATTTGCAAATGATTCGAGTTTAACTCTCTGATACCATGAAGAGAGTTTGAGAAAGTAAATTATACTTGAGCAAACTTCAACTTGTTTATTCATGTTGAAAGAATGAGTATAAATAGATACAAGAGAGTATCCTAGCTAGTAAAGTAAAAGTAACTAGAGCCGGCTAGAATAAATGCTAGAGTCTGCTATGTATAAGCTATTACATAATGGGACAAAAGATAGTTACTTTATGACTTTTAGGACATATTAATTGTTTATTTAATACAATTAATATGTCTCTTTGATACATAAGTAACATGTTATAATGTAACGTGTTCAATGTAATATTATGTAATATTAACCATAATATTTCCACATATAGAGTCAATGAAGGCCTTACAGCATGGTGATTCCCCACTTTTGGAAGACAATATTGCATACAGATCACTTGCGGGTAAGCTGATCTTCCTCACTTTTACCAGACCAGGCATAGCTTTTGCAATTCAGTAGTTGAGTCAATTCTTAGATACTCCCACTAAAAACCATATGAAAGCAGCACACATATTGCTGAGGTATTTGAAAGCCAATCCAAGGCAAGGACTTTTGTTCCCAGCTGAGAGTAATTTTTTTGAAAGGATTTACAGACAGTGATTGGGTTGGTTGTCCCGAAACAAGAAAGTCAGTATCAAGATATATGATGTTTTTAGGGGATGCTCCCATCTCTTGGAAAGCTAAGAAACGGACAACTATTGCAATAAGCTCTTCAGAAGATGAATATATAGCTATGGCCAATGCAGTTTGTGAACTTCAATGGCTGGTTTACATTTTACAGGATTTGAAAATTCTTCTTCAGTTGCCTACCTTATTATTTTGTGACAATGCTAGTGCTATGCACATTGCTCATGACCCTGTGTTTCATGAAAGAAAAAAACACATTGAGATTGATTGTCATGTTGTAAGAGACAAATTTATGTCCGACATGTCAAACTCCTTCCAAGAAAACACCAAAGAACAAGTTCTTTGACATCCTCACCAAGACTCAGGATGCACTATGTTCTCATATCGATAGACAAGTTGGGCATTTCCAAGATATTTCAAAGCTCCAGCAGTTGAAGGAAGTCTGCTGAGTGCAAGATGATTATGTACCGTTCTCAACTTGAGGGGGTGTTACAGTATATGTGTTGAATGAAGTCTACCGAGTGCAAGTCACCAAACACTGAAGACGTAGCACCCTGATGAGTTAGTCAGCAGATCAACAATAGGCAAAATACGGTTATTTAGTTAGATTCTATTGTAACCGTTTGTAACTCACTTATAACTGATTCATGAGGTGTACGAAGCTATAAATACCCCATGAACATCCACATTGTAACTTAACTGGTTCATTTTACTTCAATAATTATTATTCCGCATTTTTTTACGTTATGTTTGTCTTTCTACAAACGTCAACAACCTTCACATCTAACTTCTCAAATTCAAGATCCTGATGTGCCACCATGACAAGTAGCACTCTCATGGAAGTGTGTCTGACCACTGGTGAGAATATCTCATCATAGTCCACCCTTTTTTTCTTACTGAACCCTGTTGTAACCAAACATTTTGTATACTTTATTCCCTCAGCTGAAGACATTCATTCCTTCTTCTTGAAGAACCATTTACAAGTCACTATCCTCCTTTCATGTGGTTGTTTGACTAGATCTCAAGTTTCATTCTTCAGAAATGACACCACTTTATCTCTTATAGCATAATGCCTTTGAGATGCTTCAGAACGTGCCATTGCATCCTTGTAAGTGGATGGCTCATATCCATCCACCTATTCTACAACCTGAATTGCATATCCAACCATGTCCTCAAACTCATACCTCGTGGAAGGTCTAACATTGGTTCACTGAGATCTGCTGAGAGCTATACTCTATTGACCAACTTCAGTTATTTGAGTATCAGCTGACCCCCATTGAGTCAACTGGTTCGGATCTATATATGGTTCTACTAGATCAGATGACTGTTGACTGTCCTCAGCTGAATGTTGATGTTAAGTTGACTTGACCTGAGGCTCCACTTGTTTGTCAACTCTCTCAGATTTAGATTCAACTATGGTTTCAGATTCAGCCGAGCTCCTCACAAATGAGCTGAGCAAAGAAGTCTCATCGAAGATCACACTCTTGCTGAGTATGGCCTTATTATTTGATGATGACCAAATTCAATACCCCTTGACTCCATCCACAAATAGTCATTTCTTGTCCATTGGCTCCAGTTTACCTTCACTCACATGATAATAAATTGTTCTCCCAAAAATCCTTTGACTTGAGTAATCTGCAGGTTTGCCTGACCACATTTCATTTGGTGTTTTCAGATTGATCCATGTGTGAGGCCCCATGTTCATTAAGTAGCAAGTTGTACTGCAAGTCTCTGCCCGAAATCTTCTTGAAAAACCGTAATTAAAGAGCATGCACCTAGCTCTCTCCATAAGAGTTTGAATCAATCTTTCTGACACACTATTATGCTGATGGGTATCTCTGACTGTGTGGTGCTTGGAAATACCCTCATCTTTGCAGAACTCATAAAACTCAAGCAACATAATTCCAGACCATTATCTATACTGAGCCTTTTGATCTTCTTCCCAGTCCGATTATCCACTGGAGCCTTTCACTTCTCAAAATTCTTGAATGTATTACTTTTACGCTTCCTCATCACCACCCAAGTAATTCTTGAATAATCATCAATGAAAGAGACAAGACACCAGGACCACCCAATGATTCCACCCTTGAAGACCCCCAACACTTAGAATGAATATAATTATTTGATGCCTTTGTGTTGTCTATACCTTTTAAGAACTTGCTCCTATGTAGCTTTTCAAATACACAACGATCACAATAGTCCAAAATTTTTGACATTATATCCCCTAAGAAGATCAGCTTTTGACAGAAATTGCATCCCTCTTTCACCCATATGACCAAGTCTCATATGCCATATCTTGGTGAGATATGACTGGTGAACTTTTGATGATGCAACAACAGTAGAACCCGATACAGTAGAGCCTTGCAACATATAAAAAGTTCTATTATTGATACCTTTGAGGACCACAATTGTGTCTTTGTAGACACTCCGTACTCCAACTTCACCTCTGAACTTGAATGATTTGCTCTTTAATAGACAAGTACATATCAAATTCTTCTTCATCGGTGGTACATGTCTAACATCCTTCATTGTGCAGAATCTACCATCATCAATCATCAATCGAATCGAGCCAATCCCTCGCAATCTTGCGGACTTTGTTTGTTGTCCATAGAAATATGCCTCCATCCATCTTTTCATAGGTTGAGAACCACTTTACCCGTGTGGACTAATATGGTATGATACTCCAGAATTAAGAATCCACACATCATTGTGATATGTTGACTCCCCAGCCACTAGAGCCAGATCCTCATCCGAGTCATGCTCAACTACAATAGTAATTGTGCCAGATTTGTTCTCCTACCGCTTCTTCTTATTTGGACAATTCGACTTCTAATGTCCCTGCTTCTTATAGTAATTACAGACATATGTGGACTTAGGACCTTTAGAAGTAGATTTCTTGGATTTATTCTTCCAAGGATGTCTATTCCTTTTCCCACTACTGTTGCTAGCTATCAGGCTAGTTGCCTGACTGTCTCTACTTGCTGCTTTGTGTCTTAGCTCCCTTGTATAGAGAGATGATCTCACATCTTCCAAAGACACTGTATATTTCCCAACAATAAATGACTGCACAAAGTTCTAATATGATGGCGGTAATAATACCAACAGGAATAGAGCTGCATCGTCATCCTCAATCTTAAAATCAATATTCCTTAAATCCAGCAATATTATGTTCAGCTGATCAAGATGATCTATCTATTGAGTACCTTCATGCATCCTCAAACTGAACAGACGTTGCTTCAGTAGCAACTTGTTGGTTAATGACTTAGTCACATACATGCTATCAAGATTCGACCAAAGCTTAATTGCAGTCTCTTCCTATACAACTTCTATAATAACATCATCTGATAAAAGACAACACGATGGTTGAATGTGTGTTCTCCTTCTGACTGGCTATCTCATCGGAACTGGAATCCTCTTTCTTGGTTAAAGGAGTCAACAACCTTTGTTGCTGTAGCAAGGTTCACATCTTGATTTTCCATAAACTAAATAGTTTCTCCATGTAAATTTGTCGATTTCCACATTAACTGTAGACATCTTCTCTTGCCGGAGATCAGACCTTGATCCAAAAACCTTGCACCGATGACGACCTTGGTGACGATTAATTCTGCTCGATTGCGGTGATTTCTTGAAACCTACGCTCTGATACCAGTTTGTTGAAACAGATTGCAAGTGAGAATACCGAATAACGAGATCAAATAAAGTAAACGATCAAGCAAGAACATAAACAAGAAGAACACGTAGATTTAACAAGATTTCCGGAGTTGGAAACCTAACCTCTAGCCGCCATATTAGGTTATGATAATGTCTTTGGTATTTATATCCTTGAAACCTAACCCTAGCCGCCATAATGACATTTGTCGAATTCCATATGTAACCAGCTCAAATGCAAAATTGATTCAGACGTGTTCAACAGACTCAACAGACTTTACTCGATCGACAATAGAACTCACCAATACTATTTCACCGACCCTCCCAAACATGAACACTCACCACCACCGACTTTAGATTTCAAATCACAAATTCAGACACAGAGATGAAGTCACATTAACTAATACTTCAAAATACAAACTCAATCTAAGGGAAAATTCATCAATCCATAAATTATTCATTTCAATGAAGTATTCAATAAGAACATTCACCATAAAAGATCACATCTTTTATCAACACTAACACGATCTAAGATTAACAATTAATCTACTCCCACTCTTTAATTAATTTAATAAATACAACACTAATTTTTCAAACAAAATTCAACATAAGCTCTGATAGAACATGTTGGAAATAATCAAAAGACTAAAAATGTGCCAAAAACAGAAAATCAGCCTAAGCTGGGTCGCTTCATTACAATCACGTAAAACAAGAAGGATAGTCTCATTATCGTCGTGATATAGGGGATAGGGAAATCAACAAAGGTATATTTGTTGATAGTCACATGCTGTACTTTTCTGGCTGTTCAAAATTACCATGATTGAAATAACATATAATGTTCCAGATGGAAAGTACATCTGCATTGATGAAAGTGATAAGAAAGATAAGATAACTACACAAACTTCTGGATCATTTCCCTGACTTCTTCAATAACAAGCCATGCTTTGTGCCCTCCAATCACTTCTGCTTTCATTTCTCCATCTTTCCACAGCTGCATTGAAGGACATATATGATCTAACGAACCCTGAAAACTTATCAGTTAACAGGCCATATTAAGATGAATGTTTTGAGCTTTTACCTGAATGGTTGGCATTTTCTGAAATAACCATGATGAAAAGTATTAATCAGTGAGAAAGCAATATGAATAGTGTAAAACTGCAAAGTGGTTGGAAAGAATGTAAGATCCAAAATCAGTAGTCATTCACACATACAGTGATGTTTCCACGCTTCACTAATTCCTGGGAGACCTTGTTCACGTCCACAACAAAGATTTTCAACCTTGAGGACAACATCAAGAGAGGAAAGAAAAGAAAAAGTGTCACTTCTTTTAGAGACTTGAATCAGGGTCGTCCCTTAGTGTTTATAGGCCCTAGACCATTTGCTAAAATTAGGACCTTGGAAAGGCACAAGTTTTTCGAATATATGTCACATGTTTATAATAATAAACTAATTGGATCAAAAGAAGAACATGAACCCTATATTTCGATCATTTTTTCAAAGGGCCATGACGTAATTCCTATCGTTTTTTCAAGAGGCCCTGGCCATAGCCTTGTTGGCCTATGCCTAGGACGGCCCTGACTTGAGTGTACATCTTATCAAGTCAAGTCATATGGAGTGGGAGGAAATGATAGTTACATAAAATCACAAGGCCGTTAAATGTGGCGGATCCAGAAATTTGTTCCAGTGGGGTCATCGAGCCGTATAACTATATTTTTGATCAAAAAATTAGTTCCAGTGAGGTCACCGATGCCTAAACCTATATATTTTACCAACAAAGCGACACTTATTAATAACAAAACTATATCGTTTTAATACAATAAAAATAAATCCCGGATCTCAGTGGGTCACGTGACCCCTCCTTGGTACACGTACATCGCCCTTAATTCTTGTTAAACAAAAGAAAGTGAGCTTACTTGGTATCATACTCAGCGGCTAATTTCTCTAATTTGGGCTTCAAATAGATGCATTTGCGACACCAAGACGCCATCCTATTACCATTAACTAAAGCGACTTAATGAAACTCACAGAGTTCAAATAACAAACACCTTAAATGCAAGGAGAAACCAAGACAGAATGAAATGAAAGAGAGAGTGAGACCAGTCGATGATGACGGGCTGAGAAAGTTGCTGTGCTTCGGCTAGAATCTTGTCAAGTTGATCGCAGTCTACAATCGGCTCCATTTCCACAGCTTCAGGTCTCGAGAAATCCAGCCAAGAAGCAGAATTCGCTCTCACGTCCCTCTTTGATTTTGTCTTCCACACAGATTTTTGTCCTCTATCAATATTTACGATGAATCCACTGGATTTTAACGGATGCTGAGGGTCTTTTTGCAGGATTTCTCTGCAAATAATGTTTGAATTTGGTGTTAGAAATATAGACATTTCTCATTCACTCCTTTTAGAGATGCACACATGATGAATAACAAGATAAGATGGTGAGTGAGGTATTATTTCGGCAGGATATGGTCAACCTATTTTTTTATTTTTATTTTTTGTTTTTTTCAAAATCAGAGGCCACGGTCAACTTGAATTGATAAATTTTTTTCAATAATTTTCGGATGGTTCTGGATCAAATATTTCATCCATATTATCATAAGTTTAGAAAAGTCTGATTGAATATTTATTTTTATATACAAGGTTCCACCAGAAATCTCTTAGATCTATTGATCGGGCAAGTCAAATTGGGTTTGGTGGTGGGCCAATAAGTAAAATTTCATTAGTATTATTTTCGGTGTGTGTGGTGTGACGCCTGCTCCTAGACACCGCCAATCTTATCCTAAAAGAACGTTCGGTAGCGTATTAAATAAAAATAAATTCACTTTATACGTGGCGCTTTCTTTACTACGTCGTATCAAAATAATGAAACGAAGAAAAGACTGGGTATAAAAGTTTCCAAAACATCCAAGAATAGAAATGAAATCTAAAGATAAAATGTAACTTATTACATTCAAGAAAAATACGATGTCCAAAGAAATGTAATTGCATCTACACGCGTCTCGAAAGGCCAAAAAAGTAAACCAACAAATCTTAGGAATAGTCTAATAAATGAGTAACGAAATAAATAAATGTAGAGTCTTCAATGAAGATCTTCAAACGCCATCATCGAACTCCTCCTCGTAAACATTATCAACATGTTCGTTTTCTCATCCCCAAACACATGTAAAACATGCGTTTGGCGGTAAGACAACGTCTTTTAATAAGAAAGAAGGTTATGGTAACAATTATAATTTATAAAGAAAGGATAATTAAAAGTTTAGTTGTTTATGTATGACCAAACTCAATCTGTGCTCATTTCACGTCCATCAACACGAATTGACTAAACGCTTTACTACTTAACTTATCTATGTTACAACCGCACTCGAGGCGGCACAACGCCTCGATGTATATCCACCAGGAGATATCGATTGCAACATATTAGTGGATCACACCAATATCCACGGAGGCTAGAATAGTAGGCTCGATAAATACGCACACCTCGGCGAGTCCCCGAACTTGTGGTTCTTTTGACTCTACGGGTTCTTCCACCTTCGTGAGGTAGCACACACATCGCGATATGGGATCGGTGCCTATCCAAGAGAGACATGTTGTTTAATCTTTTACTAGTCAAGTGCGTGTTTTATTAGGATGATTAACTAACCACCTAAGTGTTTTCAATTAATCTCCTCACAATTACTACTCTCTTCCTGCACCACTGTACATAAACAAGGCCTAGAAATTACACGCACATTGATGAATGCTAATTCATCAAAGCACAAGCCTATCATGCTCTTCTTCCGACGGATCCGAACTTCAACTCCTTTTAAGAGTACATTCGGTGTTTTAACTGAACGAATCAGAAGTTCAATTCAAGCTTGTTTAAGTTTACACAATGTTAGCATATCATGAATAAGGGATTAAAACAGTGAAAGCATGATTATGAGGCCAAAAACCAATCTGAAACGCTAAAACAGTAGAAACAAGGTAAAACTGGCCAAACACCCGTCCGACCTCCCATGGACGCCCGTCCGTAATCAAACGCCCGTCCACTAAACCCCAAACGCCCGTCCGCCTAAAACAGCTACATCCTGAATCAAAAATCTAACCTCAAACGCCTGTCTGCCTTGTTCAAACGCCCGTTTGAGCTACTAGGGTCGCAAACGCCCGTCCGCCTGGGTTTTTCCCAAAACGCTAAATCTTCTAAACGCGATTTCAAATCCATTTCTAACCTAATTAACGTCGATTTCAACACAGTAAAACATGATGAACATATCTAAACATCTATGATCCTTTGATTAACGAAAAACACATCTTTCTTGCATCTACGCATCCTAATACATGATCTAAACTTTACGAATCATAATCGAGATCATAAGAAGAGTTTCTCACCTAATAGCAGCCAAAAAAAAACCAGATTAAACAGCCACGAAAATCTGCAACACTTCTCAACAACTTGATCCCCAAGCATTTCCCTTCTCACGACGATTCCAATTCTCTCGTTTGATCTGAAAACGGTTAAGAAACGCTTCAGATATCGTGAAAACTCTCTTGGCCTCTTTCTTCCTCCAAATTGCACAGAGAAGAGGTGAAAAAACTGATTTCTGATTTTGTGTTTAGGTTATGGGATTATTGTGTGTAAATTTCCTTAAATACCAATTTCTCATAAATCCTTTTTCCTTAATTGTCCTTTAATTACCAAAAATCAGATTTCCTTAATTATATATACATATAATTGAATATATATATATATATATATATATATATATATATATATATATATATATATATATATATATATATATATACATACTCTATTAAATACTTAACTCCCATAAAAGAAAGAAATAATAATATTTCGTTTTCGCAAAATGACACGTCTGCCCTTTCCTGAAAATCAGAATATTACATTCCTCCCCCCTAAAAGGAGTTTCGTCCTCGAAACTAGAACATACCTGGTAAATCCACGAACTCTTGGAATTCACTGATCATATCATCTTCAACTTCCCAAGTTGCCTCCTCGGGTGAATGATTGCTCCACTTACCAAAACCAATAGGATCATTCGTCTCTTTATAATCTTTTCCTTCCGGCCCAAAATCTTGATCGGTCTCTCATCATAAGCAAGATTGTCTTGTAGAATTTCCGGATCAATTGTAGTTTCAACATCATTCCTCGTCAGACACTTCTTCAACATTGAAACGTGAAACACGCTACGGACCCTTGACATCGATTCTGGTAATTTAAGCTTGTAAGCCAACGGTCCAATCCTTTCCAGAATTTCAAACGGTCCAACATACCTTGGACTTAGCTTTCCCTTTTGTCCAAAGCGTTTCACTCCCTTCATTCGTGAAGCTCGTAGATACACTCTATCACTGACTTCAAACTCAAGCGGTCTTCTTTTAACGTCTGCCCAACTTTTCTTCTTGTCCTGAGCTGTTTTTAGATTCTTCTTAACCAACTGAACCCTTTCCTTAGCTTGTTCAACCATTTCCGGCCCTGTAATTTGTCTTTCCCCGACTTCATCCCAAAACAGCGGTGTTCGACATCTTCGTCCATACAACGCTTGTTCGGTAAAAACTAGTTTTACAATGTATAAACCGAAACACCCCAAGTATAAGGTTCGTAGTATAGGATGTTAACGGGTCTTCCTAAGGGAGTGGAATGTTTATCGGATCAAGGAACAATTATTCTATCGATTATGTCACGACTATTAACTATAACTAGGGTTTAAACTAATTAAACTACAAAAAAAAACAATGAACAGTAATTAAGATGATGAATGCAATGACGATGAACAAAGAATTTGGAACGAAAATTGCGTAAAAATAACAATTAACATCTAGATTCCTAAAACAACTAAGCGTAGCAATCAAATTGATACTGAACTATTCGATTTATCAAGTAATTAAAAAGAAACGGCAAGGCAACGGGAATCCACCAATCAACCAATCCAACCCCAACTAGATTGTGAGCTAAAAGGTATGATTTTTAGTAATGATCTATCACGAATTCGATTAAATTCCTTTAAACAAATTCTAGGGTTTCGTTTTCTTTTTCATGCAAAACTAAACGGCATGCAAAACAAGATCATTAGATCGTCTCCAAAACTCTACTCAATTAATCATAAATGATCTCTCGAATTACAACTAATTGCATCAATTGAAATAAACCAAAGCTTGAACAATATTCTCATATAAATTCAAAGCATAAAAGTAGTTTTATCAATCTTTTGATTCAAACAAAACGTAAACAATAAAGAACAATATCCAATTGATGAAAAACTGTAACTTTTACTCACTAAACATGTAGCTAAAACTCATCTAGTTGGTGTTGATGTTGATCGGTTTCCTCCGTTGTCCCACCGTAAGATGCTTAGCCTTCAATCATCTTTGAACTCCCAAGCAAGATTGAAAGAAAGAAACTCATATTTTTATTTGTATTTAGTGCGGCTGCTCTCTCTATTTTTCTGTGTGTTCTTTTCTGCTCGAATGATGCTGCTTATATAGGAGTTTCGCCGACTTAAGGAAGGATCTAGAAAAACGCGTCGATTTCCAGCCTCGGTAGACCGACATAAGACACTCGGTTGACCGAATAGCATGGCTCGGTCGACCGAGCCTACCTATTCACGCGTTTTCACACTGTTGCTTCGTATACCGTGTCCCCCCACTTCACTCTTTCGATATGATCTGATTTATCCTCTCTTCAATGCTCCGATTTTCTTCTTTATTTTGAAATCACTTGATTGAATGAGATTAATCCTCTCCATTAATAATATCCCCATGCATATCTTTTAATTTTCTGCAAAATTGTTGGTACACCAAGTCATCGAATAATAATAATAATAAAATGTGTAACAAAAAATAACATTTAAACTCAATATTTCCTCACAATTAAATTATAACCCCTCAATAACCATTATAGGAATTTAATGGTTAAAAGACGCTTTTCTCATTTATTTCCCTTAAAAATAAGGTAAATTGTTTAGGGATTAAGCCCGAAAATATAGTAAAATATACCCTAAACAACTCCCCCACACTTAGCTTTTTGTTCGTCCCGAACAAAACAATTAAAACTAGCTCACTTTATACGCAATCCAAATAGATTCCTAACTCACGTAACAAAAGATACAACAACTATAGCAAGTGATACCAACATAGAGATAGATTCTCTGTGTGTGTGACAAGCCCTTTTCAATCTTCACAATCCTCTCAAACAAATATCCTCTCAAATAATTTTAATAACTATCCTCGGTATAGGCAGCAGTCGTTCCACACAAAGTCTTCCCGCTCACTCAGTAGGATAATCCCTACAGCATATCATTCGGTTTATACTGGGTATAAGTTCAACAATAACAAAGTCTTTAACTTTTTTCACTTTCTTTTTTTCTTCTTTGACGCACATCAGAATGAGCTCTTACCCGTCATAGTAGAATAGGATGTTTCGATAACACCCTACCTTACTCAAATCATAGGGTAGCTTTTCCCGATCGTCGTGAGCTTTTGGTCATCATAGTGAATAGACATTTCGAGATAATGCCCTACCGCACTCCAATCATCGACCCGACTTTCGACACACCCATTTATTTATTATTAACTCAACTTTTTCAAAAACATTAGTTACGCTTTCACTTATCACATTCAAACCTTTAGATATTCACAAAGGCACGCTCGAACTTAGGTGTTACTTCACTTACTACTATTAAGAACAAATCTCTAAGATAAATCACTAAAATAGTGAAAGGATACAGCCTCAAAATTTTTGCTTCAATATCAAAGGCTTACGTGAGTGTGAAACGAATACTATCTCAAATCAAGAAAAGCATGCTATAATCATCTCACGTGGTTACGAAAATCATCGCCAGAAAACTACAACTAGCAAGCCATTTGTTTCAATTATATGCTCAAGATTTACAATTATCCAAGTTTACTTTGAAATTTTTTAAAATTGTCGAGAATTGTCGAGAAACTCACATTTACTCAATTTCAGAAGATATAGCATGATAACATAGCCAATTTAGACACCCCCACACTTAAATCACATTATGTCCTCCAAATGTGCAAATAAAAAGAAAAGAATACTTAGCTGGTTTCAAAGTGGTTGTCGGGTCAGAGGTTGACAATGGGTCGACCGTAGCATGAACGCATCACCTGCAGCTCAATATCACGCAATGCAGACAACACTAAAAGTGATAACCGGCAAAAACCGCTCAACAGTATCTGCAACACTCGACATAGCATATAATCTCGGGGTACAATAAGTAAACATGTAGGCACATAAAGCATTCACAAATAGGACAGGGATAACCAACACACAAATCACCATAGTTTTATTCCTAATGCCCTAAAACTTAACTAAAAAGTAACTTAAAAGACTAGGCTGCCTCCTAGGAGCACTTCTTTTATGTCATTAGCTTAACACAGATTTCAAAGTTAACCCGGATCGGGCCACTTGGGTACGAGGCTAACCACTTCTCTGTCAGAATCAGAAAGACTAGGACGGAAATGGTTTTCGCCACAACAACAAGTCAAGTGCGCGAGTAAATCATGAAATTTCTCTCTCCAGACAACACTGACTCTTTTCTTCTTGTTCTTGTTTCTCATATTCGGCTGAGGTATGCTAACCGGCTCAGGAGCAATGACAGAAGGATCTGCAAGGATAGGGGTAATAATGTCATCATCCACTCCAAAGAAGTAGGATGGAATCTTTTCACAAATAAACGACTCAACCGTTTCATTTCTCTTTTGAAAGTATAGTACTTGTGTTTTTCCTTTGGTTGCCCAAAGTACTTTTAATCTCGTGACCATTGACTTTGAACGGTTGATCGCCGTACCTTTCAATGTAATGGCTCCACCAGATGAACATCAAGAATCTCAAAGGGCCGGACCATCTAAATTTAAGCTTACCAAAGAAAAAGATGGAGCCTGGTGTTATACAAACAAAGCCATGTCTCCCACTTTGAATTCCCGATCTTTAATCTTAGCATCGTGGGCGCGCCTTCGTTCTTTCCTTGCTCAGCTTGGCGTTCTCGTAGGCCCTGAGTCTAAATTCATCGAGCTCATGTAGTTGCAATAATCTTTTCTCCCCACAGAGTTGGCTATCGAAGTTTAAGAATTTAATAGCCCAGTAAGCTCTGTGCTCCAACTCACTGGTAGATGGCAAGCCTTGCCATAAACCATTTGGAAGGGTGACGTATCCATAGGGGTCTTAAACGCAGTGCGATAAGCCCAAAGTGCATCGTCCAACTTCAGACTCCAGTTGGATCTATTTGAATTTACCGTTTTCTCCAAAATCCGCTTTTGACTTCTGTTGCTTACCTCGACTTGGCCACTGGTTTGGGGGTGGTATGGGGTACCAATTCTATGCTTGACACCATACTTCTCAAGAATTTTATCCAGTGGTGCATTACAGAAATGCGAACCTTCATCACTGATAAGGGCTCTAGGACAGCCAAATCTAGTAAAGATATTCTTTTGCAAGAATTTCTTAACAACTTTGTGATCACTGGTTTGGGTGGCTATGGCCTCTACCCACTTGGAAACGTAGTCCACACAGACCAGAATATATTTGTTAGAGCATGATGATGGGAACGGTCCCATAAAATCAATGCCCCAGACGTCGAAAACTTCACATTCCAAGATAGGCCTCAAAGGCATCTCCATCCTACTACTGAGTCTCACTACCCTTTGGCATCTACCACAACCCTTGCAAAAGGTTTCAGCATCTTTAAACAAGGTAGGCCAGTAAAAACCAGCTTGAAGGATTTTTGTGACTGTCTTAAGTGCTCCGTAGTGCCCACCAGCGGGACCATTATGACATTGCTCCAAGATATCCAATTGTTCATGCTCCAGAACGCACCTTCTAAGCAACCCGTCCTTGAAGACTTTAAAAAGATATGGATCCTCCCATACGAGATACTTTAAGTCGCTGAAAATTTTCTTCTTTTCTTGATACGTCATCTCTTCTAAATGCCCACTTGCTAAGTAGTTGGCGTAATCAGCATACCACGGCCTCCCAGTCTCTAGCTTCATTAATTGCTCAGTCGGAAAGTCAATGCCTATCTCCTTAGGGACTTCGCCACCCTCATTCACGAGGCGAGATAAGTGGTCAGCTACAACATTATCACTACCTTTCTTGTCCTTAATTTCGAGGTCAAATTCCTGTAGTATCAGAATCCATCCGAGTAACCTTGGTTTAGCGTCTGCTTTGCCCATAAGGTAGCGTAGTGCCGCGTGATCTGTCCACACCACCACTTTGGACCCTAAAAGATAACTTCTGAATTTGTCAATAGCAAAAATGACTGCCAAGAATTCCTTCTCGGTAGTGGCTGTCACGGATTTTATTAACACAAACAAGTAATAAAATTTATAAATCCGGTATTCCCCAAGTGTAGGGATCGTAGTATAGCGATTAATACCGGAGTCGATCTCAGGGAATCGGAGGTTGTGGGTCCTAGTTTTTATTCCTAAACTAACTATTGTCACGAGAATCTAAACTAAACAGAAAACTAATTTAAACAAATATGCATAAAAGGAACTAGACAGAGGATTGAATCCAATGCTAGGCAAGATTGAAAGCAATAAAACTAACTAAGTCGCAGAAAAATAAAATAAACTAAACTAAGCTAAGCAATTCGAGTCAAGTGATTTAAATCAAATTTTAACGAACGAACAAGCAATTGTTCCACCTATCCTATCAACGTTTGATACTAATTCGGATTATTTCGTGATCTCTACTCAAGTTGTGATTCACCTATCTAAGGCATGAACACCTACTTTCGTAGACAAGTTCGTTTTCTAATCTTCGATCTTTCGATTAAAGATTAAGTCTTTCTAACCTAGGCGTGAAATCTTTCAATTTCTAACCTGAGATTCAATCTAATAACTTTCGTTGTGATTAGATTAAAAGTCTAAAATTTTATCATGGTGTTCTAAGGTTAACATGACTTTCATCAAGCAAACAATAAACAAAGGCACGGATCTTTCGGTATAGCATGCAATCAACATATAAAAACATGATAAAAGTAACAACTTTAATAGACACTCACAAAATAATCACGAACTAGAGATCAAATCTGTTGAAACGGACGGCTTCTAACGCTTCGTTCAAGGAGGATTTAGCCTCCTAGCATCCTTTGCACATCGAATTGTTGAATAAAAGTACATGGAATTAATTAATCTAACCTAGGAATTTAAAGGCATAAAATTTGATAAAAGTAGTAAAGAACAGCAACTAAGTCGCTTCCTAAAATTTTAGGGTTCAATTATGTTTATTTGTTGAAGGAAATCCGCGCTTATATAGAGTTTTAGGTCGGTGTTTGCTAAGTCGGCAATGTGGATGCTCGTCCACCAAAATGGACGCCGTCCGCTCTCGCCATGAACTCCTTCCAAACGCTCGCCCATGCTCCGTCCCATAGACTCAGATCGATTTCTTCATCCGAACGCTGGTTCATCCTTGAACGCCGCATGAACGCTCGTTCAAGTTCGGGCTTTGATGTGATTTTTCCATCTTTATCTCTTTTCCTCATTCCACTTTATCATTATCTCTTTCTCAATTGAACTTAGCTCGACTTTGATCACTTTTATCAAAGATCTCAACCACATAATCGCACTCTATAACACATAGAAAGAGATTGCAAAAATGTAATATAATTCAAATAATCATAATTGCATATTAAGAACACATAAATTCACCAATTTTGCGATTAAACCGATAAAACCTCACTTGCTCAATAACTCATTTAAACACTCGCTTTCTATGCAACATATACAAATATAGGGGAAATCATTATGAAATATAGCATTATAAAACGCATAAAAATCACCTCAAACAACTCCCCACACTTAAACTTTGCTCGTCCCGAGCAAAACAAAAACAAGATAAAGGCTCGGAAAGAATATAAACACCTCAACACATATACCATAGACTCAATAAATCAGAAGTTCACCCGAGTGTGTGTGCATAGCCATAGAAAACTTCCACTAAATCCAAACTCGAATATTTCAAGCAAAACTAGCTAATACCCCCTTCAAACTAGTAATAAAAGATACTCATAAGATGCACCCTACAAAACGGAACATATCCCGAAAAAGATGATAGAAAACATTTAAGACCTTTCCGACATACTTAGAGGATAATCCTACAAAGATATCCATCGGTTTATACCTGGGGATAAGATTAACGATAACTAAGTCTCATTTCATTCTTTTCATAACAATTCTTAAGTTGATTCAATTGATTTCACATTTAAACACACATCAGAATAAGCTATTGCTCATCATAGCAGAATAGGACATACGTGGTATACCCTACCTTACTCAAATCATAAAGCGACTTTTTCATCGTCGTGAGCTTTTGGTCATCATAGTGGAATAAAACATTTCGAGATAATGCCTTACCGCACTCAAATCATCGACTAGCTTCGACACACACTATTGATTTCATTATTAACTCAACTTTTTCAAATGACATTAGTTACGTATTACTTATCACATTCAAACTTCTAGATATTCACAATTACATCGTGACTTGGAACTAAACACAAAATATCATAAGTCTCACGATATATGAACATTAGCACTAAGCACATGACTTATAAGGAATCAAACATCACTAATCAAAAGGGGTATAACTTTATAAATAGCTCATCATTTACTATGGCTTGTGAAAAATAAATCTTGGTGAAACGTCTAACTTATGGAACATACGGCATACAGCATCAATGAATATAACAAACCGAACAAAAACATGCATTGCTCACTCGAGGCAAAACAATTTTTTTTTTTTAAATTTAGCTCATTTTAGCATAGAAATAAAATCATGTAAGCAAATGTATAGATACATATCGACTTATCCCCTCCCCCACACTTAAATGACAACATGTCCTCATGGTGTGCAGAATTAAAAAAGAAAGAAAGGACTTAGCTGATTGTAGTTCGAAAGTGGCAAGTCTGGAAGTGGCCATGGTCCAGATACGAAATGCTTGAGGAAATCAGTGAGATCGTGGACCATCCACCGGAAAATGAAATCGTCTAAAGCTCACAATCGCTATCGAAAATATCCTGCACACTTGAAAAACAAAGAAATACCTCGGGATACAAGGATTATATCATATCGTGCAAAAGTGATAGAGATAAAGATAAGAGGAAATCGTAAGCAAAACAACACTTCGACCTTTATAAGCCTAGACGGTGGATCGACAAAAACAACACAATCCGAATAAGATTAAAACAACTAGAACAACGAAAAATAACTAAAGAAAGAAACTAATATAATAAGGGATATCTAGGATGCCTCCTAGCGCTTATGGTTATTGTCGTTAGCTCGACATATTTGAAGCTCACGGCTGGATTAGGCCATTTAACCTTCTCGCCACCCACTACCTCTTTTAAGCTCCGGTCCGTAGTGTGGTCGCAGTAAACAAAGATCTAACACACGGGTAAAATCTTTTATAGCCTTCCAAACTCGTTTAATCTTCCCCATGGCTGATTTCTTTCTTCTCTGATTCCTCTGATGACGTTTAAGCTTTTGCTCTCTTTCATACTCCTCCATATCCCAACTACCTGCTAGAACTTCTGCTGATGAACCAATACCGTCATCCTCGGAGAATAAATCGGATGAAAACTCGCCAAATTCATTGACCTCTGTAACACCACATCCGAGAATATCGAGAAATTTAACAATCAAAGGCTTTCCTTTAGGCTCACCAATGTAGTGTTTGCACCTCTGACCGTTCACTCGAAACGGCTGGTCTCCATAACCTCGTAGTTCTAGAACGCCTCCAAGAATAATTTGGAGAATCTCAAAAGGACCGGACCAACGTGTCCTCAACTTTCCAGGAAACAAATGTAACCTAGAATTGTATAGAAGAACTTGTTCGCCGACTTGAAATTCTCTCTTCTTAATCTTAGCATCGTGGAGTAGCTTCATCTTGTCTTTACTAATCCTGGCCGCTTTCGTAGCCTGGAGTCTGAATTTGTCTAGCTCATGTAACTGCTGTAGTCGATGTTTTCCACAAGATTGGGAATCAAAGTTTAGAAACTTTGTAGCCCAATAAGCTCTATGCTCTAACTCGACAGGCAGATGACATGGTTTCCCGTAGACCATTTGATATGGAGATGTACCCATAGGAGTTTTATAAGCAGTTCTGTAAGCCCAAAGTACGTCATCCAACTTCAAACTCCAGTCCTTTCAATGACTGTTTACCGTCTTCTCCAGGATCTTCTTCAAGCTCTGGTTGCTTCGCTCAACCTGACCACTAGTCATCGGATGATACGGTGTGCCAGTTTTGTGACGAACACCATACTTCTCAAGTACTTTCTCTAGGGGTCGGTTGCAGAAATGCGTCCCTTCATCACTGATCAAGGCACGTGGACATCCAAACCTCACAAAGATATTCTTCTTTAGAAATTTCATCACCGTCTTATGATCATTGTGAGGAGTGGCTTGGGCCTCCACCCATTTAGATACGTAGTCTACGCAGACTAAGATGTATTTGTTGCCACAAGATGATGGGAATGGTCCCATAAAATCGATACCCCATACATCAAAGACTTCGCATTCGAGGATGGGTTTTAAAGGCATGTCAAACCGCCTTGTCAGAGCACCGGTTCTTCGGCATCTATCACAAGCTTTACAGAAGGCTTCTGTATCTTTAAAGATCGTCGGCCAATAGAATCCGGACTGGAAGATCTTAGCAACCGTTTTCCAAGGACCAAAGTGACCACCTGTGGGTCCACTATGGCATTGCTCGATTATATCGCGTGCTCAGACTCAGGAATACACCTCCTCAGCAAACCATCCTTGCAGATCTTGAAGAGGTAAGGTTCATCCCAAACGAAATATTTCATATCGTAGATGAACTTCTTCTTCTCTTGATAAGACATTTCAGATCAAGGTATTTGGCATGAAGGTAGTTGACAATGGAGGAGTACCAAGGAACATCCGGAGAGCGGCCATCGATCAACATGATGTTTTCCGGAGGAAAGTAAAGATCTATGTCATCGGGATCACCCTTTTCCTCACTTAACATCCTAGAAACATGATCCGCCACTACGTTCTCACCGCCTTCTTCTTATCTTTGATTTGAACGTCAAACTCTTGAGGGTCGATATCCAACGCATAAGCGCGGTTTAGCTTCCTTTTGGTCATGAGATACCGCAGCAAAGCGGCGTGGTCACCCACACAATCACTTGAGCGCCCGAGAAGTAACTACGAAACTTATCCATAGCAAAGACTACGGCTAATAATTCTTTTTCGCTTGTCGTGTAGTTAACTTGAGAAGTATTCGATGTGTGTGGCAAGCGTAATAGATAGGTTGGAACTTCCCGTTAAGCTTTTGCCTAAGACCGCACCAATCTGCATAGTTGGATGCATCGCATACGTGAGCTCAAAGGTAGGTTCGGTCGAGCGATATAAGTATTGGAGCGGAGATCGCCTACTCTTAAGCTCCTCAAACGCGCGTTTGCAATTCTCATCAAAATCAAAAGTAACGTCTTCTTTGAGTAAAGTAGACAGGGGCTTGGCAATCTTTGAAAAGTCCTAGATGAACCTCCTATAGAAACCGACATGCCCGAGAAAACCTCGGACCTCCCGAACATTCTTAGGATAACTCATCTTCTCAATAGCTTCAACCTTGGCTCTATCTACTTCTATACCTTTGGCTGACACTTTGTGGCCGAGGGCTATGCCTTCATCTACCATGAAATGGCATTTTTCCCAATTAAGCACTAAGTCCTTTTCCACACATCTAGACAACACCTGATCAAGATTATTGAGGCAATCATCGAAGGATTGACCAAAGACCGAGAAATCATCCATAAAAATCTCCATGCACTTTTCAACTAGCCCATCAAAGATTGCCATCATACACCTTTGAAAGGTGGCTGGGGCATTACAGAGACCAAACGGCATCCGCCTGTAGGCGAATGTCCCATAAGGGCAAGTGAAAGTGGTCTTCTCTTGGTCAACAGGATCGATGGGTATCTGGAAGTATCCTGAATATCCATCCAGGAAGCAGTAGAATGCGTGCCCCGCCAGACGCTCAAGCATCTGGTCAATGAATGGAAGGGGGAAATGATCTTTCAGTGTGACCTCATTGAGCTTTCGATAATCGATACATACTCTGTATCCAGTAACGAGCCTCAATGCTATCTCTTCTCCTTTCTCATTCTTCTCAATAGTAATTCCACCTTTCTTGGGAACTACTTGAGTTGGGGATACCCACTCACTGTCTGCAATGGCGTAAATGATACCCATATCTAGAAGCTTTATAATTTCCTTCTTGACTACTTCTTGCATATGAGGGTTAAGCCTTCTCTGAGGCTGTCTAACTTGTTTTGCACCCTCCTCAGTCTTGATCTTGTGCATACAGATGTCGGGAGATATCCCTCGGATATCTCCCACCTGCCATCCAAAGGCTTTCTCATTTTTGCACAAGACGTTTAGCAGTTTAAGCTCTTCTATTCGAGATAGCTTGGCAGAGATGATCAAAGGAAGCCGGTCACCTTCTCTCAGAAATACATACTTAAGATGTTTAGGCAACGGCTTCAGAACCAAGTCTACAAGGGGTTCCTCTAGACTTGATTTAAGATCTCCACTCCTCAACTCAACATCGTTGAGCTTACTTAGTGGCCCTACTGCCAAAGATTCTTCTCTTAGCTCGTCCTCGAATTCAGCTGCTAACTGATCTAGATTAACCGCACCATGGCTATTCAGATTATCGATCAATCGCTCATATTCCGCTTCTACAGCCAAGACTCGCTTATCCATGAAGTCATTGAAGTCATCAGACGTCTCCTCAATGGAACAGCCGGTTGGAGATCCAGAAGGTACATTGATAGATTTTGAAACACTATAGCTCACCTCCTGGTCACCAACTCGAATGGTGACATGCCCACCATCACAATCGATGAGGGCTCTAGCTGTAGATAGAAAAGGTCTTCCGAGAATCAAAGGGACATTTTCACTTTTCTCAATATCTAAGACGTGCACCAACTGGAAGGTAAACCTATCTATTTGAACTAATACGCCCCTTAGGATCCTGAAGCTTTCTTAGAGGACCTATCAGCGAACTGGAAGTTCATGGTAGTGGGTTCTAGAAGATTCTGTAAACCAAGCTGATTGCAAACAGACAATGGCATCAAGCTGATGGATGCACCCAGATCACATAAGGAGTTCGGGAAGACTAGGCCTCCCATCTGCAATGTGAGCACAAATTTGCCAGGGTCACCCCTCTTGGTTGGTAAGTCTTGATGATTTATCAAGGAACAATCCTCACCAATTTGCCTTTCCATGCCTGCCAGTTTCTTTTTCGAAGACACAACATCCTTGATGAATTTTGTATACTTAGGCATCTCGACCAAGATCTCGGATAATGGCAGATTTACCTGAGTATTTTTCAAAAGGTTAAGCACCTTTTCATATTTCTTATCTTCACTCAGAGGGATGTTGCTCTTCCTCGGTGGAAATGGAAGCTTTTTAAGGTCACTCTCGGAAAATACTTTCTTTGAGGATGCACTTACGGCCTTGTCTCCCAGATCTTTCCACCTCACAACTTTTTCAGACTTTTTATTAGTCAGGGGATCACCCTCCTGACTTTCACTTGATTCTTCATTCCTCAGGGGAACAGCCACCTGAGGACTTACAACTTCTTCACCTCTCAAGGGATCAGCCACCTGAGTCTTTTCTTGCAGAACGGGGGAACGTAGATGCTCAACTTCCCCTCCTGCCTTATCACTGGCAGGAGGGGCTAGTGGTTTCCCTGGTGAGAGGGACCACTCAGTTGAGTACCGCTTCTAAGATTCATTGCACTGGCCTCTGGCATGCCATAAGGAATCGAAGGAACTAGGTCAGTGCTTTGGCCACAATTGAAATCAGTTTGGGCTACTAGGCCACCCTTCGATTTTTCTCTATAAAGCTCGGGCAATCGCTTCGATGGTCTAAAGCTTGCCGGTCACCATCTCGCTTCTCAAGGTTCTTGATTGTGCTCATCAACATTTGGATATTATTATTTTGCTCCTCTGGATGTTATTGTTCTCTCCTCCTTCGCCTTCCGATATAGAGTCCAATCTAGCTTCAAGATCATCGACGCGAGAGGGCCTTGAGAGTTCTCGAATGTTTTGAGAGAAAGGTTGGCTAGGACGACTTTGAAATGCGGGATTTGGATTGTTAGGCCAACTTTGATTTAACCCTTGATTTAGATTGGAGGAATTCAAGCTCGGGTTCTGATTAAAATTAGGGTTTCGATTGAGATTCGAGTTTTGATTGAAGCTTTGACGGAAACCCTGATTTTGAAAATTGCCCTGGCCAGAGAATTGATTTCCAAACCACTGATTCGGCTGGCCATTGAAGGCATTGATCTCTGCGTTCTGTCCAATCATAGGACAGAAACGAGCAGTGTGCCCCATATCGTCACATACTTGGCATGCGACTTGATTATACTGTCCATGATTCTGGACAGCATTGACTTGATAAGGAACAGGGGAATTAAATTGACACTGGCCAACCATATGGCCAGTCTGAGAGCAATTCATGCATGAAACTTGAGAGTTCTCAGAGAAATGAAGAGTCGATAACTTTCGGTTTGGAGATGTCGTGAGAGTAGCCAAATGCTGCTTTGTTTGACATGGCGATTTCATTTGCATTTTCACCTCCTCGATCCTAGGAGGAGGAGGTGGTTCTGAAACGACTTGAAAGGAGGGGCATAATTATATTTGGCAATGTCTTGAACAATGCCCACCCCTCTTGAGGCGTTTTCCTCAGGAATGCCCCACCTGATGAACTATTGACCATGCCCTTGGTGAGCTCGGTCAACCCACTGAAAAAAGTATTGACTTGCCTCTGCAAGTCTAACCCATGGTGGGGGCATTTACGAAGAAGAGCCTTAAATCTCTTCCATGCCTCAAAGAATGATTCTGTTTCCGTTTGATAAAAATTGTATATTTCCCTTAAACACTGGCCGTGTCTTGGCGGTGTGAAAGTATTGGCTTAAAATTTTTTTCCAATGCAGCCCAAGTGGTAATGGATTCTGCAGGGAGAGAGCTATACCACTCTTTAGCTTCTCCCTTCAAAGAGAACGGAAACAGTGTAAGTTTAATCGCATCCTCACTCACACCTTGAATGCGTGTCGTACCACATATCTCCAGAAATGTGTGTACGTGTGTGTGAGGATTTTCAGAAGGGGACCCGTGAAACATTGATGCATGCTGCATCATCTGAATGAGTCCCGGTCTTAACTCGAAAATGCAATGCGATGTCATTTGGGATAACAATAGCCGGGTTGACTGTGACCGCGCCAGGCATGGCGTAGTCTGCCAACGTACGTCTATCTTCGGCAGCCATTATTACAAAAACAGGTGGTTGAAGCCTAAAAATGAAGAATTTATTTTTTCTAGAAAAATTATTTTCCCGCCAAATTTCGGGGAAAAAAAACAAAAATTTTTCTGGTAAAATCAAATTTTTTTCCGGGACTCACGACACCGTACTAATTACGAAAAACACAAAAAAATTCTTGCCTAATTTTTTTTTTTTTTTTGACATCTTGAAGCAAGAGGATGACGGGCGTCCAAGGTCCTGGACGGGCGTCTGCTCGCGCGTTGAAGTGGACGGGCGTTTAGCAATCCAGGCGCCGTCCAATGAGAATAAAACAAAGCGGTAGCCGCCGATTTTCGAGATGCACGGGCGTCCACTAGTCAAGACGCCCGTTTGAGTGCAGAAAACGGGAAACAGACAGACAGGAAGAGCAAAAAACTAAAGGGGAGAACAGCTAAACCTAGGGAAATTGATAACTATAAAAGTTAACTACTGAATGCCCTAATAATCTAAACTATAATCCTAACAAAGGAAACCCTAACTAACCTAATATCTAAAGGTTAATCTAACTAACAACCTAAAAGCAGAAAAATAAAACAAAACAACAACGAAAACGAAAAACAACAAAAACAAAACTAGGCAAACCGTCCGGTTCCCCGGCAACGGCGCCAAAAACTTGTCACGGATTTTATTAACACAAACAAGTAATAAAATTTATAAATCCGGTATTCCCCAAGTGTAGGGATCGTTGTATAGTGATTAATACCGGAGTCGATCTCAGGGAATCGGAGGTTGTGGATCCTAGTTTTTATTCCTAAACTAACTATTGTCACGAGAATCTAAACTAAACGAAAACTAATTTAAACAAATATGCATAAAAGGAACTAGACAGAGGATTGAATCCAATGCTAGGCAAGATTGAAAGCAATAAAAACTAACTAAGTCGCGGAAAAATAAAATAAACTAAACTAAGCTAAGCAATTCGAGTCAAGTGATTTAAATCAAATTTTAACGAACGAACAAGCAATTGTTCCACCTATCCTATCAACGTTTGATACTAATTCGGATTATTTCGTGATCTCTACTCAAGTTGTGATTCACCTATCTAAGGCATGAACACCTACTTTGTAGACAAGTTCGTTTTCTAATCTTCGATCTTTCGATTAAAGATTAAGTCTTTCTAACCTAGGCGTGAAATCTTTCAATTTCTAACCTAGAGATTCAATCTAATAACTTTCGTTGTGATTAGATTAAAAGTCTAAAATTTTATCATGGTGTTCTAAGGTTAACATGACTTTCATCAAGCAAACAATAAACAAAGGCACGGATCTTTCGGTATAGCATGCAATCAACATATAAAAACATGATAAAAGTAACAACTTTAATAGACACTCACAAAATAATCACGAACTAGAGATCAAACTGTTGAAACGGACGGCTTCACAACGCTCGTTCAAGGAGGATTTAGCCTCCTAGCATCCTTTGCACATCGAATTGTTGAATAAAAAGTACATGGAATTAATTAATCTAACCTAGGAATTTAAAGGCATAAAATTTGATAAAAGTAGTAAAGAACCGCAGCCAAGCTGCTCCTAAAATTTTAGGGTTCGAATTATGTTTATTTGTTGAAGGAAATCCGCTGCTTATATAGAGTTTTAGGTCGGTGCTACTAAGTCGGCAATGTGGACGCTCGTCCACCAAAATGGACGCTCGTCCGCTCTGCCATGAACTCCTTCCAAACGCTCGTCCATGCTCCGTCCATAGACTCTGATCGATTTCTTCATCTGAACGCATGGTTCATCCTTGAACGCCGCATGAACGCTGCTCAAGTTCGATTTGATGTGATTTTTCCATCTTTATCTCTTTTCCTCATTCCACTTTATCATTATCTCTTTCTCAATTGAACTTAGCTCGACTTTGATCACTTTTTATCAAGATCTCAACCACATAATCGCACTTTATAACACATAGAAAAGATTGCAAAAATGTAATATAATTCAAATAATCATAATTGCATATTAAGAACACATAAATTCACCAATTTTGCGATTAAACCGATAAAAACCTCACTTGCTCAATAACTCATTTAAACACTCGTTTTCTATGCAACATATACAAATATAGGGGGAAATCATTATGAAATATAGCATTATAAAACGTACAAAATCACCCGCGTAATTGCATTGAGCCGGGTTCAAAGTGCGGCTGGCATAGTAAATCGGCCTGAACTTTTTGTCAATTCTCTGCCCTAGAACTGCGCCCACTGCGTAGTTAGAGGCATCGCACATTAACTCAAAAGGTTTAGTCCAGTCGGGCGTGATTAAAATGGGGGCACCGGTTAGCTTATCCTTTAAGCTATTAAAAGCTTTCTTACACCCATCATCAAACAAGAACTCCACTTCCTCCTTCAGCAGGTTGGATAACGGCTTTGCTATCGTCGAAAAGTCTTTAATGAAACGCCGATAGAAGCCCACATGTCCCGGAAATCCTCGTACCTCCTTCACTGTCTTCGGGTACGACATTCTCTCAATGGCTTCTACATTAGCCTTATCCACCTGAATACCATCACTGGACACCTTGTGTCCCAAAACAATCCCTTCTTCGACTAGAAAATGGCACTTTTCCCAGTTAAGCACCAGATTTTTCTCAACGCAACGTTGGAGTACCATATCTAGATTCTTTAGGATTTCATCAAAGCTGTCGCCATAGACTGAAAAGCCATCCATGAAGACCTCCATGCACTGCTCCACAAGTCCATCAAATATGGCTAACATGCACCGTTGAAAAGTCGCGGGTGCATTGCATAGGCCGAATGGCATTCTGTGAAAAGCAAAAGTGCCAGATGGACACGTAAACGTAGTCTTCTCCTGGTCATTAGAGTCGATAGCTATCTGGAAGTAACCAGAATATCCATCAAGGAAACAATAATACTTATGACCACTCAGTCTTTCAAGAAGCTGGTCAATGAAGGGCAGGGGGAAATGATCCTTAGCGGTGACTTCATTCAATCTGCGATAATCAATGCAAACTCTATAGCCAGTCACAAGGCGTAAAGCTACTTCCTCCCCTTTTTCGTTCTTTTCCACAAGAATGCCTCCTTCTTTGGCACAACTTGAGTAGGGTCGACCCACTCACTATCGGCGATGGCGTAGATAATACCCATATCGATCCTTTTTATGATCTCCTTTTTGACAACCTCCTGCGTATGCGCGGATTCAGCCTTCTTTGAGGTTGTCTCGACCTTTTCGCTCCTTCCTCCGTTCGGATTTTATGCATGCACACGCCTGGTCGATTCCTCCGATATCGCCCACCCGCCATCCGAACGCGAGGATGTTCTTTTCAAGCACTTTGATTAATTCATTCTTGCTCCGCTCGAGTTTAGATGAGATGATCAAGGGCAACTTATCACCGTCTTTAAGGAAGATGTATTTTAGGTCTTTGCGGAAGTGGTTTAAGCTCCAAGTCGATGGGGGTTGCTCAATCTTTTGGATTTTAAGGGACCACCTTTTTCCTTGTGGGCTTGGACCGGTTGGATCGAAAAACACCTCATCTTCCCGAGGTGTAACCCCGTAAAGGTATTGAATGACATCATCTGAGGAATCCTCCCGTCGCCTTCCGTTTTTCTCTTTCTTATGCTTGACCATCTTCTTAAGTTCTTCTTCTTCAAGCTCTTACGCAAGCCGCCTCCCAATCATCCAACTCCCAATGAGTAGTTTCTTTCCGTAAATCTATTTCGTCCCAACTACCCATTAAAACTTCCTCCTCTGTGAGGTTAAAGTCCGGCTGGTTGAGCTCTTTCAAATCATCATTGCTCATCCTGGAATGTCCTGCATTTTCTGCTTCACTCATAGGCTCGGTGTGAGCGGAGTTGTTTAGACAACTCAACATTGATTACGGCCCGTGGGCGCTTATTTCCTTCTTCGTGAATTATAACATCCAGGGCTCCTATCTCCGTGAGCTCTTCATCAGGGTTGGATTCACCTCCATAAATTGCTTCAATGAATGAAATCTCCTGGCTCGAGGCTTCCGCAGAATTTTTTTCTCGCTCGAGTGTAACGGAGGTGTCCTCTACTCTCAGAGTGATTTGGCCGCCAAGTCAATGGTGGAGGCGTATGTTTAAGAAAGGCCGGCCCGAATCGTGGGCATCTCCTTGTCGATCGGTAATCCAAGATGACCCGATCGATTGGAAAAACTAAATGTTTAACATGGATAAGGGCGTTGTTAACACAACCACCGCTAAGCGGCTAGATCGGTCCACCAATCAAGAGAGACGGGACGCTCCCTTAGCCTTTTGTCCAACCCGAGACTCTTGCAGACGTTCAATGGCATCACATTGACAGAGGCCCCTGAGTCGCATAAGACATTGTGGAACGTGTGGCCTTCAATCATGCAAGAGATTGAAGGTCGTCCGGGGTCACCTCGCTTGATTGCAACGCTTTGTGAAACCGTTGAACATTCTTCGCTTAGCACCTCTTCTGCCAGTCCCTTTAGCTTCTTCTTACTTCCACAGGCATCCTTAAGATACTTAGAGCATTTAGGCATCTCAGTTAATACCTCAGCAAGTGGCATAGTTACCATAGTATCTCTAAGCATCTTTCTCACTCCGTCATACTGTCTGTCAGAGTTCGAGATATTCTCTCTTTTCTTTGCCGGATAAGGAAGGGTTTTCGAATGATTGATTATAGTTTGACTTTTAATGGCTTCGTCCTCCTTGTCCTTCCACCTGACAAACTTCTCAGTTTTCTTTTTAGTCAAGGGTTCAGCTACCTGACTTCCCTCCTTAGCTTCCTCTTCACTATCCCCCGAAGAGTCATCATTATTCAGCTCTTCCTCGCTGTTGCTTACTTTGGCATTTAACTTCTGATTGCCCCCTCCTGAACTTATGGCGTCAGGAGGGGCTACTCGTTTCCCGACATCTTTTCGGGTCCAGCTGTCTTACCTCTTCTGAGGGTGACTGCATTCAACTCCTCCTCTCCATACTCCCAGTGAGGTGTGATGGCAGTGCAAGCATTGATGTCTGCCTTAGGGTTTTTATCTGTATAACTAGGCAGTCTTCCTTGAGGTCTGCTTGCTTGTTGATCATCCATCTGACCTATCTGTCTCTCCATCGTTTTTTGACCGGTGGCTAGTGTTTTCACCATGTCTACTAGCTCATCAAATTTCTTCTGAGAGACATAGGTGGGCTGTTGGTTTTGCGTTTGAGCCCAGTTACATTGGGGTCTTTGGTTATTAGATGTACCAGGCGGTGTATAATAACTATTTCGCGGGTTTCCCGAATAGTTACGGTTTTGAGTTTGACTCGATTGACCAGAATTTTGACTGAAGCTTCTGAAAGGTTGATTCTGGTTCTCCACGGCCTGCACTTCCTCATTCATCATATTCCCGGCCTGCACGCCCGAGTAATTCACATCTGCTGGCCCTTCTTGCTGCTTCATTTGCATGTTGGCTAGTTGTTTGTTCATTATTTCCATTTGAGCAACTAGCAGTTTTGTCTCTGAGTTACTTTCAGCAGCCTCCTTTTTGCTTCCACTAACATGGGTCTTCTTTTGAGTATCCCACATGTTATTCTTAGCTATTGTTTTTGCTACCCTATAGGCAGCATCATCTCCTCCTCCTAAAAACGATCCATGAGCTGTGGAATCTAAGTAATCTCTATTGGGTTGAGTAACACCCTGATAGAATAATTCTAGAAGTTCATGTCGAGTGTATCCATGGTTAGGGCATTTCCTCATTAACAAATTCAACCTCTCCCAGGCCTTTCCCACACTCTCTCCTTCTAATTGCTCGAAAGTAGCTATATCTCGTTTACGGTCCATTATCATTCCAGGTGAAATGAATTTCAGAGCAAAGGCTCTTTTAACATCAGCCCAGTTATGAAGAGAGTGATGGGGTATGGACTTAAACCATCGATTTGCTTCTCCCTTCAGAGCAAACGGGAAGAGTTTCAATTTAACAACTTCTGAAGGAACGCCAGGGTAGTGACCTGCTTCACATATTTGCACAAAAGTGGACAAGAAGTCATGTGGGTCTTCTGCAGCAGTGCCATGGAATGAACTATTTTGGACCATCCCCACAACTCCATTCTTAAGATCAAAATGCAGTCCTCCCATCTCTGGAGGCCGAATTGGTCTATGCCCTTCCAAGAAGTCTTGATCAAGATATGGCGCATAAGGATCTTGTTTGCTGTACAATTCTACGCAGCCTGAAATTGGGTCTTTGTTGAACATTCTGAGGTTGTTGTTGCATCTGGCCGGTTTATCCAGCTTCTTGTCTTTGTTGTTGGTTCTGCAACATTTGCATCGTAATTTGGTTTAATTGAGCGGGATCTTGGTTATTATTCCTTGGTTCTCCGGTTCGTCATCACTAGAACCGTGTTCGCCATCTTGTCGAACTTTGAAATAATCTTCTTCGACAATGTCTCGCTCAGGTTCGGGTTAAAGATAAGATTTCCTTCTTACTCCTGGTTTGCATAAACCGAGAGAAGCGAAACAGGAAGAAATCAACCTTAGGGTTGATGAGAGGGTAATGTAGAGAAGATTAGAGGTTAGAAAGAGAGAAGAGAGAGAAGTGGTGAAAAGTGAAATTTTCGTAGAGACGAATCGGGCGTTCGATGTAAGTGGGCGCTAGTTCGAGAGAGGATTCGAAGTGAACGCTGTTTCAGAGCAATCGAATCAGGCGCTCGTAAGACAAGTTAGGGTGGCGGGCGGGCTCGTTGAGTATGGGTGAACGCTGTTCGAAAGTTTTTATTTATTTATTTATTTTTTTTATTTTATTTTATTTATTTAGAAAAGATAAAGAAACGGAAACAGGAAAAGAAACCTACCTACGAAAAAGCTAAAACAGGAAAAACACCAAGACGGTGAAAAAAAAATGTGTTGAAATCTTCTAGGGCTAAAATGGAAGGGAAAACAGCAGATTTTGACCTCGAAAACGGTGTTGAACGGCCTATGGCCTTCACCACGTCGTCGGCGTCGGAACGAGCTTTCCGAATTGGGGTCCTGCGCGCCAAACGGACACTCGAGCCGAAAGTTATGGCCAAAATAC
Organism: Gentiana macrophylla; assembly: GCA_026214975.1. NCBI lineage: Eukaryota > Viridiplantae > Streptophyta > Magnoliopsida > Gentianales > Gentianaceae > Gentiana > Gentiana macrophylla. The sequence continues at coordinate 58,519,157 of CM047807.1, read as the reverse complement.
TGCCGACACAAAAAACTGCACTACAAGAATCCGACAACCGTAACCGACTCCCCGGCAACGGCGCCAAAAACTTGTTCGGTAAAAACTAGTTTTACAATTTATAAACCGAAACACCCCAAGTATAAGGTTCGTAGTATAGGATGTTAACGGGTCGTCCTAAGGGAGTGGAATGTTTATCGGATCAAGGAACAATTATTCTATCGATTATGTCATGACTATTAACCACAACTAGGGTTTAAACTAATTAAACTACAAAAAAAACAATGAACAGTAATTAAGATGATGAACATTATGATGAACAGTAACTTGGAACAGAAAATTGCAGAAAAATAACAATTAACATCTAGGATTCCTAAAACAACTAAGCGTAGCAATCAAATTGATACGAACTATTCGATTTATCAAGTAATTAAAAAGAAACGGCAAGGCAACGGGAATCCACCAATCAACCAACCCAACCCCAACTAGATTGTGAGCTAAAAGGTACGATTTTTAGTAATGATCTATCGCGAATTCGATTAAATTCCTTTAAACAAATTCTAGGGTTTCGTTTTCTTTTTCAAGCAAAACTAAACGGCATGCAAAACAAGATCATTAGATCGTCTCCAAAACTCTACTCAATTAATCATAAACAATCTCTCGAATTACAACTAATTGCATCAATTGAAATAAACCAAAGCTTGAACAATATTCTCATATAAATTCAAAGCATAAAAGTAGTTTTATCAATCTTTTGATTCAAACAAAACGTAAACAATAAAGAACAATATCCAATTGATGAAAAACTGTAACTTTTACTCACTAAACATGTAGCTAAAAATCATCTAGTTGGTGTTGATGTTGATCGGTTTCCTCCGTTGTCCCACCGTAAGATGCTTAGCCTTCAATCATCTTTGAACTCCCAAGCAAGATTGAAAGAAAGAAACTCATATTTTTATTTGTATTTAGTGCGGCTGCTCTCTCTATTTTTCTGTGTGTTCTTTTACGCTTTCGAATGGTGCTGCTTATATAGGAGTTTCGCCGACTTAAGGAAGGATCTAGAAAAACGCGTTGATTTCCAGCCTCGGTAGACCGACATAAGACACTCGGTCGACCGAATAGCATGGCTCGGTCGACCGAGCCTACCTATTCACGCGTTTTCACACTGTTGCTTCGTATACCGTGTCCCCCACTTCACTCTTTCGATATGATCTGATTTATCCTCTCTTCAATGCTCCGATTTTCTTCTTTATTTTGAAATCACTTGATTGAATGAGATTAATCCTCTCCATTAATAATATCCCCATGCATATCTTTTAATTTTCTGCAAAATTGTTGGTACACCAAGTCATCGAATAATAATAATAATAAAATGTGTAACAAAAAATAACATTTAAACTCAATATTTCCTCACAATTAAATTATAACCCCTCAATAACCATTATAGGAATTTAATGGTTAAAAGACGCTTTTCTCATTTATTTCCCTTAAAAATAAGGTAAATTGTTTAGGGATTAAGCCCGAAAATATAGTAAAATATACCCTAAACAACGCTTCAAACGGTGGCATGCCTATACTTGCATGATAACTATTGTTGTAGGCAAACTCTGCTACTGGTAGGTAATCATCCCATGATCCACCTACTTCTAAAACACAAGCTCTTAGCTTCTCCTCGAGTGTTTGGATGGTCCTCTCAGATTGTCCATCTGTTTGAGGATGAAAAGCCGTGCTCAAATCTAACTTGGTTCCAAAGGCTTCTTGTAAACTTTTCCAAAACCGACTGACGAATCGACTATCTCGATCCGAGACTATAGAGATAGGAACTTCATGTAACTTCACTATATTATCCAAGTATAGTGTCGTCATCTTTTTCAAGGGCATATCAACCTTATACAGTAAGAAATGGGAAAATTTAGTCAATCTATCCACAATTACCCAAATCGCATCGTGTGCTCCCCAAGTCTTCGGTAACCCGGTGATGAAATCCATCGTAATCTTATCCCACTTCCATTCAGGGATATCAAAGGGTTTTAGCATTCCTTCTGGTCTTCTATGCTCTGCTTTTACTTTCTGACAAATGTCACACTCTGCCACGAACTTGGCTATTTCCAACTTCATCGAGGGTCACCAAAACTTTTCTTTCAAGTCCCGATACATCTTAGTAGCACCTGGATGAACTGCAAAAGCAATCCTATGAGCCTCTTCCATAAATCTCTGTCTTAAGTCGCCAACATTAGGCACACATAAATGATCTTGGTACCAAAGATTTCCATTCTTGTCCAAGACATAGCCCACTGTAGCCTTCTCTCTAGCAACTCGCTTCAAATCAACCAAAGCTGGGTCTTCATCTTGCTTTTCGCGAATATCATCCATCAATTCCGATCTTTCTAACAACAGTGCCACGAACTGTCGATCCTCATTCTGATCAAACCAGCTGATTTCCAGCCCATCTAACCTTTCTGCCACATCTTCGACGCTTGAAACTGCAAATACTGGTTTCCTGCTTAAAGCATCTGCCACTACGTTGGCTTTGCCTGGATGGTACTGAATGTCCAAATCATAGTCCTTCACAAACTCTAACCATCTCCTCTGTCTCATGTTCAGATTCTCCTGTGTAAAGAAATACTTCAAACTCTTGCGGTCGGTGAAGATCCTCGCTTTGACTCCATACAAGTAGTGCCTCCAAGTCTTTAGGGCAAACACTACTGCTGCCAATTCTAAGTCATGTGTCGGGTAGTTCTTCGCATGCACATTCAACTGCCTAGATGCCTAGATGCATAAGCAATCACTTTCCCCCCTTGCATCAATACACAACCTAAACCCTGTCCCGAAGCATCCGTGTAGACATCGTAATTATCAAAAATCTCCGGAACAGCCAACACTGGGGCCGTAGTCAACTTATCCTTTATGGTATGAAAAGCTGCATCACACTCGCTTGTCCATTCGAACTTCACATTCTTTTGTGTAAGCTAAGTGAGTGGAGTAGCTATCTTCGAAAAGTCTTGCACGAACTTCCTATAGTAGCCAGCCAAACCAAGAAAGCTCCTTACTTCTGAAACTGTGGTAGGTTTAGGCCAATTGTCAACTGCCTCAATCTTTGCTGGATCAACTTGTATGGCATCTCCAGAAATGACATGTCCCAAGAAAGTGACTTGCTTCCACCAAAAGTCACACTTCAAAAACTTTGCAAACAACTGGTTCTCCTTCAAAGTTTCTAATACTATCCTTAAGTGTTCCTCGTGTTCTTTCTCATCCTTAGAGTATACTAGTATGTCGTCTATGAACACTATCACAAACTTATCCAGGTATGGCATTTAAACTCACTGCATTAAATCCATAAATGCAGATGGAGCTTTAGTGAGTTCAAAAGGCATAACCAAGAACTCATAATGTCCATACCTCGTACTAAAAGCCGTCTTCGGTATATCTGCCACTTTGATCTTCAACTGATGATAACCAGACCTAAGATCAATCTTAGAGAACACTTTCTTGCCTTGCAACTGATTAAACAAATCATCAATCCTTGGAAAGGGATACTTGTTCTTGATGGTAAGGTTATTCAACGCCCTGTAGTCGATACACATCCTCATGCTACCATCTTTCTTCTTAACAAACAACACTGGGGCTCCCCAAGGCAAAGTACTAGGCTGAATTATATTCCTCTCAAGCATATCCTTAAGTTGATCTTTCAACTCTTTCAATTCAGCCGGTGCCATCCTATAGGGTGCCTTAGCAACTGGTGCCGCTCCCGGTATCAGCTTGATCTCAAACTCGATTTCCCTATCCGGCATGTTTCCCGGTAACTCTTCCGGAAATACCTCAGGGTACTCTCTCACTACAGGAGTTTCTTAAAGCTTGGGCTTCACTTGTTCCACATCCACTGCATACAACAAATAGCCTTCACAACCCTTCTGACAAGCTCTAATTGCCTTGACCGCTGAAATTATCGGATGTCGCTTCTTACTCGGCTTGTACACATTCCCTTAAAAGGTCTTATCTGATTTCCCGGGTACTTTAAAGGTCACTTTCTTCTCTTGGCAATCTAAGTGAACATAATTCTCGGAGAGCCAATCTATCCCAAGAATCATGTCAAAGTCCGAAAAGTCTAAAACAGTGAAATCACTCTTGCATCTATGAGGTCCAACTCAAACTTCCACTTGAGGTATCATCCTAGTTACCTTTGTTACCTTCCCTAACAGTGTAGTTATCTCCAGAGTGTTTCTCAAAGGTTCCGAAGGTAAACTCAACTTCTTAGCTACCTTGGTCGACACAAAAGTGTTAGACACTCCCGTATCAAACAAGACCCTGACCACTAGGTTATCTTACATTATCGTACATAGGATGCATATTCATTCATTTAAATAAAATTACAGCATGAATAAACGCGCCATAAAAATGTCAAAATAGAATAAATTAACAATGAGGTACCTAAGATAACATCATCCTCTGGTTCTGCATCCCTAGCATCAGCTGCAAAAACTCAAACTGGTCGGCTTGGGCCGCTCCTACCGTTTCCTCGGCTCGTACTCCCTTTATTCCCCTTATTAGGAAATTCCCTAGAAAAGTGCCCCAGTTCTCCGCAAAAGTAGCAACCGCCTGAACTAGCTCTGCACTCTCCTGAATGATTCCTATTGCACTTGGAACACAGAGGTGCACTGTTTGGGGCCTTAGCTGCCGGTGGAGCTGTTGTCTTCTTAGTATTCTGTTGTGGGGCTCCTCGGTGATTACCCTAATTAGTCCCAAAGTTCCTCTTGTTCCCAATAATCACCGTAGCCTTTTTCCTGAAAGTCTCAACCTCCAAGGCTTTATTCAGTAACTCCGCCATAGTCCTCGCTGTAAATCCCAACATACCAGACTGAATCTCATAGGTCAATCCTTCCTTGTAAAGGGCCATCTTTCTTTCTTCCACTTTCATCAGCTCAGGATAGAACCGTCCCAACTCATTGAACTTGTTAGTGTACTGAGATATTGTCAAGTAGTTGCCTTGCTTGTGTTTAAAAATCTGACTTGCCTTATCCGCTTGCACTGTTGCCGGGAAGTACTCGATGAAGAACATAGCTTTGAAAGCTTCCCAGTCTGTAACCTTTCCATTGCTACTCTATATAGCATCTATTCAAGCCTCTGCTGCGCCCAAAAGAAAACTAATTGCTAGTTGTGCCATCTCAGTCTCAGGCACATGTACATTCCTGCATGCTTTTTCGAAACTCCTTATCCATTCCTCAGCTTTCGAAGGTTCCGTATTCCCAAAGAAATCATGAACTCTATTTCTCCGCAGTCTTGTATACCAATCAACTGGCGGTGCTTGCTCAAAAACTGGTCTAACCGGTGGGGCTGGTGGGTAAACCGGAGGATAACCAAAAGGTACTTGCTGTTGGTACTGCTGTTGCTGAGGGTAAGTTGAATTCACTTGAGGTTCAGGCTGAAAAGGGTAGTATCCCTGATGGTAATTCTGGTGTTGCTGTGGAGTTGGCTGAGGTTGCTGGTGACCAAAGGGTGGATAACCGAAACCTTGCTAATGGTCGAACCGTGGTGAAAGTGGTACGGTAGGTCGACGGGTATGACCTACAAGAGGTGGGCAGAAGGTCTGCGGTTGTTGGTGGAACACTAATGGTGAGGGGTGGCTCACTGGTGGAGGGTAAACACTAACTGGTGGGGGGTAAACACTGATTGGTAGAGGATAAACGGTTTGCTGATGTGGAAGGTAGCTTACCGGCGGTGGTACAAATCCTGCTGGAACATCGGTCACCAAAGAAAACTGAACCGAACTCCCCACGTGCCATCGTGGAGGTTGATCCTGATGTGGTCGCGGTGACAAACCCTATTGAGATCTTGGTGTGGGTGTCGCAGTACGAGGTGGTGGTAATAAACTCTATCAAGGTGGGGGAATCTGCCTCACAACACCGCCTCCTACGACCGGTGTTAGACTTTCTCGTCGAACTGTAGAAGTCTCTGCACCCGCTCCAGTCCTCGTGAACACCATCCTGATGATCAAAGAAAACCAGAGCGTTACTAAAAGGTCTAGAGAGAACTTATCTTAAAAGAAAGGAAGCCTAAAAGACGTTTCTCTCTGGTACCAACTGTAACGCCCCGTTCCCGGACATCGAGTCCTTATCCGGAAAAGGAACGTTCGGCACGTAGAAAATAAAAATAAATTCACTTTATATGTAAGCCTTTACTACGTCGTATCAAAATAAGCAAACGGAAGCAAAAGACTCGGGTATAAAAGTTTCCAAAACATCCAAGAATAGAAATGAAATCTAAAGATGGAAATGTAACTTATTACATTCAAGAAAAATACGATGTCCAAAGAAATGTAACGGTACTACACGTCTCGAAAGACCAAAAGTCTAAACCAACAGTACTAGGAATAGTCTAATAAATAAGTAACGAAATAAATAAATGCAGAGTCCTCAATGAAGCATCTTCAAACGTCATCATCGAACTCCTCCTCGTAAACATTATCAACATGTTCGTCTTCTCATCCCCAAACACATAGAAAACATGCATTTGAGGTAAGTTCAACGTACTTAATAAGAAAGAGAAGCTATGATAACAATTATAATTTATAAAGAAAGGATAATTAAAAGTTTAATTGTTTATGTATGACCAACTCAATCTAGGGTTCATTTCATGTCCATCAACACGAATTGACTAAACGTTTCTACTTAACTTATCTATGTTACAACCGCACTCAAGGGCACTACGCCTGATGTATATCCACCAGGAGATATCGATTGCAACACATTAGTGGATCACACCAATATCCACGGGGGCTAGAATAGGTAGGCTCCGATAGTACGCACACCTCTCAGTGAGTCCCCGAACTTGTGGTTCTTTTGACTCACGGGTTCTTCCACCTTCGTGAGGTAGCACATACATCGCGATATAGATCGGTGCCTATCCAAGAGAGACATGTGGTTTAATCTTTTACTAGTCAAGTCACGTGTTTTATTAGGATGATTAACTAACCACCTAAGTGTTTTCAATTAATCTCCTCACAATTACTACTCTCTTCTAGACCACTAGACATAAACAAGGCCTATCAATTACACGGACATTGATGAATGCTAATTCATCAAAGCACAAGCCTATCATGCTCTTCCGACGGATCCGAACTACAACTCCTTTAAGAGTACATTCGGTGCTTTAATCGAACGAATCGAAATTCAATTCAGGCTTGTTTAAGTTTACACAATGTTAGCATATCATGAATAAGGGATTAAAACAGTGAAAGCGCGATTATGAGGCCAAAAACCAATCTGAAACGCTAAAACAATGGAAACAAGGTAAAACAGGCCAAACGCCCGTCCGACCTCCTATAGACGCCCGTCCGTAATCAAACGCCCGTTCACTAAACCCCAAACGCCCGTCCGCCTAAAACAGCTACATCCTGAATCAAAAATCTAACCTCAAACGCCCGTCTGCCTTGTGCAAACGCCCGTTTGAGCTACTAGGGTCGCAAACACCCGTCCGCCTAATGTAGACGCCCGTCCGCCTGGGTTTTTCCCAAAACGCTAAATCTTCTAAACGCGATTTCAAATCCGTTTCTAACCTAATTAACGTCGATTTCAACACAGTAAAACATAGATGAACATATCTAAACATCTATGATCCTTTGATTAACGAAAAACACATCTTTCTTGCATCTACGCATCATAAAACATGATCTAAACTTTACGAATCATAATCGAGATCATAGGAAGAGTTTCTTACCTAATAGCAGCCAAAAAACCTGATTAAACAGCCACGAAAATCTGCAACACTTCTCAACAATCTGATCCAGAAGTGTTGCCCTTCTCACGACGATTCCAATTCTCTTGTCTGATCTGAAAACGGTTAAGAAACGCTTCAGATATCGTGAAAACTCTCTTGGCCTCTTTCTTCCTCCAAATTGCGTAGAGAAGAGGTGAAAAAACTGATTTCTGATTTTGTGTTTAGGTTATGAGATTATTGTGTGTAAATTTCCTTAAATACCAATTTCCCATAAATCCCTTTTTCCTTAATTGTCCTTTAATTACCAACAAAATCAGATTTCCCTTAATTATATATACATATAATTCGAAAATATATATATATACATACTCTATTAAATACTTAACTCCCATAAAAGAAAGAAATAATAATATTTCGTTTTCGCAAACAGACACGTCCGCCTTTTCCCGAAAATCGGAATATTACAGTGGGTGGGTGGGTGGTGGGGGGCTTGAATGGATAGTCATTTGTGATTAATCATTCATTTTATTGTCTCGTAACAAAAAAAAACATAAATAAAAATATATATGTTCCGTTTGTTTTGGGTTGAGATTTTTTTTGGGTTGATTTATATACTAGTTGATAACAAAATATCATAAAAATAATTGAAATACATATTACAATGTTAAAATGTTTTTCTTCAAACTTTTGTAGATAAAGAAATGATTGTCGAGAAAAAATTATAATAAAATAATATAATAAATAAAATAATGGTAAAAGATGTAATAAATTGGATAAAGTGAATTGGTAAAAAAAGTGGATAAAGTGGAAAAAAAATTCTTCAAAGTGAAATGTCAAGCTTTCTCTAATATCATGAATAAAATAATTTTAACAACGTTTGTCTACTAGCAACACCAGGTGGATGGTGTTTCAAGCCGCCGGACCTTCTCGATATGCTATCTTAGAAAACCCGAAGTTTTCTAAAACTCAAACCCAAAGTACAATGGCCGAAATCTCTAAGCCAAGTACTTACACTTTTGTGTCGAAATTATGTGTTGTGATTTGGCGTGGGAGAACATTCTTTATATAGGAGAGAAATCCTAGTCTCCAAGGTATTAATTAATTAATACAAAATCAATCATATTAATTCTTTTCCTTAAAAAGATAAATCTAGAATATTCCTAAATTAATTAGGATATACAAAAGATTTTCTTTTCCTTAAATTATTTAACAAATAAATAATTTAATCACATGTCTTATTATTTATCAAAAAAACAAATTTCCCAACAATAATAAATAACAAAAAAAATGCGGCCACCCTAAAACAAATTTAGGTCACACGCATTTTACATTATTTTGGGCCGAGTCCACGAAAAATTTCTTTTCATGTATTTAATTATCTAGTCCAACTAAACAATTAATCAACATATTAAATAAATAGTCCAATCCAACTATTTAATTATAATTGAGGTGAAACGACGAGAAAACATATATGCTATATTAGGAGCCACGTCGGGGACCATGGACCCATATTCAGAAGCTACAATAAATCGAATAAAATTATTCGTCAGACCGAACAATTATATCCAACCTATTAATTCCGGGATTACACCACCATAAACCCGAAACTGAACTCTGCCGAATATAGATATAAACTTACACTCAACTATGAGTCATAAGGTGTCCACTGATATAATCATTACATACGTATAAATCCTCCATAGACTGTTCACTTCGATTTGGGATATCTCCGTAAACCCTTCTCGAAACATATTATGCTTATTTACCATTAACCCCCTAGTGATCAATTAGTTCATAACTAATATAATATGAACTGGGCCCATCGATCAGTTTCTAGGGTTAACAAATAAGGGAACTGTCTGTCCACTTCCCGAATGGATTTCATATCTGTGATAGCACAGACAACTCACTCATCCTAGAATAGAGCCAACGAGAAGTGTTGGACCACATACTATGAAGTGATCCTTACTAACACATCAAACCCTACCCTAGTCTAAGCGTTAAATGCATGATCACCTCATGATTGAGATTAATCCATATATGATCATCTTGTGATTCGATAAGACTTCTCGAACACGGAATTATATCGAGAACTCAAATCAAATCGGTCCAGCCCTATATGATTATCACCATATATAAATGTCCCATTAGGTACCCTATTACCGACAGTCTGGATAAGACTGTCACACCTAAAGTATTCTGGGCGCATTATTAGCAAATTAATCTAGAGACCCGCACTAAGATTAATAAATTCTACGGACTAAGTTAATTTTAAGTATATTTCACAAACTCAATCCTCGTGTATATAGCCATACACTGTGTTATGTGATTACATAATCAATATACTTAGGGTTTTCTGTAGTGTATTAATATAGGCATTAAATGCGTATAAATAAGATAAAATAAATTCTGTCATATATTTAAATAAAACAATTACAATTGTCTTTCGGGCATAAAACCTAAAACCTCTTTCCTCCACAATCGAGTATGTGGATTAATTAGAGATATAACATTCCGTTCCGGTAATGAGCCTATGGAAGAATGGGTCCGAAAATCTAGAAGGGCAGGAATCCAAGGATCATCCAAGACATCAGTATTGTCCCCCTTTCCGACTCTCCAGCACACCCTTGCCAATCATAATACTCTATCATATCGCCGAAGGGAAGGTCCCTAAGAGAATATGATTTAAATTATGATCTGCCAAAATATTTAGCCTTGACGAGCCTCGCTGGGATTGTATTTGGCCTCGTGAAATCAGCCAAGCTTGCACAACTAAGAGAACCATATTAAAAGACTTTACCTGAAAACCTAGACCTCCCACTATCTTCTTCTTGTAACTATCATCCTATGCTCTCTAATGAATTTTATGCTTACCCCCTGTAGACCCTCAAAATAATTTTCTAGTGAGTTTTTCCAAATCCATGATAAGAGTCTTCGGAAGGGAAAAGCACTGCATTACATGCTGAGGAAGAGCTTGTATATTTGAAATAATGAAAATCCCTTTTCCAGCCGGCCGCAAAAACTCTCATTTCCACCAATTTAATTTTTTCTGTATTCTCTTCTTGATGCAGGTGAAAATGCCCTTTTTATATTTTCCGCAGACTATTGACAACCCAAAATATTTATTTCCTTAACGATTCAAAAGAATTTGTTGAAGATGAGACATTTCTGACCTTATTTCTCCACATAGATGCTTAAAAAAATGGCGGATTGATAAGATTTCATAATCGGTTAAGATTTGAGAGAAAGCTTGTCATGATTCGTGGGTGGCTTCAGCGAAAAGGAGATTGTCATCTATAAATAGTAAGCAAGTAAGATCACAAGGATTTTTGGCTAAAAGAAACTCCCTTTAAAGACTCATTTGTGGCTGCCCGGTGGTTCATCGCTGATGTGGAAAAAATATACAAGAAAGGTGATAGATGGTTGATCGAACTTTTCTAGGTGTCCAATCTTACCGGCAGTGTACCGGGTTGTAGTCTAGTCTAGTTGTCAATGTCGTATCCACGAGGATTGTGAGGTTGAACAGCGAAAAGCTATTGTTATCTTGATCTAAGTGGAAACAATACATGAAAGTAAATGTATCTAAGATTCTACTACTATAAAGGGTGATAAAATGATAAAAAGCCAAGACAATGCAATGATCAAGAAATAATAAGTGTTAAGTTTATTCACCCTCCCTCTAAACTTAACCAAAGCCTTTTCAAGGGACTAACAAATTAAATATATATATATATATATTGGGCAATATATATATATGTGTATATGATACACATTTATTTTGCAAATTAATTTAACATAGTATTATATTAATTAAAGAATATTCCGGAAGCCAATTAAAGACTATTTGGGGCGCCATTCAGTAGTGTATAAGATACACTTGGATTGTGCAACTTAAATAATAAGATTACCATAATATTAATATTGGACATGAATTTATTTTGGAAAAATAGATTTAGGGTAATAAGATAAAAATAGTCAATATTAGATATTGTCAATATATTGGAAATATTTAATATAAGATATTAATTAAATGAGGTAAATCAATCTAAGGGATTTTCCTTATTTTATTAGGAAAATGTTTTCTTTCTCTCCACTATACTCAAGACATGTTCCCCAAGGATTTTGGGAATACATGGGGCATCCCATATGCCTATATAAGCAAGGGGTTGCCAAGCTCTTGTATAGTACATCATAACTCCAAGAACTAATTGTCTCTTGTGGAAAATAAGAGAGCTTCTTAGAGAGAGATTATAGAGGGAGAAAAGGTCGACCTAGAAGTCAAGTTTTTCTAGTAGCAACCCTTGGTGGGATTCCAGCGAGGTGCTCGTGTGGATTACAGGTAGAGGCCGGACGCTTGGACGGCTCGCGCACATCTACTCCTGCCGGACGGTCAAAGCGTCGATCTTTTGGATCAACCAAGGTAATAGTACCGTCTCCTCTCTTATTTGTTTATTGTTTTAATGGAGACGATCCTGGATCGGGAAATCAATTTTTAAATTTCGATGCGCTACTCGATTGATTTCCTAACAGTGATAGTTGAGCGGTCTTCGAGCTTAAGCAATAAGCATCTTTTATTCGCGTAGTAAATTAGATCCAATAAATTAAAGATGCATGATATTGATTCGTAGAATACACAAAAAGAAAGAAAAGAAGAAAAAAATAACGGCGGCGGTAGGCTCGGCCGATCGGCGGCGGCCCACCCCCTTGTGATCGGCGGCGGCGACTTCTTAGCTGCCTCGGCTGCTGCACCATGTGGCTGTTCAAATTTGTTTGTGTGTATCTCAATGATTCAATATAGTTCATAGTACATGCAATTTTGATTTTGTTTAAAATAGTTTTAAATTAGAAATTTAAAATTAAAATCGACTTATTATTAATGGTTAATATTATTTCGACTAAAGCCATAATTAATTAATCGTTAATTAATTATTTGATTGGATGCTATAAGATGCAAGAAGTTCAAATTTAATTTTATCTTTTTCATAAGATGTTGATTGAATGGATTAGATAGTAGATATAATATGATTATATGGACTTCGATTGATCATGTACTCGACCAATAGGATAAATTTGAATGCTTTCTTTTCTGCTGGTTTTTATTGTTGTCCTAGGCCGTTATGAAGAACGTGAACTAGTTTTATTTCTACATTATCCCACTCCCGTTAGCTCCCCCCGTGTGCAGCCGGTGTAAAATTTATTAGATAGATTTTTATGTAAAATAAATTGAAGACAAGGATGATGACCAAAAGAAAGGCGATAAAGATCCATGGAGATGGTGCATGTCAAAGATCCATTGGTGGCTGCGGCTACCCTTTGATGTGGCCTGCGGTTTCATCAGTTTGTATTCGAAACCGCACCTAGGAAAAATCCATGATCATACCGGTTATTTTGTGCGCGGAATGTTGTGTATGTTTTACTTTATATGATATTGTAGTAATATGCACGTGATAGATGAGACCGTAATTAAACAAAATTAATTAAGCGAATTAATTTAAAATTACTCCCACAACAAAAATCGAGTTATATTTGTCTCCCAATATTATAATGACGGTGAAGAGCCCTTGTTCGGATCCAACTGATCAGCCCTCATCGGGAGTTGACCTACCTCGGGTATATCGTCGTTATCGAGATATGATCGTTATGAGATCTCATGAATATTTAGGTTACGACTCGACTAAGAGTCTTGTGGTGATTGGCCCTTATTAGGACCGTCTTATTTTAGACACAAGGGGTTGACTATCACATAAGATGTGAGTTGTCACAGAGTTGACTAGTCAACCACCAAGAGTCACATAGAGATGTGATTGGTGAAGTGTTACCTACCTTTCGAATTATTCCGGTTCATCGGCCCTCGTCGGGAATCGGGGTAGCTAGATGGGATCTTGGCCACTAAAGAATTTTTGAAAGATTCTTGAATGTCAATTTGGAGTAGTTGACTAGTGGGAGAAAAATCATGATCTCAAAGACCATCTTTGATTTTGCAAGTATAATCAACAATACTCTTTTGTCTTTTTTTTATGTTGTAGTTTTAGTAAATTTTATTTATGTTTTTATTCTCGATTAGTAAAAACCAAATAATGACTGTTAACTTTTGAGAAACGTTTTCAAGTAAGGTTAAGTAATTTTAATCCTTTTAAAATAAGCAATGTCACGAGCAATCGCGTTTTCGTAGTTGAAGACAATGAGACTACATATTTGATGGAGTGCTCTAAGACTTTAATTATTAACGGAAGCTCACATATTGGACATAACGATATCCAATGGGTCACTCCATTATACAATGATGATCAACATTAGATTGATTGGATAAGGATGACCACGTCGAATTTTGGAAAGATCGTTTTCGAAATTGTAAGATTTAAGTATCGACTTAATTCTTTAATCATTGCTTGAAAGTAAATTAAATATTTCATGTTTTGAATATGATTCAAAAGATTGAATAGGCTATTTAACAAACGTTGGATTTTCTTTATGAAATAAAATTGAATACACAACTCTTGTGATTTTTCTTAAGTCTTATGAAGACTAAACTAAGAAATATTCACAAGAGCTTGAAGGATTAAAATGGAAGGTTAGGGCAAGTGCTTGAGTAAGAGAACTTATCGAAGTCTCTACCCTAAGCATGTAAGTTGAGATAAATCTATTTAAGTCTAAGTCAACTCTTGGATATATGATATCCTATGAGTGTGATTAAATTATAAAGATTAAATACAGATTTGGAAGGTGAAGCAAACGTTGAAACACTTACCATATTCTGAATCTAGTAAACTGATTAGAAAACTAATTATTATGTTCTGGTTCTTATGAAGAACACGACTTTCAATTACTTGTTAGGATTTATGAACAAATCAATTGTAAGGAATAAATGTTATTCCGACAAGGTTGAATAAATATCCTTTGAATCTAACATACTAGATTAATGTAACTATATAGTTGATATAGGTGATGAGATCTCAACTAAGTACTTGTATGGCTGTTATCCTTAATGTTTGTGGTTGTTCTAGACATAGTCTCTATGGAGGAGAGTCGTGTGATCAGATGTCATTCTGATGACGTCTGAACCATATGATTATGAATCATGTGGGTTACATGTATCTTATCCAAAGAGGACTGAAATACACTTTTATGAAAATGGTTATAAAATCTAGAAAATTGACTATAGCCTAAACATATTGATGTTTGTTGGCTTATGACAATTTATACCATAAATAATTGTTTATCTCTCTCTTGGACTATCTTAGAAATAATTGAATGTACTTATTGAAGTACGACAATTCTGAAAGCCCGAAAAGTTTGAGCTAGTATGAATATGAGATAAAGAAACTTAGGAATTAATCTTCAATTGGATTGAAGTAATTAATACCTGAAGGGTGTTTCAGAAGTTGTCTGAAAAGGAATAAGATTCCCCCGTGAATGATACCATTATTGGATACGCAATTAGATTGTGTTTCTAAAATGGAAACAACACTTTATACGATAAAGTTGGGAAGTAAGCCATGCGAAATATCCCTTACACGTTTTGGGATAGTGCCCTCATACAATACATATACTTAGCCAAGTTCCAAACAATAAAGGTTGAATATATTCCATATCAGATATGGAAAGGGATATTGTCGTATCTATCTTAACCGATGATTTGAAGTTGTCATAGGCAAAGTCAAAAAGGCTTGAAGCCTAGTACGACATATGCGACTTTGTGGAATATCTTAGCCAGTACGCTAGATATCAATTACTTACCCGCGGAGCAAAAGGTGTTTGTTTCCAAACATGCTGTCTTCTAAAGGAGGTATTTCTTCCAGAGGAGATAGTGAGAGTAAATGAGATCTCAAAAGGGTTTGAGAGCCACAAGGAGAGATTCAACCATAGGAACGTGAGCAGACACCACATAGTGATGAGCTCAGTGCACACAAAAGTTGTATAAGTCTGTGGATAACCTCAAGTCTAAAAAGGCTGCCGGTATGTTCATCTTGAAGAATGAATATATCAAGACTTATGAAGGAATGTTTGAAAGGGAAGATTGAGAGCTATGGCTAGAAGCCATAATATCTGAATTAGAATCCATCAGTGACAACCAGGTTGTGAACCTAGTCTGTCTTACCTAGAGGGAATGTCCCTGATAGGTTGACATGGATAGTAATGTGATTACCTTGAGGCTATAGTGACGACAGAAATGTACGAGGTCTAAGCCTTGTAATTATCTTTATGTTGCCAGCTGAGCCCAGTTCTATTCAGACTATGCTTGTTTTAACTTCATATCATGGCTATATGTTAGTGTTGAAGACATTGGTCATACAGCCCGATGTTCATAGACAATAACATGATATGTGAGTCCACGAGATCCATTTATGGATTCAAACAAGTTTCTTTAGACAATCTCTTTGTTTGATAATCAAAGGAGTTTGATATAGTCAAAAGAAGGGATATGCCCAATGTACAAGAAGGACAGTGGGAGTACGTTACGATTTTCGAGTAAGGTATTAGATATCTCTCTCGGGAATTAACACCTCACGTCCACTACTAGAATTTCTCGGATTTGTGACGGCGGTTTTCGTCACAACTTTGTCACTAACGCTCGTTTGTGACGAATCAGTGACGAATCCTATTTCCGTCACAGAACACCCCGTTGCAATTTTTTGAGTCGAAATTAACCTTGTCACTAAGTTTTGTGACAAAATTGTGCCGAAAGTCATACTTTGTGACATAGATATAACAAAAAATTTAGTGATGAATCTGCGACAAAAATTATATTTTGCAACGGATGTGTGACTAAATTTTCCGATAAGTTTGTGATGGAGTGTTGTGTCAAAGTTGCTTCATAAAATAGCGATAAATGTACAACAAAAAAATACGACAATTTTGTAACCAATTTTTTTGATGAAATAGTGATAACCATATCTTACAAATTTGATATGAATTTGTGACGATTGTTTACGATAAAATTGTGACAAAATTTTAGTGATTATTATGTGATGAATTCATGTGACGATTTTGGTACCAAATTTAGTGATAAAAATGTGACAATTATTCCCTACACTTTTGAATTAATTTTGTAACGGTGTTTTACGACAAATTTGTGACAAATATTATCTATATTTGTAATGAATTGTTGTGTCAAAATCAATATTTGCAATGACTTTGTAACAAACTTTATATTTCACATTTTTACTATATTTATTATTTACAAAAATTACATTCAATAATATAAATGTTCTCTTATAAAAAACGTTTCAATAGCATAAATAATCAAAACACTTCCATGATCATGAAAATGAAGCAAATAATTTTATTCATAATTGAGTCAAATAGCATTTCAAAACATGAAATCAATATTATTCATGGTCAACGGACAAATACAAGAGACTAATGGTTTTATCACCGAAAACATCTCAATCTTGTGAACGAGCAATCGTCTCTAAAAGTGTCTTGAGTTTTGCATCCCACTCAGATTCTTGACGGTGTTGTTAAACATCGTGAAGAACTTGTTTAAAATCATGACGATCTCACTTGCACTGCTAGTACATGTCCACTGTGGTCTCTTTCAGCATATCATCCGGAATCCGGGTCCCTTTGTTCCTAAGATATGGTAGGACACCTGTCACTGCTTCTTTAAACTTCTCCGCATTGGCCACCCAAAAGTAACTCCATCAAGAACATTCCAGCAATTTGTTATAGTCCATACACAAGAACACAGGACAAAGTGTAAGATGACAAATTTTTACATTCTTAAGGCAACGAGATAAAAAACATAAACATATCAGGACTAGTATAGCAGCTATTTGAACAGAATAATTTGTTTTAATAAAAAATAAGAATCTTAAGGTAAACCAGATACATACATGTGTGTGTTTGTGTATATAATCACTTTGTAACTAATAATAGGACACAAAAAATAGGTAAGTGACATTAAAACTGTTTTCAAGGATAATAAAGAATACTGAAACCTCTAACCTTTTGAACAAGTCAAAATCTCGAAAGTCTACATAAATGCATACCTCTGAGTCCACAAAATAAAGGCTATACTCTAAAGCATGATAAAACGAAGCAGCATGGCACATCAACTTGGCATTCTCAAATTCTGAGTCTTCAAAACCAGGAGAAGAGACTATCTGCCAGGCACAAATTTGTGAAATCATTAAGAGCAATTGTATTCTCTAATTTGAATCTTTTTGTCAGTCAAGAATAGAAATAAATCTTAGAAACTTAATATGTCCAACATACATAGTCCAATATCTTCCCGTTGTTATCAAAGATGATGATGCGGTGATGATTAGCAACAGAGAAGAAACAAACGACCCCCTTCTTCATCACTTGAAATACAAGCTGCACCAAGCAATAACATTTCTTCTATCACAATAAAATCTAAATAGAAAATGTATTGATACACATCCCTATTGGATACTTGAATCTCGCCTTTTTGAATTCAATGAGTATTGTTTACTATCCCTCATATATGGCCACTGTTAATACTAAAATCAAGCCCCCTGGCTGCCAATAATAAGGAAAATAAGTGAAATCCTATCAAACTTCATCTGTAGCTGAGTAGTGGCTAGGGGAATCATCGCTCTTATACCACTAGTTCTCAAACAAAGCTCAGTACATAACAGTACTAAACTATTGTAAAGTATTAAATGGAGAACCAGGAGTTTAAAAGTACTTGGTATACAGAAGCGTTGGATCAGCCTCTTCTGCCGCTGTTCTCTGGGCCAGCTCCTTTGACTTCTTTTGAATTTTAGAGCTTATTATTAACAAAAGACCAATAAAAAACAACTTTTATTCTTCATACATTATGGATTCTAGTGTGTATAAGCAGACTTGGTGGAAAAACATGACTATTAACTAACCAAATCGTGCATAAAAAAAAACTAACCAAATCTTATCATAGTGCTTCTCCAATTGCTTCTTCAAAGATTTCTCTGTTAAACCCTTGACATTCAAAGAGCCCATAAAAGCATCAACCTATCGTGGCAAAAAAACTGATAAATAAATCAAAAGGCCGAAAAAAGAAGTTTGAAGCCATGATTGTAGTAGTACACCAATAATAACCTCATCCTTAGTGCAGTAGTACCCCCACTCCGTACAGTCCGTGTTCTCCACAAAGATTCTTCCATCACGGCGGAAAAACCAATACCTGTTGTAGTTTCTAGCTTTCCTAAAGGGTTGGTAGTATTAACCTTTTCTCAATCTCACGTTGCAGATATTCTTTCTGCAGTAAAACAATAGACATAAAAGTAAAAAGGTCAATTTCAAAAAAAAAAAAAAAAAAAAGTAAAAAGGTGAGCAACTTTAATCGTCACATTGTTGCATTATAATTATGAAGAGTAAACATTACTGAATATCACACGTAGGTTGAGGCATATGTGCAGACACATACGCGCATGCACAAACACACATGTAAGCATTAGGGAGAGAATGTGAGAGAGAAAGAAAGGGATAGAGAGAGAACCCTCTGTCCTTTGCTCTTATTTTCAATTGTTTCTTTTATGTCAACCTTCATCAGTTTCAAGGCCTTCCGCATTAACGAATCATTAGGGCTCTCAAGAATTACCCTTGAATCCGCTCTCTGCTTCATGCTAATCTTGCTCAATGTACCGTCTGCTTGTTTGGCCTCACTGTTGAACAATTAAAAACAAGACAACAATTAAAAAAAAAAATAAAAAGTCGTGTGTTTGAATCTTCTTTATTGATCACAGAAACGTTTAAGATTCAGAATGAAAAATAATATTGGATTATTTTTCATCATCATTTAGGCTTAAATGGTCCATACATGTATATATATCTGCAGGAGTTCAGTACTTGGAAAAGATATTGGGACTAAGAAGGGACATAATGATGACAACTGTTATAAGTACACTTTGAGAATTAAGAGCGGTGAAAACGGCTACAAATGGAGGAAGTAGGGACATAAATACTACTACAGAATACATTTAACTTGAATACAGAATTGGACGCCAATAAGTGAAACAGATGTGAAATCCAATCAAAATTTACTACTTTAGATAGCAGTATACAAAGGCTCAAAGCAGTATGATAAAATAACACTATTATTTTACCTTTTTCATCCCAAATGGATCATCACATATACCAAAACATAACTCAAGATTGACTACTTAAATCCACCAACACAACACTCTTAGAAGCTGCTTTTGCTTCAGCACGGGCACCATCTGCAAGATGTCACAAGTGCCAAAAGGCATCCACATTGAATACATGTCAAAATTAATTTACATAAAAAGGGGTTCTAAAGGGAAATTACTTCTTCACATTTGCAAGTACATCTAACTTAGTGTTTTTTCCAACATCATGATTAATATACTACAAAGAGCTCAAACAAGCAAAAGTACCAATTGTAGAGACTTTTTATACAACACAAAGACTCGAGCATTGTTCCCGTATCAAATACAATATTCACTGTAAATAGACCTTTCATATCAAACAACAATCTTGAGTGAATCTAAGAAAAGAAACATTTGGAAATTAGCCCCTAATCCTTGAGGGTTTGATCTGAATTGTAGGAAGTTTAGCAAACAATTGACTGATTACAGCATGTGCAAGTTGCAACAGTAACAGAGAGACATAAATGACAATTAAGAGATCTTTCATCAAAATCCAAATGCAATGCAAAACACATTCCAATCAACTAAACTCTAAGAACAACAAGTTCATAACACATTTGCATAAGCACAACTGATTTCCAAACAAAGCAAATTAGGAAGGAAAACATCGATTATTGATTTATTACTTCATTTTTCACTCAAATAAATCCAAAACAAGAACAAAAAAACGTAAAATTAGAAGACTTTACCCAAATTACTTGCAGCAGGCAGTAGCGCTCCACAATCGTCAATTGAAGAAGAAGCAGAACGAGGTTGAAGCCCTAGAGGTGCTTTAGCGCTGAAGATTATTCTTTATCAGGAAGTTCGATACTGCCGCAGCCATAACTGGTGAACACAAAATTATAAATTAGAGAATGAAGAAGGGGAATTGTACCCGAACTCTCGTTGATTTGTGAGCAAAGAGTTCTCGTTGTAGCGGCGGGAGGGAGGAGAGTGTTACAGGGTTTTAGGGGAAACTCATGAATAACTAACGAACTTTGAGTATCGAATCATTAACTCGCTATCGGGTTTCATACCATGAACTCACTAACGAACCTAGGGTTTCAAATCATTAACTCATGCCTAGCTAACTAACGAACCTCGGGTTTCATATCATGAACTCAGTAACGAATCTCGAGTTTCAAATCACTAACTCACTAACACACCTCAAGTTTCAAATCATTAACTCATGACTAACTAACGAACCTCAGGCTTCGAATCATTAACTCACTAACGAACATTGGGTTTCACATCATGAACTCACTAACGAACCTCGGGTTTCAACCGACTAAATAACGAACCCCGGGTTTGCAATTACTACTCAATAACGAACCTTAAGTTTGAATCACAACTTAATAGTGAACCTCGGGATTGAACTTCGCTTAGCTAAAGACCCACAATGGGCTTGTACTGATCTGGCCTGCATGACCATTTTGACCCTCTTTTGGCCCAAAACGTCTACGAGTTTGTACTGATTTCCCCCTTTTGACCATTTTGACTCGAATTCGGCCCAAAACGTCCAATGTTGATAATCTTTGGGTTATACCCATGTCAATTTTAGTACATTATATGTATTCGAAATACAAAAATAAGTTCACTATATATTTATATAATATACGAAGAAGTATAACACTCACACACATTTACACTTAGTAGGGCTCGAACCCAGTACAAAGAGGTGGTCCTTGGCCTTAACTTTGACCGCTAAATCAAGGCCTTATTGGTAGTAGTGTTAACGAGCCGAGTAGTTGAAGTTCAAGCTCGAGCTCGCTCGTTAACACAAACGAGCCTAAAAGCCGTTCGAGCTCGGCTCGATAAGTTTGAAAAATGTTCGAGCTCGAGCTCGAGCTCGATATCAAGCTCGCGAACAAGCTCTAACTCGAGCTCGGATCGTTCAATAGTATTTTTTTCGATCTCGGCTCGTTCAATAGTATTTTTTTTTGAGCTCGTCTCGTTCAACTACAAACTCAATGTGTAAAATGTTAATGTTTATATATTATTTATATATATTACCTAAGTTCGCGAACACTAACGAGCGTTCACGAGCATGGCTCGTGTTCGCTCGTTTAGTAAACGAGCAGGAGAAACTGCTCGAGCTCGGCTCGATACCATTAACGAACGAGCTTGAACGAGCTTAAACGAGCCGAGTTCGAGCTTTATTCACGAACGCTCGGTTCGTTTAACAACCCTACTTATTGGCCTTTATAATTTGATTTGTTAAAAGTAAACATATATGGGCAAATTTATCAGTCAGTGATGAATTAGCAAGGAATTTTTTGTAACCAAGCTAGTTTGTCGCATAATTGTCACAGATAATGACGCATAAATTTGGCGCGATGGTTCGCGACAAATAGTTACTGGTCTTTTGTCATGTATATATTTTGTCACAATACCGTCGCATTTTTTTATAAAAATAATCTTTTTTATGTTTTTTCACTAATTTGTAGCAATGCTGCCGCGAATTAGTGACGAATCGTTTTGTACATAAATTTTCATCACAAATCCGGGAAATCTGTAGCTATATTGTCGAAAATATGTGACAATTTTGCGATGTGGACAGATATATCGGTTAGCGTCAGATTAGCAACGAAGACTTTTATGACCAAGCCAGTTTGTCACATAATTCTCACAAAATATGGCGCCCGAATTTGGCGCGAAGATTTGTGACAAAACAGTCACATACATTTTGCCACACACATATTTTGTCACAATGTTGTCTCAATTTATTGCAAAAAAAAAAAGAATTACGCGGTTTGTCGCTAATTCGTAGCAATTTTGTGGAAAATATGTGACAATTTTGCGATGTGGACAAATATGTCGGTTAGCGGCAGATTAGCAACAAAGACTTTTATGACCAAGCCAGTTTGTCACAGAATTCTCACAAATTATGGCGCCCGAATTTGGCGCAAAGATTTGTGACAAAATAGTCACATACATTTTGCCATGTACATATTTTGTCACAATTTTGTCCCTATTTATTGCAAAAAAAAAGAAATATGTGGTTTGTCGCTAATTCGTAGCAATATTGTCGGAAATTTGTGACGAACAGTTTTCGTCACAAAAATTCATCCCAAATCCGGAAAATTCTAGTAGTGGTCACAGTCAATTAATGTTTGGTAGTTCAAGGTCTTTACAAAAGCACTTGGATTAGCAGTTCTTATTTTTAGAAATAAGAATCTATAGTGATAGATTTAACTGTTGTTAGATTATAGTTTCCCTATATAGATGTGATGCTAAAAGAGTTTAACATATATTGCGACATGAGATAATGCTAGCCGGTGTTCTCAAGATCTATCTATGTTAGGACGTTAGTCCTAAAGATAAGGTGAAAGATGATGCCAGATGTTAATAGTCCATGAACGGTCATGAGCAAGGATGAAAGTAAATCTGGTGATTGTCGAGAATATCCTTAAACGTGTTAAGGATGGTTTCCTAGTTTATCGAAACTTGGAATTGAAAAAATGTAGATATTCAAACGTGTATCCTCAGTCTTATGAAGAGGAGTGAGAGCTACAAATGCAGGTTTGCAAATACATTGATTAAGTGATACAGATGAGTCGAAATGTTCTTAGCTGGAGATCACTGTGGACACTACAGCTATGCCAAAGCACTGTATGTGCCTTGGAGGCGCAGCGGAAGCAGTACATGGATCTAGAAGGTTCATTCCTGAACCTTGTACAGTTCTTCCATATTTTCTATATAGCTGATATAGTTGTGGATTTATTTCTTGGAGCAAGGACCAGGGTCTCATCAGAGATTCACGTGTGTTGAGGCGGTTCCTTTGACTTGGTCATTTGGATCATGATATGAAGATAGTCTGAGTCCTCACGGATAGCGATCCATTCATGGCTAGGGCTGATTGCGAGTATTGCATGAGATTCTTGTGTTTCAACTTGGTCTTCTGTGTACGAGTGATTGGTTTTAGGCCAAGTGGGATATTGTTGAAATAGTGTCCTAAAACCAATTGGTTTGGACCGGATCCAACCGGGTCGGATCAATTCTACTATTTCTTTACGATTATACATATATAATAAATGGCTTTTCTGTTGTCATCTATTTGTTCGTTTTAAAGAACCAATTATGAATTGTTATTTGATAGCGTCCTTAGTATTAAAATGTGATAGAGAAACCATGATAGGCGATTATGGTTGATAAGATCTCTAATCACTTTAGTAAGTTTGATACGTAAATGTCTCTAGCCTGATGTACTATTAAACAGGGCATTGATAGTACGTACAAACTAGCATGTATTAGATGTCTTCTATCTTTAAGGGCTGGGATGGATCTCGTCTATCGAACTGTAGAGACACTTGAACTGTACGTGGACGTGTATTAGAGAATGCGTACGTTAGACTGACCCACTTACACTGTTAAGTGTCACACTATGTGACGGTTGTGTAATTATCCTTAGGACCGGAGTCTACATGGCATCACGGTGTGGATTGTCATGCTTTGACACTATTGAGGTTTACCCTAACCATGGGGTGATCATGTGGTAGTGATCGGGTGTGATACTGAAGCATGCGGTGTATACATGTTAGGTCGTCTGGGAATCGCGTACCCTATGAATATGGGTGAATATCCGAAAGGGCCTTCTTATAAGGAATGTCTTACTCTCGTGAACCTTTGCAAAGTGGAAGTAAATGAGTTACTTTGAGAGATCATGATATCCGGATTATAAGTTACGGTCATCAATGCTTGACACTCGACGTACGACCGTATGGATATTATTACAGTGATAGGATTCTATTTACACGATAACCAAGCACATGAAAGGTAGTAGTCATTGCGTATTGACTCTTCCAATGATTGGGGGTCATGGACATGTTTCTAGACGCTATTCATGATCGTTAGAGGTAAAGGGCATTTTCGTAATTGTGCCTTATGTCTACGGCCAACATATTCGGAAGCCTATCGGGTCACACATATGAACATTGAGTCGGATTAAAATGTGGTTATAGTTGATAACCAAATAAGGAAAATTATCTCATACTATAAAGGTTATAGTGGTAAATTAATAAGGTGGTATTTATTTATTCTGAATAAATATAATACAAGATATTAATTATGTTGATTAATTAAATATATTTATATATAGGGCAAAAAAATATATGTGTATATGATACACATGTATTTTGCAAATTAATTAATCATAGTGTTATATTAATTAAAGAATATTTCGGAAGCCAATTAAAGGCTATTTGGGGCGCCATTCATTAGTGTATAAGATACACTTGGATTGTGCAATTTAATTAATAAGATTACCATAATATTAATATTGGATATTAATTGATTTGGAAAAATAGATTTATGGTAATAAGATAAAGATAGTCAATATTATATATTGACAATATATTGAAAATATTTAATACAAGATATTAAATTAAATGAGATAAATCAATCTAAGGGATTTTCTTTATTTTATTAGGAAAAAGTTTTCTTTCTCTCCACTCTAGTCAAGACTTGTTTACCAATGATTTTGGGAATACAAGGGGCGCCCCATCTGCCTATATAAGCAAGGGGTTGCCAAGCTCTTGTATAGTACATTATAACTCCAAGAACTAGTTGTTCTTGTGAAAAATAAGAGAGCTTCTTAGAGAGAGATTATAGAGAGAGAAAAGGTCGACCTAGCAGTCGAGTTTTTCTAGTAGCAATCCTTGGCGGGATTCCGGTGAGGTGCTCGTGTGGATTACTGGTAGAGGCCGGACGCTTGGACGGCTCGCGCACATCTACCCCTACCGGGCGGTCAAAGCGTCGATCTTTTGGATCAACCAAGGTAATAGTACCGTCCACTCTCTTATATGTTTGTTGTTTAAACGGAGACGATCCTAGATCGGGAAATCATTTTTTAAATTCCCCTGCGCTACTCAATTGATTTCCTAACAGTGTAAATTTTGAAGACAACGCGTTCATCATTTACTCACAAACTAAGATCTCCCTTACAAACATCGATCATGGTCTCCCCCGTTGCTAAAAATGGTCTACCGAGGATAAGGGGTGTGGTGTACCCTACCTCCATATCCATAACAACAAAATCGAGGGGGAAGTAAAATTTATCAACTTTCACGAGTACATCCTCGATAACTCCCTTTGGACGTTTAATAGATCTATCCACAAGTTGGAGAGTCATCTCTGTAAGCTTAAACTTGCATATGCCAAGTTTCATAAAATCATCATAGGACATTAGGTTTATGCTCGCACTGAGATCACATAGCACCTTATTAAACAAACAACCCCCAATCTCACATGGGATCTTAAAACTCTCGGGGTCTTTAAGTTTAGGAAGGTGCTTGTGTTGAAGCACAGCGGAACACTCCTCACTTAGACACACCATCTCCTATTCTTCCAACCATTTCCTGTTGGAGAGTATATCCTTTAGAAACTTGCCATAAGCCGGCATATTCGTGAGTGCTTCGATGATATGGATATTAATGATCAAGTGCCGAAAATTGTCAAGAAAACATGCATACTTTTTATCAACGTTCATCATTTTAATTTGTGCTTGTTGGGGGTAGGGAAGTGACTTAAGATCAATGATTTTAGGAATATAAGTTATACCTTCCTTTGTTAGGAAATCACTAGTTTAACGCAACGGAATTTAAAATTTGATTTCCTTTTTCTAGATCGATCTTCGTTTAATGCAATAAACACATTAAGTAGTTTGACATTTATACCTTGATTGGGTTGCTATTGGAAAACTCCGGTTGCTAGACCGGACTTTTTCCTCCCTTACAAACTCACTATAGGTTGCTCTCTATTTTACACAAGAACTATGAGCTCTTGCAATTGTGATGTACAAAAGAGATTGACACCCATCTCTTATTTATAGCTAGAGGTGGCGCCCCATATGTGTGGAGGAGAAGAAAACCTTTTTCCCAATAAAATAAGGAAAATCAATTAGATTGATTTATCTCTTTTATTATAATTAATTTTGCCAATATCTTATATTGAATATAATTATCTTATTACCATAAATCTATTTTCCCAAAATCATTTAATATCTTATATTAATATTATGGTAATCTTATTAAATAAAGTGCACAATCCAAGTGTGTCTTATACACTTATAGGTGGCGCCCAAAATGCCAATTAATTGGCTTCCGAAATATTCTTTAATTAATATATTTTATATATAATTAATATCTTGTATTTTATTTATTCATAATAAATAAATACCACCATATTGATTTACCACTATAACCTTTATAGTCTAGAGATAAAATTTCCTTATTTGGTTATCAACTATAACTGCATTTTAATCCGACTCGATGTTCATATGTGTGTGACCCGATAGGCTTCTGAATATGTTGGTTGTAGACACAAAGTGAAATTTACTAAAATGCCCTTCATACTTGATCGGGGTCAATCAGGTTATAATATACTTGACCACCATAAACCAATACTAGCAAGAGGACTAGGCCCATCGTAGTATAGCTATAGTGAATCAAGGTCGATTCCACAGGGAACCAATTGCGGATCATCTTATATACAAACAATTAATTAAACATGTCAAGGACATAGAGGCGGTCTACGAACAACATAAGACAAGAAAGGTAAAGACACGACTCGACACAACGTAATTAACCTCCCCAATTACAGTCTTTATCGTTTGGACCTAGATAATTTATATAATAAATCCCGAACTTATTAATCACAATCCGTTTGTATCTATCTTAGATTGGCTACGGGAGTCATCCTCTTTAACTTGACTTAGCACCGGTTAGGTTGCTGATCATCGTATGCTACATTACGTGACATCACGTTTTGGGTATCCATCTCATATAACTTGCACGCTTACGACACTAAGGATGCCGATATTAATCGTACACCTCGTCTAGGCAACATTCATATGGTTAGGCGTACTTATACTTCCTAAACGATTACTCAAGCTCTCGTCCAACTAGCAATTACCAAGTTATAGTCTCATGCTAATCTATGATGTATGTATAATCAGGTGCATGCAATTCCCAAATATAAACCTACCTAGATATTCTTTGACGTCCGTGAAGAGCAATTCATAAGCCTACCTAAGAGTTTTATATTGGTATTTCCTTTTACACGCTTTTAATTAAACTAAGAGATTAACGTAGCCATAGCCATACCTCTTGAGATAATAAATTCAACTAGGCTAAACCTACCATAAAGACGCGTGGCGAAATAATCGATGAAACAGGGGCTCGGTCGATCGAGTGTAAGGCCTCGATCGACCGAATGACACCTTTCGTCACCCGAACGATTTCAACCCAGAATATATCTTAGAATATATCTCTCAGCGTTTCATCATACAGAACAGATTAAACTGTAATTCACATAGTATTCATATAAACTAACATAGATACGCATTAATTAAATCAAGTAGATTCATGAATAAATACTAAATGTATGACGTAGGTTATGGGATCCCCATAGACAAGGAGTCGCCACATCCCTAACGTCATAGCCTAGATCTACATCATCTAGCTATGATTAACTAATTCAAAAGATAAAGCATAATTGGGAGGGATTAATTACTTAAAAGAAAGAAACAGGAAATAAAGGCTTACATATTGCAGCCCTTAAATTGCTGGAAACCCTCAAATTATTCTACATTGTATCAAAGTTATATTATGAATTGTAAGATTGAAGAAATAATGAAGGGATAATTTACAATTTCTCGTAGCTGCTGCTTATATAGGAGTTTCTGCCGACTTATGAAGGATCTAGAAGGTAAATACAAAAAAATCCGATAAGTGACCGAGATGACACACTCGGTCGACCGAAGCTATAGGCTCGGTCGACCGAAGCTATAGGCTCGGTCGACCGAACCTAATTTTGGCACATTTTAAATATTTTCTTCTTCTGTCTTGCTCCTCACTGCACGCTTCGTGTTGATCTGATTAACCTTTCGTTTAATGCTCCGATTTTCTTTCTCTATTAACTTGAGACCATTGATTAATTAACATTAATCCTCCCGATTTGTTGTGATCTGCAAAATAAACATTTATAGCACAATAAATCGGCCTTTTAATAATAAAAACAGTTAAATACCCAATATCATATTAATAATCACTTAACATTAAATAATAAATATAAACGAGTGATTCAATATGAAATATACATTATTAATCTCGATTTAAGGTCAACGTTAATGACTTTTACGGGTATAATTTGACCGTCATCAACTACCCCCCACTTAGACTTTGATCGTCCCGAACAAAGCATCAATAAGTCATTCCTCAAGACAACATTTTCTATGGTCAAATCATACTTACACAAGAAACTCAAGTCAACTCATACTAGTCATGCTCATAAGATATCCATTATTCACTACTTACTATGAATCGAAGTGATGTGTGCATGTGCATTTAGTTTTATATATTCGTGGCAAGATTAGAGTTTATGCTAACTTCGCAATCTCAACCTACCAACCTCAGCATTCATACTTCTTATGCCTCGCAATGGTTAGAGCACTAGAGCAATAAGCAAGAGCTTATCTATAGGGATTTTGGACTTGGAGACCGAGTACTACTCAAAGCCTCTTAAAAGTTGAATTTCTTCAATTCTTCATATTTTTCAAATACTATCAATCTGAAGGAAGAAAACTTTTTAGAGTATCCCCCTATCTTAGATCATGTATAGCATCGAATATTACCACAAGCGCGGAGCTACTTTGGTAATGTCACTACAAGCCCAAAGGTCTAACATTTTGCTAAAACACAGTGCGTCTCAAGCTTATTACTCTGCTTTAATGGTGAAAGATAAGAATGCATCAAAGAGAGATAGATATTGATACTAAGTTCACATAGCCAATCATATATGCAATGTACACATAATTTCTTCAGTTATTATGATTTGCGCGGTATACTCGATTCACAGATTGAGTAATTGAATAATAAATAACTTCTTGCAAAAACGGGCATGAATATCCTTAAATTTACTTAACATAAGTATAAAATGATCACGTACTCATGAACTTGGTTCCTTTCCTATCAATTCTTAGCTAGGAACTCACAATTCTAAGGGTACGAGATACATAATATGGTATTTATTCAATTTTTTCAATCATGTGCCGTTTCATTCAATTTTCAATTATAACATAACATGGCTAAGTCTCCTACCCCCCACTTAAACATAGAATTGTCCTCAATGACAAAAATAAATGAGAATTTAATAAAAGACTTAGCTCGAACGGGTCCAAGTAAAGGAAAAAGATCGGAGTAAATTTCAAAGACGTGGTGAGATAGACACATCCCGTATAAGCAAACAAACTCCACGAAACCGTCAAATACCATGTCTATGGAAGTTATAAAATAATGTGGCGATAATGAGGTATAAATACCTAAAACAGCTTTAAGCCACTTTATTTTATACAACCAATGACAAGTGGAAACCAAAAAAAAATACTAAATAGAAAGAAAAATAAACAAGCAACTAAAGATGGTGGTCTTCATCTACAACCTCCACCGCCTAAATATTCTTAAAACCGGGTGGAGAAGGCAAAGATCAAAAAGCATTACCCGACATGGGAAAACATGAGGGTGACTCGATCGAATAGGTATTCAATCCAGGAAAAGAGAAACTTGGTAAGGTATAAACATATTGAATGCGACCTATTGGCTAAAGATAAAATCAAATACTTAACGCAGAAACTTCTCGCTTGCATTGGATATTAACAACTTAGGGAGATGTAGCTACTCCTCGAAATTACTAATAACCCAATGTATCACGTAAAAGTCATAACCGTCATCAACAATGTCGGATCGGTGTGATAGTTCAGAACAAAACTTATCATCTATAGAAATGCCGGAATAGTCGGAAAAGTGTGAAATTTAAAACTTCCAGTATAAAGATAGGTTGTATTTTGATTGAACCAAAAACTCTTAAAATCTAGCTAGGGTCAGAGCTACACTTACCCCAACTAGTATCATGAAAATCAAAATGATAAAAGATAATCATTAAAGCTTAGCAATATTTCAAATTCCGCAACACATAGGTATTGTGTAAACAAAATGAAGGTTGAGACTATGATGGGTTTAGAAAAAGATACACATAAGGATGGGAAGAAAAGATAAAGGGTGGGTAAGAAATTGTGTTTTTGGGATTGAGAATTGTTTAAAGGAATGGGATTGGGTGGGAGAGTGAAACGGATGGAAAGAAAGAGAGGCAATGAAAGAATGGTTAGAAATGTGAACTGTCAAAGGCGATTGGTGAGAGGATCAAAAAGTTTGAAGGTGAAAAAGTGTAAAGGGAAAGATAAGGATAATTGCATAATGAATTGCACACTACTTTGTATTTTCACTTGGATCACCTTTCTAAAAGGTTTTAGAAGTTGACCAAAATTGTTCTTGTTCACACCAATCATTCTCTGTTACATTTTCAGTAATTCTCAAGTTCTCTTAATGCGTCCATCTTAAGGTGGATTGCTAAATTTCCTTTTCTTTAGCAATTTCTCGACTCTCCTACGGAACTCTATTTCACGTGGCCTATATTGAGTAAAAAAGTTTTGCACATCCTTAGCCCAATGGCCATCGGAACACGGCAAAATAAAAAACCTCAACATATGTCACGTTACTTTTATTTGACTCAAAAAAAACAAAACCTAAAATCCTAAAAAGAAATCCTAAGGGTTTTAAAGAAGTAGTTCTGAGTTTAAAGTCCTCACTTCGACTTTCCAAAATTATCCTTGTCGCTTATCATTCTTGGATCGCGGACTTTGACCATTCGCGCACTATAAGAGGTGGGCTTGTTGCTTTATGGATTAATACCCTTCCTTGGTTGTGATACCTAGGAAACGACATTTATCCATACCATTTATCCAAAGCTCTTACCTCGGCTCTCGTTTTAGGAATTAGTGAATTCTAAGAAACTCGGTTAAAATTATGGTTTTGGCCTTGACAATAAGAAACAATGAATCAAAGTACTCCGAATAAGGTTGGTTATGTAGGCAAGCCTACGCCGTCTTATTCGTTGGAACATATATGACAGTTCAGGCCAATCCGTCAAGATTAAGCCCCGTTTAGCCCGAAGGCTTATCGGCTATGCTATGTCTTGTTGAACTGCTGTAACGTACATCACGCGTGGAGGGGAGTCGATTGAGCTGAAGCTCGGTTGAACTCGCCCAGCCATGTTTAGACCATTTCCGAACCCATGTACTAAGAGTCTCCGATTTCTAAATTGTCACCCAAAGCGTAATCTCGTTTCTGTTTAAGGTGGGTTCACTGAGAAGCCATCACCATAAAACTCAACGAAAGCAGAAGATGGTGTTCTCTCAAAACTCAACGTCTTCTTTAGATTATGAATGCTTAAACTACACAATTTGTTGCTCCCCTGGCCAGTAGAAGCAATCTCATACATATGACAAAGAGATTTTAACAGAACTACGAGGAACTCTTTATTCACTGCTTCCTTTCAACAACTACATGTTTCCTCACACTCTCTAGATGAGAGGCAGATTCAAAGGCGTAACCTTCCACACTAATAGAATTAATCTTACAAACCACTCCGGGCCAAGATTCATACTAAGGTTCATGTATAGGCTAACTTATGCTCAATAAAAAACCAAAAGGTAGTAAAACATAAGCAAAAAGGTAGTACCTTGCCTTCAACATTGTACCACGAAGAATTTAAGCCTTTAAAAAATTTTCGGAGCCATCTTTGTGCTTTAAAGGTATTGCTTCCATCGCTTTTCCCATCTTAGATTCGTAGCTCCACATGTTTGCTGGGTTATTTTCTCAGCGCCCGTGAAAAATTACTGACTCAAATTATTGCTTCCCTGGTTTCTGCAAACAGAAGAAAAACAAAACAGACCGTAGACTGATTTTAAATGGTTTCCCATGTCGCTATCTCGGACCTACGGATTAAACATACTGAGGATAAACAGACACGCGCGAAGTCCCATAGAACCAGGCTCGGCCGGCAACGAGGCGATCTCGGCTGGGGCGCGAAACCACTTGCTCCAGATCAAATTTTTACACATAGCAGACAACCAGAGGGACTCAAAAACAGACTCTAAAACAGAAAACTTGATACGAATAAGAAAATTATTTATATATAAAATTGACCGTTGGTTCCCCGGCAACGGCGCCAAAAACTTGATTGGGGTCAATCAGGTTATAATATACTTGACCACCATAAACCAATACTAGCAAGAGGACTAGGCCCATCATAGTATAGCTATAGTGAATCAAGGTCGATCCCACAGGGAACCAATTGTGGATCATCTTATATACAAACAATTAATTAAACATGTCAAGGACATTGAGGCGGTCTACGACCAACATAAGACAAGAAAGGTAAAGACACGACTCGACACAACGTAATTAACCTCCCCAATTATAGTCTTTATCGTTTGGACCTAGATAATTTATATAATAAATCCGAACTTATTAACTTTGTCAATCCGTTTGTATCTATCTTAGATTGGCTACGGGAGTCATCCTCTTTAACTTGACTTAGCATCGGGTTAGGTTGCTAGATCACCGTGCTACATTACGTGACTTCACCTTTTGGGTATCCATCTCATATAACTTGCACGCTTACGACACTAAGGATGCCGATATTAATCGTACACCTCGTCTAGGCAACATTCCTATGGTTAGGCGTACTTATACTTCCTAAACGATTACTCAAGCTCTCATCCAACTAGCAATTACCAAGTTATAGTCTCATGCTAATCTACGACGTATGTATAATCAGGTGCATGCAATTCCTAAATATAAACCTACCTAGATATTGTTGAACGTCTGTGAAGAGCAATTCATAAGCCTAACTAAGAGTTTTATATTGGTATTTCCTTTTTACACGTTTTAATTAAACTAAGCGATTAACGTAGCCATAGCCATACCTACTGAGATAATAAATTCAACTAGGCTAAACCTACCATAAAGACGTGGCAGAAATAACTGATGAAATAGGGCTCGGTCGACCGAGTGTAAGGCCTCGGTCGACCGAATGACACCTTTCGGTCACCCGAACGATTTCAACCCAGAATACATCTTAGAATATATCTCTCAGCGTTTCATCATACGTAGCAGTTTAAACAATGAATTCGCATTTGTATTCATATAAACTAACATAGATACGCATTAATTAAATCAAGTAGATTCATGAATAAATACTAAATGTGTGACGTAGGTTATGGGATCCCCATAGACAAGGAGTCGCCACATCCCTAACGTCATATCCTAGATCTACATCATCTAGCTATGATTAACTAATTCAAACGATAAAGCATAATTGGGAGGGATTAATTACTTAAAAGAAAGAAACAGGAAATAAAGGCTTACATATTGCAGCCCTTAAACTGCTGGAAACCCTCAAATTATTCTACATTGTATCAAAGTTATATTATGAATTGTAAGATTGAAGAAAGAATGAAGGGATAATTTAAAATTTCTCGTAGCTGCTGCTTATATAGGAGTTTTTGCCGACTTATGAAGGATCTAGAAGGTAAATACGAAAAAATCCGATAAGTGACCGAGATGACACACTCGGTCGACCGAACCTATTTTTGGCACAGTTTAAATATTTTCTTCGATCTGTCTTGCTCCCCACTACACGCTTCGTGTTGATCTGATTAACCTTTCGTTTAATGCTCCGATTTTCTTTCTCTATTATCTTGAGACCATTGATTAATTAACATTAATCCTCCCGATTTGTTGTGATCTGCAAAATAAACATTTATAGCACAATAAATCGGCCTTTTAATAATAAAAACAGTTAAATACCCAATATCATATTAATAATCACTTAACATTAAATAATAAATATAAACAAGTGATTCAATATGAAATATACATTATTAATCTCGATTTAAGGTCAACGTTGATGTCTTTTACGGGTATAATTTGACCGTCATCAATACTTAACGATCACGGGATAGCGTCTAGCAACACACCGTGACCCCCAATCATCGGAAGAGTCAAAAGCAATGACTACTACCTTTCATGTGAAGCAGTTACCGTGTAACTTACAATCCTATCGCTGTAATAATATCCATACGATCGTATCTCGAGTGTCAATACATTAACGATCGTATCTTATAATCTGGATATCATGCTCTCTCGAAATAACACATTTACTCCAACTTTGCAAAGATTCCCGAGAGCTAGACATTCCTTATAAGAAGTCCATTTCGGATATTCGATCCCAATCATAGGATATGCGATTCCCGGACGACCAATCATGTATACTCCGCATGCTTCAATATCATACCCAATCACTACCGCATGATCGCCCCGTGGCTAGGGGAAATCTCAATAGTGTCAAAGCATGACAATCCACACCGTGATGCCATGAAGACTCCGGTTTAAAGGATAATTACACAACTTCCACATAGTGTGACACTTAATGTAAGTGGGTCAGTCTAACGTACGCATTCTCTAATACACGTCCACATACGGTCCAATTGTCTCTACACTTCGATAGACGAGATCTATCCCTACCTTCAATAAGATAGAAGACATCTAATGCGTGCTAGTCTGATTATACTATCAATGTCCCATTTGACAGTACATAAGACTAGAGACTTTTAAATACCAAACTTGTTATAGTGATTAGAGATCTCATCAACCGTAATCACTATCATGGTTTCTATCATGTTTGATACTAGGGACGTTACTATACATGTACAACAAATAATATGAAGATAAACAATATATAATAACATAAGTGCTTTTATTAATCATAATAAAGTTATTACATGAACTAAATAGATTGTAAATGACCCGACCCGGTCGGATCCGGTCCAACCCGATTGGGTTTAAGAAACCTTTCCAACATCCTTACCCTTTTCGGTTCATGAAGTGATTGAAGCCATTTTCAAACTTTTTGTTGTTGGTGGCCGCCAATTATCCTTGGTGGCGGCCAACTTTTCATTGGTGGCCACCAATGTGTCATTTTCAAATTCGTGGATGTTCCTTGTTGGAGTTGGTGACCACCAACATTTCATTGATGCACCCAACCTCCTCATTGGTGGCGGCCAACCCATCATTGGTGGCGCCAACTTTTCTTTTCTTCTAATAAACTCCCAAAGCATATTTCTTCAATTTTCTAGGGGCCTCTCCCCTTTCTTCTTCTTCTTCCACATCAAAATCACCTCCCCTCAAAAAATCATCCATGATGCTTTCATCTTCTTCGTTCATATCATCCAGAACCAAGTCCTTTCCACACACCCGACCACTCCGAGTGATGACCATGTTTACCTCCCTTGGATTTCTCTCGGTATTGCTAGGTAAACCACCCGGTGGTCGCTACTATTATGTTCACCTTCCCGGCTCAAATAGTCTTCAATGCCTCTCATTGATGTTTCCATCATTTTCATTCATGTATTTTGTCCCACCATGGATGTTTTCAAATTAAAAACATCTTGGGACATCACGCCAATAGAAGTCATCATTGTTTGCATATTAGCGGATTGAGTATCAACAACTCCCATCAAGTTTTCTATCAAAATTTTCCATTGTGAAACCTCTTCGGTTGATTGAGAACTTTGTTGAACGGGGGCATGTTGAGTAGGAACATGTTGAAAATGGGAGGTGGTGGTGGTGGTTGGTAAGAAGAGTTCCTTTGGTACTCACCATGTTGTTGCACACTGGTGTTGATGGACGCATTTTGTTGTTGGGTAAGTGATGGTTTGGGTCCATGATTGGTAGAATTATCGGCCCAATGGAGAGTGGGATGATCTCTCATGATATTGTTGTATGCGTTGTTGTAAGCATTGTGGAGCTTCCGGTGTTGTTGCATAAAGCTCACTTCTTCCTTTGAATATTCACCTTGTTTCACTAATCCCAACGGTATATTATCATTCCTCATACTTTCAAAAGCCGTATTACTAGGCTTTTCACTCCCTGAACTCTTGCTAGCTTGAATTCCATCAAATTTCTTACTAAAGGATGCCAATTGTGCCAACACTTCCATTTGAATGGATGATTCTCGCACTGAATCAACTTTCCTTGTACTTGAGCTGGTTTCCCACATTCGGTTATTCTTCAAAATTTTCTCAATAACATCCTAAACATCTTGTGCCACACTCATCATCACGGAACCATTACATGCTTGATCAAATTTTGCACGTGACTCTTTTCTTAGCCTACGACAAAATAATTGGATTTGCATATCCAAGGAATATCCATGATCGGGACATGCCTTCAACAACCTCTTAAATCTTTCACAAGCAAGCTCAAGTGATTCGCCGGTCCCTTGCTTAAAGCTAGCAATTTGGACCTTCAACTCCAAATTTTGCCCGAAGTAAAATATTGCCTCAAAAACTCATTTTGGATCTCATCCCAACTTTTCAAAGAATGACGAGGTAGAGACATAAACCAATCCTTAGCTTTACCAACCAAAGAGAATGGAAACGATGACATTCTAGTTAATTATCTATGATTACCATGGTTCTTGTGAAGGATGCAGGTTCTTAGATCTAAACAAGTTAGATCTACGCGCAGCGGATGGATCACGACTTATACATCACAATACATAATTAAAGGACTTAAACTACTACAAGGGGGTTAAGATCAAGTTACCAATAGTAGGAAGAGAAGCCAAGATCTTCCGATGTGTTCTCCAAACGGTGGTTGGTGGACACCCTTCTTGATATGAGAACCTCCTTGATATGCTTCCAAGAAACACTCCAAGTTTTTCTCCAACCGGGTGAAGCTAAGGATCGAACTCCTTAGCCTTTTTTTCTATAAATTTTGTGGCCCTCTCTTCTCCTAGGGCTCGGGGAGAACTCTCTTTTTATAGGCAAAATCCAAGAGAGAAAACCTATACCCAATCGGTTTTACAAAATAAAAGAGATAATTCTAATTATTATTATCCAATAAAAATAAGAGATAATTATATAAGAAAATATAATTATCCTTATAGTTAAGAGATAAATAATAAATAAATTATTTTCTTTTATTTATCCAATTAATTATTTAACAAATAAATAACTAATTACACAATATGTTATTATCCAGGAAAATTAATTTCTTGGAAAATCCAAGACATATTGGCGCCACACTAAGCCCACCAGGCCCACAGAAAATGTGTTTTCCGTGTATTATATTATGTAGCCCAACTAAATAATATTCATGCATATCAATTAATTACCCCAGCCAATTAATTATCACTGAGGCCCAAATAACAAGATTATTAGTCCGAATTACAGAAGCCACATCGGGGACCGGACCTATAGAGTGAATAAGCGTCCATTGATATAATCACTACATACGGATTAACCCTCCATAGACTGTCCATTCTGAGTGGGAAGTCTCCGTGAACCCGACTCAGAATATCTTATCCTTATTTACCATTAACCCCCTGATGATCAATTAGTTCACATATATGACTAGTGATCAATTAGTCTAATATGAACTCCCGGGATCGATCACTTTCTTAAGGCTAACAAATAAGGGGACTGTCTCTCTACTTCCCGCAGGAAGGAATGGATTCCATGTCTGTGAAAATCGAACTACTCATTCATCCGGAGATAGTGCCAATGAGAAGTGGCTTGGAACACATATTTAAGTGAACCGTAACTAACACATCAAACACTACCCGGGACAAGCGGCACCTGCGATGATCACCTCAGATTAAGGTTGATCCATATATGATCATCTAATGATTTAATAAGATTCCTCGATTACGGAATTACATCGAGAAATTCAGATTAAATCGGTCCAAATTTATATGAATGCCATCATATATAAATGCCCCACGTAGGTACCCTCTACCGACAGTCCGGATAAGACTATCACACCCTAAGGTGTTACGGCGCATTATTGGTGTTTTAATCAATAGACCCTAAACTCTGATTAAGTTCACCACGGACTAACAGTTTAAGTATATCACCACTAACTCAATCCTCACGTGCATGCCATTGTTAAGGGCTAAATTATAGTGATTTTTACATATATTTTCTATATCAATTTCCCCTACATTCGTATGATTTTCATAGAAATCAAGCTTTATATTGAAATATTGAGTAAGTGATGTTTTTAATAGTTAAATTGCAAAACGTATCGATTTATATGCTTATTTGGTGATTTTATGTTATTTTGGAAATATGTTACACTTTGGTATGTTTTGATCCTTGTGTAGATACTCATTGATGATGGAAAAGATGATCCTAAAGAGCTAATTTCGAGATGAGAGAGGATCAATCAAACATATGGGAGAATAAAAGAGATAAGGAAAGAAATCAATCAAGATAAAGATGGAAATATCAAGATTTCGACAAAGGGTCAAGTCGAGATAGGTGGACGAAAGTCCCGAGATCGCCGCGGGCGTCCTCAAAAAGTAAACGAAGCGTCCAGGGAAGAAAAGTTGAATGTAGAGAGTTTGGGCGGCATCATGACGAGCGCCTTGCTAGCGTCTAAGGCATATTGAACGGGCGTCCACATAAGCGGACGGGCGTCCAACGCCGACCTAAGGCCAGCCGACTTAAAACTCTATTTAAAGAGCTGCGCCCCAACCCTAATTCATCCCGAATTTCATACACATCAAACACAAGAGAGCAGCCGCACCTTGGAGATTTGAAGGCCGTTCACCCAAGCCTTGTGCTCGGGTGAACCGAGGTTAGATTAGGAGTAGTTTAGATGCTTTTCTTTTCCGTTCTTGGATCAATTCATGTATGAGACTATGTGAGTTCTTCTTGATTTATTCAATTCCAGTTTCTCTTCATGATTTGATTTCGTTTTGTATCTTTTCTATGTGTTTATGATGCCATGAGAATAGATTGAAAGATTTGTTTTCTATTGATGTTTATAATACGGAAGTTGCGTAAACTAGATCACCATAGAAAGATAGGATTTTTAATCATTAATGATGACAAGTTAATCGATTAATCATCTAGGTTGATAGATTCTAAAATACGAGAGTTAACCTGAATCTACACCGAGTGTTGTATGGAAATCAGTTTCAACTTACGAGAGAGTAGAGATTGATAAATTGGATTTACTAAGGAATTAGGAATCCGTAGTTTGAGAATAAATTCACTAAGGAATTAGGGGTTTATGTCTCGTGAAAAGGTGAAACCACAAATCGAATTAGAATCATGAGATTAACTAGGATTGAGATCACATAGGTTTGTATATTGGATGTTTGATCCCATGTCTTTAGTTTAGATTGTTTTTATGTTTCTTAGGTTAGATTTATCTTGATTGTTCTTTTCTGTTTTTTTGTTTTGTTCTTTCGTTTCTTTTGTTTATTCGTTCTTTGAGTAACAATTGAAAGGAATTAGTGAAATTAGATTCAACATCCCAATTCCCTGTGGATCGACCCTGTACTTACCCTACTATGCTATCAACTACCCGATATTTGGTCGGTTAGGAGTTAGTTTGCATGTTAAGTATAGGTTTATAAATTTTCTTTTGTTTTTATGATGCAAAATCCTCCCAACAAAAGTGGCGCCGTTGCCGGGGAATCGGTGTTTTGTTGAATCTTCTTTCGTTAATTTTTCTATTTTGTTACGTTTTATTTGTTTTTATTTTATTTCAATAAAAGTAGCGTTTAACAAATCGAGAGTTTTTATTTTGCCGTGTTTCGATAACCGTTGGGTTAAGAATGTGCAAAAGTTTTTTTTACTCGATTTATGACACGTGAATTACTTGTTTGTGTTATCTAATCTGACCCTCTGTGCTTTAATGTGATAAGGCTGCTGTGATGATTTTGTTTAGGATAATTAGGGTTTCTGTGTTTTTCCTGCTGGTTTCTGTGCAAATTCGATGACTGAACGAGCGTTCACGTAAGTGAACGCCCGTCCAGCACTTAACATCATGCAGTAACCGAAAGCCTGGTTGGATGGACGTTCGTTCGTCCAGAAAGTTTCAACTCTGTTCTGGTTTGAAGGACTAGACGAGCGTCTATACTTTCTGAACGCCCGTCCGGTCAGTTTTCAAGGCAGACGAGCATCTGCGAAGTGGAACGTCCGTCCAGTTCTGAATGCTAAGTGAACGTTCGTCCGGGGTTCAGTCTAGGTTCTAAATTTCTTGATTTTATTTTCAATGCTTTTATTTGATGTGGATTTTTCATTCGAGCTTCTGTGGCTAATTGATGTTTCCATAGATGTCCTGAACTTATATGTTTTTAGCTTTCCATCTACGAATCCATGTTAAATAATTGATTAATCTAATATACTTGATTCATCTAGGCATGTTATAGTTACTGTCGGTTCTCGTACGCTATAACTGGTCTTATTAATTAGTAGCTAATGTCGGTTTCCGTATGCTACACACCGCTGTGATGAATCTTTTAAGCTTTGAGACTTATGTGCTTTCCTGTTGTTTATAACTCATATGGGTAGCTACTGTCGGTTTCCGTATGCTACGTCTTAGGCCATATGAGTTATATCTGTTTAGTATAGCTAACTGTTGGTTTCCATAATGCTATCACCTTTGATGAGTCTTAAAGCGCGTCTACACTGCATGTAATGGACAAAGACATCGCTTATATCGTAACTTTGTCATTATTTGGTAGACGTTTATTTTATACATGTCATCTTTGCAAATGAGTGGGCTAGTTTTCTTTCTTTTATTTTCTTTTATTTTTGCATATCATATAGGTGCATATCATTTAGTTGCATGTCATCTAGTTGCATTGTTTTTCTATTATTTTTCTTGAGCGTAGTTAACTGTCGGTTTCCGTAATACTACCTCGTTTCTATTTTATTTTTAGGATTGCATATCATGTAGGCTGCATTGTAGTATACTTTCATGTAGTTGCACCTAGCCTACTGTTGTGTAATGTTCCATGTATATGTATTCCATCTTTATATGAGCTTAAATTTGAACTATCTCTATATCTCCTTTTCCATGTGTTTTATATATGTAATCTTTTCTTTTTCCCCGTAGACTCTTTTTGCAATCGATCAAGTCTACAGGATATTTTTGATAGCTATTGTGCACTTTCACGATGAATTCAGCTTACTGTGATGCTCCACGATCTCTT
Organism: Gentiana macrophylla; assembly: GCA_026214975.1. Taxonomy (NCBI): domain Eukaryota; kingdom Viridiplantae; phylum Streptophyta; class Magnoliopsida; order Gentianales; family Gentianaceae; genus Gentiana; species Gentiana macrophylla. Next base: position 58,477,461 of record CM047807.1, on the reverse strand, counting down.
GAGCTATCAAAGCAATTTTGGTTTTACCGATTTTTCCGAATTGCCAATCCAATCGACTAAGTTCTCTAATTTATTATTTACGCACAACTTGAGGACAAGTTGCAATCTAAGTGTGGGGAGAGGATGGTTTATATGTATCTATGAGTCGTTTGCTCAATTTCATTATATTTCTATGAAAAGTGCTTAATTTTAAAAATTTTGTTTTGTCCCGAATAGACAAAGGCATATCTTTGCTTGAGTTTATAATCATTGATCTTTGTATTCAGTATATTTAGTAATTTTAGTTGTTTCACCCAAACTCTTTTTTTCACATGCCATAGTAAATGATGAGCTAAATGTTGAAAGCCTACCCCATTTTAGTTGGAGATTTTTGATGATTATAGCATGTTTCTTTGCTTATGTACAATTCTTGAAAAGTTTAGTAGTTTGTATTCTAGGATTAAAGTATGACATACCGTGAATATCGAAGGTTTGAATGTGATAAGTGAAACGTGATTAAGTCTTTGCAATAGTAATAAATTGTTTACTTGAGGTGTTATGCTCGGTGGTCCATGCTACTAGAAAATAATCTTTTCCACCGCCAAATTAAATCTCTAAGTAAACATAATTGTAATTGTGTGTGTCGGTCGGTTTATGATTTGGGTGAGGTAGGGTGTACCACGTATGTCCTATTCCACTATGATGACCAAAGCTCACGATATCGCTTTATAGTCGCCTTATGATTGGAGTAAGGTAGGAATTATCTTGAAATGTCCTATTCTCGCTATGAGGCAAAAGCTTATTCGATGTGTGTTAGAAAAGTGTGAAAAAGTGAAAATATTGAAATGTATTATTATGAATAAGTAAGGACTTAGTTATCGTTAATCTTATACCCAGTATAAAAGCGATAGATATCTTTGTAGGGATTATCCTCGAGTCCATCGTAAATGTTTTAGATATTCTCTACTATTTCTTTTTGGGATATGTATGTTTTGTAAAGTGCCTGTTATAGTTTTTTGAATATTTCTAACTTAGATGGGAAACCGGGCTAGTTTTGGTTTGAATAACTTTCCAATTGTGGAACTTAGTGGAAGTTTATTATGGCTATGCACACACTACATGGGTGAACTTCTAAGTTATTGAATATACTTTATATTTGTATGGATGTTTATTTGTCTCGAGCTTGACTTTGTTTTGTTTTGCTCGGGACGAGCAAAAGTTTAAGTGTGGGGGTGTTGTTAAGGGCTAAATTATAGTGATTTTTACATATATTTTCTATATCAATTTCCCCTACATTCGTATGATTTTCATAGAAATCAAGCTTTATATTGAAATATTGAGTAAGTGATGTTTTTAATAGTTAAATTGCAAAACGTATCGATTTATATGCTTATTTGGTGATTTTATGTTATTTTGGAAATATGTTACACTTTGGTATGTTTTGATCCTTGTGTAGATACTCATTGATGATGGAAAAGATGACCCTAAAGAGCTAATTTCGAGATGAGAGAGGATCAATCAAACATATGGGAGAATAAAAGAGATAAGGAAAGAAATCAATCAAGATAAAGATGGAAATATCAAGATTTTCGGCAGTGGATCAAGGCCCATATAGGGTGGACGAGCGTCCAGATCAGAACGGGCGTCTGAAAAAGTAAACGAGCGTCCAGGGAAGAAAAGGTTAACAGAGAGTTTGGACGGCATCTGGACGAGCGTCTTGCTTGCGTCTAAGGCATATTGAACGGGCGTCCACATAAGCAGACGGGCGTCCAATGCCGACCTAAGGCCAGCCGACTTAAAACTCTATTTAAAGAGCTGCGCCCCAACCCTAATTCATCCCGAATTTCATACACATCAAACACAAGAGAGCAGCCGCACCTTGGAGATTTGAAGGCCGTTCACCCGAGCCTTGTGCTCGGGTGAACCGAGGTTAGATTAGGAGTAGTTTAGATGCTTTTCTTTTCCGTTCTTGGATCAATTCATGTATGAGACTATGTGAGTTCTTCTTGATTTATTCAATTCCAGTTTCTTTCATGATTTGATTTCGCTTTTGTATCTTTTCTATGTGTTTATGATGCCATGAGAATAGATTGAAAGATTTGTTTTCTATTGATGTTTATAATACGGAAGTTGCGTAAACTAGATCACCATAGAAAGATAGGATTTTTAATCATTAATGATGACAAGTTAATCGATTAATCATCTAGGTTGATAGATTCTAAAATACGAGTTAACTCCGAATCTACACCGAGTGTTGTATGGAAATCGCCCAACTTACGAGAGAGTAGAGATTGATAAATTGGATTTACTAAGGAATTAGGAATCCGTAGTTTGAGAATAAATTCACTAAGGAATTAGGGGTTTATGTCTCGTGAAAAGGTGAAACCACAAATCGAATTAGAATCATGAGATTAACTAGGATTGAGATCACATAGGTTTGTATATTGGATGTTTGATCCCATGTCTTTAGTTTAGATTTTTTTTATGTTTCTTATGTTAGATTTATCTTGATTGTTCTTTTCTGTTTTTATGTTTTGTTCTTTCGTTTCTTTTGTTTATTCGTTCTTTGAGTAATAATTGAAAGGAATTAGTGAAATTAGATTCAACATCCCAATTCCCTGTGGATCGACCCTGTACTTACCCTACTATGCTATCAACTACCCGATATTTGGTCGGTTAGGAGTTAGTTTGCATGTTAAGTATAGGTTTATAAATTTTCTTTTGTTTTTATGATGCAAAATCCTCCCAACAGCCATACACTGAGTTAAGCGGTTACATACTGATATACTTAGAGTTTGCAGCAGTGTATTACTTTACAAGCACAAAGCAAGTAACTAAGATGAGATAAATTCTGTCATCCATTATTAAAAACAATTACACAAATTGTCTTTCGGGCACTACACCTAACATCTTGGCCATATTGCATAATTTCTCAAAATGATAGAGGTGTTGAGTGGACTTGGTATCTAGGACAGGGGTGTCACTGTAACATCCTGAATTTTCAAAAAGGGCAAAAAGCGTCTTTTAACAAAAAATTTGATTATTATAATTAAATAATGGATTTGGTTTAGTTTTTTTAAAAGGAAGTTGATAGGAAGTTTATTTTGGGAAAAATATAAAACTTCCTCTTTAGTTGGAAGTTTTCAGAAAGAAAACAAAAGAGAAACAAACACTTCATTGTTCGAAATCTGAACGTTGAGTGAAACTAAAAGAAGAAAAGGGAATATTCTCCATATCTCATCAGTTGCATAGCCATTTGGAGATTCGAGTATATAATCGGATTCGTTGTGAAGCAAGCTTCTTTCTGGCACCAATGTTTTCAAGTTCAGAAAAGGCATGTTTTAGCCCTAGTTTTGGGATCTTTTAGATTTGTTCAAGTTCTTTAGTTCTAAGTTTCTTAATTCATAGAATAGAATGTTTAGAAATCTTTGATCGTAATTAATTTAGGTTTAATTGTTGATCAAATAGGTTTTCGGTGAAAAGGTTCAAATGCGTTGTTTGCTTTGAAGAAATTGCTTGCTTTTGCTTTGGAATCCAAGTAAGATGGTCTTCATATTGAACTATTATTGCTTTTAAAATGTTTGGTAGTTGTGCAGTATCAAAAGGATATCGTTTTGCTGCAATTTTTGTGTTCGATTTGATGTTTAAGTGTTGAAACCTTGTTCGGATTTGAAAAGTGCAGAAAACTACTGTTTAGGGAAATTTTAGCCTTTTAGCCGCCAAGATGGTTTCAGCGCGCGCCGAAGGTGCACAGAGTGCTAGAAGAAAGTACAGAGACTTTTAGCACACGCTTCATGGCTTTAGCGCATGCCAAAGTGAAGCAAAAACCAAGAAGATAGTTCAGAGAGTTTTAGCACGCGCCGAAGTGGTTCAGTGCACGCCAAAGCTGAACAAAAGGATGTGCAAGGTTCCTGAAGTGCTTCAGCACGCGCGAAAGAGGCCTAGCGTGCACCAAAACCCCTGATTTTTTGTTTTGAGAGTTTTGAGCCCCAAATTGAGTTTTGAATGATGTTTCTTGATCTAATAAACTTTAAAAAGGCATGAATAAGATTTTGATGCATTTTGTTCTGGCACCGAATGGATTCTTCTTAAGAGTTGAAGTTCGGGACCGTCGGAAGATCATGATTGGCCTTGTGCTTTGGTGGAATAGTATCCATCAATGTCTGTGTATTTGTTAGGCCTTGTTAATGTCTAGCTGTCTAAGTGAGGGAGTAGAAGTGTAAGTGAGTTTTGCCTTGGAAACACTTAGGTGGCTAATTAACAAATAATAACATACATACATGTGTAGTTAAAAGCCTAAACATCAAGGTTCTTGGTAAGGCACAAGACAATATCGCGATGTGTTGTGTGGTCAGTATAAAGTGAATATCTCTGCTGGCCCTTGAGGGGCACTAGGAGTGGAGGGACTTCGCCGAACACACCCACTATCAAGACTATCCCATGGCTACTAGTGCAGCATCACTAATAGGTTGCAACCAGATGCTTCTCGGTGAGCAGCACCGTGCGAAGTGCCCTTGAATACTTGGTGTAACAAAGATAAGCTAAACTAGAAACAAAGTAGGATGTCATTTAATGTTGATGAGCATGAAGTGAACCCTAGAGTTTGAGTCGTTTTCATGAAGATATCTTAATAATAATAAAATGTTTGTCTTTCGTTATATATCATAATTGTTTGAAAACTTAATTTAACATATGACTAAGTACTTTTGTACTTACCCCTTTGCATATTTGTATGTTTTCTTTGTAGGAGATGATGTATAGGTTGAACCGGATTCTGACGACTTTGAGAATGATATTTGATCATGCTATGCTAGGATTTAAAGCCTTCTTTTAATTATGTTAAACATAGAAATATGTTGTATTTTCTAATTTCAAGACTTGTTGTACTTTCTTTTCTAAGATTTGTTGTAATATAAGTTTGTTTTCTTTTGCAAGATATCGTATAATGTAAGTTGTGTCATTGTTGTATGTTTCTCTTTCTATCTTTTAAGTTGGATGACATTCTAATTCTAGTAACTTTACGGTTTTCACCCGAGTCTCTTTAGCTTCCGTTTGCTTAACTCGATACGGCAGCGTAGATGCTTACATATAATATTAGATTTACTTAATGTTATACGTGTCGAACATCATTTTTCGGATACGGACTCGGTATCTAGGAACAAAGCATTACAGTCAAAGATAGAAGTGAGGAAGTAATCATTTGACAACAACCACTCTATTATAGAAAAGAAGATTAGGAAGGCACGACACCAAATATTTCTATTTACCAACCACCACTGATATAAATAAATAATTTTACGCCCTGAAAGCATAGATCACTAGTATTAAAAAAACATTTATAAAAAAAGGTATTATAGTGATAAATTTACTTTTTGAGTTGGAGTAGGGATGTTTGATTCCGTTAAGAACCCCTCAAAGTATAGATCAGCCGTAAACAAAATCATAGTTATAAGAAAATAGGGTATTGTGGTGATAATTTTACTTTTGAGTTGGAGCAAGGAAGTTTGATTTCGTAAAGTATCAACTTACGTTATTAATAAGAGGTGTACATACAACATTTACAAACTATATCACTAAGACATAGATTTCGATTCGTATGATCCACTGAATTATAGGCTCCTTTGAAATTAGGCTCAATCTTTTTTTTTTTTGGGGGGGTGGGGAGGGGAAACGTTCAAATTTATTGCTTTAGCATGGAATTCTTACAAGCAGGATCAAAAATCCAAAAAATAACACCAAGCACTGGAGCTACCCTACTACACACACTACAAACCCCATGTAATTTTTAAATTCCTAACACGACTTTCCACACTTGACACAAAAATATGAATCGGCAGTCTGTCAGCAGTACGATGATGAATCAACTGATTTCTCCAAAACCATAAGACGTTGACAATTTCGCGGAAGTAATACGGCCAATCTCTCATGATATGAACCAACAATGTTGGCCTTGATCCATTCTTGAATGCTTGGTCGAGCAAAGAATCATGGGCTGGGGCGGGTAGAAGGCTCAATCTTTTATTTTAATTTTAGATAAGTAATGTTATGATCCCACTTATTTTTACATCAGTAATTATAATACATTCTTTTGGGACCATATCAATTAAAGTTACACCAATGATCAGTTTTTGATATCGTTAATTATTATAGATTCTATAAAGACCATATCAAATAAACGTATAAAGTTGATCGTGACGTAATATCAATCAATAAACAATAATAACTAATAGTGTAAAATTATATTATGTTATTCAATGTAACAATTTTATTATGAGAATAATATTCCAAAATGAAAACTAAACGATGAGATGTTGTCTCTTGTAGAGCTTTTGAAGTAAATCAATCAAATATTATGTTGATTTAATTGTTGTAGAAGTGAATCAATCAATTATTTTGTTGTTGTTAAATCATTCCCCGTATATATCGACACAAACACATTCTTCATTTTACGGAAGAAAAAAAAATTCTTTAAATTCCATTTTATTGTTTATGCACGACACACCACCACCACCACCCCCCACCCCCTCACCCCCCAAAAAAAATTATTCAAGAAAACAAGAAACACCATGTCTACAGATCTACGAGCAATACAATTACCAGCACTATGCATAAAGATTTCATCTCAATCTTCAGAAATTAATGCAGAAAAAGCCCTTTTTACGGTTGATTCAGAAGAACAGTGCCAAACTCCGAAATCTCCAAAACATATGATCCCAAATACACTTGAAGATTGCCCACCGGCACCAAAGAAGCCACGGAAAATGGCGTTCTCCTGCAAGAGAAAACGGAGAGGGAGTTTCAAGTTTTTGAGGTTGTTGCAGAGGAAGAGCTTGAATCATTTTTCAGAAAATACATAAGTAAATATTTTGCTTTTTCCTCAATAATAGAAAATAATTGGATTTTTAAGAAATCTGAATCCATTATTGTATGAATATATTTATCGTAATAAGTTTAATTATATCAAGTGTAATGCATTATATTTACTTTTTGTTACTTTTTAGGGTAAAATATATTAGAAATGAATGATGGTAATACATTACACTAAATATATGTATAGTGGTAGAAAAAACTATATATACCTTAAAAAAAAAATGTATATTGTTCACATTTATCTGTCATCATTTGAAGTTTTGAGACTTGTGAGTGATTATTTGAGTCATATTGATGTTTTTCTTTTCCAGCAATAAAAGTTTTAGATTTCTGGATTTTCAGATTTATTTGAAAAATCTTTCAAATGTGATCTTTTATAAGAAATCTTGCATTTTCCTCTTCTGTTAATTCCTTCATAGCGGTCGACCCTTTATTTGAGTTGGGGCGGATCATTCGATTTTGAACACTTTATATATATAAGTGACGGCACCTCTTTTCTTTGCTCTTTGACTCGCATTTCTGGGATTGAGGACAAGCTTCTGGGCTAATGCTGTGGGAGTCGTTGTTCCGTCCCCGTACGCATTTGTCACTAGATGGATGTATCCCATGATTATATGTATTTGGACGTTTTTCGGATCAGGACTCGGTGTCCGTAAACGGAACGTCACACACACATACACACACACACATATATATATATATAAATGTTTCCTTACGGTGAGATTTTTTTAGCGGTTCACTTGCCCCATATCTCCTTAAAAGACTCGAATCGATATCTCTTAATCGAATACTTATTATACGATTTTAAAACAAGTTTTTTAGTTCTGAAATCTTTATTTAAGATGAAATGCAGCATACTCTTTATTTTACATAATGCGGAAGATATAAAGGAAAATTTACAGAATCTGGATGAACGCGGTAGATGTAAAGGAAATTTTACAGAATCAGTAATTTACTCTAAAAAATAGAGTATCTGCTGCAGTGTAATTTTTCCTGTTGAAATCTCTATAATAGAGTTTTTAAATGATTTACAGTATCTACTGCAAGTGCTCTAATATGGAGGTGCCCCCATGTCCCAGTAATCTATAAAACAATTGTACACAAAAACATGTTTTTTTAGAGGGAAAATTGTACACAAAAACAAATATCCATGTTTCTCGGGCAAGACATTGCGACTATATTCTTTCCACAAATTAATATATGAAGGTAATAATATAACTAGTAAAAAATATAAATATAAACCTAAAACATTGGAACATAATTATATGGAAAATGATAATTTGAAGTTAGAAAAGCAATGTTATATTGTATAGAACTTAGATAATCTATCCACACATTACGTTGGTTATCTTAAGAAAAAATATATTTTATTTGAATAACTCGTGAAAGAAGATTAGTTTTGGTTTCAAATTAAAAAAAACTCAGGTACTAAACACGTCTCCACTTGTTTTAAATTATTTCCATAAGAAATCATAAATCAACTGCAACCCCTACATTAATTAACCCACCAACATATCAAGCTCCATTTATCTTCATCCCTGCCATCTACTTATCCCCTGACTCAAAAGAAACCACACTCGAAAAAACCTAAAACAACTTGAAAATATTTTCTTGAAAAAAGGATGAATAACTGGAACCCCAACCTTTAAAATTTTCCCCCAACCCCATGCATAAAAAGTAAAGAAAAAACTTTGTCTTACAATCTTTTAGGCTAAATACACTTAGTTTAGATTTTACACTGATGTCCAACATTTATTAAAGCAGCAATATCAAGATCAATTATTGACAATGGTTAAGAAGAATTCATTTCTCTATGAATTACACTTGAAATGACTCAATATAATATAATATTTGAAAGCTCAATAAGTCACAACCCATAATACTCTTTTACCTTTCACAATCATGTCTTCAGTTCATTTTTTTCTTTTTTAAAAAAACTTGGTAACTATATCCTTGAACATTTCACATTAATCCGTGTCAAGAGTATGCTGCCCCCGAAATTTTAACAACTCCATCCAACCATTTGATTGTAAATAAAATTTTCCAACAACATAACATTAGTAAAACAAAAAGGCGAGAAATGTTTTTTTTTTCTTCAGAAAAAGCTTCAAGTGTACGTAAATTTTATGGCGGTCAATGACCTCCAAACTCAATCTTTATTTGTATGGTTGCGAATTGATCTACATACACACTGAGGGCTATATTCTCTATTTGAATCAGATGGATATTGGAAAATAAAAGGCGAGTGACCTGACTCAGCACCGAAAACGTTGATAATTTTTCTTTTCTATTCTTTTTTTTTTTTTTGTAGAATCCAGTGACAATGATGAGACCAATTCTTCCTATCAAACTTCCGGCCAAGGTGGTCGGATTATCTGCCAGTCCTGCTTCCGAGGTCTCCATACCTTTAACTTGCTATTTTTCGCAGAAGAAAATTGTCGGCATCAAAAAATAGAAAGGAACTGAAAACGATGATAATGTAATGTGTATCTGCAAATATGTTTAAAAATTGTGATAATGAAGTGTACGTGATTCTCTGTGATGATGAGAAATTTTTGGAAAGTTGACAGCATAAAGGATGCGGTTTGTTTAGGTTTGAAAGTGAGATGATATTGCGCAGCAAATTATGCCGATTTGATTACACATATATATTGCACGGGAAAATTGAACGTCACTCTTATGATCAATGAATAAAATTTAAATGCATAAACACGTGTGTCATTCCACAGGAATAGATGAATACCGGCAATGAACATCAATAATTGCACTCGAGTTCTTAAGAAAGAAAGTAAAATGTCAAAACATCCGGTTGTTCGCTGCTTTAAAAGGGAATCAACGTTGCACACACTTTTAATTCTATTTCTGGTTAACTTGTCATAGTTACATCAAATTTTGAATCCACTTACCACCACCGATCTTTTTTAAAATATAGGAATAAAACAACTTCCAGTTTTTAAAAATCTACGACAAACTCACTTATCACTTAATCCAAAGTCTATATTAACAGTGACAATAAAAGTGAACCAAAATAGGAGATTCAACTTGTCCTAGTAGTGAAAGTCAGTGCATTTCATGGTAGTGCCTGTTGTTTCACCAACCTAAAAGGACTCAAAGCAAATATTAAGGTCAAAATTGATTGTCATAAAAAGTCAATGAAATATTTTTCTTGTACAACTTCTAGACAGAAAAAAGAAGAAATATGTTCTAGAAAGATTCTACAACTTGCTAGAGCTTGAACAATTTCCAAGTTAAAGAAAAGAAAAGATAAAAGGGTACATAAACTCAAATGAAAGAAGCAGAAAAAATGGATAAACAATAATATGAAACAACTGCACTAACTTGTGCCATGAACCACAATAAATATCCCCCAGTCAATTTTATTGGAAATTTGTCACATGTTTAAGGAAATTCTGAGATGCTCTTTTGAAGATTGAAAACATAATATGAACCTTGAAGCAGTAATACAAATGACATTAGGTTATGAAAGTACATTTACATATATTTAGCTCCCATCTGAAATAGCCAATGCGTTCGCTAGCTATATCTCATATGCTCCTATCAGAAATAGACGATGGGCTCGAAAAATCTCATATGCTCAGATCTAAAATAGTTGATATGCTCGCTAAAAGAAATATGCATCATCTGTTTAGTAATTAGTACACAATCCATGCATCGGCAATACAATATAAATCAATGAAACCTCACAAAATCTCTCCCAGAAAAAAAAAAAACCATCTTTCATGGTTGAATAAGAAAAAAAAAGAAGAATAAACTGGAAATTAAAAGGAAAAAACTCATTTAAGAAACTTCAAAGCTAGCATGCAGTATCCGATGAAATGACATCTAATTTCACCCCATAAAGCATGCATGCAATTGGATATATCGGTTGAAATACACAAAACATGCTAGGCTGGACTTTCGCAAATAAAAATGAAAAATAAACAAAGCGAGACAACTGACCGAGATCCATTGGAAGTTTTTCATAAAGCCATATGCTTCATAGTCGATAGATCACCTGGCTATGGATGCAAAACAATTGTAACTGTTAGCTAGGGGTGGCTTCTCCTCGTTTGGTTTTGATTCTGATTAGAGCAAAAACTGATATACATCAAGAATGCACCAAATTGGTTATGCATATATTGCACCTAGCAGAATATCAATGAACATTTTTCTTTAACAATCTGTCAGGAATATTTATAAATAAAAAAAACATTTCAGTATATGTAGGCCTTCTAAACAACAAACTAAAAAATCATCATTACACCTATGAATGCTTCACACCTTGGCTAGTATAGATGCCAAAACAAATGGCACAGATATATATTGCAATAAATATACTCGGCATGAGTTTCACAAAGACGAACAGTATAATGTCTGAACAACTACATGGAATAGTAAATGAAAACAAACTTTTATGATTATTTAATAGTTTTTGAATGGAAAAATAAACTAATACACCGAAGTAATTTGATGAAGAAATAAACTACAAAATCAATGTTACATATGTTAAGCCATCCAAAATCATTGGAATCAGGAACTTGTTGAAACAAAGCCTACAACATTTTTCATTACTTTCGAAAGAAAACAAAATCCATGAAGAAGAAAGATAGATTATTGGCAACAAAATACATTGATAATAGAAAGTTGAAACTATATCTTTTAGCTTTCTTGCAAAGCCATAAAAATTCTCAAATTCTTCATCATTTTACTTTCGTATTATAGTATAACATAGCACGGGTTTAAAGTTACGAATAGCTAGAAACATATGCACCTCAAACATAAGCTAGAAACATATGCACCTCAAACATGTAGACACAAAATAATATTTTACCGTAACTATACTATAATGAAACTTTCTAAAGAACTCAGCGAAAAGATCAAGCTTTACTCTCACCGACAGCGCTCCTTTCTCCTCTGTAATGCGAGTTAAAGCATCTCTTCTTCTCAAAACTGAATTACTACGATGTTCAACAATCCCAAATTAGAAAAGCAACCACAATCAAAAAAAAAAAACCACATTCAATCCGACTAAAAAAATATACAGAATTTTCAAAAAGTTAAAATAAAACCCTAGCCAACAGGTGGGATACAGATATTAATCGGCATAAATGTAAATGTTCCAATGACGGTCATGATAAAAGAGGCGTCTTTGGATATTACCCTCCCTGTTGGTCCGAGATCAAGAAGGCCAACAATAGCAGCTTTGAATAACATTGTAACAAACCAAGTGGTTCAATAAAAATAATAAGTAATGTAAGAAAAGCAAATAGAAATAATCTGATTTACTGGCGGTGTTAACGAAAAGAAAATATAAGATATCTGATTTACCAGCGGTGTTATCGAATTTTCGTAAAAATTTTCACAGCATCTCAGCCCATGAAGCCGTATTTCTTGAAGCAAATACTGAGTAGGTTTGATAGGAGGGGAGTGAGAGTGGGAAGGGGGTGAGTAATGATACGGATGATTGTCATCATATGAGATTTGTCGCCGATATCGGGAGGTTAAGATTTTGGGGAGAGATTGGTGCTTTTGAAATTCTATTGTAAGAGAAAAGGGTAAAGGCGAGAATAAGGGGAGAATGGGATTAGCCTAAACCCTTGGGTCCTGTTTGGTTTCGGGTTGGATTTTGGTTGAATGGATTCAAGAAAGAGAAAGTAAAATAAAATATAGTGAAATAATGATTATAAAGATGAAATTGTATGTTGAAATTTGTATAGTTGTAGAAATGATTGGTGAGAGAAATTTTAATGAAATATTATATTGAAAAAGTAATGGTTAAATAGTGTAGTGGATGAATAAAGTGAATTTGTTAATATTATTTTATTTGTTGATGTTGAATGATTGATGGGAGAATTTATAATATAATAATAGAATTAATAAAATAATAATAAATAAGATAGTGAAGTAAATAAAATATTGGGTTGGATCCAAATGGATCCAACCCCACCCGAAACCAAACAATGTTGGTGTTGAAATTTCAAAATGATTTGTCGATCTCATATTTCGATGCTTATTAGGATCGGCGTCTTCTACAACCCGGTTTGAAACGGATCAATTGGGTAATTGGGTTAAATCTCTTCCTCTATATATTATATATATATAGATAATAATGCATTCAAAATGTAAGAATAGATAAGATACTAATGGGAGTAGTTGTGGCGGCAAACTTAGATAAAAGATTTTGGGGGATGACACAAAATAGACTTAATTAGATAAATAGGACATGCTGAACATTTATTTGGTTATAAGGACACATATTAAATAGATAGACCCAAATGCCCTTAATGAAGAAAAAAAGAAAAAAAAAGAAACAGGCGCATTGAATATTGTTTTTATTTTTTATTTTTATTAAAGATGCACTGTGAGTTTTGTTTTGTTTTGTTTTCTTTATAAAGTAGGTTCTGAAAGTTCTTTTATAATTTTTTTTACCGATGCATTGACCATCACGATGCAATGAACACCCCCGATGCATTGACCATCGCGATGCAGTGACCGCCGCGATGCATTGACCCCCACGATGCATTGACCACTGCGATGCAGTGACCATCCCGATGGATTGACCACCGCAATGCATTGACCACTGCGATGCAGCGACCACCCAAATGCAGTGACCACCGCGATGTAGTGACCACCCCCGATGCAGTGACTACACCGATGCATTGACAGCCGTGATGCATTGACCCCGATGTATTGACTGCCCAGATGCAGAGACCGCCGTGATGCAGTGACCCCACCCGATGCATTGACCACTACGATGCATTGACCGCCGCGATGTAGTGACCACCCCCGATGCATTGACCGCCGCGATGCATTGACCCCGCGATGCAGTGACCACCCCCATTGCTTTGACCACCCTCGATGCATTGACCACTGTGATGCAGTGATCACTATGATGCATTGACCACCGCGATGTAGTGACCATCCCCGATGCATTGACCTCCCCAATGCAGTGACCTCCGCGATGCAGTGACCACCCCGATGTAGTGACCACCATGATGCATTGACCATCCCGATGCAGTGACCATCGGGATGTAGTAACCACCCCTATTCCGTGACCACCGCGATGTATTAACCACGACGATGTTGTGACCACCCCGATGCATTGACCATCGGGATGCAGTGACCACCGCTATGTAGTGACCACACCGATGTGTTGACCACCCTGATGCATTGACCACCGAGATGCATTAACCACCGCGATGCAATGACCATCTAGATGCAGTGACATTTGTGTTGGAGTTTCCGGAATCTGAATCCGAGCCGAAAACCCGATTCGAATGATTCGAGTCGAGTCAGAACCCACACAAACTCATCTAGATCTTGATTAAATCAAGATCTATAGAGGAAGCATGAATTTTGCGATCTAATTAACTGATGAACGATTAATTAATACCTTAAAGAGAAAGTTATGAAATTACCCAACCGAATCGAGAAGCCGTGAGCTTCCGAGTTGTATCTACTAGCGACGACTGGTGGACGTCGATCCTGCATTCAAACCTCCTCGAATATGCTCCAAGAAAACTCCCGTTTTTCTTCTTCCGATGGCTAGGATGAGAAACTAATTTTTCTCTCCTTTCTAGATGAAAGTGGCGCAGAAAGTAGTAGTCTATTGTGTTGGGATGAACTCTCTTTATATAGGAAAATAACCGAGCAACTGAGAGTTATCCTTTTCACAAGACAATTATCTATTTCCCAAAAAAAAGATACTTTCTATAAATAAAAGATAATCACTATAAATGAGATAATCATTAGAAAATCAATCTCTTATTTTATCCATTAATTATTTAACAAATAAATAATTAATTACACATGTGATATAATTTAGGAAAATTCTTTTCTCAATTTTCTACACATGTGGCGCCAATTATTGTGCCATGGAATAATAGAAAATGACTTTTCTATTTTACATATTATTTACCATATAATATTTTGCATATTCATTAAATAGACCAACTATTTAATTTATTATTGAGGTTCCAAAATACGAGAATTCCCTCACGTGTTAGGAGCCAACCCGGGGACCATGGACCTATAACCAATAGCTCCAATGAATTAAATAAAACAATCATCGAACACAACATTTCTACTCAACTTACTAAATCCGGAATTACGCCACCATATATCTGAAACTAAACTTTATCGATTGTAGATATAACTTATTCTCAGAAAGTCGAGTCAATAAGTGTCTATTGATATAATCATACATATTTACTAACCCTTCATAGACTATCCGTAATGAAGCAGGAATGTTTCCGTAATCCTTCTTCATTGCATATTGTCCTTATTTACCATTAACCCACTAGTGATCAATTAGTTCATAACCAAGATGAACTCCGCGGATCGATCAGTTTCAAGGATCAACAAATAAGAGGATTGTCTTTCTACTTCCCGTAGAAAGGAATGGATTCCGTATCTGTGAGACACATTCCCAACTACTCATTTCCAATAGTGCCAACGTGAAAGTGATTCGGACCACGCCTCTTAGCAATCCTTAACGAACACATCAAACCTTATCTTGAAATAAGCAGGAGTCTGCAATCACTTCAGGATTAAGGTTAATCCATATATGATCATCTTGTGATTTAATAAGATTTCTCAATCACGGAATTATATAAGAAATGCAAATTAAAACGGTCCAGTCCTATATGACTACATCATATATAAATTCCCCACTTAGATAACCAATATCGACGGTCCGGATAAGATGGTCACACCATAAAGTGTTCTGGGTGCATTAATGGTGGTTTAATCAATAGACCCCATACATTGATTTAGTTCACCACGGACTAACAGTTCAAGTGTATCACCATAAACTTAATCCTCACGTGTGACAGCACACTAAGTTATATGGCTACATATGATACAACTTGGGGTTTTCAGTAGTGTATTACTTATGAGCACGAAGCAAATAATAAGATGAGAATAAATTGCCTTTAAGGCTCTACTATCAACAATTTGATGATGCGACACCATGATGCATTGACCACCACAATGCAGTGGCCACCCTGATGCGGTGACCACCGCGATGCATTGACCAATGCTATGCAGCGACCACCTCGATGCCATGACCACCGCAATGCAGTGACCACCCCGATACGGCGACCACCGCGATGCATTTACCACGGTGATGCTGTGACCATCGGGATGCAGTGACATTTGATGATGCGACACCGCGATGATTACAACATTTTACCCAATGCAGTGACACCCAATGATAACAACATTTAACCCAATAAATGAAGTGACACTCAATGACACTAACATTTTATGCAGTGACATCCAATGCCAACAACATTTTATGCAATAAATGCATTTACACCCAATGACACATATATTTTATGCAGTGACACCTTATGCAGTGACCACCCCGATGTAGAGACACCGTCATGGTGCAGTGACCACCGCGATGTATTGACCACCCGCGACGTATTGACCAACGCGATGAGGTGACCACAGCGATGCAGTGACCACCGTCATACAGTGCCCACCCCGATGTGTTGTCCACCATGATATGTTGTCCACCGCGATGCAGTGACCACCGTGATGCATTGGCCACAGCGATGTAGTGACCATCGTGATGCAATAACCACCCCGATGTAGTGACCACCGCGATGCAGTGATATTTGATGATACGACACTGTGATGAAGCGACACCGCGATGACATTTGATATATTTCACTATATTTAAAAATGCAGTGACATGTCACATGTTCACTATATTTCAAACGATTATATCTTTTGATCTGAAAATACCATCATCTTGATTTTCTCCTATAATTCATATTTTTCGGCTTCTTTATTCTTATATCTCATTTGATATTTTTTCGACATAATTCTTAAAAATCAAAATTTTCTTCATAAAAATCGGTGCAATGCAGAGATATCGCGATGTAGTGACACTACGATGATGTGACACCGCGATGCAATGAATTTTGACGATGCAGTGACGACCCATATTTGAATGAATGTTAGTCATCTTCTAAACACAAAATGGTGATGGCCCAGTTTCGATTTCTTACACTGCTTTTGGCCCTTAGTATAACTGTAACGCCCCGTTCCTGGACACCGAGTCCTTATCCAGAAAAGGAACGTTCGGAACGTATAAAATAAATTAAATTCATTTTACACGTAAGCCTCTACTACGTCGTATCAAATTAAAGCAAACGGAAGCAAAAGACTCGGGTAATTTTTTTTTCCAAATATCCAAGAATAGAAATAACTAAAGATAGAAAATGTAATGCTTATTACATCCAAAAGGAAACCAACGAATCCAAATGAAATACAAAAATCAGACTACAAAATCTCCAACAATAATCCAAGTCTATGAAATAATTAAAAACAAAAAATACTCAAGGCCTTCAACTCCCTCAAACGTCGTCATCAAAGTCCCCCTCGAAATCTTCACTAACCTGTTCATCTTCTCTCCCCCAAACACGTAAATAAACATGCATTTGAGGTAAGTACATTGTACAAAGTAAGAAGTAGAAGCTACAATTTAATTAAGGTTATTATTAAAAGATTATCTTGGTGAGACCGACTCAATCTAGGGTTCATTCCATGCCCATCGACAGGTCATGACTATACGTTTCTAACTTAGCTTATCTTTGTTACATCATTACTCAAGGACACAATGCGTGGTGAAAATTCCACCACGAGATATACTTGCCAACTACGGTGTTTAGCACCGGTAGAGCTCGGGATATCCCCGGTATGCATATACGCTCGATGGATTTCCTCCACTAACCTTCAGCCTTTTGAGCCAATAGCGTTGTCCACCTTTTATGAATGTATCACATCGCCGATTTGAATCAGTTCCTAACCGAGAATAAATGACGTTTTAGCTTTGACTACACATATGTAAATATTTACCATTGTTATCTAGCCACCTAAGTGTTTTCAAAGTAAAACTCACCTTATCAACTCTACTCCCTCACTTAGACAGCTAGGCATTTCAACATATCAATTACACAGACATTGATGAACACTAGTTCATCAAAGCGCAAGCCCTTTCATGCCCTTCTAATGGATCCGAACTTCAACTCCCTTTAAGAGTACATTCGGTGTTTTAACTAAACGAATCGGAAGTTCAATAGAAGATTGTTTATGTTTAATTAATGTTATTAGATCAAGACACGTCATTTAGAACTCACCTCGTAGCTTAAAATATAAGATATAATCATTCAAACAGTGTTGGGGGCGCCAACACCTTTGGCGTGCGCCAAAATGCACCAGATGGTGCTCTAAACTCTCTGTTTCAGGTTCGGGGCACGCCAAAGCTTTCGGCATGCGCCAAAACTGCTGTAGAAAGTCACTGAACTCTCTAGTTCAGGTTTGGGGCGCGCCAAAATGGCCAAAATCTGCTCTAATGTGATTTTTTGAACTCTATCGATTTCTACTCGAATCCAAACATGTCTAAACCATTTTCTTCATAAAAACACCAGAAAAACATACCCTTTATGATCCAAAACAACCCTTAATCCTAACCACCATATAAGCATAATATTTGATACAAAAACGCACCAAAACACAACCTAATCACTCTAAACCTTAATCGAATTGTAGGAAGAGCTTCTTACCTTCTAAGCAAGATAAAACCGATCCAAAACTCAGAAAAACAGCAACAACCGATCCATTTTCTCCCAGAAAACCTATGTGATTAATCCCAAAAACAATTTAGAATTAATCAACAGCTTCTAAAACGATCAAACTATGATTAAACAACCAAAGAAGATCATGACTGATCCAGAACAGCCCTTAGGGCAAAAATCATACCTTAGCCAATGCTTCAACTTTCTGGTACCGAAACGACGCTCTCCTTACGATGATTCCGATGCTTCTCTCGAAACTAAAAACGATCAAATATTGACTCAGAAATCAATGAAAGTCTCTCAGCCCTTTTCTTTTGCTCTTACACGCAGGAACATAAAATTTGGGGAAGAAAAATCTGATTAATAATTAGGTTATGGAATAATCAGAATATATTTTCCTTAAATATATTTTCCAATTATTCCCTTTTTCCTTAATTACCCTTAATTACCAATAAATTCAGAATTTTCCTTCCTTAATATATATATAAATCTGACATATATACATCTATAACTTATAAAATACTTAAACTCCGAATAAAAGGAACCGAACCCAATATTTCGTTTTCGCAAAATGACACGTCTGCCCTTTCCCGAAAATCGGAATATTACATTACTTCCGCCTTAAAAGGAGTTTCGTCCTCGAAACTAGAACATACCTAGTAAGTCCATAAAATCTGAGAACTCGCTGATCATATCTTCCTCGACTTCCCAAGTAACTTCCTCCGGTGAATGATTTCTCCGTTGCACCAAAACCAAAGGAGTCAACCGTCTCTTAACCATCTTTTCCTTCCGGTCCAAAATTATGATCGGTCTCTCATCATAAGCTAGATTATCTTGAAGAACTTCCGGATCAATGGTGGTTTCAACATCCACCTTGGTCAAACACTTCTTTAACGTCGAAACATGAAACATGTTGTGAACTCTCGACATGGATTCCGGTAGTCTAAGCTTATAGGCCAACGGTCCAACTCTTTTCAGAATCTCAAAAGGTCCAACATACCTTGGGCTTAGATTTCCCTTTTGTCCAAAACGTTTCACTCCCTTCATTGGTGAAGCACGTAGGTACACTCTTTCACTAACTTCAAACTCAAGAGGTATTCTTCTAACATCTTCCCAGCTCTCTTGCTTATCTTGAGCTGCCTTCAGATTCTTCTTAACCAATTGAACTCTTTCTTTAGCTTGCTCAACCAATTCCGGCCCGGTGATTTGTCTTTCCCCGAATTCATCCCAAAACAGCGGCGTTCTACATCTTCATCCATAAAAAGCTTCAAACGATGGCATGCCTACACTTGCATGATAACTGTTGTTGTAGGCAAACTCCGCTACCGATAGGTAATCATCCCATGATCCGCGTACTTCTAAGACATAAGCTCTCAACATATCTTTGAGTGTTTGGATGGTTCTCTTAGATTGTCCATCTGTCTGAGGATGAAAGGCCGTACTCAAATCCAACTTGGTTCCAAAAGCTACTTGTAAACTTTTCCAAAACCGACTGACGAACCTCGGATCACGATCCAAAACTATCGAGATAGGTACTCCGTGTAACTTCACTTTATTATCCAAGTATAATGTGGTCATCTACTTCAAGGGCATATCAACCTTATATGGTAAGAAATGAGCGGATTTGGTCAATCTATCCACAATCACCCAAATTGCATCATGACCGCCTCTTGTCTTGGGTAAACCGGTGATGAAATCCATCGTGATCTTATCCCATTTCCATTCAGGGATATCCAATGGCGTAAGAATTCCTCCTGGTCTTCTATGCTCCCTTAACCTTCTGACAAGTGTCACATTCTGCAACGAACTTAGCTATTTCCACTTTCATCGAGGGCCACCAAAACATTTCCTTCAAGTCTCTGTACATTTTAGTAGCTCCGGGATGAACTGCAAAAGAAATCTTATGTGCCTCTTCCATAACTCTTTGCCTCAAATTAGCAACATTAGGCACACACAAACGATCTTGGTACCAAAGGTTCCCATTCTTATCTAACACATATCCCACTGTAGGCTTTTCCCTTGCAACTCGCTTCAAGTCAACCAAAACTGGGTCTTCATCTTGCTTTTCCCGAATATCATCCATCAACTCAGACCTTGCTAACAATGGTGCCACAAACTGCCGTTCTTCAATCTGATCAAAACTCTGGATTTTCAGCCCATCTAACTGAAGGATGTAGGATCTTTGATCTAAACGAGTTAGATCTATGCGCAGCGGATGGATCACGACTTATACATCACAATACATAATTAAAGGACTTAAGCTACTACAAGGGGGTTAAGATTATGTTACCAATATCTGGAAGAGGCGCCTTGATCTTCCGATGTGTTCTCCAAACGGCGGTTGGTGGACACCCTTCTTGATACACGAACCTCCTTGATATGCAACACCAAGAAAAACTTAGACTTTTTCTTCTACTAAAACCCTAGACAAGAAAAACAATTTGTTTTCTCTCCTTTTACAAGTTGTGGTCGAAATTTTCCCCAATCAATAAGGCTTGAGAGAACTCTCCTTATATAGGAGAGTAATCCTTGTCCTCCAAGGATTTAATAATTAAGAGATAATTATTACATAAATCCTTTATTCCAAATAAAAGATAAATAAAATGATTATCCCAAACAAATTATGATAAATCATAGTATTATCTAATATTCCATGAATTATCTTTTAACAAATAAAAGATAAATCATATGTTAAATAATTATCCAAGAAAACTAATTTCTCTCTAATTAAATAACATTGCAATTGGTGCCACTTATAGGGTTATTAAGCCCACATAAAATGTCTTTTATGTGTATTATATTATTTAGCCCAACTAAATAATATTTCGCATATCAATTAATTGGCCCAGCCAATTAATTATTTTTGAGGCCCAAATAACAAGAATATCATTCCGAATTACAGAAGCCACATCGGGGACCATGGACCCATAACCTGTAGCTACAATAATTAATTATATTATTCATCGAACAGAATAAATATATTAAATTATTAATTCCGGGATTACGCCACCATAAACCCGAAACTGAACTCTACCAATTATAGATATATACTTACACTCAACCCATAGAGTAGATAAGCGTCCATTGATATAATCAATACATACGGATTAACCCTCCATAGACTGTCCATTCTGAGTGGGAATTCTCCGTGAACCCGACTCAGAATATCTTATCCTTATTTACCATTAACCCCCTGATGATCAATTAGTATGCATATCGGACTAGTAGCTAATTAGTCAAATGCGAACTCCCAGGATCGATCACTTTCTTAGGACTAACAAATAAGGGGACTGTCTCTCTACTTCCCACAGGAAGGAATGGATTCCATGTTTGTGAAAATCAGAACTACTCACTCATCAGGAGATAGTGCCAATGAGAAGTGGCTTGGAACACATATCTAAGTGAACCGTAACTAACACATCAAACACTACCCCGAGACAAGCAGCACCCTGTGATCACCTCAGGATTAAGGTTGATCCATATATGATCATCTAATGATTTAATAAGATTCCTCGATTATGGAATTATATCGAGAAATCCAGATTAAATCGGTCCAATTCTATATGAATGCCATCATATATAAATGCCCCACGTAGGTACCCTCTACCGACAGTCCGGATAAGACTATCACACCCTAAGGTGTTCTGGGTGCATTATTGGTGTTTTAATCAAGAGACCATAAACTCTGATTAAGTTCACCACGGACTAACAGTTTAAGTATATCACCACTAACTCAATCCTCACATGTAATCCATACACTGAGTTAAGTGGTTACATACAGATATACTTAAGGTTTGCAGCAGTGTATTACTTACAAGCACAAAGCAAGTAATAAGATGAGATAAATTCTATCATCCATTATTAAAAACAATTACACAAATTGTCTTTCGGGCACTACACCTAACAATCTCCCACTTGCACGAAATGACAAGCAAAGTTTGTTTTTAGAGCACACCCTTTCTCATCTTATTCACAACACTCTCCCACTTGCTCTAAAAGCATATGAGACATATCCCTCAATGCCGTACCTTCCAAGCACTCGACTTGGTACACTGATTAGTGAGGTTGTAGACTCGAGATGATCTTTAGGATTGAAACGTTGCCAGTCCTTCCAATCAGGCGGTACTCTCTCTAAATATGCTTTTGACTTCTCGTGACTGAGAAGATCCTTCTAAGCTATTTCTTCACTGTTTTCACAATGAAGTGATATCGGCTTATCAGACCTGGAATTACTTCCAGAACAAAAAGGAAATTCTAAGCACTATGAGTAAACACTGAGCCCGAGATCAACTTAATGATAATCCTTAATCTGACTACAAGTCAGAATCAGTGTAGTCAACAATATTCAAGTTTGCACCTGAATATGCAAGCATATGATTCCTCGTTCTCTAAAGATACTTGAGGACGTACTAAACCACTTTCTTATTGCTCGAATCCAAGATTCGATTGCATTTGACTTCGTGTTAAGTCGACTTCCCTTATCCCGCAGAGACTCTATCCTATTTTCTCTTTATCCGAAGATTTGGAGAATCATTCCTGAGAGGTAGGGTAGGACTACTCTCGTTGAATGTTGCATCCGTATATGCAAGATTATCTTAACCAATAAGACGGATGGGATAGCCAATGACTCATTATCGTGAATTTGACCGAATCAGATTCTTAGAATATAGTCCAATTCTCTCATCCAGAGAATCTTAGCCTATCAGTTTCCGACTTCAGATAGCACACACATGTTGTTTCCAACCGTTTCAGTGTTATCATTCATGAACACTAATACTACTACTTTACCAATATTGATATCCAGTCTACGAAAGACTTATCAATATTCTGGTCAAGTCCACATATTTTAAAAACATGTGACTTTAAATGACCGAGAGGTTCTCTTACATCCATAAAGGACATAAGTCCCGGCAGTCAGCTTGCCATTTGTTCTAACCAAGGCCCTTCTATTCCGAATGAATCCAGACACTGTTTTTCGGCAAGAAAGTCTTAAGGAATCACCCCTATTTTCTGCTTTCTAACGAAATCTAGCAAGACTGAGTGGTTAGAGAGTTCAAGTTCTGGTTAACTCTTTACCTTTCAGGGAATCACCCCTAGACCACTCAGCTTTGTGCTGAAAGTTTAAACTTTCCTATTCATTCGACTCTTTTCAGTGTAGATCCAATTGCTCCCACTAGGCTTGAGACACTCAGGTGGTTCTACAAGAGGCTGAACAGAACTGGAGTATCAAAACTCCATTTACAGGGTTAAGGCTTTCAAACGAACTTCTAGGATCAAAATCCTATACAGCCCACCAAGAGCCATAGGTCATCAATCACCCCAGCAGACTGTAAAATCCACAAAACCACAATGGGTCAACGGTTAAACCATACTCCCACTGCGTCTTGTGTGGATTGACATTATGATCTAGTAGTATTTATCAGTGTAATCACCAACAACCGATGTTGGACGTGGTCTTATTAAATCAGATAGTAACTACCTTTGGGTAACCATACTCCAAGGTTTAAGGCTGCAACTTATAGATTCTATCAGAAGCCTTGTGACATTTCAACCGTCACTTTCTGATTTCAAGAATCTTATAACCAACCTTCACTCGTCACATTAAGACATTTTACAAACATTCACAATCTGAGCGTTATCGTAAAATCTCCATCCTACCTTCAAGCATTAAGTGCTAAATGCCTACATTTACGGAAGTGGTGTGAACCAAATTCACTCCTTATCCATAAATTCACTAGCATCTTCTAGGTAGACTTCTCGATTTTCATAATAATGTTAACCGTTATTTTGCAACCAATTATCTTAATCGAGTTTTGCAGTGAATTGTAGCACATCAATAACTATATAGAGCAAGTCTATGGTTTCTTTCTCAATGAGAAACATTCCACTAGGAGGCAGGCTGAGCATCAGTTCCAAGACTATGCAATAGCCTATTTCTGAGCATGGAATACTCTATTCTCTGCTAAAATCAGAGACTCCTCCTCGTATTCTTTTGATAAACTAAACCGTGTTTCGAGTAGTTATCAGACAAAATGATCACCACTCAAAAGCTCCCATTAGCTTGTATCTTTCACTAGACCCTGAAGGTCATTGTGAACAAGCTACGTTACTTCTTCAGATCTATTACCCTTTTCTAATAGAAAGGAAGCTTAGTCATTGTTCCTTTGAGACAGTGTTCCGAGACGAGGAGATAGGAATCACCCTTTGCCAGTCGTTAGGTCTTATCTCTAGGATATATGCAATAATTAACAGATTTTGAAGAATCGTTTATCTTAATACGGAAACCGTTTGCCTATAATAGTTTAAGACGTGTTACATATACCTTTTCAGCATTTATTAGTGGTTCTGACTTTATCAAACAAAAGTCCGAGTCTTGGATTCGTACTACAAATGTCATATTCACTTTCTATGAGGCAACAATATATCGAGTTGAAAGTGAATCCATTTGTTTCAACGAATCTGTACACAGAAAAATAAATTTTTCTGTGATATTCAAGGATAGAATCCGAAATTCATTTCCTTATATCACTCCTACTATTGTAGCTGAAATTATTGCCCGTTGTTACTCTATTAATCGTTAATGCACAGCTTCGTTGTTCTTCCAAAGAACTTAGCTCCCGAGTCGAGTTACTCGGTTAAGAAAGTTGCTAAGGATTCATTGGTTAGTGATCCGAAATCACTTTCCTTATCCTATACTTTCTTTATTTAATGTTTCAGTTTAGCCTCCAAACTTCAGTTAAGATGATTAACACTTATAGACATTCTTTCCCATTCTTAACTTTCCTTAAAAAGGAAATAGTCTTGAACAAGCAGTTCGTTTGAGTAGACACTACTCGTGAACTGTGGGATGTCTAATGAAAGAATTACCCAGTGGGACTAATTTTCTAATACATTAGAAAAACATAAGATAAAAGCTCCCACAAGTTTATCGGTTCCAAATACCGTCTAACTAGCGACACTTTAATTGATTATTCTCCAATTTTTCTATTAGAAAATTTCTCGTGTAGACACTACACAATTAAAATTCACTAGAAGAATTTTATTGTCCCAATCATCTTTCAAACTAACTATGGTTGTCTCTCGTTCAACACGAGTGACAGCAGTGACATACTTATTTACGTCACTTATGTCTTGAAGGCTCAAGAGAAATATCTCTTCCGAAAAATTAATCGCATGTAAGATCAATAAGTACAATGTTCTAGTTACTTACCACTTTTCAACGAAGTCATTACTAGTCAATTTTACACTAGCAGTCTAGCACCCTAGAGAGATATATAAATAGTTGTAAATAAAATTGACAGAAAATAAATCCAAATCATACACTACTAATAAATTATAGGAACTATAAACTAAGTACTTATAGTCTATCCTACCGTTCCAAGGATTTAATCTAATGCCTCAGTGCCGCCTTAGGGTAGGTCAAAGTGGTTTCAATTAATATTGAAGATCAAACTGAGAATCAAACATCTCATTTGTGATCATCAATCACCTTTCCTTTTTCAGCCAAGGTACTACCAAAAATACCTTTTATGAGTGTGACCTACTGTCTCAGATTTTTAGGTAGACCCCGAGTGTTCCGCCTTAGGGTCAGTCAGTGACCCGACGAGTACCCAAAATCCTATCTTTTCGGAGACCAAGCCTTGAATTTTGATAGCGGTGAAGGCCTTCCTTAGGGAGGCCGGTCCCAGGCCGGCATGAGGCGTCACCATTCTCTCATGTTGCTTGTGTCAACAATAGAGGCCGTGGGGTTGGCTGTTGCCTCTCCCGCTCCCACTCAATATTTTGAAAAAGTGGTGGGTTTACTGATCACGTTTTTGGACTTGATGTTACATTAATGAACAATAAATCATAGGCACAAATGTTGTCGGTTATGTGGGCTAGCCCACCCGACCTATTCGTTGGAACATATGTGACCGTCGGACGGGTCAAGACCAGAGGAGCTCCATTGAGCCGTAGTGGCTCTTCGGATGGCTCAGCCTTGCTAGACCCCCGTGCAAATGCCACACATGGAGGGTGAAGTCGATCGGGCCGTAGCTACTGTTGACCACCCAACCGTGGTTAAACCACTTTCGAACCATGTTTGCCCGTGATTATCCAATCCTTAAACATCAAACTTTCACGTAGACACTACGGAACAAAAACATAATCTCGTCTTGGCAAGGTGGAATTCACCGAGAATCCAACACCTTAACCACGAGGTTTCGGGATTTTAGTCCCTATACTTTCGCAGAGTGGGATTCACCAAGAATCCATCACCCAACCTCGACGATTGAAAAAACCCGTGATCCTCAGTTTTTACCCTAATTAGTTTCTAATTAATATAAAACAATTAATTAAAACTAATTGCGTGTTTTATACATGCCTAACTAATTCCTCGAATTAATTTCTACATGTGTGTATATAGAGTGGAATTCATGATATGATGCATGTCATGGCAATTTTCTGGTTCTACACATACAATCTAACCATGTATTCTAGTGCGGAAAATAAACATCGAGATGGACCGTTGGCACCCCCGTATGTAACCTATTAGAAAATAAATAACCAAAACCCTAACTAGGGTTTACTTCTTTCTAACGTAATCTGCAGCTGTTCAAAATGTTCGACGATCGGCAAACCAAACGAACTCGGATCGCGACAAAACATACCAGATCTGTTCCTCACTCCTTGGGCTTCAATATGGACGGTTGGATCGGAGCTTTGACTTGTCAATTTTTGCCAGTGGGCCGCCCAACTTGCTGCTGGATCTGACTTTTACAGCAGCGCCTCAAAGACTTCCCGAGGCCTGAAATTTTTATGCTGATGGCCAAAATAGTGACGGTCCAACTTTAACCGGCAGAGTACCGAGTCGGATGCACTATAGTAGCGAGCAA
Source organism: Gentiana macrophylla (assembly GCA_026214975.1). Lineage (NCBI taxonomy): Eukaryota > Viridiplantae > Streptophyta > Magnoliopsida > Gentianales > Gentianaceae > Gentiana > Gentiana macrophylla. Next base: position 58,450,151 of record CM047807.1, on the reverse strand, counting down.
GGTCGTATCCCACAAGGAATCAATCGAATACCAAAGCCGTTTTCGGATTTAGTTTAAGTCAATCACGATATTCCAAGTTCAATTACACTAAAACGAAATGTAAACTAAGGATACTAAAGATAGAAAGATACATAGCCAAACCATGATCCAATTGACTACTTCCGCCCCTCTAATCAATTATTCGGGAATGGGATTAACCAACCTACCAACCTCTACTTATATCGACTCATTCATGGGTGCGAACTCCTAAGCTAGCGTACGACGCCATACAACAATCGAACACCCTTTGCCCGGTTCAACAGTCCTCCTTTAAGAATTTAATTGACCGAAACAAAATTAACGCGCTAGAGTTGCCTGATTTCACAACCGATTGAACCTCACTCCCTAATCAATCTAAACAACTCAGTTGATTATAAGAAATGATCTTAAAACCCCTTTTCCCACACCCCTTCACAACATACATTTATAAAAGTGGTGTGTGAGTTCATGAACTAGGTGATCAAGCTAATTCAAGCATTAAGAACAAGTCTTAAGACATGAATTCGTCAATATAACAACAATTAAACACTACCCATTCCCAATTTCATCAATTAGAGGGTGATTTCTTCAATTTTCACATAATTTGGCTATGAAAAGTTTAGCTACTCATAATTAAACTAAGAACAACAATCAAAGAGAAGATTAAAGCCATAAAAGAGAAAGAGGAATGACATTAATTACCAAAAACGCAGGAAATTGAAGTTGAATCAATCTTCATCCAAACCCATTGTCACTTGGGGAAGAAGACTTCAAAAACACCAACAAGGAGGAGAGAATCTATGCTAAATTGTGTTTAATCTAAGGGGAAGAGTGAAAGAAGAGCTAATCTAAGGGAGAAAAAGGGAAGAAAATCGACCTAAGGGTGTCCTAATTAAGTCTAGGTATGAGTTCCTCTCAAATGGGGGCTGAAAAATCTATTTAAAAAGGCCCAAAAACGTGCAGATAAAGCAGTTTTGGCGTGCCCCAAAGTCTTCGGCGCGCCAAAACTGCTCATGTGATTCTGGAGCTCTGTTCCAACTTGGCGCGCCCCAAAGTCTTGGCGCGCGCCAAAATTCCTGGGCAGATACACCTTCAGTAATTCCGAAATATCTTTGCGCCAGAGAGCTCGATTTGAATGATTCAAAATGCGTTGGAAAGCTCATTCAATTGTCTACAACTTTGATGAAGACCACAAGTCCAGAAAATGGCTCCAACATAGGTCAAATTGCAGATAAAGGGAATGTAAGGCGAAAACACCCACTACTTTTGATCCGTTCCATTTCCGGGCTTCGGTTTCGTCACTCTAAGTCTCATGCCTCATCTTCCGGGCTCACGAATAACCTATTTCCTGCATTTCCATAGCAACCAACGTACCAAGCATAATTCCACAAGATAAATAGGGCTCGAAAAGGGTCAAAAACATCGTAAAATGCCGAGGTTTTCCATCAATGTGACGGTTCACCTCAAAGTGATTGCTCAATGTGTTTTGCCCTATAAATGGTCTAAAACTACCCAATACAAGCCAAAAGTGTCATAAATGGGGGTTAAAACATGTACCGGAGCAACGTAAAGTTGACTCTCATCAACCACCCCCCACTTAGCGTTTGCTCGGCCTCGAGCAAAATGAGCGTTTCAAAAGAATCCAAAGAGTCAACGTTACATGCGTAGGTCAAGACAATCACATATCAAAGATAACCGACAAGTAAAAGAGTAAATATATGCCACTTAACCCTACCTTATCAAGCAAACGGGATTGTGTGTGTGAATAACTTCTCCTACATTTGCCACGGTTTACCGGTTTGGATTATGGATGCTAGGTTATTGCGACTACACCATAGGCTCATACTTCATAAGCATCTCCACTAATCGGGGCCAACCGAGGCTAAGCAAGGTCGAGTAGGACTTAAAAGGTTGTAACGTTAGGCTCAGGACGGGGCTAACCGAAGGGAATTTCTGGGGAATAAACAAGAAAGCGACAAAACGAACAAGCTTAATCATGGGGTGTAACAACACATAACGTAGCTAGATCTCCCCTTCTCTAGCTCAGACTGAAACTAGAAACATGATCCAAGAAAGAAAATGCCATATCACACTATGTCTCAAGTGTAACGAGGCAAAAATGTATAAGAATCATGTTTCTATAGTAAGGACTCATCCCAACCACCAACATCACATACTAAATCAATACATGAGTCCCAAAGTTTTGGCTTTCTTTGACTCAACCTTTTATTTACTTTTCTTAACTTTTTTTTTTCTTTTTCTCTTTTTTTTTTCTTCTCCTTTTTTTTTTTTTTTTTTTTGAACTTGAACTTTTATTAGGTTTGAGTCAAAGACCATCACATACATAAAATGAATCGAGCTCCTACCCTTCAATATCATGAAATAGCTCGTAAAAACACCTACTCCTCTCAACATACACACCACTCTACCACCCCACACTTGCCTAAGCAAGTGTGATCTAGAAGAAAAGATTAAGCTCAACTCGTAGGGTGTTCAAGGGAATGTAGACCACAAATAAAGCTTGGGGTCGGGAAATTACGGGCTAAATACGAACGGCTAAGTGTCGGATGGGGGTCTAACCATCCTACCAAGGCTTAGAGGGGTTACTGTGGAATATGTCACGGGATGGCTATTTGGCTCTGGTCGGGTCAAAGAAACACCATAACTGTCATCCCAAACTCTATCAAGGTCGGCCCTTCTATTTCGTCTCGAAGTTAATGGTATGAGTTCTAGGTAGCCGAATTGTGCCTAAGTCTACCATAATCGGTCACTAGTTACCATGGCTCATGAAATCGAAGCTATACGTGCGTGAAAATCCCATTTCCAAGATAAGATAGTAAGCCAAGTAATATGTATTCAGACATTTACTAAACCGTTTATCTTATCAATGTGATGGCTCAACATATGAATGCAACATCAAAACTTTGGAAAATTTTAAAAAAAAATGCTCAAATTTTGCTATATAAGTGACCAAACACTAAGCATACAACACAATGGACAGAAAAACAATGAAGCACATATCAAAGCTAAGCCTACCACCCCCCACTTTAAATGCAACACTATCCTCAGTGTGTGAATGAAAAAAGGAAAGAAGGCTTAGCTTAACCCGGCAGAAAAGCACGAAAGAATGCATGTGACATATCCACGAAGCTCCATCTCAAATATCTAAAGCCATGAAACCAAGAAACATGAAAACTCATGCACGGGGTACAACCCTCGTGCTCCAAAGCATGCAATAGATATTGAGAAATAATAAAAAGAATCAAGTCACATACACTATCATTGTATAACCGAAGGTACCGAACTCGAAGTACATGGGATGAAAAGATAATAAAAAGTGAAACAAACATCCATGCATAAAATATGTGCCAAAATGATAACAATCCAAGTACGGTACGGGAATGAAAATGAAGTCTTCACCCGAAAGCTCTTTTCCTAAGCCGAAATTCTCCACTCTTTTACCTAAGACTCACTTCTAACCTTATCAAACAAAGAAAAAGTGGGTTGCCTCCCACAAGCGCCTTTGTTTTACGTCATTGGCTTGACTTATTAAGAAACTAAAAGAAAAGCAACAAAACATGAGTGGAATGAAAGAAAAAAATTGCACATCTTTTGCTAAATAGCCTCAAGAACATGGCAATTAAAAAAAAAACTTTCATCTACTTTTATTTAGAACAACAATAAAAACATCTACCTAAAACATTCTAAGTTTAAAGTCTTTAGTTCGACTTTCTATCCGCAACAATTCTAAGGATAATTATACCAAAGGAGAGCAAACCGTTGCGTCTCCCTACACACATCATAAGAATTGAGCACACCTTTAAAATAGAGCAAGAAAACCAAGGGGCTCAATCCCCACCACCATGATTGGTTCAAGAAATTCACCGTGCAACATAATGAATTCAACTTCCCCGAAAGAGAGCATATGCCAAGTAACAAAGAGTCAAACACCAAACAATAACATTTTGACTCAACCACAACATCAACATATTCTATATGATCCACCACCACAATTTTTTCAATAAGGTTCAAAGGAGAAGGAATAAATGATTCACTAGTAGCATGTTTCATACCTTCTTCATAACTCTCATGATGGGTGATTACCTCAAGAGTCGATGGTGGAGCAAATAAAATTTCATCATTTTTAGCACTCATCCCAACCTTCCTCTTCTCAATCAATTTCTCTGCCCGTTTTCCAAGTTCTTAATTGCCGATTGAAGCATGGTGGTAGTGTTGTTGGCATTTATTCTAATGTCCTCAATTCCCGACTATGCTCTTGTAAAGTTTCATTGATTTGCTCCAAGAGGATGTCGGTTGAGCTCTTTTGTGGAGGAAGAGGTATTTGTGAAGGTTGTGCATATTGCAAATAGGCATTGGTGTGTTGGCCCGAGAACTTGGAGGACTCCCCACTCATTGTTGTATGTTGATGTGTATGGGTTAAAGCGATAATATGGTTGGAATTCAAAACCCATACCACGAAATTAAAGCCTTCAAATGAGTGGGGAAGAGAGCCTCTCATGGCCATACGGATCCATACTGCTTGCAATTCAAAGGAACAACAAGAACACAATCACGGTATCCAGTCACCACAACCACTGCAGTAGGTGGTGTGACTTTTCAACAAATATCCAACATCAAGAGAGAAAAACAAGAAAAGAAAAGAAAAACAACCTAAGCCTAAGTCTTCAAACGACTTATGAGATATCGATTTGATTCCCCGGCAACGGCGCCAGAAAACTTGATGGCCAAAATAGTGACGGTCCAACTTTAACCGGCAGAGTACCGAGTCGGATGCACTATAGTAGCGAGCAAGGTCGTATCCCACAAGGAATCAATCGAATACCAAAGCCGTTTTCGGATTTAGTTTAAGTCAATCACGATATTCCAAGTTCAATTACACTAAAACGAAATGTAAACTAAGGATACTAAAGATAGAAAGATACATAGCCAAACCATGATCCAATTGACTACTTCCGCCTCTAAATCAATTATTCGGAATGGGATTAACCAACCTACCAACCTCTACTTATATCGACTCATTCATGGGTGCGAACTCCTAAGCTAGCGTACGACGCTATACAACAATCGAACACCCTTTGCCCGGTTCAACAGTCCGCCTTTAAGAATTTAATTGACCGAAACAAGATTAACGCGCTAGAGTTGCCCGATTTCACAACCGATTGAACCTCACTCCCTAATCAATCTAAACAACTCAGTTGATTATAAGAAATGATCTTAAAACCCCTTTTCCCACACCCCTTCGCAACATACATTTATAAAAGTGGTGTGTGAGTTCATGAACTAGGTGATCAAGCTAATTCAAGCATTAAGAACAAGTCTTAAGACATGAATTCGTCAATATAACAACAATTAAACACTACCCATTCCCAATTTCATCAATTAGAGGGTGATTTCTTCAATTTTCACATAATTTGGCTATGAAAAGTTTAGCTACTCATAATTAAACTAAGAACAACAATCAAAGAGAAGATTAAAGCCATAAAAGAAAAGAGGAATGACATTAATTACCAAAAAAACGCAGAAATTGAAGTTGAATCAATCTTCATCCAAACCCATTGTCACTTGGGGAAGAAGACTTCAAAAACACCAACAAGGAGGAGAGAATCTATGCTAAATTGTGTTTAATCTAAGGGGAAGAGTGAAAGAAGAGCTAATCTAAGGGAGAAAAAGGGAAGAAAATCGACCTAAGGGTGTCTAATTAAGTCTAGGTATGAGTTCCTCTCAAATGGGGCTGAAAAATCTATTTAAAAGGCCCAAAACGTCGTGAGATAAAGCAGTTTTGGCGTGCCCCAAAGTCTTCGGCGCGCGCCAAAACGTTACGTGATTACGGGAGCTCTGTTCCAACTTGGCGCGCCCCAAAGTCTTCGGCGCGCGCCAAAATTCCTGGGCAGATACACCTTCAGTAATTCCGAAATATCTTTGCGCGTAGAGCTCCGATTTGAACGATTCAAAATGCGTTGGAAAGCTCATTCAATTGTCTACAACTTTGATGAAGACCACAAGTCCAGAAAATGGCTCCAACATAGGTCAAATTGCAGATAAAGTGAATGTAAGGTGAAAACACCCACTACTTTTGATCCGTTCCATTTCCGGGCTTCGGTTTCGTCACTCTAAGTCTCATGCCTCATCTTCCGGGCTCACGAATCACCTATTTCCTGCATTTCCATAGCAACCAACGTACCAAGCATAATTCCACAAGATAAATAGGGCTCGAAAAGGGTCAAAACATCGTAAAATGCCGAGGTTTTCCATCAATGTGACGGTTCACCTCAAAGTGATTGCTCAATGTGTTTTGCCCTATAAATGGTCTAAAACTACCCAATACAAGCCAAAAGTGTCATAAATGGGGGTTAAAACATGTACCGGAGCAACATAAAGTTGACTCTCATCATATGCCACGTCAAAAACTCCGTATTTATCAATTTTACCTGTTGGATTTGTGTTCAACGGTCCAAACTCTCCCAGAAATTCGAGGAAGTCACAGGTAGGGTTTCTGTGAATCCTGCATTTTTCTGTCACACGGTAGCTTCTTTGCAACAACGAGCGTATATCAAAACGGACTCCGATCGACGCCAAATTTTGTGGAATTGTTCATCATATTCCAATCTTGATTCTTACTGGAGGGATCGTCGTTTCAACGGCTTGATCAACGGGAAAAATGAAATAACTAAACAGCTACTAAACAAATCTATTTTCTGGAAATTAAAATTGCAATAAAAATAAATTAGATAATTTCCTATACTCATATGAACGAATTTTCATCGTTTATATGAGTTTACAATAGATCTAATGGGTAAACAGTGCCAACCCCCAATCCATCTCTTCAACCATAGCAATTAATCATTATCAATGCATAAAACAATAAATAAAATTTACCTACATGCAATTCCACCCCTTTAAATCGTTTAATTATGATTATGACTATATAAATCGTGGAACCTGGCTCCGATACCACATGAAGGATGTAGGATCTTAGATCTAAACGAGTTAGATCTACGCGCAGCGGATGGATCATGACTTATACATCACAATACATAATTAAAGGACTTAAACTACTACAAGGGGGTTAAGATTATGTTACCAATATCTGGAAGAGACGTCTTGATCTTCTGATGTGTTCTCCAAACGGCGGTTGGTGGACACCCTTCTTGATACACGAACCTCCTTGATATGCAACACCAAGAAAAACTTAGAGTTTTTCTTCTACTAAAACCATAGACAAGAAAAACAATTTGTTTTCTCTCCTTTTACAAGTTGTGGTCGAAATTTTCCCCAATCAATAAGGCTTGGGAGAACTCTCCTAATATAGGAGAGTAATCCTTGTCCTCCAAGGATTCAATAATTAAGAGATAATTATTACATAAATCCTTTATTCCAAATAAAAGATAAATAAAATGATTATCCTAAACAAATTAGGATAAATCATATTATTATCTAATATTCCATGAATTATCTTTTAACAAATAAAAGATAAATCATATGTTAAATAATTATCCAAGAAAAACTAATTTCTCTCTAATTAAATAACATTGCAATTGGCGCCACTTATAGGGTTATTAAGCCCACATAAAATGTCTTTTATGTGTATTATATTATTTAGCCCAACTAAATAATATTTCGCTTATCAATTAATTGGCCCAGCCAATTAATTATTTCTGAGGCCCAAATAACAAGAATATCATTCCGAATTACAGAATCCACATCGGGGACCATGAACCTATAACCAGTAGCTACAATAATTAAATATATTATTCATCGAACAGAATTAATATATTAAATTATTAATCCGGGATTACGCCACCATAAACCCGAAACTAAACTCTACCAATTATAGATATATACTTACACTCAACCCATAGAGTAGATAAGCGTCCATTGATATAATCACTACATACGGATTAACCCTCCATAGACTGTCCATTCTGAGTGGGAAGTCTCCGTGAACCCGACTCAGAATATCTTATCCTTATTTACCATTTACCCCCTGAAGATCAATTAGTATGCATATCTGACTAGTAGCTAATTAGTCAAATGCAAACTCCCGGGATCGATCACTTTCTTAGGACTAACAAATAAGCGGACTGTCTCTCTACTTCCCACAGGAAGGAATGGATTCCATGTCTGTGAAAATCAGAACTACTCACTCATCAGGAGATAGTGCCAATGAGAAGTGGCTTGGAACACATATCTAAGTGAACCGTAACTAACACATCAAACACTACCCCGAGACAAGTAGCACCCTGTGATCACCTCAGGATTAAGGTTGATCCATATATGATCATCTAATGATTTAATAAGATTCCTGGATTACGGAATTATATCGAGAAATCCAGATTAAATCGGTCTTGTCCTATATGAATGCCATAATTTATAAATGCCCTACGTAGGTACCCTCTACCGACAGTCCGGATAAGACTATCACACCCTAAGGTGTTCTGGGCGCATTATTGGTGTTTTAATCAAGAGACCCTAAACTCTGATTAAGTTCACCACGGACTAACAGTTTAAGTATATCACCACTAACTCAATCCTCACGTGTAATCCATACACCGAGTTAAGTGGTTACATCTGAGATATACTTAGGGTTTTGCAAAGATGTATTACTTACAAGCACAAAGCAAGTTATAATGTGAGATAAATTCTGTCATCCATTATTAAAAACAATTACACAATTTGTCTTTCGGGCACTACACCTAACACTAACCTTGCAACATCTTCAATGCTCGAAACTGCAAACACTGGTTTTCTGCTCAAAGCATCTACTACCACATTTGCTTTACACGGATGGTACTGAATATCAAAGTCATAATCCTTAAAAAACTCTAACCATCTCATTTGTCTCATATTCAGATTCTCATGGGTAAAGAAATACTTCAAACTCTTGTGATCGGTGAAGATCCTAGCCCTAACTCCATACAAGTAGTGCCTCTAAATCTTTAAGGTGAACACTACTGCTGCCAACTCTAAGTCATGTGTTGGGTAATTCTTCACATGCACCTTCAACTGTCTGGATGCATAAGCGATCACTTTACCTCTTTGCATCAACACACAACCCAAACCTTGTCCTGAAGCATTTGTGTAAACGTCATAATTATCAAAGATCTCCGAAACTGCCAAAACTGGGGTTGTAGTCAACTTCGTCTTCAGCGTTTCAAAAGCCTCTTCACACTCACTAGTCCACTCGAACTTTACATTCTTTTGAGTGAGTCGGGTAAGTGGTGTAGCTATCTTTGAGAAGTCTTGTACAAACATCCTATAATAGCCAGCCAAACCGAGAAAACTTCTAACTCTAAAACTGTAATCGGTCTGGACCACTTCTCAACTACTTCAATCTTAGCGGGATCAACCTTAATGCCATCTTCAGAAATGACATGACCCAAGAAACTCACTTTATCCAACCAAAAGTCGCACTTTGAGAACTTAGCATACAACTGGTTCTTCTTCAAAGTATCCAACACTATACTCAGGTGTTCTTCATGTTCTTTCTCATCCTTAGAGTATACTAAGATGTCATCTATGAATACTATCACAAACTTATCCAAGTATGGCATGAAAACACGCTGTATTAAATCCATAAATGCAGATGGAGCATTAGTTAGTCCAAAAGGCATGACTAAGAACTCATAATGTCCATACCTCGTAATAAAGGCCGTCTTCGGTATATCTGCTACCTGATCTTCAACTGATGATAACCCGACCTGAGATCAATCTTAGAAAACACTCTCTTTCCTTGCAACTGATTAAACAAATCATCAATCCTTGGCAAAGGGTACTTGTTCTTTATGGTAAGATTATTCAGCGCTCTGTAGTCTATGCACATCCTCATGCTACCATCCTTCTTCTTGACAAAAACCACTAGGGCTCCCCAAGGCGAAGTACTAGGCTGAATTATATTCCTCTCAAGCATATCCTTAAGTTGAGCTTTCAATTCCTTCAATTCAGCCGGTGCCATCCTATAGGGTTTCTTAGAAACTGGTGCTGCTCCTGGCATCAACTTGATCTCGAATTCGATCTCCCTATCCGGCTTGTTTCCCGGTAACTCTTCCGGAAACACCTCAGGGTATTCCTTGACTACATGGGTTTCATCTAATTCAGGCTTTACTTGTTTCACACCCACTGCGTACAACAAAAAGCCTTCACAACCTTTCTGGCATGCTCTTATAGCTTTAACTGCTGAAATTATAGGGTGACGCTTCTTACTAGGCCTGTAAACATTATCTTGATAAGTCCTATCTACAATTCCTCTCTTCGCAATAATCACATCAACTTCATAATCCACACGGTTTGTTCAGAAAGTCCACTTTACTATCAGTCACTCTGTCCAGAAATTCTGCAGTGACACCTTCACTTATTCTTCTATTCTTAATAGGCTAAACATCTTCAAATGACCTGAATGTTTAACATGTTTCAGAAGACTCTTTTGTCTATGAATCTTGTCTTGGAACCATGTCTAAATTCTTTTCCGTTTGGTCACAATCTGCAACTCAACTCAGGGGTAAAAATCTGGAAATTCTGACAGCTCATGCACACCGCAAAGAAACTTGGTTCTGACCAACTTCCTCTCGTCCAAAAATTCCAAAAATTTTACAACACCTGGAAAACTCCATTATCTAAACATTTTCTCTTTATATAATACTCATATTACTTTCCGTATAGGCTGTAAAATTCTGACAACTCACTAACTATTCCATATTCCACTTCCCCTGTTACTTTGGTTGGTGGGTGATTACTCCTTTGCACTACAACCAAAGAATTAACTGTTAGGAAATCACTAGTTTAACGCAGCGGAATTTAAAATTTGATTTCCTTTACTTAGATCGTTCTTCGTTTAATGCAATAAACAAGTTAAGTAGTTTGACGGTTATATCTTGATGATCTAATGGATCGTCGCTTTGACCGCCAACGGAGAGTAGTTCAATGCGCAAGCCTTCCACGCGTCCGGCCTCTATCGCTAATCCACACGAACCCCTTGCCGGAATCCTCCTTGGATTGCTATCGGAAAAACTCCGGTTGCTAGACCGGACATTTTCTTCCCTCACAAACTCACTATGGAAGGCTCTCTATTTTACACAAAAATTATGAACTCTTGCAATTGTGATGTACAAAAGAGCTTGACACCCACCTCCTATATATAGTGGTTGGGGCGCCCCATATGGTGTGGAGGAGAAGAAAACCTTTTTCCAATAAAATAAAGAAAATCAACTAGATTGATTTATCTCTTTAATTATAATTTATTTTGTCAATATCATATATTGATTATAATTATCTTATTACCATAAGTCTATTTTTCCAAAATCAATTAATATCCTATCTTAATATTATGGCAATCTTTATTAATTAAAGTGCACAATCCAAGTGTATCTTATACACTCAAAAGTGGCGCCCCATATGCCAATTAATTGGCTTCCGGAATATTCTTTAATTAATATAATTTATATATAATTAATATCTTGTATTTAATTTATTCATAATAAATAAATACCACCATATTAATTTACCACTATAACCTTTATAGTCTAGAGATAAACTTTCCTTATTTGGTTATGAACTATAACCGCATTTTAATCCGACTCGATGTTCATATGTGTGTGACCCGATAGGCTTCCGAATATGTTGGCCGTAGACACAAAGAGCAATTTACTAAAATGCCCTTCATACCTAACGATCACGGGATAGCGTCTAGCAACACACCGTGACCCCCCAATCATCGGAAGAGTCAAAAGCAATGACTACTACCTTTCATGTGAAGCGATTACCGTGTAAGTTACAATCCTACCATTTGTAATAATATCCATACGATCGTATATCGAGTGTCAATACATTGACGGTCGTATCTTATAATCTGGATATCATGCTCTCTCGAATAACACATTTACTCCCACTTTGCAAAGATTCTCGAGAGCTAGACATTCCTTATAAGAAGGCCATTTCGGATATTCGATCCTAATCATAGGATACGCGATTCCCGGACGACCAATCATGTATATCTGCGCATGCTTCAATATCACACCCAATCACTACCGCATGATCGCCCGTGGTTAGGAGAAATCTCAATAGTGTCAAAGCATGACAATCCACACCGTGATGCCATGAAGACTCGGTCAAAGGATAATTACACAACCGCCACATAGTGTGACACTTAATGTAAGTGGGTCGATCTAACGTCATTTAATTCTCTAATACACGCCCACGCACGGTCCAAGTGTCTCTACACTTGATGAGACGAGATCTATCCCTACCTTCTAAAGATAGAAGACATCCAATACGTGCTAGTCATCGATTATACTATCAATGTCCCATTTGACAATATATAAAACCGAGAGACATTTAAGTACCAACCTTGTTCTAGTGATTAGAGATCTCATCAACCATAATCACTATCATGGTTTCTCTATCACTGATTGATACTAGGGGCGTTACTATATATATATGCAACAAACAATATGAAGATAAACAATATAGAATAACATAAGTGCTTTTATTAATCATAATAAAGTTATTACATGAACTAAATAGGCGTAAATGACCCGACCACTGCCGGATCCGGTCCAACCCGATTGGGTTTAGGACACCTTTCAACAATCTCCCACTTGGCCTAAAGCCAATCACCCATATGCCTAAGCCTGTGCAAGTGAACATGTTTCTCATGCTTAGCTTGAGACAATGCCTAGGTTAACGGATCAGCTATGTTATCATCCGTGTGGACTTTCTCTATCTTTACATCTCCTCTATCTACTATCTCTCTAATCAAAAGATAGCGCCGTAGCACATGTTTGGACTTCTGATGAGACCTTGGTTCCTTTGACTGAGATATCGCTCCATTATTATCACAGTACAGAGGCACTGGACCTTCAATGGAGGGAACCACACCAAGTTCAGTAATGAACTTCTTCATCCAAACTGCTTCCTTTGCCGCCTCCGAGGTTGCTATGTATTAAACTTCACATTGTAGAGTCTGCGGTAGTCTCTGCGCTTGGAACTCTTCTAGCTCACTTGCTCCGCCATTAAGCGTGAAAACAAATCCAGATTGTGACTTAAAGTCATCCTTGTCAGTTTGGAAACTGGCATCTGTGTAACCTCGTAATACTAAATCATCGTTCCCGAAAACCAGGAACATATCCCTAGTACGTCTCAAGTACTTGAGGATATTCTTAACAGCAATCCAGTGACCATCACCTGGATTGGACTGGTACCTACTAGTCATACTAAGAGGGTATGAGACATCTGGTCTTGTGCATAACATGGCATACATGATAGACCCGATTGCCGAAGCATAAGGGACCTTACTCATTTGTGCCCTTTCCTCCTCTGTCTTAGGACTCATTCCTTCGACAGTAGACCCATGTGTGACATGGGTAGCAATCCTTTTGGATCGCTCCATGCTGAATCTCTTCAGCATCTTGTCTATATAGGTGGATTACGACAGACCAAGCAACCTTTTAGATCTATCTCTATAGATCTTTATTCCTAGAATATAGGCTGCATCACCCAAGTCCTTCATTGAGAAGTTCTTGGATAACCAAGCTTTGACTGATTGTAACATAGGCACATCATTCCCTATGAGCAATATGTCGTCTACATAAAGCACTAGGAACACAATGGAACTCCCATTAACCTTCTTGTAAACACAAGGCTCATCTTCGTTCTTGATGAAATCAAAGCTGTTTGATTATCTCATCAAAGCGAAGATTCCAACTCCGAAGCTTGCATTAATCCATAAATGGATCTTTGCGCTTACATACCATCCTGTGTCATTGGTTGTGAAACCCTCAGTCCATGTCATATACACTTCCTCAGACGGTGTTCCCGTTAAGGAAAGCTGTTTTTCACATCCATCTGCCAGATTTAAGTAATCATGATATCTTTGCAATAGCGAGCAAAATTCTAATGGATTTTAACATGGCAACAAAGAAAAGGTTTCGTCATAGTCAACTCCTTGTCTTTGCTTATAACCCTTTGCCACTAACCTAGCCTTGTAGGTAGTCACGTTACCGTCCATGTCGGTCTTTCTCTTAAAGACCTATTTACACCCTATGGGAACTATTCCCTCGTGGTGGATCAACTAAGTTCCAAACTTGGTTGTCTTTCATGGATTCCATTTCGTAATTCATGGCTTCCACCATTTCTCTTTGTCATGCCTTAATAGCACTTCCTCATAAGTTCTAGGGTCCTCATCTTCCATGAGATACACGCTGTGTACCTTTCGAGTTCACGACGTTCCTCGGTGGATCTTCGAGGTGCTAGTGTGTCTACGGTAGAGGGTGGCCCCACATCTGCATGCGGTGCCTCCTCTACTTCCATCAACGGACTGTTATCCGTAAGTGGTTCTCGAATTTCTTCAAGATCAATTTTACTCCCACTGACCCTATCCAGAATAAACTCTTTCTCTAGAAAGTGGCGATCCCGGCAACAAACACCTTTTGTTCCTCGGATGGTAAAATTGGTATCCTCTAGTTTCTCTCAGATATCCCACAAGCAAATGACATTTGTCGGATCTCGGCCTCTAATGTGTCGCATCATCCGCTTCACATAAGTTGGACAACCCCAAGGTTTAAGATATGCGATTTGGTTTCTTCTTGGCCCATACCTCGTATGGTGTAGAATCAACCGTCTTTGATGGAACTCGGTTCGATGTATAAGATGCGGTTTCTGTGAGCATACCCCAAAACGATTTTGGAAGAATCTGCATAGCTCATCATGGATCGCACCATGTCTAACAAGGTGCGGTTCCTCCTCTCAGAGACGCCATTCATCTGTGGCATCCCGGGAGGGGTCCATTCAGGTAGAATCCCATTCTCCTTCAAATAATCTTGAAACTCTCCATGTAGGTATTGTCCGCCTCGATCGGATCGAAGTGTTTTGATTTCTTTACCTAGTTGCTTTTCCACTTCACTTCTGAACTCCTTGAACTTTTCAAAGGCTTCAGATTTATACTTTATTAAGTATATATAACCATATCGAGAATGGTCATCAGTGAAAGTGATAAAATAAGAGTATCCTCCTTTGGCCTGGATTGACATTGGGCCACATACATCAGTATGTATGAGCTCAAGCAATTCATTGGATCTTATCCCTTTGCCACTAAAAGGTGACTTTGTCATCTTGCGAAGTAAACAAGCCTCGCATGTATCAAACGATTCATAATCAAATTGATCCAGCATTCCATCTTTATGGAGTTTGGAAATGCGATTCTTATTTATATGGCCAAGTCTACAATGCCATAAGTAGGATTCATTCAAGTCATTTGTTTTGGCTTTCTTGTTATTTATATTAAGTACGTCAACATTCATATCTAATATGTAGAGACCATTGCTAAGTATGCCAGTACCATAAAAGATTCCATCACGTGAAAAAGAATGTCACGGATTTTATCAACACAAAAACAAACAAGTAATAATCCGGTTAACCTCAAGTATAAGGATCGTAGTAATAGTGGTTAATGCAGGGTCGATCTTACGGGGAACTAAACGATTGTGATTTCTAGTTTTTGTTTAACCTAAACTATGTCACGAATCAAATCTAAACAGCGAATAAAACAGATCAAAGCAGAAAATAAAACTAGACAGATGATGTAATCCAAAGCTAGGAAGAATATGGGTTGCGAACCTATTTAAACTAAACTAATCTAAGATGCAAATAAAAGTAAACTAACTAAACAAATTCAAGTTTTAAGGATTTAAATCAAGTGTTTAACGAGCCAAACGAGGATTGATCCACCTATCCAACAAGCATTGATTTCCTATCTCGATTATGTTGTGGTTTTTATCTAGGTTGGGATTCACCTTATCTAAACATGAACCCTAATTCCTTAGAAAGTTCATCTATTAATATATTATCCTCCAATGCAAGATTAACGCGTTTTCTAACCAAAGGCATAAACTTTACATTTATAATCTAGCAATTAAACCTATTAACTTCCGTTATGATAGATTCAAATTACTATTCTTATTCATGGTGATCTAGGGTTTATTAAGATTTCCATCAACAATAAACAATCAACACATGCATATCTTCCGATGTAAAAGCAATTAAAACATAATAAACATGAATAAGAAACAACCTTTAATAAAAAATCACAGTATAATCGATGAAACGAAATCAACAATCGTTGGACGGCTTCACAATACTCGTTTGAAGAAGCTTTTAGCTTCTGAACATCCTCATCAACTCAAATTCGCATAAATAGTGCATAAAAAGTAACTAGTTTAACCTAAATCTAAAGTGCATAAAAACTGGAATAAAAGGAAGAAAAACGCAGCCTAAAGCCGCCCCTAGGTTTAGGGTTTTGAATAATGAGTGTATGGTATGTATTGGGTTGAGAAACAGCCGCCTATTTATAGATTCTAAAGTCGGTTCAGCAAAGTCGGCTACCGGACGCCCGTCTGGAAAGGGTGAACGCCCGTCCACTCTTCAATAGAACTTGAATCGGGCCGAGTCATGACCAGGCGCTTTCGTCCACACGGCGTCCACTCCAGCGTCCAAACTTTTTCGAATCAAAGATGTCATCCCGGGCGCTGCGTTCGATTTAAAGAAACGCCGTCCACTGGACGGGACACGACGCCACCCAATATGATTGAATTTCGATTTCTTGATCTTTATCTCTTTTCTTCTTGTCAATTCCTTCATTATCTCTTTCATCATCAAATATTTCGACTCTTATCTCCTTTTGATCATCATTTGAGCATCAAGCACGCACCTATAACACATTAAAAACATCGCAAAATGTAATATCGCTCAAATAATCATAAAAACATAATTAAAACACATAAATCAACCTATTTTGTGATTAACTCTTTTAAAATATCATTTACTCAATATTTCCATTAAATATAGTTTCTTATGCAAATTAACACAAATACGAGGGAAATTATCATAGAATATAGCCTTATAAATCGTATAAATCCACCCTTAACAACTCCCCCACACTTAAGCTTTTGCTCGTCCCGAGCTAAACAAAACAAGATAAAGGCTCGAGAAAAGATCAGACATCTAAACATATATAACACATATCCAATAAATCAGAAGTTCACCATTGTGTGTGTGCAAGGCCATAGAAAACTTCCACTAAATCCAAACTTGAGAAACTCAAAGCAAAACTAGCTAATACCCCCTCGTAGACTAGCAATAAGTGATACTCACAAGATGTACACTACAAACGTGAAATATCTCGAAAAGAATGATCGAATATATCTAGGGCCTTTCTGAAATACTCAGAGGATAATCCCTACAGCATATCTATCAGTTTCTACTGGGAATAAGATAGACGATAACTCAGTCTTATATTCATTTCATAACAATTCATTTAGTTGATTTAACCATTTTCACATTTAAACGCACATCAGAATGAGCTATTGCCCTGTCATAGCAGAATAGGATATTCGAGATATACCCTACCTTACTCCAATCATAAGGCAGACTTCTCACATCGTCAGAGCTTTTAGTCATCATAGTGGTATAGGACATACGTGGTATACCCTATCGCACTCAAATCATTGACTAGCTTTCGACACACCCATTAATTCTTCATATTTTTTCAACTTTTTCATTTGACAATAAGTTACGTGTTACTTATCACATTCAAACCTTAGATATTCACAGTATAACATACTCCGGATCTAAATACAAACTATCATAAATCTCAAGATATATACGTAGCACTAAGCACATGACTTATAAGAAAATCAGAAATCACTAATCCAAAAGGGGTATAACTTTATAAATTAGCTCATCATTCACTATGGCTCGTGTAAAATAGATAACGGGTGAAACAACTAACTTACTAAACATATGATATATAGCTTGGATGACTATAAAAATAACGAACAAAGAATATGCATTTGCTCACTCGGGACAAAACAAAAACAAAAATGTCGGAAAATTTTGAAAATTCTAGCTCATTTTGCATAGAAACACATTGATATAAGCAAATGTGTAGATACACGTCATTCATTCCCCTCCCCCAAACTTAAAGATCAACATGTCCTCATGTTGTGCAGAAGGAAAGAAAAGATAAAAGACTTAGCTGATTTCAAGCGTTACTCGAATGTCGGTCAGGCCGGAGTCTATATAGTTACACTTAAAACTCGTAACCAGACAACGTAGCTCGACAAAATCATGAAAAATATACCTGCACGACTTGACAAACACGGAAACATCTCGGGGAAAACGGGGAATTATACCAAAATGAAAAGAGATAGCAAAATCAAGTATTAACAAGAGATAAAGTATCCAACACAACCAAAAATTGAAACAAAGTAGAAGTAAAAGTACGGACGCCTTATGGCTTACATGATCCATCGGGAAAAGTAACAGTAGCAAAAGTACCACGAATCATATAAGATCAATAATACAAAACCACAAAATCTATAATCAAACAAATAAAATCAAGGTTGGCTCGGCGCCGCAGAATCATCAGCCGGAGGATCAGATACATTGAAGAATCGACAAAATGTTGTTCTGTGTATCCCGAATATCACCCAGCCATTCCCGGAAACTATTTGCCATGCTTAACCGCATCCTGACAGCGGGAGATAAAGTAGGAAGGGAGGAGGCTCGAGGCGGTGCTGATGAAGAACCAGGCTCCTGAGGTGCCCCGGCTCAGAATGTCCCGAGGACTTACTCTTTTCTCGCTGTAAAGGCCTAGGGTTCTTCGGCTTATGATCGGCCCCAAACTCAGGCACACCGGCATCAAGACACAAACTGTGGATCAGGTGAGGGATGATCAAGCTCCGCGTGTAAACTTTCTGGTTAATAGAGATCTCGTCATATAAAGCTTGTCCCACATCCACATTCAAGCCAAACGTCAATGCATACAACATGCCTAGGTCACCAATATGACAATGTGTCAAGTTGTTCTTAGGCAACAACCGACTCTGAATAAATCGACATTGGACCTTCCAGTCCTCCGTCCAGGTCGTGGTAACCAACTCCTTCCGGTCTCCTCCCGGTCTCAATGTCCAGGCCACATCCGGGCAAACTCTCAATCTCAACTCCTCCAAAGGATCCTGTCCCAAACTCTGTCTATGCACAATCTCCTCCTTATAATCCCTGCCCTCAAAGGCCGCCAAGTTGTATTTCTGATTAATCACTTCCGGTGTAAATGGAACTTCCACCCCTCGAACCACGACTACCTTGGTCCCCAAGTCGGTTTCCGAACAATTTGCATAAAATTCCCTAACTAGGGAGCTATTCACCGGGGTAGTCGGGATTGTCATCAAGGCTTCCCATTTCCTATCCTTAAGCAACTTAACGAACCCCGGATTGACCTTCGCCTCCAAAATAGCCCTCTCAACCAACATATTCCTCGAGAAGTAATGCTTAGTATAAACCTCATGGGCTCTAGGGTTCACGAATCTACGAGGCAATGGCATGGGAGCGACGGTTTTAGATTTCTTCCTAGGTTGGGCAGCCCTAGGTACAACCGGATCCTCCTCCCGGGTAGCTTCTACAGTTTCCTTAGCCCTAGATGATCCTCCACCTCTCTGACCCCAAGTCATCCGTACCAATGGAACATCATCATCCGTCTCAGAGTCCGAGGTTGGCTTATCTCTTAAGGTTGCCCTAGTTTGGGTGGCTCTAGGGGGTTGCTCCCGAATGCTCACACCACGGTTAGGATCAACTAAGGTTGGGTCAATCTCTTTGCGCTTCTTCCCCGCCTCCCGGGCCACTTCCTTACCATGCCTCTTCACGACTGTTTTCTTATGAACTATTTTCAAGCCTTGTCTACACCAAACAATCCCAATTCGCACAAAAGATACCCGTTTAACATCCAAAGCGGGATTTCAAAACAACCAAACCACAACCACAACCATTACCATCACCAAACAACCCATTCATCACCCATCACAACACCACAACACCAAACAGAGCAGAAAGAAACACAAAACCAGAGAAAAAAAACGAATTATGATAATATTCAAGGGAACGAGCCGACCCAAAGATCGAACTCGCAAAAATGTGAATAAAAACTATAAAAGGTGTTACTAACTTACCAAGCAAGGTGAGTAGATGTTGATCGAGGTGAAAATCAGTCCAAACAACACCAAAACGGGCTCCAAAATCGAATTTTTTCTCTAAAAAGTCGGACTTCAATGGGGCCTGATTCTCCAAAAATATTGTGTGTTGGGAAATTTGGTTATGAAAATCGAAAAGAGGGTATCAAGAGCGGTCTGTAGCACTTTGAATCGCTCAAAATGGTTTAGAATCGAGGATTTTAGGGCAAAAGGAGGGAGAGGAAATGGTTTTTGCGTTTGAAATCCTGGAAAGTGAGTGTTCATCGAAGGAGGGAGTATATATAGACAGATGTTTGATGCTCGTCCAACTCAGCGGACGGGCGTCCACTGGGAAATTAGATGAACTGGACGGGCGTCCAGTTTAGTAGACGCTCGTCCAAGAGTTTAAATCACATACAGGATTGGAGGGAATAAACAGACGGGCGTCCAGGCTTAGTGGACGCTCGTCCAAAAATTTGTCAAGGCGGACGGGCGTCCAGACAACTGGACGGGCGTCCAAGCAGGAAAAGTGCAAAAATTATAAAATTTCCATACAACTCAAATTCAAAAGTGCACTTTCTTATTAAACTTAAATACGACTTCAAAAATACAAATTCAAATCAAACAGAGTACATAAAACTACTAGAAAATAAATAAAAACAAATAGAAAACAGTGGGTTGCCTCCCACCAAGCGCTTTTGTTTTACGTCGTGTGCTCGACGAAACAACTTAAGAACGCTAGTCATCGTAAACGGCCGACCAATCTATCACTCGAATAAGGCGGCGGAGCATGTCAATCACCGGAGGAAGTCATATTCATCCTGGCAAACCCCAATCCTCACCAAATACATCAACACCTCGAAAATGTTCAAACGCGGCACTAGCGCTTCAAATCACAACATCGGATCATTGAGGATCGTGTATGGGCGCCCTAGAGCTGCCTGTAACTCCTCGATAGTAAAGTCTCCACCTCCCGAACATCGGGAACGATAAGAACATAGGTGACGAGTCTTGACGCGGGTACTAATGTCAAAGTCTACGTGCAAAAACGATGGTTCCTCCCGGTCCGTCATCTACAAAGATCGATGGGATCTTCCTAAGGAAAGGTAACTCCTCTGGCCGAACACCGAAATCCATATCTAGATAGCACACTAATCGATGTGATGTAAACAACAAAAGAAACTTAGTAAGGCTAAAACTTAATAAACTAAACTTAAATACTAAAACTACCAAAGCATAAAAACAAGAATAACTAAAAGAACGATATCTAGGTTGCCCCTAGTGGCGCGCTTTTGGTTAATGTCGTTAGCTCGACACCGTTTAAAGCTCACCTGTATCGTGGCCATTTGACTTTTCGCCACCACTACCTCGTAAGCTCGATCATTAGTGTGGTGCAGCGAAGCGGCTCTCACACATGGGGTGAAATCTTTAATAGCTTTCCAAACACGCTTAAACTTCCCCATGGTTGACCTCTTCATTCTCTGAGCCCTCTGATGACGCTTCAACTGACGCTCCCTCTCCAATTCTTCCATATCCCAACTACCAGCTAGAACTTCTTCAGAAGGACCACTACAACCATCCTCTGAAAACAGGTTGGGTGAAAACTCATCGAATTCTTCGACTTCCGTAGCACCATACCTGAGGATATCGAGGCAACGGACATTCAAAGGTTTCTCTTTAGGTTCACCAATATAGTGCTTGCACCTTTGGCCATTCACTCGAAATATGTCACCACTATAACCACGAAGTTCTAGAACGCCTCCAGGAATGATGTGGAGAATCTCGAAGGGGCCGGACCAACGTGTCCTCAACTTTCCAGGAAACAAATGTAACCTAGAGTTGTATAGAAGAACTTGTTCGCCGACATGGAATTCTCTCTTCTTAATCTTAGCATCGTGGAGTAGCTTCATCTTATCTTTACTAATCCTGGCACTTTCATAGGTCTGGAGTCTGAAAGATTGGGAATCAAAGTTCAGAAACTTTGTAGCCCAATAAGCTCTATGCTCTAACTCGACAGGCAGATGACATGGCTTTCCATAGACCATTTGATATGGAGATGTACCCATAGGGGTTTTATAGGCAGTTATGTATGCCCAAAGCACATCATCCAACTTCAAACTCCAGTCTTTTCTATGACTGTTTACTGTCTTCTCCAGGATTTTCTTGATGCTTTGGTTGCTCCTCTCAACCTGACCACTAGTCATCGGATGATATGGTGTGACTGTCTTATGACGGACACCATACTTTTCAAAAACTTTCTCTAGGGGTCGGTTGCAGAAGTGCGTCCCTTCATCACTGATCAAGGCACGTGGACATCCAAACCTCACAAAGATATTTTTCTTTAGAAATTTCATGACCGTCTTATGATCGTTCTGAGGAGTGGCTTGAGCCTCCACCCATTTAGACACGTAGTCTACGCAGACTAAGATGTATTTGTTACCACAAGATGATGGGAATGGTCCCATAAAATCGATACCCCATACATCAAAGACCTCGCATTCTAGGATGGGTTTCAAAGGCATGTCAAAACGCCTTGTTAAAGTTCGGGTCTTTGACCCCCTATCACAAGCTTTACAGAAAGATTCTGTTCTTTAAAGATCGTTAGGCCAATAGAAACCGGATTGGAAGATCTTAGCAACGGTTTTCCACGGACCAAAGTGACCTCCAGTGGGTCCACTGTGGCACTGCTCAATAATATCCCGTTGCTCAGATTCAGGAACACATCTCCTAAGCAAACCATCTTTATAGATCTTAAAAAGATAAGGTTCATCCCAAATGAAAGATTCCAAATCAGAGAAGAACTTTTTCTTCTCCTGATAGGACAATTCCGGATCGAGATATCGGGCATGAAGGTAATTTACAATGGAAGAATACCATGGAACATCAGGAGGACAACCGTCTATCAACATAATGTTCTCCAGAGGAAAGTAAAGGTCTATATCATCTGGTTCATCCTTTTCCTCACTAAGCATCCTTGAAACGAGATCAGCCACTACGTTTTCACTGCCCTTTTTGTCCTTAATTTGAACGTCAAACTCTTGTAGGGTCAATATCCAACGTAGTAGGTGCGGTTTGGCTTCTTTCTTAGTCATCAGATACCGCAAAGCAGCGTGATCAGTCCACACAATCACTTGAGCTCCTAACAAGTAACTACGAAACTTGTCCATAGCAAAGACTACGCCAAAGTTCCTTTTCAAAGAGTGGTATAGTTAACTTGAGAGGGGTTCAATGTGTGATCAAGCGTAATAGATAGGTGGAACTTCCTTTGATCTTTTGCCTAGAAACAAGACACCAACATCATAGTTTGATGCATCGCACATAAGCTCAAAAGGTAGGTTCCAGTCGGGAGATATAAGAATTGGAGCAGATATTAAACGATTTTTGAGCTCCTCAAACGCTTGCTTGCAACTCTCATCAAAATTGAACTCAACGTCTTCCTTTAGTAATGTGGACAGGGGCTTGGCTATCTTTGAGAAGTCTTGAATGAACCTTCTGTAGAATCCGACATGTCCAAGAAAGCCTCTCACTTCACCCACATTCTTGGGATAGCTCATCTTCTCGATAGCTTCCACTTTTGCCCTGTCAACTTCTATACCTTTGGCGGATATTTTGTGGCCAAGAACTATTCCCTCGTCTACCATGAAATGGCATTTTTCCCAATTAAGTACTAAGTTCTTTTCCACACATCTGGATAACACTTGATCAAGATTGTCAAGGCAATCATCAAAAGACTGACCAAAAACCGAAAAATCGTCCATAAAAATCTTCATACACTTCTCTACAAGCCCGTCAAAGATAGCTAGCATACATCGCTGAAATGTAGCTGGGGCATTGCAGAGACCAAATAGCATTCGCCTGTAAGAGAATGTACCATAAGGGCAGGTAAAAGTGGTCTTTTCTTGGTCCGCTGGATCAATGGGTATCTGGAAGTATCCTGAATTGCCATCTAGGAAGCAGTAGAATGCGTGTCCCGCCAGACGCTCAAGCATCTGATCAATGAATGGAAGGGGAAAGTGATCTTTCATGGTTACCTCATTGAGCTTTCGATAATCAATGCAGACTCTGTAACCAGTGACAAGTCTCAATGCTATTTCCTCTCCCTTCTCATTCTTCTCAATCGTAATTCCTCCTTTCTTGGGAACTACTTGAGTCGGGGAAACCCATTCACTATCCGTGATGGCATAAATGATTCCCATGTCCAAAAGTTTGATGATTTCCTTTTTTACGACTTCTTGCATATGAGGGTTTAGCCTCCTCTGGGGTCATCTCTAACGATTTCGCACCCTCATTCGCCTTGATCTTGTGCATACAGATGTCCGGAGATATCCTCTCGATATCTCCTACCGCCAACCAAAGGCTTTTTCATTTTTCTTCAAGACGTTGATTAGTTTCATTTCCTCTAAACAAGAAAGCTTGGCCAGATATAATCAATGGAAGCTTGTCACCTTCTCTTAAAAACACATACTTAAGATGTTTAGGCAACGGCTTCAACACCAAATCTGCAGGGGGGTCTTCTAAACTCGACTTGAGATCTCCACTTTTCAACTCAATATCACCGAGTTTACTCTGTGGTCCCACCGCCAAAGCTTCTCCTTCCAACAATTCTTCCTCAAAATCACCGCTAATTGATCTAGATTGACCACACCATGAGTATTTAAATTATCAACCAATCGCTCATATTCAAACTTTCTACACCATGACTTGCTTATCCATATAATCGTGAAATCATCCGTCATATAATCAATGGAAAAGCCGGTTGGAGGGCCAAAGGGTACTTGAATGGACTTTAAGACATTGTAACTCACCTCTTGATCACCAACTCGGATAGTCACTTGCCCACTGATGATACGGGATTTCACCCCTCCACGTGGAATTATCTAATTGGTCCAGCTGGCATGTGGAAAAGTCCAAGTATATTATCCACATCGGGTCGAATACGAGACGAATCGCTGATGATCACCACCGCCGCCACAGATCTTGCAAGTGTGTCAACTCGAGCACCCATGTCGGTGTCATACGAGTCGATATCGAGCTCAAAACCCAGTTCCCGTGCCCAATAATCTAGAGGGTTGCTTGGGCAAGGAGCAAGGCCCATTAAAGGGCAATTATGTCAATAGACCAAACCGCCCGGATTAGGGCAGAAGAAGGGCATGTGCCTATAAATACATCATTCCAGGAACTACGTAAGGCTTGATTCCTGGACATTACACAGGATACGTAGGCAATCCAAGATACATTCTTGGACTCAGCCATAAAACACCAAAATCACCCCCAAAATCATCCTTGATTCGATCATCCCTAGATTAAATTGACCCGAAATTATACATGACAAAATCCAGCATCGTCATTGGCGCTAGAAGGAGGGCCTTCTATCGGTGATGGATCAAGGAGTGGTGGTTCGTGATCAATTTAATCCCAAAAACGCAGTCTGATCGATGGTTGATTGACGGAAATGGAACCGTTGAAACAAGATTTCCACCATTCAGATTCAAGGATAAGGAGGGACGAACAAGCCCTCCAAATTTCGTGACAATCGGAGTCCGTTTAGATAGCCGATCGTCGCCGGAAAGTTGTTCTTTATGAATAAAGAAAACGCAGCACCAAAAACGCAGCGAGATCGGCGGCTAATTTATGGAGTTTGAACCGTTGGAATTAAAATCCCACCGTTCCGAGTGAATAATATGGAGGGACGAACAAACCCTCAAAATTTTGTGCCGATCGGAGTCCGGTTACATGCCCGTCCGTCGCCAAGAAGTTGCTGCTGTATCAAAAATGCATCAGCCCAAAAAGCGGTCAGATCGATGGATTATTTCCGGAGTTTCAACCGTTGGAACTAGATTTCCACCGTTCGTATCCAAGGATTAGGAGGTTCGAACAAGCCCACCAAATTTCATGCTGATCGGAGTTGTTTTGAGTCCCCGATCGTCGCAAATAAGTTGCTACTGTATTATAGAAACGCAGCAGAACCCTAATCTGCAGGTTCCAAGTCGGCTGAATATTCCCGTAAATTGAACCGTTGGAACAAGATTTCCACCGGTCAGATTCAAGAATTAAGAATACCGAGAAAGCCCTCAAAATTTTATTCCGATCGGAGTTCGATTGAACTCTCGATCTTGGCAAAGAAGTTACTGCAGGCACCAAAAACGCAGCAGGATTCTGGACAGCAGCTGCCAGATCGGCGGCTTATTCCCGGAGATTGAGCCATCGAAAGAAAATTTCCACCGGTCACATCGAAGGAAAGTGAAGGAAGAATGATCCCTCCAAATTTCGTGCCGATCGGAATCCGTTTCGAGGTCTGATTGCCACCGGAAAGACACTGCTGTGGCGCCCCAGAAAGCTGCGAGTTATCTACCGTATCTGGCTATCCACGAAGCGAGTTCTCGAGCTCCAAAGAGCGAGCCGAGCTCTTTAGTTCTCCAGGTTCTTACAATTGTTATTTTAAATTCTTATATACTTTGTAAGTCTTTATTATATGTGTAATGTTTTTTTATCACAATCACATTGCACCACAAAGACTCGAGATATCGAGCACCGGCATTCGAGCTCTGAGCTCGACTCGGAGTCGTATTTGGAGCTCACCGATGGGCAAATCTTTTATAAGACCGAGCTCACCTCGGCATCATATTTGGAGCTCGGCTCGGCGTTATCTTTTATAAGACCGAGCCCGGCTCGGCGTCATCTTTTGTAAGACCGAGCTCGGCCTCGGCATCATATTTGGAGCTCTCTCGAGCGTATCTTTTATAAGACCGAGCTCGGCCTCGGCATCATATTTGGAGCTCGGCTCGGCGGTATCTTTTATAAGACCGAGCTCGGCTCGGCGTCATCTTTTATAAGACCGAGCTCGCCTCGGCATCATATTTGGAGCTCTCTCGAGCGTATCTTTTATAAGTCCGAGCTCGCCTCGACATCATATTTGGAGCTTTCTCGAGCGTATCTTTTATAAGTCCGAGCTCGGCCTCGGCATCATATTTGGAGCTCTCTCGAGCGTATCTTTTATAAGTCCGAGCTCGGCCTCGGCATCATATTTGGAGCTCTCTCGAGCGTATCTTTTATAAGACCGACCTCGCCTCGGCATCATATTTGGAGCTCTCTCGAGCGTATCTTTTATAAGACCGAGCTTGGCTCGGCGTCATCTTTTATAAGACCGAGCTTGGCCTCGGCATCATATTTGGAGCTCTCTCGAGCGCATCTTTAATAAGACCGAGCTCGCCTCGGCATAATATTCGGAGCTCGAAGGCGACCTTACGTAAGTCCGCCTGCCATCTAAGCATGATACCAACAGACAACACCAAAATAAGCTAAGCCTTATCTCAATTAACTTCTGTTTTTACATTTTTATGTCTTGTAATAAGTCCATGTGACAATTTCATAAATATTCTACTAAGCATGTCTTTCCTCGAGACGCTTTTGTGTTTGTTATGATTTACAGCCTTCACATTGCAAATCTACCACGATACAAAATGGCAAAGGCAAAAAATTCGACCAGCCTTAAAGCAAAAGAAGTCCATGTGATTAAAAGATAAAAGAGGCAAAAGTCAACCACAACTACAAATCCTCGACACGATGAAGTCGGAATAATATGGTGAATAAAGCCAAGTCACCGATAAAGGCTTATATCACCTCCGACACGATGCAAGATAGAAATAAAACAGTGAAAAAAGCCAAGTCACTGACAGAGCTTATATCACTCCCGACCTGCCAGTAAGCCATGATGCTAAGAAGTTGGAAGATCCCACGATGGATACCCTATTCGACCAGTTCAGAAGCACCACGAAGTGCGACAGTCGAGTAGGGATTTTTCAATTCGACAATGTCAGAATCCCGACGAGGCAAGACAGTCGATTCGAGCACCGACCAGATAGCCAAGTCAAGCCGATAAGGCAGTACAGTGCTAGGTCGACTCATATCCAAGTGTACCATGAGTCATGTACTACACTTTGAGGGGCCACAGGGGAATTAAGTCCAAAGGACTACACCCCACAAGGCAGCTTTTGCAAGGGAATTAAGTCCAGAGGACTACACCCTAGGCAAATATTCAACAACACAAACAACATTCAAAGGAAAGGTCAGAATTCAAAATTCATAATTCAAAAGTCCCGGGGATCGAATCGTGAAAGATAGACAACAAAAAGCGACAAGCAACATACTGCAAAAATTGAAGCAAAATAAAACTAGGCGTCATATTTGGAGCTCACCGATGAGTGAGTCTGTAATATGTCCGAGTTCGACTCGGCATCTTACCTCGGAGCTATCTTATTTTGGAACTCACCCTACCGAACTGGCGGGTCGAGCTATCTTATTTTGGAACTCACCCTACCGAACTGGCGGGTTGAGCTATTTTTTTGGAACTCTCCTAGTCGAGCATGACGGGACGAGCCTTCTTATTTCGGGAACTATTCCTATGGTTATTGCGACTTTTTGACTAGTGCCTGGCGTATCTCGAGGATTCACTCCGCAAAGGATCTACTCAACGGTCTACGAGGATCCGCAAGTCGGATGCCTTCAGTGTCGACTGTCAACGTTTACAAGTCCTAATAGGACGAAAATGCAATGGCATCGAAGTCCGAGTCGACAGCGGCGTAATCTGACTCCCAAGAGAGAGAATTTACTAGGGCATCGAGGCTGGGCAACATGATCATTTCGATCGACAGCCAGTGAAGCTAAAAGTTCCATGGAACCAAAAGGCTAAGGCATCGAGTTCGGACCAAGTCCAAAACTCTCGGCAGTCATGTGTCATGAGTCATGAACGATAAAGAAACACCACGACATCGAGATCCAGAGCGACATTTACGTATTACCAGTCTTATTAGACAGTAAGTACTAGGACATCGTAGGCGGAAATATCAATCGACAGCCGAAAGAGCATCGATTCCGACAAATGAAATGAGACAACCAGGGGCATCTCTTCTACCACACAACAACAAAGAAAAGTCCAAAAAAATGCTAAAGCATGGAAGACAAGTTACATATGTTCGACAAATGGAACTCACGAAAGTATAACGAAGATGATGAATCTGCATTATACTTTGGAGGCAACAACGAGTCGACATTGAATACTCGAGAAAAAGCGAGCAAAGGAATGGGAATCGACATGCAACAAAAGTGTTTGACACCAAATACTTGTAAAAATTTCAGCATTTATAACAAAAAAGCCTAGTCACAAAGACTGGCCAAATATGATCCAAACCTAAGGTTCTCATGATACTTGGAGGGCAGATATCGACATATATGCATCGACATGAGAGAGGCCGATGTGCAAATAAGGCCAAAGGCCGCAATAAAGCAAGATGGTCTACTTCAAAGACCAAAGAAAAGAAGGAAAAATGTAACAATTTTTCAAGGAAAGAATAAGCCAAGTCCAAATGACCGGCTAATTGTCTATACAGATGGAAGCCAACGACAACGATGGTTAAAAAGGGCAAAGCCTAAGAAGAAGCATATTTTTTGGCATTAAGGCAAAGTCTCAAGACTGTTAGACTAACATTCGAGATCCGCATGCCGTACTCCAAAATCCAGGCAAATCAGATTCTTCAGAGAAGTCGACCTCGACCGAGACAGTCCCAAGTTGGACATCTCATCATTCCTTCGACAACATGCGCATCGAAGTCGATGTCAACTTAGCCACACGTTATAAGTCCTAGGGACAGATAATGCTAAGATAAAAAAGTTTGCAAAGCAGATATGGAAAGGCCGTATGTCGGACTCCACAGGAAGTAAGTCTGCAGGGCAGATTTAAATTCAGAGCATTGGATAGACGATGGCGAGATACACCTTTGATGAGATCGGACGACCTCAAGAGCTCGAGACAGGATCTGGGGGCTTATGGCGATACGGGATTTCACCCTCCACGTGGAATTATCTAATTGTCCAAATTGGCATGTGGAAAAGTCCAAGTATATTATCCACATCGGGTCGAATACGAGACGAATCAGTGATCACCACCGCCGCCAGCAGATCTTGCAAGTGTGTCAACTCGAGCACCCATGTCGGTGTCATACGAGTCGATATCAGAGCTCCAGCCCAGTTCCCGTGCCCAATAATCTAGAGGGTTGCTTGGGCAAGGAGCAAGGCCCATTAAAGGGCAATTATGTCAATAGACCAAACCGCCCTAGGATTAGGGTAGAAGAAGGGCATGTGCCTATAAATACATCATTCCAGGAACTACGTAAGGCTTGATTCCTGGACATTACACAGGATACGTAGGCAATCCAAGATACATTCTTGGACTCAGCCATAAAACACCAAAATCACCCCCAAAATCATCCTTGATTCGATCATCCCTAGATTAAATTGACCCGAAATTATACATGACAAAATCCAGCATCGTCACCCACCATCGCAATCAATGAGGGCTCTAGCTGTAGATAAGAAAGGTCTTCCAAGAATCGGGGGGCGTTTTCATCTTTCTCCATATCTAAAACATACCAATCGACCGAAAGGTAAATCTATCAATCTGAACCAAAACGCCTTTCGGGATCCTGAAGCTTTTTAGAAGATCTATCACGAAATTGTAGACTCATAGTAGTGGGTTCTAGAAGGCTTTGTAAACCGAGCCGTTTGCATACGAGACATTGGCATAAGACTTATAGAGGCACCTAGATCACACAAAGAATTAGGAAAGACTAGACCTCCCATTAATCACTGTAAAGTACGAACTTACGAGTCACCTCTTTTAATTGGTAAGTCTTCATAATTAATCATGGAGCAATCCTCACCAATTTGCCTTTCCATGCCTGCTAACTTCTTTTTCAAAGACACAACATCCTTGATGAATTTTGTATACTTAGGCATCTCGACCAAGACGTCTGATAATGGAAGATTTATCTGAGTATTTTTCAAAAGGTTCAGCACCTTTCCGTACATTTTGTCCTCACTTAAAGGGATGTTGCTCTTTCTCGGTGGAAATGGAAGCTTCTTAAGGTCACTCTCAGAAAAGACTTTCTTTGAGGATGCATTTACTGACTTTGTCTTCCAGATCCTTCCATCGACAAATTTTTTCAGATTTTCTTATAGTCGTGGATCAAAGATCCTGACTTTCGCTTTGCTTTTTCAGGTCCTCGAGGATCACCACTTGAGGATCACCAACTTCTTCACCTCTCGTGGGATCAGCCACCTGAGTTTTCTCTTCTGCGATTGAGGGAGTGTAGGTGCTCAGCTTCCCCTCCTGCCTTATCAATGGCAGGAGGGGCTAGTGGTTTCCCTGATGGGAAGGACCACTAACTTGAGTACCGCTTCTCAGATTCATTGCACTGGCCTCCTCTTTACCGTATTGAATTGATGGCACGAGGTCAGTACATGGGCCTTTGTTCAAGTCAGCCTGAGCAACTTGACCACCCTTTGGATTCTTCTCAGTGAAACTGGGCAGCTGCCCTGGGGGTCTAGAAGCTAACTGTTCAGCCAGTTGCCCAATTTGTCTCTCAAGATTCTTCATTGATCTACTTTGCTCCTCCAATTTAGCTTCAAGATTGGTAGATTGGGAGGGGCCTTGAGAGTTTTGGAAATTTGGAGAATAGGGCTGGCTGGGCCGACTTTGGACTGCAGAATTAGAATTGGCGGGCCAATTCTGATTGAACCTTTGAGTATGATTGGAAAATTTTGAATTTTGGTTCTGATTAAAACCAGGGTTTCTATTGAAATTTTGATTCGAATTAAAATTTGAATTTGGATTAAAACTTGAAGGTTGACTAAACCCTTGGTTTTGAAAATTATTCTGGCCAGAAGACTGATTGAACCTTTGATTGTTCTGGCCATAGAATGCATTCACTTCAACGATTCGCCCGCTTCATAGAGAATGAATCTAGAAGTGTGCCCACCTCGTCTGGTCGACATGTGACTTGATTGTACTTGTCCATAATCATGAACAACATTAACTTGATAAGGTGCAGGGGGGATTTAAATTGACACCGCCATTCATATGGCCACCGGACAAAGAAGCTACAACGATGTGAACTCGAGAGTTACGTGGAAAAGAAGAAGTTTGATTTATCGGATTTGAAACCTGAGGTGTTGCCATCTGCTTCTGCAGCATGGCGATCAAACTTTGCAAATTGACTTCCTCAACCTTGGGAGGAGGAGGTGCTTGAATTGCTTGATAAGAGGGGGCGTAGTTGTACTTTGCAATGTCCTCAAACAATGCCCATTGTTTAGGGTATATTTTACTATATTTTCGGGCTTAATCCCTAAACAATTTACCTTATTTTTAAGGGAAATAAATGAGAAAAGCGTGTTTTAACCGTTAAATTCCTATAATGGTTATTGAGGGGTTATAATTTAATTATTTGGAAATATTAAGTTTAATTGTTATTTTTGTTACACATTTTTATTATTATTATTATTCGATGACTTGGTGTAACAACAATTTTGCAGAAAATTAAAAGATATGCATGGGGATATCATTAATGGAGAAGATTTATCTCATTCAATCAAGTGATTTCAAAATAAAGAAGAAAATCGGAGCATTGAAGAGAGGATAAATCGGATCGATCGAAAGAGTGAAGTGGGGACACGGTATACGGAAGCGTGAGCAGTGAAAACGCTGTAAAGGTAGGCTCGGTCGACCGAGCCATGCTATTCGGTCGACCGAGTGTCTTAAGTCGGTTGACCGAGCCCCGAAGCTGCAAAATCGACGCGTTTTTCTAGATCCTTCCTTATGTCGGCCGAAACTCCTATATAAGCAGCACCATTCGAGCGTAAAAAACACACGAAATTTTACACACGTAAAAAGCACCACATCAAATAAAAATATGAGTTTCTTTCTTTCAATCTTGCTTGGGAGTTCAAGATGATTGAAGGCTAAGCATCTTGCGGTGGGACAACGGAGGAAACCAATCAACAACCACACCAACTAGAGGATTTTTAGCTACATCTTTAGTGAGTTAATTTATGATTTTTCATCAATTATATATTGTTATATTGTTTATGTTTTATTGAATCGAGAGATCGATGAAACTATCGTTTGATTTGAATTTATATGAGAATATTGTTCAAAGTTGTGATCTTTTCAATTGATGCACTTAATTATAATTCGAGAGATCGTTTATAATTATTTGAGTAAGAGTATTAGAGATAATCTCGTGATCGTGTTTAGCATGTCGTTTTGTTTTACTTGAAAAAGAAAACGAAACCCTAGAATTCGCTTAGAGAAATTTAATCGAATTCGTGATTGATCGTTACTAAAAATTATATCTTTAGCTTGCCGTCTAGTTGGGGTTGGGTTGGTTGATCGGTGGATCCCGTTGCCTTGCCGTTGTTTTAATTACTTGATAAATCGAATCATTAGTATAAATCGTTGATTGCTAAGTTAGTTGTTTTAAATTCTAGTTGTTAATTGTTAATTTTCTGCAAATTTACTATTCATCGTTACTGTTCATCGTTACTGTTCATTGCCTTTTAGATCATAATTAGTATAAAATTTAATTTTAGTTAATAAGTTGTGACATTATTTATAACAAATTATATTTTAATCCGATAATTGTACGATTCCTTAGGGCGACTCGGTAACACCCTATACTACGATCCTTATACTTGGGGTGTTCCGGTAAAAAAAATATAAAACAAGTTTTATCGAACAAGTTTTTGGCGCCGTTGCCGGGGAGTCGGTAACGGTTGTCGGATTCTTCATAGTGTAGTTTTCTGTGTCAAAAGGGATCGCTTTTAGCACGCGGTAGTATTTTGGCCGTAACTTTTGGCTCGAGTATCCGTTTGGAACGCAGGACCCCAATTCGAAAGCTCGTTCGACGCCGACGACGCGTGGTGAACCGCCGTAGGCGTTCAGTCGCGTTTTCGAGGTCAAAATCCACTGTTTTCCCTTCCATTTTAGCCTTAGAAGATTTCAACACATTTTTTTTCACCGTCTTAGTGATTTTCCTATTTTAGCTTTTTCGTAGGTAGGTTTCTTTTCCTGTTTCCGTTTCTTTATCTTTTCTAAATAAATAAAATAGAAATAAAAATAAAAACCTTCTGAACGAGCGTTCACCCATACTGAACGCCCGCCCGCCTCTGTCATCTGTCTTCTCAACGCCGCCGATGCTCAACGAGCGCTCACTTCACTCGAATCCTCTCTCGAACTAGCGTCCACTTACACCAACGCCGATTCACCCTCTCTCGAAAAATTTCACTTTTCGCTCTTCTCTCTCTTCTCTCTTTCTAAATCCTCCAATCTTCTCTAAACTCGTTCTCATCAACCCTACGGTACGGTTGATTTCTTCCTGTTCTGCTTCTCTGGTTTATGCAAACCAGAGTAAGAAGGAAATCTTATCTTTAACCCCGAACTCGAAAGCGAGACATTGTCGTAAGAAGATTATTTCAAGGTTCTCGACAAGATGAGCGAACACGGTTCTAGTGATGACGAACCGGAGAACCAAGGAATAATAACCAAGATCCCGCTCAATTAAACCAAATTAAACGATGCAATTGTTGCAGAACTACCAACAACAAAGAACAAGCCTGGATAAACCAAAGCAGATGCAACAACAACTCGTAATGTTCAACAAAGAATAAATTTCAGCGGCTGGCGCAATTGTGTTGCAAAGAAGACCCTTATGCGCCATATCTTGATCAAGACTTCTTGGAAGGGCATAGACCAATCCGGCCTCCGGAGATGGGAGGAATGAATTTTGATTTAAATAATGGAGTTGTGGGGATGGTCCAAAATAGTTCATTCCATGGCACTGCTGCAGAAGACCCACATGACTTCTTGTCGACTTTTGTGCAAATATGTGAAGCAGGTCACTACCCTGGCGTCCCCTTGAAGTTGTTAAATTGAAGCTTTTCCGTTTGCTTTGAAGGGTGAAGCAAATCGTTGGTTTAAGTCCTTACCCCATCACTCTCTTCATAATCAAGTGATGTTAAAAGAGCCTTTGCTCTGAAATTCGTTTCACCTGGAACGATAATGGAACGTAAAAGAGATATAGCCACTTTCGAGCAACTAGAAGGGGAGAGTGTGGGAAAGGCTTGGGAGAGGTTGAATCTGTTAATGAGAAAATGCCCTAACCATGGATATACTCGACATGAGCTTCTAGAATTATTCTATCAGGGTGTTACGCAACCCAATAGAGATTACTTGGATTCCACAGCTCATGGATCGTTTTTAGGAGGAGGAGATGATGCTGCCTACAGGGTAGCAGAAACAATAGCTAAGAATAACATGTGGGCTACTCAAAGGAAGACCCATGTTAGTGGAAGCAAAAAGGAGGCTGCTGAAAGTAACTCGGAGACAAGACTGCTAGTTGCTCAAATGGAAATAATGAACAAACAACTAGCCAACATGCAAATGAAGCAGCAAGAAGGGCCAGCAGATGTGAATCACTCGGGCATACAGGCCGGGAATGTGATGAATGAGGAAGTACAAGCCATGGAGAACCAGAATCAACCTTTCAGAAGCTTCATTCAAAATTCTGGTCAATCGAGTCAAACTCAAAACCGCAACTTTCGGGAAATCCGCGAAATAGTTATTATACACCGCCTGGTGCATCCAATAACCAAAGACCTCAAGGTAATCGGGCTCAAACGCAAAATCAACAGCCCACCCTATGTCTCTCAAAAGAAATTCGATGAGCTAGTAGACATGGTGAAAAAACACTAGCCACCGGTCAAAAACGATGGAGAGACAGAGATAGGTCGATGGTCGATCAACAAGCGAGCAGACTTCCAGAAGATCGCCTAGTTATACGGATAAAAACCCTAAGGCGGATGTCGGTGCTTGTAATGCCATCACACCGCAATGGAATTATGGACAAGAGGAGGAGGAATTGAATGCGCCACCCTCGTAAGCGGTAAGACAAATTGGACCCGAAAAGATGTCGGGAAACGAGTAGCCCCTCCTGACGCCATAAGTTCAGGAGGGGGCAATCAGAAGTTAAATGCCAAAGAAAGCAACAGTGAGGAAGAGCTGAGTGGTGATGATTCTTCGGGGGATAGTGATGAGGATGTTGAGAAGAGAAGTCAGGTATCTGAACCCCTGACTAAAAAGAAAACTGAGAAGTTCGTCAGATGGAAGGATAAGGAGGATGAAGCCATTAAAAGTCAACCTATGATTAATCATTCGAAAACCCTTCCCTATCCGGCAAAGAAAAGAGAAAATATCCTAAACTCTGACAAACAGTATGACGGAGTGAGGAAGATGCTTAGAGATACTATGGTGACTATGCCACTTGCTGAGGTATTAACTGAGATGCCTAAGTGCTGTAAGTATCTTAAGGATGCCTGTGGAAGTAAAAAGAAGCTCAAGGAAATGGCAGAGGAAGTGCTAAGAGAAGAGTGTTCAACGGTTTCACAGAGCGTTGCAATCAAGCGAGGTGACCCCGGACGACCTTCAATCTCATGCATGATTGAAGGCCACACGTTCCACAATGTCTTATGTGACTCAGGGCCTCTGTCAATGTGATGCCATTGAACGCCTGGCAAGAGTCTCGGGTTGGACAAAGGCTAAGGAAGCGCCCGCCTCTTCTTGGGCCAGGTGGACCGATCTAGCCGCTTAGCAGCTGGTTGTGTTAACAACGTCCTTATCCATGTTAAACATCTAGTTTTTCCAACTGACTGGGTCATACTGGATTACCAGTCTGACAAGGAGATGCCCCTGATTCTGGGCCGGCCTTTCTTAAACACTTCTGCCTCCACCATTGACTTCCAAACTGGCCAAATCACTCTGAAAGTAGGGGACACTTCCATTACCCTCGAGCAAGGAAAAAGTTCTGCGGAAGCTTGAGCCAGGAGATCTCATTCATTGAAGCAATCTATGGGGATGAATTCGACCACGATGAAGAGCTCACGGAGATAGGAGCCTGGATGTTATAATTCACGAACAGCAGGAATCATCAGAGTTGTCTCAACAACTTGCGCATCACCGAGCCTATGAGTGAACGGAAAATGCAGGATATTCCAGGGATGAGCAGTAATGATTTGAAGGAGCTCAACCAGGCAGACTTTAACCTCGCAGAGGAGGAAGTTTTAATGGGTAGTTGGGACGAAATAGAATTCTGGAAAGAAACTACTCATTGGGAGTTGGATGATTGGGAGCAGCTTGCAGAAGAGCTTGAAGAAGAAGAACTTAAGAAGATGGTTAAGCATAAGAAAGAACAAATGGAAGCTGACAGGAGGATTCCTGATGATGTCATTCAATACCTTTCGAGTAACACCTCGTGGAAGATGAGGTGTTTTTCACCAACCGGTCCAAGCTCACAAGGAAAAAGGTGGTCCCTTAAAATCCAAAGATCGAGCAACCACCGGCCGACTTAGAGTTGAAACCACTTCCGCGAAGACCTAAAATACATCTTCCTTAAAGACGGTGATAAGTTGCCCTTGATCATCTCGCCTCTAAACTCGAGCCGGAGCAAGCAAGCGCAATTAATCAAAGTGCTTGAGAAACATATCCTCGCGTTCGGATGGCAGGTGGGCGATATCAGAGGAATCAGCCCAGACGTGTGCATGCATAAGATCCGAACGAAGGAAGGAGCGAAAAAGGTCAGACAACCTCAAAGGAGGCTGAATCCGCACATGCAGGAGGTTGTCAAAAAGGAGATCATAAAATGGCTCGATATGGGTATTATTTATGCCATAGCTGATAGTGAGTGGGTCACTCCTACTCAAGTTGTGCCAAAGAAGGGAGGCATTACCGTGGAAAAGAACGAAAAAGGGAAGAAGTTGCCTTACGCCTTGTGGATCGCTATAGAGTTTGCATTGATTATCGCAGTTAAATGAAGTCACCGCTAAGGATCATTTCCCCCGCCTTCATCGACCAACTTCTAGAAAGACCGAGTGGTCATAAGTATTATTGTTTTCTCGATGGATATTCGGTTATTTCCGGATAGCCATCGAACCCTAATGACCAAGAGAAGACAACTTTTACCTGTCCATCGGGCACTTTTGCGTTCCGCAGAATGCCTTTCGGCTTATGTAATGCACCGGCTACGTTTCAACGATGCATGTTGGCCATTTTTGATGGACTTGTGGAGCAGTGCATGGAGGTCTTCATGGATGACTTTTCAGTCTATGGCGACAGCTTTGATGAAATCCTAAAGAATCTAGACATGGTACTCCAACGTTGTGTTGAGAAAAATCTGGTGCTTAACTGGGAAAAGTGCCATTTTCTAGTCGAAGAAGGGATTGTTTTGGGACACAAGGTGTCCAGTGATGGTATTCAGGTGGATAAAGCTAAAGTAGAAGCCATTGAGAGAATGTCGTACCCAAAGACAGTGAAGGAGGTACGAGGGTTTCTGGGACATGTGGGCTTCTATCGGCGTTTCATTAAAGACTTTTCGACGATAGCAAAGCCGTTATCCAACCTGTTGAAAGAGGACGTGGAGTTCTTGTTTGATGAAAAATGTAAGACAGCTTTTAATAGCTTAAAGGATAAGCTTACCAGTGCCCCTACTTTAATCGCGCCCGACTGGACTAAACCTTTTGAATTAATGTGCGATGCCTCTAACTACGCAGTGGGCGCAGTTCTAGGGCAGAGAATTGACAAAAAGTTCAGGCCGATTTACTATGCGAGCCGCACCTTGAACCCAGCTCAATGCAATTACGCCACTACCGAGAAGGAATTCTTGGCAGTCGTTTTTGCTATTGACAAATTCAGAAGTTATCTTTTAGGGTCCAAAGTGGTGGTGTGGATCGATCACGCAAAGACTACGCTACCTTATGGGCAAAGCAGACGCTAAACCAAGGTTACTCAGATGGATTCTGATACTACAGGAATTTGACCTTGATATTAAGGACAAGAAGGGTAGTGATAATGTTGTAGCTGACCACTTATCTCGCCTAGTGAATGAGGGTGGCGAAGTCCCTAAGAGATAGGCATTGACTTTCCGGATGAGCAATTAATGAAGCTAGAGACGGGAGGCCGTGGTATCTCGATTACGCCAACTACTTAGCAAGTGGGCATTTAGAAGAGATGACGATCGTGAAAGGAAGAAATTTTTCGCTGACTTAAAGTATCTCGTATAGGAGGATCTATATCTGCTTAAAGTCCGCAAGGACGGGTTGCTTAGAAGGTGCGTTCGGAGCATGAACAATTGGATATCTTGGAGCAATGTCATAGTGGTCCCGTTGGTGGACACTACGGAGCACCTAAGATAGTCCACAAAAATCCTTCAAGCTGGTTTTTACCGCCTACCTTGTTTAAAGATGTCAAGCCTTTTGCAAGGGCCGTGATAGATGCCAAAGGGTAGGGAGACTCGGTAGTAGGATGGAGATGCCTTTGAGGCCTATCTTGGAATGTGAAGTTTTCGATGTCCATGCGCTTGATTTTATGGGACCGCTCCCATCATCATGCTCTAACAAATATATTCTCGCCTGTGGTAGACTATGTTTCCAAGTGGGTAGAGGCCATAGCCACCCAAACCAATGATCACAAAGTTGTTAAGAAATTCTTGCAAAAGAATATCTTTACTAGATTTGGTCCCCTGAGCCCTTATCGTTGATGAAGGTTCGCATTTCGTAATGCACCACTGGATAAAATTCTTGAGAGATATGGTGTCAAGCATAAAATTGGTACACCATACCACCCCAAACCAAAGGCCAAGTCGAGGTAAGCAACCGGAGCCTTAAGCGGATCTTGGAGAAAACGGTGAATTCAAATAGATCCAATCGAGTCTCGAAGTTGGACGACGACTTTGGGCTTATCGCACCGCGCTTAAGACCCCTATGGGTACGCTACCCTTCCAAATGGTTTATGGCAAGGCTTGCCATCTACCGGTCGAGTGAGCACGAGCTTCTTCGGGCTATTAAATTCTTAAACTTCGATAGCCAACTCGTGGGGAGAAAAGATTATTGCAACTACACGAGCTCGATGAATTCGCACTCGGGGCCTACGAGAACGCCAAAATCAGCAAGGAAAGAATGAAGGCACTCCACGATGCTAAGATTAAAGATCGGGAATTCAAAGTGGGAGACATGGCTTTGTCAGATAACACCGCACTCCATCTTTTGGCTGGTAAGCTTAAATCTAGATGGTCTGGCCCCTTTGAGATTCTTGATGTTCATCCTGGTGGAGCCATTACGTTGAAAAGGTACGGCGATCAACCGTTTAAGGTCAATGGTCACAGACTCAAAAAGTATTTTGGGCAACCCAAGGAAAAGCCTGAAGTACTATACTTTCAAAAGAGAAATGAAACGGTTGAGTCGTTTATTTGTGAAGAGATTCCATCCGACTTCTTTGGAGTGGATGATGACATTATTACCCCAAACCTTGCAGATCCTTCATCAATGCTCCCGAGCTTGTTTGCATACCTCACCCGAACTGAGAAACAAGAACAAGAAGAAAAGAGTCAGTGTTGTCTGGAGAGAAAAATTTCATGATCTTATCAGCAGACTTGACTTCTTGTTGTGGCGAAAACCATTTCCGTCCTAGTGATTCGAGTCCGACAGAGAAGTTGTTAGCCTTAAACCCAAGTGGCCTGATCCAGTTGACTTGGTTTACTCACAAGCTAATGACATAAAAGAAGCGCTACTAGAGGCAACCTAGTCTTTTAAGTTACTTTTAGTTAAGTTTTTAGGTTATTAGAATAAAACCTTGGTGATTTGTGTGTTGGGTATCCTGTCCTATTTGTGAATGCTTTATTTGCCCATTTCCGTGTGTATACATGTTTACTCATATACCCTTTGTACCCGAGAGATTATATGCTATGTCGAGTGTTGCGATACGCTTGAGCGGTTTCGCGCGCTTATTACTTTCAATGTTGTCTGCTTCGACATTTAGTGCAAATGTTTATTCATGCTCCGGCCCGACCTCTCGCCAACCTACATTGACAACCACTTTGAAACCAAATAAGTATTCTTTTCTTTTATTTGCACATTCCGAGGACATAATGTGATTTAAGTGTGGGGTGTCTAAATTGGGTATGTTATCATGCTATATCTTCTGAGAATGAGTAAATGTGATTTTCTCGACAATTTTAAAATTTTTCAAAGTAAACTTGGACAATTGTAAATCTTGAGCATGTAATTGAAACAAATGGCTTGCTAGTTGTAGTTTCCTGACAATGATTTTATGTGACTTTGAGAGATAATTATAGCATGCTTTTACTGATTTGAGATAGTATTCATTTCACACTCACGTAAGCCTTTGATATTGAAGCGAAACTTTTGAACTATATCCTTTCATTATTTTAGTGATTCATCTTAGAGAGATTTGTTCTTAATAGTAACAGTGAAGTAACACCTAAGTTCAGTACGTGCACTGTGAATATCTGAAGGTTTGAATGTGATAAGTGAAGCGTAACTAATGTTTTTTAAAAAGTTGAGTTAGTAATAAATAAATGGGTGTGTCGAAAGCTGGTCGATGATTGGAGTGCGGTAGGGCATTATCTTGAAATGTCCTATACCACTATGATGACTAAGAGCTCACGACAGTCAGGAAAAGCTACCCTATGATTTGAGTAAGGTAGGGTGTTATCCCGAAACATCCTATTCTACTATGATGGGTAAGAGCTCATTCGATGTCAGCGCCAAATAAGAAAAGAAAGTGAAAAAAAAAAAAATAAAGACTTTGTTATCGTTGAACTTATACCCAGTATAAACCGAATGATATGCTGTAGGGATTATCCTACTGAGTGCGCGGGAAGACTTTGTGTGGAACGATTACTGCCTACACCTTGGATAGTCATTAAAATTATTTGAGAGGATATTTGTTTGAGAGGATTGTGAAGATTGGAAAGGGCTTGTCACATACACACAAAATCTATCTCTATGTTGGTATCACTTGCTATAGTTGTTGTATCTTTTGTTACGTGAGTTGAGAATCTATGTGGATTACATGTACAGTGAGCCGGTTTTGATTATTTTGTTCGACTAAACAAAAGCTAAGTGTGGGGGAGTTGTTTAGGGTATATTTTACTATATTTTCGGGCTTAATCCCTAAACAATTTACCTTATTTTTAAGGGAAATAAATGAGAAAAGCGTGTTTTAACCGTTAAATTCCTATAATGGTTATTGAGGGGTTATAATTTAATTATGAGGAAATATTAAGTTTAATTGTTATTTTTGTTACACATTTTTATTATTATTATTATTCGATGACTTGGTGTAACAACAATTTTGCAGAAAATTAAAAGATATGCATGGGGATATCATTAATGGAGAAGATTTATCTCATTCAATCAAGTGATTTCAAAATAAAGAAGAAAATCGGAGCATTGAAGAGAGGATAAATCAGATCAGATCGAAAGAGTGAAGTGGGGAACACGGTATACGAAAGCGTGCAGAAAACGCCAGTAAAGGGTAGGCTCGGTCGACTCAAGCCATGCTATTCGGTCGACCGAGTGTCTTAAGTCGGTTGACCGAGCCCAAGGTCGCAAAATCGACGCGCTTTTCTAGATCCTTCCTTATGTCGGCCGAAACTCCTATATAAGCAAAGACACCATTCGAGCGTAAAAACACACAGAATTTTACACACGAAAAAGCACCACATCAAATAAAAATATGAGTTTCTTTCTTTCAATCTTGCTTGGGAGTTCGAAGATGATTGAAGGCTAAGCATCTTGCGATGGGACAACGGAAGAAACCAATCAACAACCACACCAACTAGAGGATTTTTAGCTACATCTTTAGTGAGTTAATTTATGATTTTTCATCAATTAGATATTGTTATATTGTTTATGTTTTATTGAATCGAGAGATCGATGAAACTATCGTTTGATTTGAACTTATATGAGAATATTGTTCAAAGTTGTGATCTTTTCAATTGATGCACTTAATTATAATTCGAGAGATCGTTTATAATTATTTGAGTAAGAGTATTAGAGATAATCTCGTGATCGTGTTTAGCATGTCGTTTTGTTTTACTTGAAAAAGAAAACGAAACCCTAGAATTCGCTTAGAGAAATTTAATCGAATTCGTGATTGATCGTTACTAAAAATTATATCTTTAGCTTGCCGTCTAGTTGGGGTTGGGTTGGTTGATCGGTGGATCCCCGTTGCCTTGCCGTTGTTTTAATTACTTGATAAATCGAATCATTAGTATAAATCGTTGATTGCTAAGTTAGTTGTTTTAAATTCTAGTTGTTAATTGTTAATTTTCAAAATTTACTATTCATCGCATCGCTTCATCGTTATCGTTTCATTGCCTTTTAGATCATAATTAGTATAAAATTTAATTTTAGTTAATAAGTTGTGACATTATTTATAACAGCTATATTTTAATCCGATAATTGTACGATTCCCTTAGGACGACTCGGTAACACCCTATACTACGATCCTTATACTTGGGGTGTTCCGGTAAAATAAATATAAAACAAGTTTTATCGAACACCCATCCCTCTTCCGGTGTTTTCTTCAGAAATGCCCCACCAAAAGAACTATTGACCATGCCCTTGGTGAGCTCGGTCAATCCACTGAATAATGTATTGACTTGCCTTTCCAGTGGCAAGCCATGGTGGGGGCACTTTCTAAGAAGAGACTTGAATCTCTTCCAACATTCGAAGAAAGATTCATTCTCTTTCTGATAGAAAGTGAATATTTCATTTAAGCACTGGGCCGTCTTTGAAGGTGGAAAATATTGACTCAAGAACTCCTTTTCGAGTTCTGCCCAGGTGGTGATAGATTCAGAAGGGAGAGAGGTGTACCACTCTTTAGCCTCTCCTTTCAAAGAAAATGGAAATAGTTTAAGCTTGATCGCATCCTCACTTACTCCTTGGATGCGTGTAGTACCGCATATCGCTAAGAACGTATGTAGGTGGGTATGCGGATTCTCTGACTGATAGCCATGAAAAATTGATGCATGCTGCATCATCTGGATAAGTCCTGGCATTAACTAAAAGGTTTGTGCGGTGATGGCTGGAATAACAATAGCCGGGTTGACTTTGACTTCGCCTGGCATGGCGTAGTCTGCCAACGTACGTCTATTGTTAGCGGCCATTATCACAAAATCAGTGATTTCCTTGGCTAGTTGATCTTCAAGATCTTGTTCGGCTCTGTCTGCCAGAACCGCAGAACGGAAAAACCGCCTGTTTGGCCAGACTACGGTTCGCTCGGGGTCAGGGGTGTATAATAACGGTCCCTTTTGACTTCGAGTTTGCATAAACCGGACCAAAAACAAGTGAAACGAAGCCTAAAAAGTAAGAAATTAAAAGCCTAAACTAAAAAT
Organism: Gentiana macrophylla; assembly: GCA_026214975.1. Classification (NCBI taxonomy): domain Eukaryota; kingdom Viridiplantae; phylum Streptophyta; class Magnoliopsida; order Gentianales; family Gentianaceae; genus Gentiana; species Gentiana macrophylla. Next base: position 58,406,041 of record CM047807.1, on the reverse strand, counting down.
TAAACACCTAAAGAAAAGAAAAGAAGGGAAATAGGATTAGTAAGGAAAAGATAAAACAGACGGAAGTCCAAAATCTTGGACGGGCGTCTGCTCAACTTTTGTACTGGACGGGCGTTCGGTTGCCCAAACGCTCGTCTGGTCTTCAGGAAACTTGAACGGGCGTCCAAATGTTATGGACGCACGTCTAAGTGAAAGGAAACAGAACAGTATTGGAAATTTTCCAGCGGACGGGCGTCCAATATACCAGATGCCCGTTTGGTAGCGGAAAAATTAGAACAGAAGCAGGAAATTTGCAGAAAATAACAGAAAAGAATGGGAATGAAAGAATAGAAAGAATAGAAACAGAAACAGAGAGAAGAGATAGAGGGGGAACTAATCACAAGAGAACCTTAAACCCTAAACTAAAACCCTAATTAACTAATTACCTAAACGTTTATCAACTAAAAACAGGAAATTAAACCGAAATAAAAACAGGAAAAACAAAAACAAGCAGAAAAACGAAAAACAAAAACTAGACAACCGTCCGGTTCCCCGGCAACGGCGCCAAAAATTTGTCACGGATTTTATCAACACAAAAACAAACAAGTAATAATCCGGTTAACCTCAAGTATAAGGATCGTAGTAATAGTGGTTAATGCCGGGTCGATCTTACGGGGAACTAAACGATTGTATTTCTAGTTTTTGTTTAACCTAAACTATGTCACGAAACAAATCTAAACAGCGAATAAAACAGATCAAAGCAAAAAATAAAACTAGACAGAGGATTTAATCCAAAGCAAGGAAGAATACGGGTTGCGAACCTATTTAAACTAAACTAATCTAAGATGCAAATAAAAGTAAACTAACTAAACAAATTCAAGTTTTAAGGATTTAAATCAAGTGTTTAACGAGCCAAACGAGGATTGATCCACCTATCCAACAAGAATTGATTTCCTATCTCGATTATGTTGTGGTTTTTATCTAGGTTGTCATTCACCTTATCTAAACATGAACCCTAATTCCTTAGAAAGTTCATCTATTAATCTATTATCTTCCAATGCAAGATTAACGCGTTTTCTAACCAAAGGCGTAAACTTTACGTTTATAATCTAGCAATTTAACCTATTAACTTCCGTTATGATAGATTCAAATTACTATTCTTATTCATGGTGATCTAGGGTTTATTAAGATTTCCATCAACAATAAACAATCAACACATGCATATCTTCCGATGTAAAAGCAATTAAAACATAATAAACATGAATAAGAAACAACCTTTAATAAAAACTCGCAGTATAATCGATGAAAACGAAATCAACAATCGTTGGACGGCTTCACAATACTCGTTTGATGAAGCTTTTAGCTTCTGAACATCCTCAGCAACTCAAATTCGCATAAATAGTGCATAAAAAGTAAGTAGTTTAACCTAAATCTAAAGTGCATAAAAACTGGAATAAAAGGAAGCAAAACGTAGCCTAAAGCCGCCCCTAGGTTTAGGGTTTTGAATAATGAGTGTATGGTATGTTTTGGGTTGAGAAACAGCCGCCTATTTATAGATTCTAAAGTCGGTTCAGCAAAGTCGGCTACCGGACGCCCGTCTGGAAAGGTTGAACGCCCGTCCACTCTTCAATAGAACTTCAAATCGGGCCGAGTCATGACCAGACGCTCGTCCACACAGCGTCCACTCCAGCGTCCAAACTTTCTGAATCAAAGATGTCATCCTGGACGCTGTTCGATTTAAAGAACGCCCGTCCACTGGACGGGACCTGGACGCCACTCCAATATGATTGAATTTCGATTTCTTGATCTTTATCTCTTTTCTTCTTGTCAATTCCTTCATTATCTCTTTCATCATCAAATATTTCGACTCTTATCTCCTTTTGATCATCATTTGAGCATCAAGCACGCACCTATAACACATTAAAAACATCGCAAAATGTAATATCGCTCAAATAATCATAAAAACATAATTAAAACACATAAATCAACCTATTTTGCGATTAACTCTTTTAAAATATCATTTACTCAATATTTCCATTAAATACTCGTTTCTTATGCAAATTAACACAAATACGAGGGAAATTATCATAGAATATAACGTTATAAATCGTATAAATCCACCCTTAACAAAGAACAACATTTATTCTCAAATGTAAAAGAAAATCCATCAACATCTAATGCAGAAATAGAAATAATGCTCTTCGTAAGAGCAGGAACAAAATAACAGTTATTAAGTTCTAGTACTAGCCCACTGGGCAATGAAAGAAAATAAAATCCTACGGCCAAATAGCAGCAGAACACTTGCTCCATTTCCAACGCGTAGGTCCACCTCTCCTTTCCTCAGATCTCTAGTTCTTCTTGGTGCCTGCATATTCGTACAAATATGAGAACCACAACCCGTATCTAATACCCAGTGGTTAGACTTAGAAGAAGTAATGTTGATCTTAATCATAAATATACACAAGTCGAAGCATCAAAATGCTTCTTCTTGGTACTCAAGAAGCCTTTGCGCTTTCTCCTCCAATGTCCGCCTCACCGCAATGGAAGCAAGCATCCTTGGATTTGTCTTTTGCTATCTTAGGCGTTGGCTTAGTGCACCTTCACCTTCTTGGACTTTTTCTGGCTTTTGCCTTGCCCTTGCTTGAAGTGACCAAAGAACACTTGCTTTCCCTTCCCACAAAGTGCCCTTAGCGCCTTTGAAGATGTTCAATAACTCCGCAAGGGAGCAATCTATCTTGTTCATGTGATAGTTCATCACGAACCGCTGAATGAATCGGTAGAGATTGCGAGAATCAAGTCAATACTCAACTCGCTTCCAACTTGGGCCAAATTTTCTCAAGCCTCTCTATGTACCCGATCATTTTAAGCACGTGTGACCCCACAAAGAAATCCCAGATGCCATCTTACAACTAAACAGGGCCTTCGAGACCTCGCACTTCTCGATTCGAGACTAAGAAGCATAAAGTTCCTTCAGGTGGACCATGATAGAGTAGGCGTCCATAGACTCATGTTTGTTTCTACGCCCGGTGTCATAGAAGCAAGCATGATGCATGTAGCATAAGTAATCTTTATCGTAACAATGCTTGTTGTACTTTTCGACAACATCTCGCAAACCTCGGCTCGGGCTTTTCCGGTAGGGCCTCGCCCAAGACATAGCCAATCTTCTCGTGCCTCAAAATGATTTTGAGGTTTCTTTCCCAATCGAGAAAATTAGTTTCGTCAAGCTTGTTTTCGATGATAAAACGAAGGTTCAATTTGTTTGACATTTTCTACAACAATAAATAAAGATGGAATAAGTAAAAGCTCATGTATAAAAAACCCTAAATTTGCACTTAAAAATTTTATAAGGTTTTACTCCCACTAACCAACTATTCCCAATTGGCTTTCAAGAATTTAAACAATTCTTTAGTGGATGGAATCCTATCTAGTTGACTCGATCCCCGACATGGGCCGATCGACCGGGTCAATTTCGAAGGTGGGTAATAATTACCGATCGAATCTTATTCGATTCCCATTGGTTGACTAGTCAACTATTTGACAATCCACATCTCTATGTGATAGCCACCCCTTGTCTCTAAAATCAAACGGTCATGACGTGGGCCAATCACCGCAAGATTCTTAGTCGAGTCGTAACCCAAATATTCATGAGATCTCATAGCGATCATATCTCAATAATGATGATATACCCGTGGTAGGTCAACTCCCGACGTGGGCCGTTCAGTTGGATCCGAACAAAGGCTCTTCACCATCATTATAATATTGGGAGACAATTTTGGCTCGATTTTTGGCTTGAGAATAATTTTAAATTAATTCACTTAATTAATTTGATTTAATTATGGTCTCATCTACTATGTGCATATTGCTACGATATCATATAAAATAAAACATACACAACATTCCGCGCATAAAATAACCGGTATGATCATGGACTTTTCCTAGGTGCGGTTTCGAATATAAACCGACTAAAAACCGCTGGGTCACAAACTAAGGGTATCTGCAACCGCCAATAGGATCTTTATTGTCAGACGCCAATGGGTTCTTTATCTCTCCTTGGTCTTCAACTTATTGCTCCATTCTTGTTACATAATAAATAATTACACCCGCTTGCACACACGGGGAGCTAACGGAATGGGATAATTGCAAAAAGTAAACTAGGTCACGTTCTTCATAACGGCCTAGGACAATTTTTCAAAACCAACATAAAGAAAACATTCCCATCTATCCTATTGGTTTGAGTCCATGATCAATCGGGTCCATATAATCACATTATATCTACACTTCTAATCCATACAATTTTATCTTTGAAAATGATTAAATTCTAATTTTAACTACTACTACTCCTCATGCGTCTTTATTTTGTCACGTCAAATAATTAAATAACTTTTAATTAATTATATGACTTAATAAAAAATTAAAATTAACATTTAATTTTAAATCGATTTCAATTTTAATTAAATTTGAACTATTCAAAATATAGAATTAAAATTATAAAGTCTCCTATTTGTTTCCTTTTCAAAACTAAATTTAGCTTAGGCCTGGCCACTTTCCAAAATCAAAATTTTGAAAGTGGCCTAGGCCTAGGCCTTTTACAAATCAAATATTTGAAAAGGGCCTAGGCCTATTCCAAATCAAATATTTGGAAAGGCCAAATTATTTTAGTCTAGTTCACAAGCCACTTTCCAAAATCAAAATTTTGGAAGTGGCTGAGCCTAAGCCTTTACAAATCAAATATTTGAAAGGCCTGGCCTATTCCAAATCAAATATTTGGAAAGGCCCAACAATTTTGATTTAGGCTTCGCCACTTTCCAAAATCAAAATTTTGGAAGTGGCTGCTGCGCTGCCTTTTACAAATCAAATATTTGAAAGGGCTTTGCACTCATTCCAAATCAAAATTTGGAAAGGCCAACATGCCATATGGTTTCCCAATGGTCCAAACTATTTGAACCATTGGTTGGCCATATGACACAACTAAACAAACGAGATATCTATGCACAATAAAATATCACAAAACGAAAAGGGTTGATCTCCCCCATTGGAAGAGAAGAGCCGACGGACGGCAACCCTAGGGTTACCGCCGCCGCCGCCGCCGCAGAGGGAGGGAGGCGCCGCCAGTTGGCCGACCCCCCATGAACCCTAATTTTTTATTTTATTTTTGTTTCAACGTTTCGTGATTTAAATCTTGCATTTATCGATTAAATACTACGCAATTAAATTATGCTTATTGCTTAAACTCGAAGTCTGGCTCTGCTACCACTGTTAGGAAATCACTAGTTTAACGCAGCGGAATTTAAAATTTGATTTCCTTTACTTAGATCGTTCTTCGTTTAATGCAATAAACACGTTAAGTAGTTTGACGGTTATACCTTGATGATCTAATGGATCGTCGCTTTGACCGCCAACGGAGAGTAGTTCAATGCGCAAGCCGTCCACGCGTCCGGCCTCTATCGCTAATCCACACGAACCCCTTGCCGGAATCCTCCTTGGATTGCTATCGGAAAACTCCGGCTGATAGACCGGACCTTTTCTTCCCTCACAAACTCACTATGGTGTGGAGGAGAAGAAAACCTTTTTCCAATAAAATAAAGAAAATAAACTAGATTGATTTATCTCTTTAATTATAATTTATTTTGTCAATATCATATATTGATTATAATTATCTTATTACCATAAATCTATTTTTCCAAAATCAATTAATATCCTATATTAATATTATGGCAATCTTTATTAATTAAAGTGCACAATCCAAGTGTATCTTATACACTCAAAAGTGGCGCCCCATATGCCAATTAATTGGCTTCCGGAATATTCTTTAATTAATATAATTTGTATATAATTAATAATTTGTATCTTGTATTTAATTTATTCATAATAAATAAATACCACCATATTAATTTACCACTATAACCTTTATAGTCTAGAGATAAACTTTCCTTATTTGGTTATCAACTATAACCGCATTTTAATCCGACTCGATGTTCATATTTGTGTGACCCGATAGGCTTCCGAATATGGTGGCCGTAGACACAAAGAGCAATTTACTAAAATGCCCTTCATACCTAACGATCACGGGATAGCGTCTAGCATCACACCGTGACACCCAATCATCGGAAGAGTCAAAAGCAATGACTACTACCTTTAATGTGAAGCAGTTACTGTGTAAGTTACAATCCTACCGCTGCAATAATATCCATACGATCGTATCTCGAGTGTCAATACATTGACGATCGTATCTTATAATCTGGATATCATGCTCTCTCGGAATAACACATTTACTCCCACTTTGCAAAGATTCTCGAGAGCTAGACATTCCTTATAAGAAGGCCATTTCGGATATTCGATCCTAATCATAGGATACGCGATTCCCGGAGGACCAATCATGTATACTCCGCATGCTTCAATATCACACTCAATCACTACCGCATGATCGCCCCGTGGTTAGGAGAAATCTCAATAGTGTCAAAGCATGACAATCCACACCGTGATGCCATGAAGACTCCAGCCAAAAGGATAATTACACAACCGCCACATAGTGTGACACTTAATGTAAGTGGGTCAGTCTAAAGTACGCATTCTCTAATACATGTCCATGTACAGTCCAAGTGTCTCTACACTTCGATAGACGAGATCTATCCCTACCTTCTAAAAGATAGAAGACATCCAATACGTGCTAGTCTAATTATACTATCAATGTCCCATTTGACAATATATAAGACCAGAGACATTTAAGTACCAACCTTGTTCTAGTGATTAGAGATCTCATCAACCAAAATCACTATCATGGTTTCTCTATCACAGATTGATACTAGGCACGTTACTATATATATATGCAACAAACAATATGAAGATAAACAATATATAATAACATAAGTGCTTTTATTAATCATAATAAAGTTATTACATGAACTAAATAGACTGTAAATGACCCGACCCGGTCGGATCCGGTCCAACCCGATTGGGTTTAGGACACCTTTCCAACATTAACCATATTTTGTCACTTTCTAAACATTTAACACCCTTAATTATAAACACACCATATAAGATCCTTAGCACATTCTCTCTTCATCTCTCACTCAAACAGAAGCTTCACTTGATCAAACTTGAATCTCCAACAACCGCTTGATCTAACCAACCCAAGAACTGAAGATCTACAACTTTCCAAACCCAAAACCAACTCTTGACCGCTGAAACCAAACTAAACAAAATTCTAACGAACGAAGAACCCTCTATAGATACTTACCCAGATGGTGTCCGCAAGATTTCCTAATGGTTGGAAGGTAAGCTTATCTTACTTAGCTATCTTTCTTAGTACCAAAACTTTTAACCTCTTATGCTATTGATAGTTAGTTAGTATAGCTAAGTTGTCCATTACTGACGTATCTAAAAGTCGGTTGATTAACTTTTGCACTTTTTCAACGTGAATTCATTCATGTCATAAAGTACTTAAGGTAAATAAACAAACTAAAAGATGCTTGGTATGACTGCGTCCAAAGAAAACACCTTTGTTGGTTAACTTTCACCTCTTCGATGGTTTTCCTTGATTTTTCAAATACCTCTTATAGGACCAAATTCTGCAATATGTCCTTTATCTACAGAAAGGTAACATCCTTTTGTACAAGAGAACCAACATTCTGAGGTAGTTCCTGATTCTAATGATGTCTTAGCTGATCAACTCTTCACTCTTCCAACAACCGTTGCTTCTTTCAGATTCTGTCTAGCCTCCGGTACAACTCTAGAACTCCCAACTCCAAAAACACCTCTTCAGGTTACTACCATTCTGAGAGATCAAAGGAGATCAGAATGTCACTAAGTGGTCTAAGAACTTATCTTAAGGAAAAGAATCCTAGTAAAGCAAGGAACGCTTTGGCTCTGATACCAACTGTAACGCCCCGTTCCCGGACACCGAGTCCTTATCCGGAAAAGGAACGTTCGGCACGTATAAAATAAATTAAATTCATTTTACACATAAGACTCTACTACGTCGTATCAAATTAAAGCAAACGGAAGCAAAAGACTCGGGTAATTTTTTTTCCAAATATCCAAGAATAGAAGTAACTAATGATAGAAAATGTAATGCTTATTACAGCCAAAAGGAAACCAATGAATCCAAATGAAATACTAAAATCAGACTACAAAATCTCCAACAATAATCCAAGTCTATGAAATAATTAAAAACAGAAAATAATCAAGGCCTTCAACTCCGGCGCCCTCAAACGTCGTCATCAAAGTCCTCCTCGAAATCTTCACTAACCTGTTCGTCTTCTCTCCCCCAAACACATAAATAAACATGCACTTGAGGTAAGTACATTGTACAAAGTAAGAAGTAGAAGTTACAATTTAATTATCGTTATTATTAAAAGATTATCTTGGTGAGACCGACTCAATCTAAGGTTCATTCCATGCCCATCGACACGTCATGACTATACGTTTCTTACTTAGCTTATCTTTGTTACATCATTACTCAAGGGCACAATGTATGGTGAAAATTCCACCACGAGATATACTTGCCAACTACGGTGTTTAGCACCAGTAGTCCTGAGATCTCCCCGGTATGCATATACGCTCGATGGATTTCCTCCACTACCCTTCAGCCTTTTGAGCCAGTAGCGTTGTCCACCTTTTATGAACATATCACATCGCCGATTTGAATCAGTGCCTAACCAAGAATAAATTACGTTTTAGCTTTTACTACATATATGTAATTATTTACCGTTGTTATCTAGCCACCTAAGTGTTTTCAAAGTAAAACTCACCTTATCAACTCTACTCCCTCACTTAAACAGCTAGGCATTTCAACCTATCAATTACACAGACATTGATGAACTCTAGTTCATCAAAGCACAAGCCCTTTCATTCCCTTCTGACGGATCCGAACTTCAACTCCCTTTAAGAGTACATTCGGTGTTTTAACTGAACGAATCGGAAGTTCAATAGAAGCTTGTTTATGTTTAATTAATGTTATTAGATCAAGACTCATCATTTAGAACTCACCTCGTAGCTTAAAATATAAGAAATAATCATTCAAACAGTGTTGGGGGGCGCCAACACCTTTGGCGTGCGTCAAAATGCACCAGAGATTTTGGCGTGCGCCAAAACTGCTCCAGAAAGTCACTGAACTCTCTGGTTCAGCTTTGGGGCGCGCAAAAATTGCAAAAATCTGCTCTAATGTGATTTTCTGAACACTATCGATTTCTACTCGAATCCAAACATCTTCTAAACGATTTTTCTCATAAAAACACTAGAAAAACATACCCTTTATGATCCAAAACAACCCTTAATCCTAACCATCATATAAGCATAATATTTGATACAAAAACGCACCAAAACACAACTTAATCACTCTAAACCATAATCAAATTGTAGGAAGAGCTTCTTAACTTCTAAGCAAGCTAAAACCGATCTAAAACTCAGAAAAACAGCAGCAACCAATCCGTTTTCTCCCAGAAAACCTATGTGATTAATCCCAAAAAACAATTTAGAATCGATCAACACTTTCTAGAACGATCAAACTACGATTAAACGAACTAAAGAAGATAATGATCGATCAAGAATGCCCTTAGGCTTAAAATCATACCTTAGCCAAAGCTTCAACTTTCGGTACCCGAACGACGCCTCTTACAATGATTCCGCTGCTTCTCTCAAACCTAAAACGATAAAATATTGACTCAGAAATCAATGAAAGTCTCTCAGCCCTTTTCTTTTGCTCTTACACGCAGGAACATAAAATTTTGGGAAGAAAAATCTGAATAATAATTAGGTTATGGAATAATCAGAATATATTTTTCTTAAATATATTTTCCAATTATTCCCTTTTTCCTTAATTACCCTTAATTACCAATAAATTCAGAATTTTCCTTCCTTAATGTATATATAAATCCGAGATATATATATATATATATATATATATATATATATATATATATCTATAACTTATAAAATACATAAACTCCGAATAAAAGGAACCGAACCAATATTTCGTTTTCACAAAATGACACTCTGCCCTTTCCCGAAAATCGGAATATTACAATAACTAAAGTACCTTAACAATCAAGTAAATTGTAAACGATATTGAGAAGAGGACCGTAAGCCTATAACTCTTAACAACTTAAAAGATAACAAGGTGGATTATACTGCCAAACCAATAAAAGATTCAAGCCTTGTTATAACTAGTTACATTGTAGCTTTATGAATCGGTTGCTACAGTTCTCTTTATAACAATGCAAATAAAGAACTGAAGATCACCACAAAAAATTAGCCAAAAGATGTGATGATTGTGTTTCTTCTCTTCTTGTTTTGCATCAAGAGGCACTACTCAAAAAGAAGAATGTAAAACCTAGGTCACCATGAAATTATAACTTCATCCATGACCACTAGATTCCAAATATTAACATAAAAACACATGTAAGAAGGGGAAGATTATATAGGGCATAAAAAAGCATAAAATGGATAAGTATTTGTAGAAATTATCGACAAAATTGAAGATTCAAAGATAAATTGATCTAGACAGGTAACAACAAAGCTGCAAAAGAAAGGAACTTACGGTGAAAAGATCATCATCTTTTAAATGAGTGATTAGAAGATTGGACTTGGGTTTCTGTAACATCCCGACTTTTCGTAAAAGGGTAAAATAGTCATTGAGTGTATTTACTACGACCTAATTATTATTTGTCCCATTTATTTGATTGAAAAGAAATTAATTAAAGGATTTAGCTATTAATTATAAAGGATTTAATTATTGGCTATAAAAAGGAGTTAGTCCCCAAATTAATTCATTAGTTCACATGCATCAGAAGAAGAAAAAAATGGAACGGCGCACACAGAAGGAGAAGCAACGCAGAAGAAAGCGAAATAAAAGGAAGAACCGTGTGATCAATCCGTTCGTCTGATCAAGAGGCCGCAGGAGAGAAAAGTGATCAGCGCGAGGAGACGCAACTTTGGAAAACAACATCTCTCGATTTCGTAAGTTTCCAGTTTTGCCCTAGTTTTCGGTATTCGTAGAGTTCAATTCTTGAAAAATTCATATCTTTTAATCCGTAGCTCTGTTTCGGAGCCATGAGTAGTCGAAACGATCGTCCTGAAGCGTAGAATAGTCTAGAAATAGTTTTACAGCAGTAAACCCAAGTAACCTTCAGTTTTACAGGCTGTTTCTGTTTCGTTTTTCTGCAAGGAAATAGGATTTTAGGGTTTCTTGTTGATCACATAGGTTCTGGGATTGAGGATCAATAGTTGTTGCGGCTGCTTGGTGTGTTGCTTGTGGTTTTGCTGGCAATTAAGGTAAGAGGCTCTTCTTATGATTCCAATTATCGTTTATAAGGTTTAGATCAAGTCTTAAGGTGTTTAGATGATAGAAAGATGTGTCTTTTCGTTGATCAAAGGATCATAGATGTTTTGGAATGTTCAACTATGTTTATCTATGTTTTACTGTGCTTAATTTGAGGTTAATTAGGTTAGAAACGAATGGGAATTCGTGTCTTGATGATTTTAGCGTTTTGGGAAAAACCCAGGCGGACGGGCGTCTGAATTAGGCAGACGGGCGTCCGAGATCCTAGTAGCCCAGACGGGCATTTGCATTAGGCAAACGGGCGTCTGAGGTTAGATTTTGATTCAGGATGTAGCCCTTTTTGATGGACGGGCGTTCGAGGTTAGTGAACGGGCGTTCGGTTTGAGACGGCGTCCCATAGGTTTTAAACGGGCGTCGCGTAAGACAAAGCGTTTAGGCTTTTCAAATGGGCGTTTGACCAGTTTTATTTGTTTTCATTGTTTTCATCGTTTCAGCTTAGATTCAGGTTTTATACTCTTGTGTTTACTGTTTTAAACCCTTAAACATGATATGTTAACATTGAATAAACATATACAAGCTTGAATTGAGCTTCTGATTCGTTCAGTTAAAACACCGAATGTACTCTTAAAGGGAGTTGAAGTTCGGATCCGTCGGAAGAGCATGATAGGCTTGTGCTTTGATGAATTAGTATTCATCATTGTCTGTGTAATTGCTAGGCCTTGTCCGTGTCTAGTGGTCTAGGAGGAGAGTAGTTAATGTGAGGGAGATTAATTGAAAACACTCAGGTGGTTATCATCCTAATAAATACGTACTTGACTAGTAAAAGATTAAACATCATGTCTCTCTTGGCTAGGCACCAGGCTAAATCGCGATGTATGCCTACCTCTGAAGGTGGAAGAACTCCGTAGGTCAACAAAACCCTAAGTACGGAGGGACTCCGCTGAGATGTGCATACTGTCGGAGTCTACATTTTCTAGACTTCGTGGATGCGCGTAGTGCCCTTGAGTGCGGTTGTAACATAGATAAGTTAGGTAGAAACGTTTTGTCAGTTCATGTTGATGGACATGAAATGAACCCCAGATTGAGTCGGTCACACAAAGATAACTAATTAAACGATTAAATATCTTTTCTTTATAAACCTTAATTGTTGTCGTAGCTTCTCACTTTTATTAAGTACTTTGTACTTACCTCTTTTGCATTTTCTTTTGAATGCATTGTGGGGTGAGAAAACGAACAGGATGATCAAGTGTAGATGACGACCTTTGAAGTCTTTGAAGTCTTGACAAAGCTCTTAGTTTATTTCTTTGTAAAGGTTGTACTAGACTAGTTGTATTTCTTTTCTTAGACTTGTTGTACTTCTACTTTTAAGACATCGTATTGTATAAGTCTTTGGGTTTTTCATCGTTTTAATCTTTACTATCCATCTTTAGCATGGTTAATTTCTATTCATAGTAGCCTTTTCGTTTGTACCCTAGTCTTTTTAGCTTCCATTTGCTTTTATTTGATACGACGACGTAGAGGCTTGTGTATAATATTAGATTTATTTAATGCTATACGCGCCGAACGTTTCTCTTCCGGATAAGGGCTCGGTATCCGGGAGCGGGGCGTTACAGTTGGTATCAGAGAGAAGCGTCATTTCTGTTCTAGGCATCTTTTCCTCTAAGATAAGGTTCCTTTAGACCTTTTAGATCTTGAGTTTGGTGGTAATCCTCGTAAGACTAAGAACCCTTAAACCGTGGTCAAGTTATCAGGACCCAGTGAGGAGTCGTCTTAGACGGAGGTTAAGTTGAGTTCTCTGTTCACATCTTTTATGTGAGAACCTCAGGTTTTTGTCCCTTCTAGGATCCTTAGTAGAAACTCTTTCTTCTTTTGAAGTTCCAAACCGTAGCATGTCACATAGGGTTAAGTGAAACCCCGTAAGTAAAAGCTTTGGGATCGGAGTCTTATGCCTACACCTTAAAGTCGAGGTCCTCTTGGTTGATTTCCTTTTCCTTACTTTCCCTATTGAAATCTCTTCACCTTCTCTCCACATGAATATCTAAGTTTACCTTTATCTTGGCCTAACTTTGTAGGGAATGATATTTGATTCAGCCCTATAAGTTCTCCACTTTCTCTTTTCACTATCACTTGATTGAGTTCATCAACATTCTTTGACCTTTGCTTTGCTTGAGATGGTTCTACACGAACTCCATGTGTAACCCTGTTATTTCCAAGTACTCCTCAGTCGTTTCAACTCATAGTGTTAAAGGTCTCTTCCTTTGGCACATACTTTTCATTGTCCTCGTGTTTGGATTTACCCAACATGAGTGAATGCTTTTGTTTCCGTGTTTTCCCTTTAACATAGGATTGTCTCTCCATACTCCAAAAATTCTGCAAATTTTCAGCAAAGTAGATTACTGTCTTATATACAATTTCTCTTTTTACATCAACTCGAAAATCATTATGGATTATTCAGAAAATTCATGTTTATACCGGACACTATGTCCAGAAAATCTGCAGCAGCACCTTCACTTCTTCCTCTATTTTGAACAGGTTAAACATCTTCAAATGACCTGAATTTTCGATATGTTGCAGACAAAACTGTTATCTACAATTTTTATTTTGGAATTAAGTCCAGATTCTCTTTCTTTTGATCTTGATTTGCAATTCAACACAGTGTTTATGAATCTGGAAATTCTGATAGCTTGTGCAATCTTCATAAATAACTGTTTTTGACCAACTTACATTCATTCAAAAATTCTAATATTTTTATATCACCTGGGAAACTCCAGTATCTAAATATTTTCTCTTTGGATCGTGCTCAAATTCCTTTTCGTTTGTTCTGTACAAATTGATAATGTCAGATCCAGAGTAAAAATCCTACACAGCAACCTAGAAGGAATTGTCACCTCTTTGACTTAGAGTTTGGGCTAAGAGGGTAGTAAGTTATGATTGTCATGTTTAGGAGTTCCCTGAAGTTTGATCTCCTTATGAGTTAAATCTTTTAGTAGGATGCTTGTAAAGCTAACGTTATAGTTTCTTTTGCAGTGTTAAACGAGAACCAAGATACTATCCTCTAGCATGCCATGTTTGATGTTAAGACCCTTTTCGTGCCCTTTTGTAGTTATACTTTTCTGGTAATTTGTTTCTCATGTAATCCCTCACTTGAGATCTTTAAACGCAACAAATCCTCTCGGCTTGGTGTCATGAATTATCTCCGAAACATATCTCCATAAGCCCTTCTTTTGAACAAATTCATTCTTTCTTACTTTTCAATTCAAGAAACAAATTCTCTTCAAAGTTTGCTGAACCTTCTAATGTCAGAACATTCTTTTTACTTGTGTTTATTCTCAGCTCCCCTTATAAGGGTAGTGTCGATATTGTTACTATTTCACCTAATGCTGCTTGTTTCTTTAAGGTATGCAAATCTTCTTTCACTGGTCAAATTTTTAAGCCTATCATGACTTTCCTCTTCAATTACTTATCTTTAACCTTCTATCAATTTTTGCTAAACTAGTTTCAAGCAGAAGGCAGAATTTTTCAAGATGCCTTCCGAACCCAACTAGCCAACCGACTTATGAGTTCCTAAACTTTTGATCTCCATTTCAGATTATTGTACCTTGTACCCTTCAGTTTTAAATCTCTTTCGGGCCATTTAGAGCCTTGAACCGCCATATACATCATTTTGACCTTCCACTTTCTGTTTTGGCGCTTCTACTACAATTTTGTTACACCGGTTGAAAGTTTATTTTTATTTTAACCGTTTCATTTCCACACGGGGAATAACCTCGAGCATTTATTCCTTGGTAGTGTACTATTCCTCTCGAGTAGTGCAACCTTGAATCTTTGATTTGAAACGTCAATAATCGTTTAAACATCTTTTGAAGGTTTGAATTAATTCTTTGAAATCAAACCTCATTCGACAATTTTGCAAAAGTCGTTTCCTCTTCATTCAAAATCTTGTTTGACGCTTAATTATCAAACTTTTGATTTTCCCTTTCAATTCCTTGAGGGAAATTTCTATTTCTTTTAAATCTCGTAATAACCCCTCTTTGACTATTGCAAACTTGGACACTTCTTGACAAGTGTTTATCTTATTCTGAGACCTTTTGGTGTACTCGTTTTGTCTCTATGGCTCCTTCATGATGAGATTCTTGCTCTCTTTTGATTTCCATCTTTCTAGTCCTTCTGGTGCTCGACCTTGCACCTTTACCTTGCTTTTCTCATTGTGTGATGTTTCCTTATTTAAAACTCATGTGAATCAAGATTTTCTAGTTCACCAACATCCATCTTTGTTAATCAAATGACTAACAATCAAGGTCACTTTCTTAATGTTCTCAAGCTCGGTGTTCTTTTTTCATACATTGAGAATATCTTCAAGTCCATCTGGTGATGTCCTAACATCTCAGCTTTCTAAAGGCTTATATGAAAGCCTATTACCATTCTTTCAAGTTGCCACTGAAGTCTTTGTAGACCACCGTATCTTGCAGAATTCCACTCTCTTAAAAGAACTTCATCTGCATGGTGTTCTTTTGTTTTCCTTCTGGTGGCTATCTTGTGTATTATGATACAATACCTTATTCTTCATCCTGGAACCAACTTCAACTTTCCTCGACGCGGAATCATCTTATTTTGCTTGTAACCCAATCGACCTTCCTTATTTCAATTGCATCGTACCCTTCCTTGGCTTACCTAGTTGACATACCACCATGGTACTCAACTTATTACTTCTCAACTTCTTTTATCTTCCAAGCTAACCCTAATTGGCACGAGGATTGGATCTGACTGTCAGAGAGAAAGTATGGCAATGTATGTTCTCCACCCACAGGGAGTCTCAGAAGTCTTTCAGCCGGGATCCTTACAGTTCTTCAGCAAGCTTGTGGTGCCATGATGGAAGTTGGGATCTAAAGAAGTCAAGTGTGCCAGAAGTGCAGTTTCGGCTGGGAAGATTCAGCTTTCCGGGTATAGGTCAGCAGGAGCAATCAAAGAGCGTAAACGATGATTGCAAGATTCGAGGCGATGGATGAGTTTGTAAAAGAAGCAAGACAAAGATCCAAATTGTTTCCGGTTACAAGTGAGTGGTTGGAGCCCAACCACCATTGGTCACGAAAGTTAGATGAAGATGGCAACAGCTTGGCATTGGAATCGCCTTTGGGTTCTGAACGTGGAAGATCGGGAAGGACAATGAAGAATGATAACCTCGAGATGGCAATTGCGGTTCCTCTCGGAGTGACCAAGAAGTACAAGAATTGGAATAGTACTGCTGGCGATCTTTCAGGAATATAGAGGTAGAAGAACATGAGTTTCTGGGATGAAGTGGAGCGAAAACGGAATACGAGACCAGAGTTGATACAGCAAGCCGACAAAAAGATTGAAGTAGATCGTCGCCACCTCGAGATACCTCAAGACAGGTGGAAGAGTTGGGAAGATGGAAGAAGAAGAAGACGGTACGAGTTAGGAGACGGAACGCTTCGCAAAGTCCAGAGTTCAAGTACCTCTCGGTTACGTTCGAGTTTCGAGGACAAACTCCTCTTAAGGGGGAAGGAATGTAACATCCCGACTTTTTGTAAAAGGGTAAAATAGTCATTGGGTGTATTTACTACGACCTAATTATTATTTGTCCCATTTATTTGATTGAAAAGGAATTAATTAAAGGATTTAGCTATTAATTATAAAGGATTTGATTATTGGCTATAAAAAGGAGTTAGTCCCCAAATTAATTCATTAGTTCACAAGCATCAGAAGAAGAAAAAAATGGAACGGCGCACACAGAAGGAGAAGCAACGCAAAAGAAAGCGAAATAAAAGGAAGAACCGTGTGATCAATCCGTTCGTCTGATCAAGAAGCCGCAGGAGAGAAAAGTGATCAGCGCGAGGAGACGCAACTTTGGAAAACAACATCTCTCGATTTCGTAAGTTTCCAGTTTAGCCCTAGTTTTCGGTATTCGTAGAGTTCAATTCTTGAAAAATTCATATCTTTTAATCCGTAGCTCTGTTTCACAGCCATGAGTAGTCGAAACGATCGTCTTGAAGCGTAGAATAATCTAAAAATTGTTTCACAGCAGTAAACCCAGGTAACCTTCAGTTTTACAGGCTGTTTCTGTTTCGTTTTTCTGCAAGGAAATAGGATTTTAGGGTTTCTTGCTGATGACATAGGTTCTGGGATTGAGGATCAACAGTTGTTGCGGCTGCTTGGTGTGTTGCTTGTGGTTTTGCTGGCAATTAAGGTAAGAGGCTCTTCCTATGATTCCAATTATCGTTTATAAGGTTTAGATCAAGTCTTAAGGTGTTTAGATGATAGAAAGATGTGTCTTTTCGTTGATCAAAGGATCATAGATGTTTTGGAATGTTCAACTATGTTTATCTATGTTTTACTGTGCTTAATTTGAGGTTAATTAGGTTAGAAACGAATGGGAATTCGTGTCTTGATGATTTTAGCGTTTTGGGAAAAACCTAGGCGGACGGGCGTCTGAATTAGGCGGACGGGCGTCCGAGATCCTAGTAGCCCAGACGGGCGTTTGCATTAGGCAGACGGGCGTCTGAGGTTAGATTTTGATTCAGGATGTAGCCCTTTTTGATGGACGGGCGTTCGAGGTTAGTGAACGGGCGTTCGGTTTCGGACGGGCGTCCATAGGGTTTTAAACGGGCGTTCGGGGTTAGACGGGCGTTTAGGCTTTTCAAACGGGTGTTTGACCTGTTTTATTTGTTTTCATCGTTTCAGCTTAGATTCAGGGTTTATACTCATGTGTTTACTGTTTTAAACCCTTAAACATGATATATTAACATTGAATAAACATAAACAAGCTTGAATTGAGCTTCTGATTCGTTCAGTTAAAACACCGAATGTACTCATAAAGGGAGTTGAAGTTCGGATCCGTCGGAAGAGCATGATAGGCTTGTGCTTTGATGAATTAGTATTCATCATTGTCTGTGTAATTGCTTGGCCTTGTCCGTGTCTAGTGGTCTAGGAAGAGAGTAGTTAATGTGAGGGAGATTAATTGAAAACACTCAGGTGGTTAGTTAATCATCCTAATAAATACGTACTTGACTAGTAAAAGATTAAACAACATGTCTCTCTTGGCTAGGCACCAGCTAAATCGCGATGTATGCCTACCTCGAAGGTGGAAGAACTCCGTGGTCAACAAAACCCTAAGTACGGAGGGACTCACCGAGATGTGCGCATCTTTGTCCGAGTCTACCTTTTCTAGACTTCGTGGATATTGGTGTGATCCACTAATATGTTGCAAAAGAGTGTCCCAAAGGTGGATGCGCGTAGTGCCCTTGAGTGCGGTTGTAACATAGATAAGTTAGGTAGAAACGTTTAGTCAGTTCATGTTGATGGACATGAAATGAACCCCAGATTGAGTCGGCCACACAAAGATAAATAATTAAACGATTAAATATCTTTTCTTTATAAACCTTAATTGTTGTCGTAGCTTCTCACTTTTATTAAGTACTTTGTACTTACCTCTTTTGCATTTTCTTTTGTATGCATTGTGGGGTGAGAAGACGAACCGGATGATCAAGTGTAGATGACGACCTTTGAAGACTTTGAAGTCTTGACAAAGCTCTTAGTTTATTTCTTTGTAAAAGTTGTTCTAGACTAGTTGTATTTCTTTTCTTAGACTTGTTGTACTTCTACTTTTAAGACATCGTATTGTATAAGTCTTTGGGTTTTTCATCGTTGTAATCTTAACTATCCATCTTTAGCATGGTTAATTTCTATTCATAGTAGCTTTTTTGTTTGTACCCGAGTCTTTTTAGCTTCCGTTTGCTTTTATTTGATACGACGATGTAAAGGCTTGCGTATAATATTAGATTTATTTAATGCTATACGCGCCGAACGTTTCTCTTCCGGATAAGGGCTCAATATCCGGGAGCGGGGCGTTACAGTTTCAACATCGGCCATTCAGCTGCCCCAGTGCTGGTTTTCTTGCCAATTTTTCCTTCCGCTCCACCATTCACCTGTTCCTCTTAATTTACTTTTCATGGTGGTAGAAGAGATGAGGGAAAGAAGAGAAATATGGTTGGAAGCTTGGCCGGATGAAAAGGTTGATGAGGAGAGGGGTAGGACGATGCCATTAGATTCATTTGTTGGAATTGAAAATGAGAAAGATAGAAAGGATGGGGTTAATCTTGTCCAACATGTGTTATTTTGTCCTTATAACCAATTATATTTTTTAGGTGTCCTAACTGCTTATTAAGTCTCCAAATCAGTCCTTATAAACAAATACCCAAAGATTTTTATAGTGCAACCGTTAGGATGGTTGTATCAAGTTGCATAAAATAAAGCCTTTCGTCTTTACTCTCTTTCACATAAAACATTTTTATCTTGTTTCAGATTAGAAATGAAATGTTGTAATTATTTCACTTGATACAACGTTTATACAATAGTCATAAAATTTTCCCTTAGGGAATCATTAAGATTAACTAAAAATTGGCGGCAAACTTAGAGAATCATTATATTGTAATTTAATGTAAAATTCCGACCCAAAAAGTTGAGCTTTCTTTTGGATTCGGATCGTCTGGCCATGCTCTGGAATAAGATCGCCGGTATCCATAAATAATATATCGTATATTGATAAATAATCATTATGTTTTATTTGGATACGAATTTTTTGGACTTAATTCGATTCAAGGAGAATAAGTGAAATAAAATAATGTGAATTATTGATTTGATAGTTGAGAGTTTTTTTTTGTGAATGCTATAAAAAAAACTGATATTGCTGAGAATATCACAATTAAGAGATTAATCTGTTATCGTATATGTGAGATTCTGAATAATCGTATGAAATGCAAGGAATGTAAATTGGAGCAAATGTGTCAACAATTTGGCAGAAGTTGTCTGCTTTTGTATAATATAGCATGTCCTTCATGATGGAATATTTCCGCTATTTATAGGCCTAGGAATAGTTACAAGAATAATAAACGTAAATAATGAATGTGGTTGACGTGGCGTGCTCTGATTGGATGTAAAGATGACCTTCGAGGATTGTAAGCAACTTGTAACCATCGAGCTTTAACTCATGTTGCCTGCTTAGCCGGATTTGTCCGGGTCGGGGTCAGACTGTCTAGCTGTGGGGAGAGCAGGTCGGCCATCAGTGCTCCTCACCGGCCTGTAACTGATGGTTTGGAGGCTTTGCAGATCGACGCTCTTATGCCTTTCCGTGATAAATATTGTTAAGGTGTTAAGCGAACTAGATGATAACTCGGCCCGGCTAATGAAAGAGCGGACCATGTGGGCCGAGGACCCTGTGACTTGGGCCTAGAAATAGAAGCCCAGTTGATCACTCTGTTGATGTAGTGCCATAAACCCAATAGGGTTGGACCGGATCCGACCGTGTCAGGTCATTTCTACTACGTCGTTATGATTATACATGTAATAAACGACTTTTCTATTATTATAATTTTCTTTGTTTAATAAACTGTGATAGAGGAACCATGATGGTGATTATGGCTGATGAGATCTCGATTCAATTCAAAAGGTTTTGATACTTAAATGTCTCTAGTTGTATGTGCTATTAAATGGGACATTAATAGTATGATTAGACTAGCACGTATTAGATGTCTTCTATCTTACAAAGATAGGGACATATCTCGTCTATCAAAGTGTAGGGATACTTGGACTGTACGTGGACGTGTATTAGAGAATGTGTACTGATAACGTCAAAATTATCTAGGGTGTTCAGCAGTGGATTTGTGATGACGCTTAATATAGTCTATCCTATGGCATCAATATTCTGTCCATTATGAGCTAAAAATAGTTATTTTGACCTATAATTATGAACCATTTAAGTTGAATATCATATGTCGGGTTCGTGAGTCGAGAATTCTGCACCTTGCGTTTATTTTCCCTATTTCGATATTATTTCGTGCGTTATTTGATTATTTTCAGAAAACGAAATATTGGGCAGAGCATTATGGACGATTCTGGATTGGACAGAATGAAAGGATTGGGCCTAGGGTATTCCAGAAATATAAAGACAAAAATACCCCGGGTTTACCGAGGTCTGCCGCCGACCTACCGAGGGTCCAAAATCTTCTGAAATGCGTTTTCTTGGACGATGGATAGATCTAGGTGTTTCTAAGTGAGATTATGTAACTATAAATAAGAGGCTTCAGCTCAGAATTCAATGTAACATTGGTAGTACACAAATTTCAAGGCAAAATTATGAAATAAAAGTTCTTTGTTCTTTATTTTATTATTTTATGAGTTCTGGTCGGAGAGACGACGGAGTCACCACCTAGGGACAGATCCGAAGGAGATCTACACTCGTCTTCGAGGGTGTGATTTTCTATCTTTTCCATGATGTAGATCCGTCGTTGTTCTACTTGACTAGTATGTTTTAATTGATTATTTAGTTTAATTATATAGTAGTTAGTTTATTTTACCCCATGTGTTATAGATCTAATTTGTTGGTGAAGAAATCATTAAATAGTGGTTGCGTTCTTCAGATCTGCAACGATATATATCGCTAGATCTGAATACCTAGTAAATTAATAGTTCATGATAATCGGCGCCATCTACGTTCATCGATAGATATAATTTACATGTTAGTAGCCTGATCAACTATTTGCATGTCTTTGTAAATTAGCATGAAGTACTGATAGTGTAGTGTTAATTTGGACATTATCTTGATGGACCCTAGGAACGTGCTGATCAGTGTCGACAACTATCTAGGCGGGTTAGCGGTATGAGTTAGCGCTCAATACCGACAGCTGTAGTTGTTTATGTGTATGGGCAATTATAGACCAATTAAAGAGGGTAGCTTTTGTATAGATTGTCTACTACCATGGTCAGAGTAGATAGGGTTATGAGTTGTACCCGTAGCTGAACAATGAAAAAAAAATTCACCAATGGGGGAGGACTATTGCATGTGTGGGGGAAATAACTAATTACTCATAATTGAACTAATACATTAGGAACTCTTGTTTACTCCGTGTGAACTAGCGTAACCTTGTTAGTTTGTGGCACCAGTTTTACTACTATCTAGATTATAGTTGGTCGTAGACCATTAAATGTGACAAGCTCAATCTTGATAATTTGACGTTCTTAAGAGTCTCTGTGGGATCGACCTTGACTCGCTAGTACTCTACTACGATATACCTAGTCCTATTGCTAGTAAGTGCTTTGCATGCGATCAAGATTTTCTGGCGCCGTTGCCGGGGACTCGTGTCAAGAATACTTTTTATTTGAGATTGAGTGTCTGTATATATTTGAGTCTATTTTATATTTTTTTTATATTGGCGTCGTACAAAGTCAGTTCTGTTAAAATCTAGAAAAAAAGTATGTCCGGTTTACTGAGGGTATACCGTGGTAAACCGGGAGTCCTGCAGATTCGCAGATCATTTCACACTACCATTAATCGAGTCATGAGTCAGAGTATATATTTGAGTCTGCCAGGCATGCGTAACAGCCACCGAGGCAAGTCACTAAGCTTTTTATTTTCTTTTGTGTCTTGTAGTACGCTACACGAAGTTCAGCAGCCAAACTCAAGAGATTCATACCTGAGATTGAAAAGTATGCTAGACAAAGAGAAGGGAAGCTCGAGAGAATACTGTTACGATGGCAGACGATTTGGGCTCACCCGAAAGAGATCACAGCGAGAAGGAAGAAGAGATTCCACCTTTGAAGGATACATAAATCAACATGGCACAGAATGGACAAAATGGAACATGAGTTGTGGTACAAGCACCAAGTTATGCAATGCCAATGATTGAGCAGTTTGTACCAACAATTGTTCATCCAGAAGATGCGGTTGAGATCTTTCACCCGAAACCGAATGTGAGACAAATGGTGACTAACTACACTACCATCCATGGAGTACCGAACGAAGATCCTAGTGTACATGTAACCAACATCTTGGAGATAGTCAGCACAGTCAAACCAATAGGAGTACCTGAAGATTAAATCAAGCTGATGTTGTTTCCATTCACTCTGAAAGACAAAGCGAAGATATGGTTATTGTATCTAGCACCATGATGGATCCAAACTTGGACCGGTCTTCTACAGAAATTTATGAACAAGTACATCCTGCCTGGGAAGTCACTACAGATGAGACATGATATTATGAATTTCAAGCAGAAACCCACTGAAACATTCGAAGAATCTTGGGAAAGGTTTAAGGAAGCACAAAGGAGATGCCCTTACCATGATATCACATTTCCCGTAAGAATGCATAGTTTCTATCATGGATTAAGGCCAAGTGAACAAATGAGAGTTGATGCATCAAGCAACGGATGTTTTGCGTTGCTATCACTTGAGGAAGCCGAAGAGAAACTGGAGTAAATCGCACTTAGAAGTAAATGGGGAACACATCAGATTGAGACCACAAAAGTAGCTGAATGCGTATTTGGAGAAGATACTTCTCAAAAGATCTTATAAAAGCTAATGGAAATGAATGAGAAGATAGATGGCATGCAAGATCGCATCGCCAAGGTTGAGAAAGTTCAAGAAATCGAAGCAACCAACACTGAGGATGTGAACAATATAGGGAGGCAAGGAAATCCTTTTAGGGGCGGATATCTCCCAGGTTCTCATTACCACCCTGGTTTTTGACTGAGTGATCCTAACGGTGGAGAGAGACCAAGACAAACTGGTGGATTTATGCCTCAATTCAACAAGTCAGGTGGTTGGGAAGCATCCATGGATAAAATGAGCTCTACTGTGACTGATACGATCAATCAACTTACAAAATCCATGACTGAGCTAAATATAAACATCACCACATATTGTCAAAAGAATGATACAAGACTGACCAATCAGGAAGCCTTAGTGCAGAATCTGTCGTACCAAGTTGGGCAGATCTCCGAACAAGTGTCAGCCCGTCCTCCCGGTGGATTGCCAAGTAACACTGAGAAAAATCTGAAGGACATGAATGCAATAATGACTAGAAGCGGAGAGGAACTGCCTGGACTAGTTATACCAACCGCCCAGAAGAATCGAAGCGAACAACAGAAGTAAAGCGTAATCCGGAGAAAAAGAGGGGCCGGTAAATCGGGACACTACCCGATAGACAATCAGGAAGAGCAGCAGCAAGCAACATGTAAGTCTTCACAAACTGTAACTATTAATCCTTCTACTTTACCATATACCCTTAGGAATAATAAACCGAACAATGATGATGCTCGTTATTCATAGAAATATTTAAGAAGTTGCAACTGAATATACATTTGGTAGAAGCTCTGGCCGGAATGCCAGAGTTTGTGAAGTTCTTGAAGGAAGCAATATCTACAAAAAGATAATTGTTAGACCTTGAGACTATATGCCTTAACGAGGAATGCTCGGCAGTTTTGCAATGCACAATGCCACCTAAGTGTAAAGATCCTGGGAGCTTCCTTATACCTTGCATAATTGGAGGATGTTGGTCCCTTGGAAAGTCTAACACAAGTTTAGAGGGGGGTGAATAAACTTGTCACTAAAAACTAGATTTTAATCTATTAAGGTTCAGTTAAAACTTGTGTGGAGTTAAGCTGACTGAGCTGAGTCTAAGTCAAAACTGACTTATAACAAACAGAGTCAACCGGAAGCGGATATAATTCTAGACTTTTTCTTGATCTTGTTATTCTCTTGTGAAAGCTGAGTGTGCTAAATTGAATTCTGGAGAATGTCAGTTTGTGAGCTGTGAGTTGTGTAACAATCAGTTCTTCACTATGCTGTATGAACATAAATAAATGCTGTAAAAGAATGAAAGTGTGAAAAGTAAATAAACCAAGAGTTATATAGGTTCCAGGTGGTGTAATCCTGTCAGTCCTCTCTTCCCCTGTGGTGTAGGAGGAAAATTATACTAGAACTTCTTGAGGTGAGCTGTTACAAAAAGTCCTAAACAATAGTCATTGGCTAATCCTAGCTTCACTATCTAAAATGTCAAAGAACAGGTTGGATTGATGCTCTTCAAATGCTTAAACCACTGGCCCTTGAAGGGTTACATATGTCTCTTCACCAGCTACCACCACAAACATAGTCTACCCGACTGCTGATACAACTGTCCTTGGCAAATCCTTCACCGGATTGCTTCATAGTCTGAACCTTTGATTAAGAATCAAAGTTGGGCTGAGAATCAATAAATTGATTCTTGTTTGTGGTTCTTCAAAGTGTCAGATTCTGAATAAATTCTGTGTATCTTGAACACTTGAATAAATTCTTGATTGATCTTGTTAGCGCAGATATAGACGATAAATCGAATGAACTAGACTCTTGCACAAGAATGCTTGTAATCTTGTTAATTCTTGGTAAATCATTTTTTTTATCCTGGGTGCAAAGTCCTCCATTTATAGTGTAAGGTCGAACGTTCATTTCGCTTGAATTTGAATTGTATCAACGTCTATCTTGTAACGGCTATATTTTGTGACCGTACTAACTTGTCAGTATTTCATCCAATAGAGTTGCTTCCTTTACAACGTTCGATTGTACCATCTGTTTGTTGGATGACTGACTTATAAAACTGAGTTTCCTAATCAGTTTTATACTGAGTTCGTCAGTTGTCAGTTTCTTGACTGATTTGGAGCATTAACTGAGATTTTACTCTTATTGAAATATCAGTACTCCAGTTTTTCATCTGATTATTATTGACTTAATCAGAGTTCACCTTAAGCATATATCTTCTAAGAATTCATTGTCCTTATGACTTATAGGTCTTCATACAAGATCCATAAAGTCAGTTCAGGTCACCACAAACTTGCTTGAATTCTAACTTTATAGTCTCGAATTTTATACTGAGTCTGTACCCTCAGTTCTTCAATTCTCTATAACTGAGTCTGCTCTTCACCTTTTCGCTTTAGATAAGCTAATCGAGTTTGTGTCCTCAAATGAACTTACATTCTTCAGTTCTGAGTGAGCATTAGTTCTTGTGTAGTCTGAGTCAGATGACATGTCTTTTCCAGTTTCTTGATGATTTCCAGTTTTTAGTTTTATGACACTCCTATCAATTACAGTGCTTGTCTGATATAACCTATACAATTATCAGACTCTAGTAAACGTATACATTCAGTTCTAGACATCTTTTAGCCTTTCACTATAACAGCTAGTTTCTGCACTTCATCAATGGGGTGTAAACAAATATGTTCTTGCATAAGATGAATCATCATGAAAACTAAATTTTATTCCCAAAAATTTCCCCTCTTTTTGATGATGCCAAAACCCTCTTTAAAAGAAAATCTTAAAGATAAAAACAATACAAATCAAAGTAAATCTTCAAACCGCATTTCATTAAGATTTTACAAAAACTGGATCAAGTTACACATTTTATATAAACTGAGATAAAGCTTAAGAAACTTTCTATTTAGCTAAGACATACTTCCTTATATTGTCATGAAGGCGATATTCTCCTTCAATCTTTGTGTATTCAATACTGAACGTCTTGAGGTAGTCCACTTGGCTTGTTAGCTTCCATTTTCTCCACATAGCTAACATTGGCAAATGACTTTCATCTTTGTAATAAGTTTCAAACTCATTGACATCTGCTTTCATTTATTCAGTTTTGTCTTTGATTTGCAATCTATCTTCAATCATTTTGATTTTCTTGTAGTTTCCCATTTTTTGTTTACTATAAAGATCACACAAAAAGTAGTTGAGTGATTCTTCATAATTCTGTATCTGTACTTGGCTTTCACATGACTGTAGTCTTCAACAAACTTCATCCAGAGATCGTCAATGAGAGTTTCGCTCACTACCAAAGTTGATCAGATTTGAGTATGAGTTGCTCATCAGTTAGTTCTTCAACTTCTCTGATGTTGGATTCTGTAGCTGATTTTACTTTCTTCAGTTATGTCAACTCAGTTTCCAACTTTAGTTTTTCTTCACATAACTTCATCTTTTCTTCCTCCACTTCCCCCTTTTTGGCATCATACAACTCATTGATTAGTTGATGTGTTGTCTTCTGATTGTTGACATTTCATTCTAAGAGGTGAGGACATCTCTGAGTTGAGTTTCTAACACATAAATCCATTGATTGAGGTGCCATTTAGCTTGAGCATGAGTTTCTCGATCTTACATAGTTGTATGTTCAAGTTTTTCTTTCAAACTGAGAATCTCCGAAACTGAATCTGATGTGGATTTCTCGGTAATGTCCAACTTAGTGTGAGTTGAGACATCGGTTTTCTTCCTGTAATCCAAGTAATTGGAAACATGTGATAGAAGACCACTTAAATCATCCTTCTGGTTGAGCATAATCTTCAAGTCTTCCTGTGCTTGGCTCAATTCTTCTGTTGTAAGCTTCTCAAATGGGTCTTCTTCTTATGTTTCTTGGATTCGAGACTGATTGGCATCTTCAAATAACATTAGTTGTTGATTAACATCATTTCTTGCTTCTTCTTCTTTATTGTCTGTTGTCTAAGTTTCAACTGGCAATTCTTCTTCCTTAGTATCAGTTTGTGCTGGTTGATCAAGCTGAGTGCTTGACCTCAAAACTGTACTCTTTTGAACTTCTTTCCATGAATCATCATCTTTCTTCTTTGATATTTCCTTAGGTATGGATGATGTGGTTGATTCAGTTCTCTTGGATATCTCTCAAAATCTGTTATAGCAGTTGTTGAGAAACTTTTCCATAGGAAATAAGGCGTAGAGACTTGGTATTTCCAGTTTCTCCAACAATAGTTTTTCTTCATTAAGTAGAGTAGCTTCTCGAGAATCTTCAGTCTTGAGCTTCATCTTTATCAGTTTGATGATCCTATCAGTATCAAAGAGATACTCCTTGGGTTACTGAGTTTCCGGTTTCTGATGCTCAATATTCACAATGGAAACTTGTTTCTCAGATATTCGTTGTTGAAGTTGAGAAACAATTCTAGGAACTAATGCTTTCGTTTTCGCATCGCTTGTCGCGGGTTTTTCCCTCAATTGATGCTAACTGACTCAAAGTACCTGGGTCCAATTATGCAATTTTCTAACATTTTTGAGAGAAAATTAAATTCTGTCTTGAGTAAGCTTGTGCTCCCGGTCTGTGATACTGCGTATTCTCCAATAATCGCTATATCTTTCCATAGTTTCTCCTTTTGTTCATTAGTCAGCTTGATGCCTGCTGATCCTCCGGATTTGTCAAACCCAAAGATTTCTGCAATTAGATCTTCGGTGACCTTGATCTGCTTATACAGTTGTTCTACCAAATTGATAGAAGTCTCCAATGCCTTCTAAACATACACTTTTCAGATCGATGTTGAAAACAGCATCCAAACCTTTAATTTTCCGGATTTTTGTTGCAATTGAATTGACTAGAGTTTGATCAATATATTTTGCAATATACTGTTCAAGAGATACGATCATTCCGGGTTCAACAATAGTGAGAGTCATTTTTCTGGATTTGATTGAGAATTTGAGAATTTGAAATTCAGAGAGTGAATTCAAAATTTAAGCATAAGAAATTACAAAAGAAAATTCTGGGTATTTATAATTTATAGCAGGGGTAGTTAAGAATTGAGTAGGACATTAAAACGTCTTGTCATAAATATTTTGAGATTGTGAAAAGGTGGATGAGTGGAAGATATGGACGGTTTAGATTGAGAAGGACCATATATTTTCTTGACATCTGTAGCTAGAAAATAGTGAATAGAGTAGGTACGGTGTATCAATAGCTGTATACGTTCAGTTTTGTCCTTGTGCTGAATTCAAAAACTCAGTTGTTGTTGGTCCCTGGAAAGGCTAACACAAGTTTAGAGAGGGGTGTGATAAACTTGTCACCAAAACTTTCCTAAAATCGAAAAAGCCCCAGAACTGAAGCTTTTGCCAAACTCAAACCGATGCTCGCTTAGTTTTGTTCCTGTCCTTTAACTTGTGCGGAGTTCAGCTAACTCAACTGAGTATAAGTCAATACTGACTTATATTTAGTCTTGTTAACTGGCAGCAGATATAAATTAGCCTTTAACAACTAGTTTACTTAGTTTCAAAGTGAAAACCAGATACATGTAACTATAATAAAGTAAATGAATGCGTAAAGTAAATAAACAAGAGTTATAAAGGTTCCAGGTGGTGTAATCCTGTACGTCCTCTCTTCCCCTGTGATGCGGAGGAAAATTCCACTAGAACTTCTTTGAGATGGCCCGGTTACAAAGAGTCCTAAACTGATAGTCCTTGACTAATCCCTTGCTTCACTATCTAAACACTTGTAGAACGGGTGGGATTGCTGCTCTCCAACTGTTTGAAACACTGGTCCTTGGAGGGTAGAATTGCCTATTCATCAGTTCATCACAATCACAGTCTTCCTGACTGCACTCAACTGTCCTTCACACCTTCTTGGTGTTTCACAGTCTAAACCTTTGATAAAATCAAAGTTGAGATCTGAATCAATAACTATGATTCACTTGTGATTAGAGCTTTTCTTCTGGATAAATAAATTATGCACGGATCTGTGTTTCTTCAAATGATAGAACTTGATTTTGCTTGAATGTGCTTGGACACTTGAAGAATTTCTTGATCTTGCAATTACGTACTTCGCAGGAGTTCTTTCTGAAAATGGCTTTCCCCCTTAATTAGATCTTTCTTGACTAGATAGATTCTTTTTAATTCCTCTTTCTCTTTCTCACCACACCCTCTTTTTGATGTTGTAGAGGTAGTCTATTTACAGGAGTTCATTCAACGTTCATCCTGCTTGAATCTTGTAACGGCTATATTTTGTGACCGTTCTGATTTGTCAGTAGTTCATCCAATAAATCACTTCCTTTATAACGATTGACTGTACGATCAGTTTAATGGATGACTGACATATAAAACTGAGTTTCCTTATCAGTTTTATACTGAGTTTGTTACTTGTCAGTTTCTTGGAGCATTAACTGAGATTATACTCTTCTTCAAATATCAGTACTCCAGTTTTCATCTGATTATGATTGACTTAATCAGAGTACACCATAACGAATTATCTTCTAAGAATTCATTGTCCTTATGATTCTTAGGTCTTCATACAAGAACTATAAAGTCAGTTCAGGTCATCACAATCTTGCCTGAAATCTAACTTTACAGTCTCGACTTAATCTTCATAACTGAGTTTGAACCCTTAGTTCTTCAATCTTCAATAGCTGAGTCTGTGACCCTCAGTTCTTTAGTCTTTATAGATAAGCCAACCGAGTCTGTAACTCTCAGCGAAGTTATCTTCTTCAGTTTTCTATTGGTGTGTTCTATTGTTCAGTTTCTATAAATCTCAGTTTCTTACTTTATCAGTTCCAACCTTGAACTATTACAGTGCTTGTCTGATTTAACTTATACAAATATCAGACTCTAATAAATCCTATACATTGATATCTAGACATCTTTTTGCTTTGCGCTATAACAGCTAGTTATGACACTTCATCAATGGGGTTTAGAATATTTAACTGATTAAGCGATGAATCATCATCAAAACATAAATTTTATTTCCAACAGTGAGATCCACCAATATGTTGCACCCAGTTACTTCGTGGTGAGTAGCACCATGCATAGTGCCCTTGAATGCTGATGTAACACAGATAAGCTAAGCTAGAAACGTATAGTCATGACATGTTGATGGACATGAAGTGAACCCTAGATTGAGTCGGTCTCATAAAGATACTTTAATAATCATAATAATAACCTTCCGTTGTATTACTTAGTTATTCATTAGCTTCTCACTTTTACTAAGTACTTTGTACTTACCTCCTTTGCATTTTCTTTTGTATGCATTGTGTGGTGAGAAGATGAACAGGTTGACCAAGCGTAGGTGACGAATTTTGAGGACATTGATGCCTTGACGAAGCTTTTAGTTTATTTTCTTTTTCGTAAGGGTTGTACTAGGCTTGTTGTTCTTTTAATCCTACACTTTTGTAAGTTATGTTTGTACTTTTAAGACATCTTATTGTATAAGTTTTTGGGTTTTTCGTTATTTTAATTTAACTATCCATCTTTAGTATGGTTAATTTCCATTCTTGGTAGCATTTATGTTTTTACACGAGTCTTTTTAGCTTCCGTTTTCTTTTATTTGATACGACGACGTAGATGCTTGCATATAATATTAGATTTATTTAATGCAATATGCGCAGAACGTTTCTCTTCCGGATAAGGGCTCGGAATCCGGGAGCGGGGCGTTACAGTTTTAGCATCTGAATTCGCAGCTGAATCACAATTGACTTGAGCAATTAGGCCACCACTATCAAAGCGTCTTTTGTCATCAATGGAAGAAACATTCACAAATGCTTCTACAGATTCTTCAAGTTCTTTGTGTTTTCAGATGTAAAATCGCTGAGATAAAGAGACGGGTTATGCGATTGACTTTCATCACAAAAAGATGATTTGATGTAATTACAACTCGACCGACTTTCTATGATTTCTATTTCTTAATTTGTATGTTGAAATTTTCTTTCTAATTTCAGCCATACATCTTTGGCAGTTGAACAAGAAGATACAAGACAAGCCATAGGAGGACTTAGAGCATTTAATAAAATCGCTAAAGCTTTCAAATTAAATGAAAGAGATTTTTCAACATCAGATTTTGAAACGGGTTTATTTCTCTGAAGGGATGAACCATCCTCTCTAATAAACCAAAGACAGACATCTTTAGCTTCAAGATGTATTCTCATATGATTATTCCACAAATCATAGTTATGCCCGTCAAAGTGAGGAGGTTTATCCTAAGAGGACTCCTCCCAAAGACTAGCAAACTGTGATGCATAATTCATCATGAAATTAACAAAAAAAAAAGGATTACGATAATACTTTTATGTTTACAAACAGAGTTGTTTGAGGGAAAAAAATATTCTTCAAGATGTTCTAAAAATAAGATATTAATCCATTCTTAATGAGAGACTTTACTGGGAGCAGATCGGCAGTGTATAAACAATAGTTATAGGCAATATTCAGCAGAGAGGTAGTCTGCAAATCTACCAGAACACGGTAAATCAAGTGAGAATTATCGCAGAATTTAATAGTAGAATATTAGCAATTCAAGCCTCAGAATTTGCCAAAAAAAAACAAAAAAACTCAAAGAATTTATATGTTTATGTATCAAGAAGTATGCAGATAGTTCATAACATAATTATCAGAACATAATTGTCCGAACTTCTGATTCACAGCAAATTCGAAACTTAAGCACAGAAGCAGGATTTGATCAATACACAAAGTAATATAAAAACTTAGATCAACTAGTAACCAAGCTCTGCTACCACTTGTTGGATCTTAAATGAGCAGTACTATGTCCTAGAGGGGGTGAATAGGATATATAGCCTTTTTAAAATTTTACTTAACCTTTTTCAAACTCTAATTAGACAGTTAATTAATTATAGAGTTCCAACTACTTAGGAAGTTGTTAGACCAAATTATGCGGAAGAACTAACCGGTTAACGTGTTGTTCCTAAGGTACTAGGTGATCAAGTTATATATTACTTTTATTTTAACCTTAATTAATCAAAAGAGAGCATCCAATTTAGGTACTAATCTCAAATTCTACAGACAGAACGGATTCTAGTTCAAACAAATTTAGCAGGCTGATTTTAGAACTCTAATGTTACCAAACAAAATTGTAGTTAGATCAAAAAACACAGCAAGCAGTGTAGATCTTTGGCGGACTTAATATGAGACGATGGAATCACTCAAGTGTAGTTATTAATTAATATCACAAACTATAATGTTTATATAAACTAAAATATTGCATTTACTTGAAGATCAAATGTCAATACAGCAAATACGATGAAACATCAATATACTTATCAAATATTCTGTGTAAATATGTAAAGAATAGGTTAATTGATTCAGACAATTATTGCTGCAAGTTATCAAACTAATTAATTCAAAAATGTCAAAATTGAGAATTAATTAAGTGATATTTCTAGTCCAGATTCGAGCACACATATAACGGGTTTTATCTTGATTACCTAAATCATACAATCCTAGGTGTATCACAACAATCACCACATAGATTTTCCAATACACTTCAGTTTATTACAATTACAATATTTTCCAATATTCAGAAATTAAAATGAAGATACAATAGATGAACGGATTCTGACTTGTTAATCTTTAGCTCACACTGCAGTGAGAACATCTTAAACACAACAGTGACACACAGTCACAAAGATTCAATCACAATTCTGTTACTAAAGATTAACACAAAAGAATAAATACAACATTCAGTACTTAAACTAACCAAGTTCTTATTTCATAAAGCGGATGAAAGTAGCAACTTGATAGAAAAAGTAAAAACGTGAAATTACTGATATCGAACCACAAAGGTTCAGGTAGAGAGAAGCGGAAGGCTGTTACAGAAACAAACTGCGATCGCAATCCAAGCTCAAGATGGGTTTCTAGTCTTAATCTACTCAACCCAATTCAACCTTGAATCTCAAATGGATTCAAGAAGAAGCACGGCAAACAGAATTTAAATACAAGGATAATTTTTAGAATAAACAAAATGCTTGACGATGCTGGAAATCGTCTAAGAAGTAATACGGGTGAATCCCCTATGTGATAAAGATCGTAAACCCTAAGAACTCTAATTTAAATTTGAATGGATTTCGTTATGTGTTTAGACTGAGCTCTCAAGTTATTTCTGGGAGTTGCCTACGTATCCAATACTTGAATTGGAATCATGTCCTTCGTAGTTCCTTAGTGTTGTTTATATAGGTGGCATCTCGCCCCTATTACTTGAAATGCAGGTATTATAATTTATTATTATTCCCTAAGGATATACACGCATTAATCCCTATAGTTTAGAGATAATTACGGACATATTTAATGTCAATATTGGAGTCTTTATGACTAAGGATTCTTTCCTTATCTATCACCCATCGTGGAATAATAGCCGGGTTGTGCGGAGCGTACTGCGCTCAGCCCCTCAAGGCCGCTATGGCCTATCTAGGCATTTCCTCTTCGCCAGACCTAGGCCGACTTACGGTGGCTGGAGGAGGAATCTGTACCGTTCTCCCACCTAGGGTTGACGACCTGGCCTTAGGTCGGTTTCTGGGGCCCTTGGCCCTTAAAGCCCAAAGATTAAGGACTACTCATTTATTACATGCCTTGCAAAGATGACACGTGGCGTATTCTGGG
Source organism: Gentiana macrophylla (assembly GCA_026214975.1). NCBI lineage: Eukaryota > Viridiplantae > Streptophyta > Magnoliopsida > Gentianales > Gentianaceae > Gentiana > Gentiana macrophylla. The sequence goes on along the minus strand of CM047807.1, from coordinate 58,371,831 downwards.
TCGGATATCATCATAAGCCCCCCAGATCTGATTTTGCTCTTTTAGTAGGTCAGATCTGCACTATTTGGCGGTTCGGCTGGACTTTATCCGATCTCGCATTTTGAATTATCCAACTGCCAGCTGGCAGTCTATTAAACAGGTCATCATTGCACTTTGCGGAATTCGAAGCGTCTTTCTCTCCTTTTCATAACTGACATCATATGCACGTCTAGGGGGTTATAATCTGTCTTTTCATATCTGATTTTCCCACTTCTCCTACTTGCTATTAAATCAAAGATTTTTCTCTCTCAAAGCATCTGCACTTCTTAAGTAAGCATTTGTTTTGCTCTTTAATTTCTCAGTTCTTCTTTTTTGTTTTTGTCTTTCCCAGTTGATGAGGGAAAACACTGCGTCTAGTAGTTCAATTGAATAGGAGTTTGAGTCTCATTCTGAGTCTGAAACCAAATTTAACCAACCATTTATCCAATCTGAGGGTCCAATAGACATCCCTGCCCTGAACATAGTCGCTGCTCGCAGTAGTTTTGAGCAGAACGTTGCAGATCAGCCCCTTCCTAACCCAATCAGGCACCATTCAGACTTTGAATTTACCTCCTTATACCAGTGCCTTAGAGCCCACAAGACTGCTAGGACAGCTATAGGTTGTTTCAGGGTCAGATCCAAAATCACTCGGGACGATATCCAGGAAATCTGCAATCAGTACAACATTGATATGGATCACTACGTTCCCTTATTGCCTGGGGAGTAAATTTATACGCTCATCGGCCCCCTGAGGGGTATTGTAGGGTGTACAAGGAGAAATTCGTCTGTGGACTAATGGTCCCATTCAGTTAAGCTTTTCAGGCAGTTCTGAGGCATTATAACTTGAGTTCTGCTCAAATCGTCCCTAACGGTGTTAGGGCGATTATAGGCTTTGCCATCTTCTGTAGGCGGATGGATACAGAGTTCTCTGTAGACCTGTTTAGGATGTTCTACCAACACAAAATAGTGAGAAACCACAATGGGTGGTACTACTTCCCTAGCCGCACAGACCATCGGAGGGGTACCCCCATACTGTCTAAGGGGCAATCATCCATACACGAGTGGAAAAACCACATTTTCTTCATCCGTCATGATGGACGCCTGAGCTGGGGGGGATGGAACTACCTCCAACCACCCTCTGATGTGTGCCCCACTGGGGTTGGTGAACCTTTACTGAACGATATTATGGGGTCTGGCGTTCAACAGGATTTCGGACAGTGGCCCACCAAACTTATTGAGGCTGTTTGCCTCTCTGACTCTGGTCCTGAGCCTTATGAGGCTCACCCAAGAAGAGTATGAATTTACTTGTCCTTACCCATTTTGGTTGCTCGTACTATTTTCATTTTGCTTGCCTGTTTGTTTGTACTAATACTCTGTACTTTTTCAGTGGCCAATTTAGCTGACATTTTCGATCAGGCTCTTGAGGAGGAGGAGGTTGTACCTGAGTACAATGAACCACTTCAGGACCTGGAGGCTCCCAGGGATGATGTTGAGCCAGAGCCTAATCTGGCTAATCATGAGGCCAATCTTGAGGCTCCTTTTACAGAGGATCTTCAGCAGGGTGACCTAGCTGCTGGCACACAGCATATTGAACAGAGGGATGGTAGCCTGATCATCCTTGTTGTCTCTGATACTGGCGAACAGGCCTGACAATTCTCTCGCTCTGAACGAAAGAAGGCCAGGTCTGGTCAGGATGCCTCTGAGGGGGCTTCATCTTCATCAGCTGAGTTCTTGGCGGAACTGCCGGATAAGGATCTGGCTTCTATTGTGAGTTTCCTTGTGCTTTCTGAGATTTCCTTTTGTTATTTCCTTGGCTCGTACTGACCCTGTTCGTTTTATGCTTTTGTTATTTCCAGGTTGTTAAGGCTGGGAAGGAGGTCTTACACAGGCTCAACGACTTTTCCACCCAAAAGGCCTATTTGGAGAAGCAGATTGCTGATCTGGAGAAGATTATGCGTGAATAGCAAGCTGAGTTGAATGAGCTGCGAACTACTGGTACTCCACGAGAGGAGGGCTTCGCTAAGCTTTAGGCTGATCGTGAGGGGCTTGAGGCTGATATGCCGTGCGGATTGCTCATGCCATTCATGAATACAAAAGCTCCCCTCACTTTACTGGAGCCTTGAAGGTCTTACTTGGCTCAATCTTAAGCCATGGGTACACCCTGGGTGTTAATCGGGCTAAAGAGTAGTGCTCTTAGCTAATCATGTCAGATCTTCAACACGTATGGCTTTACAAACCATGAGGCAATCAGCTGGACTAGGCCAGGTTTAAAGAGTTCCAAGCTGGAGAGGACCTGGCCAAGAAATTGTTAGGTGTAGTGCCCGAAAGACAATTTGTGTGATTGTTTTTAATAATGAATGACAGAATTTATCTCACCTTATTACTTGCTTTGTGCTTGTAAATAATACACTGCTGCAAACCCTAAGTATATCAGTATGTAACCGCTTAACTCAGTGTATGGCATGCACGTGAGGATTGAGTTAGTGGTGATATACTTAAATCTGTTAGTCCGTGGTGAACTTAATCGAGTTTAGGGTCTCTTGATTAAAACACCAATAATGCGCCTAACACCTTAGGGTGTGATAGTCTTATCCGGATTTGTCGGTAGAGGGTACCTACGTGGGGCATTTATATATGATGGCATTCATATAGGATGGACCGATTTAATCTGAATTTCTCGGTATAATTCCGTAATCGAGGAATCTTATTAAATCATTAGATGATCATATATGGATCAACCTTAATCCCGAGGTGATCACGGGATGCCGCTTGTCCCGGGTAGTGTTTGATGTGTTAGTTACGGTTCACTTTAATATGTGTTCCAAGCCACTTCTCATTGGCACTATCTCCGATTTAGTGAGTAGTTCTCGATTTTCACAGACATGGAATCCATTCCTTCCTGCGGGAAGTAGAGAGACAGATCCTTTGTTTGTTAGCCCTAAGAAAGTGATCGATCCCGGGAGTTCACATTTGACTAATTAGCTACTAGTCGAGGATATGTACTAATTGATCATTAGGGGTTAATGGTAAATAAGGATAAGATATTCTCGAGTCGGGTTTACGGAGACTTCCCACTCCGAATGGACAATCTATGGAGGGTTAATCCGTATGTAGTGATTATATCAATGGACGCTTATTCACTCTATGGGTTGAGTATAAGTATACATCTATAATCGGCAGAGTTCGGGCCGGTTTATGGTGGCGTAATCCCGGAATTAATAATTAATGTACTTTCTGCTCGATGAATAATTAATTATTGGAGCTACTCACATAGAGTCCATGGTCCCCGACGATGTAACTTCGTAATTCGGACTAGTAATCTTGTTACTTGGGCCTCAAATGATAATTAATTGGTGGGCTAATTAATTGATATGCATGGATATTATTTAGTTGGGCTAAATAATATAATACACATAAAAGACATTTTATGTGGGCTTTTTGACCCTAAAGGTGGCGCCAATATCATCATTTAATTAGAGAGAAATTAGTTTTCTTGGATAATTATTTGACATGTGATTTATCTTTTATTTGTTAAATGATAATTCATGGAATATTAGATAATAATATGATTTATCCTAATTTGTTTGGGATAATCATTTTATTTATCTTTTATTTGGAAAAGGATTAATGTGATAATTATCACTTAATTATTTAATCCTTAGAGGACATTGATTACTCTCCTATATAAAGAGAGTTCTCCCAAGTCTAATGGCAAGGTACTATTCACGTCACTATTCACAAGAGAAATTGGCTGAAAATTTCGGCCTCTATTCTTAGGGTTCGAGTTGGAAAAATCTTCGGGATTTTTCTGGTTGCATATCAAGGAGGCTCGTGTATCAAGAAGGGTGTCCACCAACCGCCGTTTGGAGAACACATCGGAAGATCAAGGCGACTCTTCCCGTTATTGGTAACATAATCTTAAACCCCCTTGTAGTTTTTAAGTCCTTTAATTATGAATTGTGTCATATAATTCGTGATCCATCCGCTGCGCATAGATCTAACTTGTTTAGATCTAAGAACCTGCATCCTTCATGTGGTATCAGAGACAGGTTCCACGATTTATATAGTCATAATCGTAATTAAACGATTTAAAGGAGTGGAATTGCATGTAGGTGATATTTTACTTATTATTATGCATTAATAATTTTTAAATTGCTATGGTTGAAGAGATGGATTGGGGTTGGCACCGTTTTCCCGTTAGATCTATTGTAAACTCATATAAACGATGAAAATTCGTTCATATGAGTATAGGAAATTATGTAATTCATGTATTATTGCAATTTTAATTTCCAGAAAATAGATCTGTACATTAGCTGTTTAGTCTTTTCGTTTTTCCCGTTGTTTGAGCCGTTAAAACGAAGATCCCTCCGGTCAGAATCAAGATTGGAAGTTGATGAACAATCCCACAAATTTTGGTGTCGATCAGAGTCCGTTTGGGTTTCCGTTCGTTGCTGCGAAGTGACTGCTGTAACAGAAAAACGCAGGATTCACAGAAACCCTAACTGTGACTTCTTCGATTTTCTGGGAACAATTGGACCGTTCAAATTAAAATCCGACCGGTCAGATCGATAATCATAGAGTTTTGGACGTGAGATAAAATTTTCAGGACGATCGGGATTCATCTTCATCCCCGATCGATCTCGGGAAGTATATGATGCGCTGCTGTGAGAGTCTGTTTCAGCAGCAAGTTGGGCGGCTCACTGAGGAAGATTGACAAGTCAAAGCTCCGATCCGACCGTCCATCTTGAAGTCCGAAGAATGAAGATCAGATCTGGAAAGTTTCATCCCGATCCAAGTTCGTTTGATATGCCGATCGTCGAAGATTCTTAACAGCTGCAGATTAGGGTTTTAATTTATTTTCGAGTAGATTAGTTACGATGTGCCAACGGTCCATCTCGGTGTTTATTTTCCGCACTAGTATACATGTGTAGATTGTATGAGTAGAACCGGAAAATTGCCATGACATGCATCATATCATGAATTCCACTCCGTATGCATACATGTAGAAATTAATTCGAGAAATTAGTTAGGCATGTATAAAACACACGATTAGTTTTAATTAATTGTTTGATATTAATTAGAAACTAATTAGGGTAAAAACCGAGGAACACGGGTTTTTTCAATCGTCGAGGTTGGGTGATGGATTCTCGGTGAATCCCACTCTGCGAAAGCATAAGGAGTAAAATCCCGAAACCTCGTGGTTAAGGTGTTGGATTCTTGGTGAATTCCACCTTACCTAAGACGAGATTACGTTTTTGTTCCGTAGTGTCTACGTGAAAGTTTGATGTTTAAGGATTGGATAATCACGGGCAAACAGGTTCGAAAGTGGTTTAACCACGGTTGGGTGGTCAACAGTAGCTACGGCTCGATCGACTTCACCCTCCAAGTGTGGCGTTTGCACGGGGGTCTTGCAAGGCTGAGCCATCCGAAGAGCCACTACGGCTCAACGGAGCTCCCCTAGTCTTGACCCGTCCGACGGCCACATATGTTCTAACGAATAAGTCGGGTGGGCTAGCCCACATAACCGACAACATTCGGGCCTATGATTTATTGTTCCTTAATGTAACATCAAGTCCAAAACGTGATCGATAAACCCACCACTTTTTCAAAATATTGAGTGGGAGCGGGAGAGGCGACCCGACCCCACGGCCTCTACTGTTGACACAAGCAACGTGAGAGAATGGTGACGCCTCGTGCCGGCTTTGATTTCGGCCCCCTAAGGAAGGCCTTCACCGCTATCAAAATTCAAGGCTTGGTCTCCGAAAGGATAGGATTTTGGGTACTCATTGAGTCACCGACCGACCCTAGCGCGGCACACTCGGGGTCTATCTAAAGATCTCAAACAAGAGAGGTTACACTCATAAAGGGTATTTTGGTAATACCTTGGCTGAAAAAGGAAAGGTGATTGACGATCACAAATGAGATGTTCGATTCTCAATCTGATCTTCAATATTAATCGAAACCTCTTTGACCTACCCTAAGGCGGCACTGAGGCATTAGATTAAATCCTTGGAACGGTAGGATAGACTATAAGTACTTAGTTTATGTTCCTAAAATTTTAGTAGTGTATGATTTGGATTTATTTTCTGTCAAATTTTATTTACAACTGTAATATATATATCTCTCTAAGGTGCTAGACTGCTAGTGTAAAATTGACTAGTAATGACTTCGTTAAAAAGTGGTAAGTAACTGGAACGTTGTATTTATTAATCTCACATACGATTAATTTTTCGGAAGAGATATGTCTCTTGAGCCTTCAAAACTTAAGTGACGTAAATAAGTATGTCACTGCTGTCACTCGTGCAGAACGAGAGACAACCGTAGTTAGTTTGAAAGATGATTGGGACGATAAAATTCTTCTAGTGAATTGTGTAGTGTCTACACGAGAAATTTTCTCGATAGAAAAATTGAGAATCATAAATTAAAGTGTCGCTAGTTAGACGGTATTTGGAACCGATAAACTAGTGGGAGCTTTTATACTATGTTCTTCCGATTTATTAGAAAATCGGTCCCCACTGGTAACACTTTCATTAGACATCCCACGCTTCACGAGTAGTGTCTACTCAAACGAATCGCTAGTTCAAGACTATTCCTTTTAAGGAAAGTTAAGAATGGGAAAGAATGTCTATAAGTGTTAATCATCTTAACTAAAGTTTTGAGGCTAAACCGAAACATTAATTAAAGAAAGTATAGGATAAGGAAAGTGATTTCGGATCACTAACCAATGAATCCTTAGCGACTTTCTTAACCGAGTAACTTGACTCGTAGCTTAGTTCTTTGGAAGAACAAGGAAGCTTTGCATTAACGATTAATAGAGTAACAACGGGCGATAATTTCAAATATATATTAGTGGGAGTGATATAAGGAAATGAATTTGATTCTATCCTTGAATATCACGAAAAATTTATTTTTCTCGCTTTCTGATTCGTTGAAACAATTGGATTCACTTTCAACTCGATATATTGTTGCCACATAGAAAGTGAATATGACATTTGTAGTACGCGAATCCGAGACTCGGACTTTTGTTTGATAAAGTCGAACCACTTAGAACAATTTGAATAAGTACGTGTAACACATCTAAAACTATTAAAGGTAAAAGGTTTCCGTATTAAGATAAACGACCTTTCAATATCTATTAATTAGTGCATATATCCTAGAGACAAGACTCCTGCTGACCGCTAAGGGTGATTCCTATCTCCCGGTCTTGGAACACTATCTCAAAGGAACAATGACTAAGTTTCTTTTCAATCGGGAAAGGGTAATAGTTTTGAAGGGTAACATAGCTTGTTCACCATGACCTTCGGGTCTAGTGAGAGATACAAGCTAGTGGGAGATTTTGAGTGGTGACATTCATCTCGATAACTACTCAAAACACCGGGTTGGTTTATCGAAAGAATACGAGGAGGTGTCTCGATTTTAGCGAGAGAATAGAGTATTCCATGCTCGAGGAAATAGGCTATCGCATAGTCTTGGGATGATGCTCGGCCTGCCTCCTAGTGGAATGTTTCTCACTGAGGAAGAAACCATAGACTTGCCCTACATAGTTATTGATATGCTACAATACACTGCTAAACTCGATTAAGATAATTCGTTGCAAAATAACGGTTAACATTATTATGTAAACCGAGAAGTCTACCTAGAAGATGCTAGTGAGTTTATGGATAAGGAGTGAATTCGGTTCACACCACTTCCATAAATGTAGGCATTTAGCATTTAATGCTTAAAGGTGCAGGATCGGAAATTTTGCGCATACGTTCGATTGTGACTGTTTGTGAAACATCTTAATGAGACGAGTGAAGGTTGATTATAAGATTCTTGAGATCGTAAAGTGACGGTTGAATCTGTCACAAGCCTTCCGATAGAATCTATAAGTAACAACCTTAAACCTCGAGAGTACGATTTACCCAAAGGTAGTTACTATCTGATTTAATCGACCACATCGGTTGTTGGTGATTACACCGATAAATACTACTAGATCGTAATGTCAATCCACCCAAGACACAAAGGGAGTATGGTTTAACCGTTGACCCATTGTGATTTTGTGGACTTTATAATCTGCTAGGGTGATTGATAACCTATGGCTCTTGGTGGGTCAGATAGGATTCTCGATTATAGAGGTTGGTTTGAAAACCTTAACCCTGTGAATGGAGTTTTTGGTACTCGATTCTGTTCAATTTCTTGTAGAACCACCTGAGTGTCTCAGGCCAATTAGGAGCAATTGGATCTACACGGAAAAGAGTCGAATGAATAGGAAAGTTTAAACTTTCAAATGCAAAGTTGAGTGGTATAGGGGTGATTCCACGACAAGTAGAGAGTTAACCGGACCTTGAACTCTCTCACCACTCGCTTTTGCTAAATTTAGTAGAAGCGAGAAAATAGGGGTGATTCCTGAGACTTTCTTGCCGAACAACGGAATCAATTCATTCGAACATATAAGGTTTTAGCTAAGAATGAATAACGGATTCGTTACAAAGCGTAAGATAGGGGTGATTCCTTAAGACCTTTTTGCGAGACTAACGATATCTTAATTCATTCGAAAAGAACCTTTGGTAGGAGGCTCGCCATGGCTTATATCCTTTGTGGATTTAAGAGAACCTCTCGGTCATTTAAAAGTCACATGTTTTAAAATATGTGAACTTGACCAAAGTATTGATAAGTCTTTCGTAGACCGGATATCAATATTGGTGAAGTAGTAGTATTAGTGTACATAAATGATAACACTAAAACGGTTGGACAAAACATGGGTGTGCTATCTGAAGTCGGAAACTGACACGCCTAGATTCTCTGGATGAGAGAATTGGACTATATTCTAAGAATTTGATTCGGTCAAATCCACGAGAATAAGTCATTGGCTATCCCAATTGTCTTATTGAATAAGATTGATTATGCATATACGGTTGCGGCATTCATCGAGTAGTCCTACCTACCTCTCGGGAATGATTCTCTAAATCTCCGAGATAAAGAGAAAATGGGATAGAGTCTCTCTTGGATAACGGCAAGTCAGGTTATCATAAGTCAATAGTAATCGAATCTTGGATTTGAGCAATAAGTAGCAGTTTTAGTACGTCCTCAAGTATCTTTAGAGAACGAGGAATCATATGCTTGTATATTCAGGTGCAAACTTGAATATGGTTGACTACACTGATTCTGACTTGTAGTCAGATTAAGGATGATCATTAAGTTGATCTCGGGCTCAGTGTTTACTCATAGTACTTAGAATTTCCTTTTATGGTCTGGGAGTAATTCCAGGTCTGATAAGCCGATATCACTTCATTGTGAAAACAGTGAAGAAATAGCTTAGAAGGATCTTCTCAGTCACTAGAGGTCAAAAGCATATTGAGAGAGAGTACCGCCTGATTAGATGGACCGGCAACGTTTCGTCTCGGGCCGACAACCAAACTGATCAGTGTACCAAGTCTGGTGCTTGGAGGGTATGGCATTGAGGAATATATCTCATCTGCTTTTAGAGCAAGTGGGAGAGTGTTGTGAATAAGATGAGAAAGGGTGTGCTCTAAAAACAATCGTTGCTTGTCATTTCGCAAGTGGGAGTGGGAGATTGTTAGGTGTAGTGCCGAAAGACAATTTGTGTGATTGTTTTTAATAATGAATGACAGAAATTTATCTCACCTTATTACTTGCTTTGTGCTTGTAAATAATACACTTCTTGCAAACCCTAAGTATATCAAGATGTAACCGCTTAACTCAAAGTATGGCATGCACGTGAGGATTGAGTTAGTGGTGATATACTTAAATCTGTTAGTCCGTGGTGAACTTAATCGAGTTTAGGGTCTCTTGATTAAAACACCAATAATGCGCCTAACACCTTAGGGTGTGATAGTCTTATCCGGACTGTGTCGGTAGAGGGTACTACGTGGGGCATTTATATATGATGGCATTCATATAGGATCGGACCGATTTAATCTGAATTTCTCGGTATAATTCCGTAATCGAGGAATCTTATTAAATCATTAGATGATCATATATGGATCAACCTTAATCTGAGGTGATCACGGGATCTTTGCTTGTCCCGGGTAGTGTTTGATGTGTTAATTACGGTTCACTTTAATATGTGTTCCAAGCCACTTCTCATTGGCACTATCTCCGGATGAGTGAGTAGTTCTGATTTTCACGACATGGAATCCATTCCTTCCTGCGGGAAGTAGAGAGACAGATCCCCTTGTTTGTTAGCCCTAAGAAAGTGATCGATCCCGGAGTTCACATTTGACTAATTAGCTACTAGTCGATATGTGTACTAATTGATCATTAGGGGTTAATGGTAAATAAGGATAAGATATTACAGAGTCGGGTTTACGGAGACTTCCCACTCGAGAATGGACGATCTATGGAGGGTTAATCCGTATGTAGTGATTATATCAATGGGCGCTTATTCACTCTATGGGTTGAGTATAAGTATACATCTATAATCGGCGAGTTCGATTTGGGTTTATGGTGGCGTAATCCCGGAATTAATAATTAATGTACTTTACATTCGATGAATAATTAATTATTGGAGCTACGGTTATAGGTCCATGGTCCCGATGTGGCTTACGTAATTCGACTAGTAATCTTGTTACTTGGGCCTCATGATAATTAATTGGTTTGGGCTAATTAATTGATATGCATGGATATTATTTAGTTGGGCTAAATAATATAATACATAAAAGACATTTTATGTGGGCTTTTTGACCCTAAAGGTGGCGCCAATATCATCATTTAATTAGAGAGAAATTAGTTTTCTTGGATAATTATTTGACATGTGATTTATCTTTTATTTGTTAAATGATAATTCATGGAATATTAGATAATAATATGATTTATCCTAATTTGTTTGGGATAATCATTTTATTTATCTTTTATTTGGAAAGGATTAATGTGATAATTATCACTTAATTATTTAATCCTTAGAGGACATTGATTACTCTCCTATATAAAGAGAGTTCTCCCAAGTCTAATGGCAAGGTACTATTCACGTCACTATTCACAAGAGAAATTGGCTGAAAATTTGGCCTCTATTCTTAGGAAACTCGAGTTGGAAAAATCTTGGGATTTTTCTCTCGTTTGCATATCAAGGAGGCTCGTGTATCAAGAAGGGTGTCCACCAACCGCCGTTTGGAGAACACATCGGAAGATCAAGGCGACTCTTCCCGTTATTGGTAACATAATCTTAAACCCCTTGTAGTTTTAAAGTCCTTTAATTATGAATTGTGTCATATAATTCGTGATCCATCCATTTGCGCATATAGATCTAACTTGTTTAGATCTAAGAACTCGATCCTTCGAAATATGGTCACAGACCTCTTTGCCCGAGCAACGCCGATATGTGTCTTCAACTCGGACTGCACGCCTGCGCACTGAGACCGGCTCAAGATTGCTGCCAACTCTTAGAATTATGCCTTTGCTGTTTTGAACAAACTTTGTTGAAAACTTTTTGCAATTTTTTGCTTTTGAAAATTTGGGCCTTTTTTGGCACTTGTTCTGTAATTGATATATTTTCCTTTTTTGGCGTTCAGCCATTAACTACTACAATTTTGGCTTTTGGTTTTGCCTTTGTTTTTTTCCAAGCATAACTTTCTTTCTTTAAGGGCCCCCAACCCCCCTGAAGTACGTCTTTGCTAAAGCTTTGCTTTTGTATTGAGGTACTTCAGTGTAATTGTGCACTGATGGTCTGGCCTGCAGACTTAGGAAGCTTGATTATTCAAACTGTCTAAGTATTATAGCCTTCAGCGTACGTGTGCGCTGATAGTCTATCCAGTAGACTTAGGAAGTATGTTTACTCCAACTTTCTAAGTGTTAGTCTTTAGCGCAATTAACTTTTTTCTGAGACCGACCTGCGGTTCAGTTCGTTGAGTCTGTCCTGCAGACAATTTGAGTTTGTCCTTTGCAAACTTTTTCTAAGACCGACCTGCTGTTCAGTTCGTTGAGTCTGTCCTACGGACCATTTGAGTGTGTCCTTTGCAAACTCTTTCTAAGACCGACCTGCGGTTCAGTTCGTTGAGTCTTAACTGCAGACCATTTGAGTTTGTCCTTTGCAAACTTTTTCTAAGACCAACCAGCAGCTCAGTTATGATCAATCAAAAACAACAAATAACGCATGCGTGCGAAAGAAACATTTATTTAATATCTGACGTTTAAATACATCTTATTAAAAATATCAAAATAAGCAATGCATAAAATAAAGTCTGGAGCCTGTCCTAGACATAGAACTTCCTTAGATTAGAGGCATTCCAGCTACGTGGTACGGTCCTGCCATTCGCATCAGTCAGTTGATATGCCCCATTTCCATGTACCTTGACCACTTTATACAGTCCTTCCCCGTTCGGATCAAATTTCCTCTGAGGTACTTTCTTGTTGACCTCGTTCTTTCTGATCACTAGATCTTCCTCTTTGAAGTATGAGTGTTTAACTCGGGAAATGTAGTACTGTGAGATTCGCTGCTTATATTTTTCCATTCTTATGAAGGCCACATTTCGAGCTTGTTCCAAGTCATCCTTGGAGTGCCTAAGCTCAGCGAATTGCTGGTATTTCGAGTAGAGTGTTGTTCGTGGTGATGATAGGCCAATCTCAGCTGGAATTACTGCTTCGCAGACATAGGCCAAGCTGAAGGGAGTTTCTCCAGCGGCCGAGTTAGGTGTTGTTCTGTACGCCTATAAGATATTAGGCAAGTGATCGGTCCATCTTTCTCCTTCTTCTAGACATTTTTTCAGCCCCGTCTTGATCTGCATGTTGGTCGGTTCGACCTGCCCATTAGCTTGAGGATAACCCACTGAGGAGAAGTGTTGGGTAATGTGCAACTCGGCAAACCATTCTATGACAATTCTGTCTTCAAATTGAGTCCCATTGTATGAAATTAAAGTTTTTGGTATTCCATACCTGCACACAATGCTCTTCCACGAGAATTTTTGTATCTATTTTCCTGTTATTGTAGCTAGCGGTTCAGCCTCAACCCACTTGGTGAAATAGTCCACTGCTACGATCTAGAATTTGACATTGCCTAGATCTCTTAGGAGTGGACCTACTAGATCTACCCCCCACTCATCGAAAGGCCTAGGGGATACCACATGGACCATGTCTTGGGATGGCCGATTTGACAGGTTATCTTGCACCTGGCATGATTTGCACTTTTCCACCAATTCTTTGGCATCTTCCAACATTGTTGGCCAATAATAACCGAACAACTTGTATTTCCTTGCTAAGGTCTGAGCTCTAGGATGATTTTGGCAAATGCCTAGGTGTATTTCTCTGAGAAGGTAGTTCCCTTCTTCACTTGTTACGCATCTAAGCCACGGTGCAATATACGACCTGTGATAGAGCACCTCTTCGAACAGTGAATATCTGGTCGCTAAGAGTTTCATCTTCTTGGCCTAAATCTTGTCTTGGGGTAAGACGTTATCTCTAAGATACAACACGATTGGATCCATCCATGTACTGGCCTGTCTGATCGGCTGGACAACTTGCTGATCGTAGCTTTTCTCCTTTAAAAGCTCTACCAGCACCTTCTTCTATGACACAAAGTTTGAGGCCAATTTTGACAAAGCATCGGCTCTTCTGTTTTCAGTTCGGGGTATTTGGTCAACCTGGACCCATTGAAACTTCTCTAACAGAGCCCTAGGCGTCGTTAAGTACTTTTTCATGGGTTCCTCTTTAGCCTCATATTCCTCGTTTATATGGTTTACATCGAGATGTGAGTCGCTGTACACCTGCAACTTGTCTGCCCCGAGCTTGTTCGCCAACTTTAGCCCTGTAATTAAGGCTTCCTACTTGTAAAAACGAAAAATTATGTGGCACGTCAAATATGTCACATAATATATTTGTCCTAAGTTAAATTTTTTTTATATTGTTTCCCGTAAAGTACACTAGGGAATGATGTAAAGTAAATGATTAATTAAAATCACTTAAAATAAATTTAGAGATTTAATTGTCTATAATTAAATGGCTATGTAGATATGCAAATATATATGTGAAATATTATATTTGTCACATACTACATATGTCATTAAATCTAAGTATTTTTATATTATTTTCTACATAAAATATTGGGGGATAATATAAAAGTCAGTAAATCATCAAAATCTCTGAAAAATCAATTAATTAGGAGATTTTATTGATTTATAATAATAATGGAGATCTTCTAGAAATTGCAAGAGCCAATCAGGAGAGTCTGGACGCATTAAATGTGGATATTGTAGGAATCAATCAGAGTGTGGACACATTAAATGAGTGTGGACGCATTAAATGCGAATTAAGTCCAAGGCACTCATCCAGCACTATAAATAGGAGAGGCCTTGGTCATTTGCAAAGATAGAGAGCATTGACACGAAAAACGGAAGCACACAAGGATTCAAGATTGGAGAGGAAGTGTTGGTCCCTTGGAAAAGCTAACACATGTTTAGAGTGGGGGGTGAATAAACTTGTCCCTAAAACTGGATTTAAAACAAATTATGATTCAGTTAAAACTTGTGTGGAGTTAAGCTGACTAACCTGAGTTTAAGTCAAACTGACTTAATCAAAACTGAGTCAACCGGCAGCGGATATAATTCTAGCCCTTTTCTTGAGCTTGTTATTCTTTTATGAAAACTGAGTGTGGTAAACTGAATTCTGATGAATGTCAGCAGTTTGTGAACTGTGAAGTGTATAACAATCAATTATCAAAATGTTGTAAGTAAATTCTGAGTAAATAAATAAATGCGTAAAGTAAATAAGGCAAATATTATAGAGTTTCCAGGTGATGTAATCATGTACGTCCTCTCTTCCCCTTTGGTGCGGAGGAAAATTCCACTAGAACTTCTTGACGTGAACTGTTACAAAAAGTCCTAAACAATAGTCCTTGGCTAATCCCTAGCTTCACTATCTAAATAGTTGTAGAACAGGTAGAATTGTTGTTCTTCAATTGCTTGAAAACTGGTCCTTAGAGGGTTGAATTGCCTCTTCACCAGCTACCACCACAAACACAGTCTGCCCGACTGCCTGTAACAACTGTCCTTGACAAAACCTTCCCGGTTTGCTTCACAGTCTAAACCTTTTTTATAGAATCAAGGTTGGGTTGAGAATCAATGAATTGATTCTTGTTTGTGGTTCCTCAAAGTGTATGTTTCTTGATAAATTCTTGGTAGTTTGAACACTTGAAGAAATTCTTGATATGATCTTGTTATAGCGCAAAGATGATAGCTATTTGAATGATTAATGCACACGTTAATTCTTATTAAATCTCTGTATTTTTTTGTGTGTGTAATCCTTGGTGCAAAGTCCTCTATTTATAGTGTCAGGTCCAACGTTCATTTGGCTTGAATTCGAATTGTATCAATGTCTATCTTGTAACGGATATATTTTCTGACCGTTCTGATATGTCAGTATTTCATCCAATAGAATTGTTCCTTTATAACGTTCGACTGTACTATCAGTTTGTTGGATGACTGACATATAAAACTAAGTTTCCTTATCACTTTTATACTGAGATTATCACTTGTCAGTTTATTGACTGTCTTGGAGCATTAACTTAGATTTTACTCTTCTTTAAATATCAGTACTCCAGTTTTTCATCTGATTATAATTGACTTAATCAGAGTACACCATGACTCATTAACTTCTAAGAATTCATTGTCCGTATGATTCTTAGGTCTTTATACAAGATCCATAAAGTCATTTCAGGTCACCACAATCTTGCCTGAAGTCTAACTTTACAGTCTCGACGTAGTCTTCATAACTGAGTTTTAACCCACAGTTCTTCAATCTTCTATAACTGAGTCTGTGTCCCTCAGTTCTTCAATCTTCTAGATAAGCCAACTGAGTTTGTGTCCCTCTACGAACTTATCTTCTTCAGTTTCATATAGGTGTAGTCTGAGTAAGTTTGTTTATCTTGATGATTTCCAGTTTTCTAAATGACTTCCAGTTTACAGTTTTACGACACACTAACTATTACAGTGCTTGTCTGATGTAACCTATACAAATATCAGACTCTAGTAAAGCCTAAACATTCATTCTAGACATCTTTTAGCTTTTCACTATAACGAATAGCTTGACACTTCATCAATGAGGTTAAGATAATATTTTGAATAAATATGATGAATTATCATCAAAACATAAATTTTATTTCCAACAATTTCCCCCTTTTTGATGATGCCAAAACTCTCCCAAAAACAAAAGGTTAAAGATCAAAACAATGTAAAACAATGTAAAACTGCAAAACTGGATTTCATTAGAGTGAGCAAAAACTGGAATAGTTACATTTAGTCCAAACAACTGTGATTAAAGACTAAGCTTTTTCTTAACTGAGATAAACATCTTCTCCTTGTCATACAGACGATATTAATTTTCTAGCTTGGTGTCTTCCTTTGAAAATGTCTTGTTGTAGTCAACTTGACTTCCTTCTTTCCATCTTCTCCATAGAAGTAGCTTCGGTAAGTCTGATTCTTTCAATTAGTATTTTTCAAATTCTACTACATCAGCTTTCATTTGTTCAGTCTTGTCTTTACTCTTCAGTTTGTCATCAATCCTCTGATTCTTCTTATATTGTGCCATTTTCTGTTTTGAGAATACATCAGATAAAAAGTAGTTCAAGGATTCCTCAATCGTCTTATCCTTGTACTTGGCTTTGATAGGATTGTGATCTTTGACAAACTGCATCCACAGATCTTTTGTAAGAGTAGCTCTCCGTTCTCCTGGTTGACTGTATTTCACAATGAGCTGCTCATCAGTTAGTTCTTTCCTTAAGAACTTAGGATCTGATTTGTATCTTTGCAATTCTTCTTCATGTCGCTTCATCTCTTTAAGTAACTTCAGCTTTTCTTCTTCAGCTTCCCCCTTTTTGGCATCATATAGCTGATCTACCAAAACATGGGTTGCATGTTGGTCGACTGATATACGTTGCTGAGAAGTAATTACTTCCTTAAGATGAGTTTCTAACCCGTAGATATGCTGATTCATGTGCCAATAAGCCTGAGCATGAGTTTCTCGATCTACTGCGGTTGAGTCTTCTAGTTTCTGTTTAAGTAACAGTATTTCTGAAGCAGAACTTGAACTGGTTTTGTGGATCATCTCTAGTCTTGCATGAACTGAGACATCTGTTCTAGTTCTATAATCGAGATATCCAGAAATATTTGATAGAAGGCCATTTTGTGCATCCTTGTGACTGAGCACAATCTTCAAGTTTTCATGAACTTTGGCCAACTCATCCTTTGTGGGGATGTCAGAAGGATCATATGTTGTTTCAGGTTGATCCTTGGGCTGAGTGATGTCTTCAATAATCATTAGTTGTCGATTATGAGTTCCATCACCGCTTGTTTGAGTGTCGATTGTCTGATTTCCAACTGGTAACTCTTCTTGCTGACTTACAGTTTGCGTAGCTAGAGGTTGAGGTTGAATTTCTGAATGCAAAACTGTAGTCACATTAGCTTCTTTTCTTGTATGATCATCTTCATCATCATCCTTTTTCTTTGAACTTTCTTTGGGAGCAGATGATGTGGCTGATTCTCTCCTTTGAGCTAGTTCAGTAAACCTCTTGAAACAGTTTTCAAGAAACTCTGATATAGGAAATAGTGAATATAAATATCCGATTTCCAATTTCTCCAAGACTAACTTCTCTTCACTCTATAGGCTAGCATCACGAGAATCCTCTGGTTTAAGCTTCATCTTCATTAGTCTGATAATTTTATCAGCTTAAAAAACTGGGGCTGATTTCTGTAATTGAGAAGTACCGTCAGCAAGAGTGTTTCTCCTTGTATCTTCAGTTGTCAATTGTTGTTGTTGTTCCCCCTCAGTTGGTGCTGTTATACTTGAGGTTGCTGGGTATAAACATCTTACAACTGATCTTTCTTATGCTGAGTCTGCCTTACGCTTGATTCCTCTGTGTTCAGCTTCCTGCAGAGACACAGTTTTCTGACGGGCTTCAGGTTGGGAAGTTGTTCCTGTTTTTGTTGCGATTTCCTTTGTAGTTTCAGCTTGCCTTGCTTGCTTCCCTTCCTTGAGTCTTTCCAGGTAGAATTGAACGATTCCACTGAGTGTTTTCTTTAGTCAAAATCTACCAACAGTTGCCTGACATTCAGCTTGAGCTCTCTCACACCTTTCTCTATTCAAGCAAATGTCGCTTTATCTTATCGATTGACTACATAACCTGCCCAATTGAATTCTATTCCATCCCAAATTATGTTCATCAGAAAAATGTTCTCTTCGGATAGTGTACTGACTCCTGTGGATTTTCCTTTGACATGCTTGCTGAGCCATCTGCTGAGGTGTGCAAATTCTGGCTTCACATTGTCAACATGACTACCAATTTTTACTGGTTCCTTAGGGAAGGTAAGTTGCTTCATAAAAGCTTCTTTTTTGGAAAGTTAGAGTAGCCAAATCTATTGATGTCACAGATGAATCCGTGAAACCGAATAATGACTTCATAACTCTTTCATTGATAGCAATACGATCTCCATGGACTGTAGTGATCAGAGAGTTTCCTACCAATCGCATATTCTCCCAAAATTGTAGAATTCCTTCCACATCACGTGTTTCGTTGAATTGAACTTCTAGGAGATTCCTTAGTCCTGATTGTTTCTGGATTTACTCACAAATCCAACTTGCTAACAGAGTATTGTTGCACATTGATTCATAGATATCGAATGAAAATTCATCCAACTCGGTGATCAATCTTTCTTGTTTTGATCTGTCTGAAGTGGCCATATCTGGGTGTGAACACAAAAATTAATTTTTGAAAGGAAAGGATTTTGAAGAGTCTGATTCTGTTTTTAGGAGAGAGAGATGAAGAATTTGAAATTTGATTGGAAATAGTGTGAAAGAGGGTTGAATAAATAGGTAGGATATATTGGCGGTTTAGTAGTACAACTTTTCAAATTCCATGATGGTTTGGGTAACCAATGTATGCACTGTTCTGACAGTCGTGGAGTGTACACGCAATATTCTGACAAAAAGAACTGCAGTAATTAAATGTGATATAACCGCTGTCACTTTTATCTTGTCAACCTTTGACTTAAGTTGACTAGGATAAAACCGAGGCCCCAAGTCGGTTTGTAGAAATAACTTTCGATTTGATAAAAAGTCCGTCGATTCGATTTTAGTTGATCGATTTGAAATTGTTGATGTCAATGACTAATCAGTTAAGTGAGCGTACCCAACATAACAAAGATTAATCCCCTTGACAAATTTCTGGCTTAACTGAATTCAACTGACTTTGATTATCCAATGGCTTTGTAAAGATATCTGCCAGCTGATCTTCAGTAGCTACATAGAGAACTGTGATATCCTTTTTCTTTACATGATCTCTTATGAAGTGGTGACGCACATCAATGTGCTTTGTTCTTGAGTGTAAAACTAGATTATCAGTGATTGCAATTGCACTTGTGTTATCACACATTATGGGAATCATTCCTTCTTCTATCCCATAATCTCTTAATTGCTGTCTAATCCATAAAACTTGAGCACAACAACTTCCAGCTGCTATGTATTCAGCTTCAGCTGTAGAAGTTGAGATTGAGTTTTGCTTT